>BSBK01000082.1:397500-1060000 GCA_027943335.1 Chamaecyparis obtusa | reverse complement strand
CCAACCTTTAGTGAATTAAGGTCAAGTGAAAAATTTACTGTCAACTCATTCACTCTCTTCTTGAGATATTTTTCTTTTGCAACTTTAGGTGCTGATTCTTCAAAACTTGAGAAATTTTCTTTGAAGCTTGTCATGATGGTGCTGACATCATCTACTAAATGTACACTTGATACTTTATTATCCTTAGGTAGTAGGCTATTTAGTATGTTGACTAATTCAAAAAATAATGATTTCTCATAACTTGTTTCCCTTTTGCTTTCTCCATTGCTATCACACTAATATTTATTAAATCTTCTTCTCCCTAAGAGTCTAGACTAGTTGTATCAGGGGTCAAACTTGACAATAATGAGACTGGTGGCTTAGGTGTAAGGAGTATGTTTTGACTTACATCCATTAACTTAGTTTCATCTTCACTAGAGTTTCAACAAAGGGCTCTTCTTTTTCATCTTCCTTCTCACTTACAGGTTCATCTTCCTTCCAAATTTCTTGTCCAGTTAGGTCTTCAATCTAAACTTCTTTTTGCTGCTTAGGTGACTTTGTTGGAAAAATGGTCAGTGCTCCCCTTGAGATTTGTGGCATGGTTTAACAACCTCCTATGTCTTCTATAAGTCTAGTGGTTGTATCAAGCATTAACAGGTCAATCTTTTGGTGCAACGGCAACCACTACTTGTAACAAGTGTTATTAGAGCTTGGTCATAGGTTCGAATCCCCTTGGGTAACACTGAGGGGGACATTGTTGGAAAAATGGTTAGCGCTCCCCTTGGGATTTTTGACATGGTTTAACAACCTCCCATGTCTTCTATAAGTCTAGTGGTTGTATCGAGCATTAACAGGTCAATCTTTTGGTGCAACGACAACCACTACTTGTAACAGACTCTTCACCACATAGTATCTCAGCCTCTTCTGTGCTCACAAAGGCTTCCTCAAACTTATCAAGATCCTTATCTGATGTCACCATGGATATTTCTACATTATCAATCATGATAATGTCATCTTTTGTTTCAAACATGGGCTCAGACTCCATTGCTTCACTAGGTACTGTCACTGAGGGTGTTGAATCTTGTAGACCTATCACAGGTGCATTATGGATCTTAGATGCTTTTGCTAGCTTAGAGGGTACGTGGGTTGTAGGCACACTAGGAGGATACATGTGTCTATCCAAGAACACCTTCTCAAATGCTTTTTATGTCTCCTTAGCAATCAATTCATAATCCTTGTTCATGATTTGTAGAGTTCTGAGTTTGGTTCTTAGGTGAGGCTTCACCAAATCTAGCAACATTGATTTTTCTTCAAATGAACAAACTAGGAGGCTATCATCTAATATCTTTTCTCTTATCCTGTAATATTCTTCTATATCTTGTCTCTTTAAAGAATCCAAAATGTTCCATACACCATCTAGAATGACTTTCTTAAGTTCCAAGACTATCTTCTTGAACTTAATCATGTGTTTTATTATCATACCATGGATGTATGATTTGTCAATCTCACTATATTTATCATAGAACTTTTCTATCTGATCAATTCTTCCTTCATCAACTATTCTAGTTCTCAACACTTCAAGATTCGGTTTGAATCCTACCTTAGGAGGTGCTTGAGTGATTTTTCCTTGGCTTCTTGTTATCCTAGAGGATGGGTGGCTTGCACCAATTTGCTTCTTCCTCTTAGGAATCTTGCTAGGCTCAAGAGGTGGTGTGGACTCCAGATCAATAGTATCTGTGGGTGCATGAGTTTTTTCTTCTATCTTCTTTTTCTTCTCCTTAGGATCATCATTCTCTCTATTTTTACTTCAGAAGAGGGTACACTCTCAAGTTGCATTGAAATCTTGGCTTCCCTAGCATTGTCCAGGTTTGCTTGTGTAACACCATGGATTTTTAGTATGTCTGAGGTTATCTTTGATGCTTTTCTTTTTGTTGCAGCACTGTACAAGATAGAGTTTACTTTTCTTGTCTTCTCCTCATAAGTACCCCATCTTGGTTCATTGGGATCTTTTTGTGCTAATTATAGAACTTGTGCATATGCTTCTAAGATATTTTCCTCCACTTCATAACCAAGTGGATGAATCCACTTAGTTCTAGGTTCTATTGCTTCCATACAAGTGATATCTATCTCCACCATGAAATAAATACTATCCTTATACTTTTCCACTATACACTCAAGTATCCTATACCTTTTTTTCATCTTGATTCTAAATGTCTTGATGTCCAAGTCCATAAAATATTTCAAGGTACTTTTAGATGTTGCCTTGACTGAAATCTATGGCATTGTAGGTAGGCTCCTGTCTAGATAGAGTTTTGATATCTTACCCATAATATGGAAGTACATATAGATGATTAGTGATCCAAATCTAAATACCTTGCTCTTGTCATGCTTGATAGCCCTGATGTTGTCCAATAACTATGCATGCAAGATTTCATAGAGGTTGAAATCTCCATTTTCCTTTACAATCTTGATAGCTACCATAATTATTGTTGCAGACACACTATTGACTCTATTGGCATGCTGGAACTTATAACCAAGAATTAGTTCCATTATTTTTATGTCCTTCTCCTCAATTGGTTCAATTGTCATCTCATGCTTATCACTGTGGGATTTGCATGCTTTTTTTACTAGTTTCCTAACATCCTTTCCTATAGGAAGAATGACACCTATCTTAGGAAGTCCCATCATCTCATGAATGAGATCACTAGCTATCTAAAGAGGGACTTCTTGAACCCAAAACAAGTCATCATGTATTATGCTTAGTAGAATCTTTATCCATTTTGATTCATAGAACTCATATGCACTCACATAATCTATGATAGGGCTATTTTTTAGGTGTGTGAACTCATCCATGAATGTCATGTCTAGTTCCATCATTGTTTCCATGTGTGACCTAATTCTATCCAACCCTATAGGTTCCTTCCTATAGTAAATGTATGCACGATTATCTTTTACGTGCATCACTCCCAAAGGAGTTCTAGAAAATGCCCCTTTAAGGTCATCTAGGACTAACTTGAAAGTATGCTTCTTAAATATGTACCTCTTCCTTTCAGTAACATAAAAAACAACTGGAGTGGCCATTAATTACTTGGTTAATTTCTCAAATAGGTTTCCAAAGGGATTCTAAATCATCGCGACCGAACTAGGGTTCCACAAAATTTTTTAGACTTCTTTGCTGATAAACAAACTTCAATCTTTCAACACAAACTACTTTGAATTCATGTTCTCTCCAAAGGCTTGATCTCAAATGAAAATGTGTGGATAATGGATCTTTGATGACTATTAAAACAACTTTCTACAATTAATGTTTGTCATGTAAATTGATATTGCAACAGTAAATTCCAATATTTGTTTCTGGTAACAATCAAGTTGTGTGCTCTTTCATACAACATCAACAAGAATCCAAACAGCTATAACCAAAGGTGCATACTCTAAGGGTGAGTATACCATTTGCATAGGGGTCTAGAGCTAATCTAGCTCCCTCTATGACCATGAGGGTCATTCATCCAGAAGTAGAAGGTGCATCCATTATGGATGCATCAACTACATAGTCATCAACTTTATCTTGCTTTAATTCCATCCATATCTTGCTCACATCTTCTGTAGCTTGCACAAACTTGACTTCTCCAGATTCATCCAAAATTGATCTTTGAGACTTATTAGGGCTTTCTTTTATTTGTGCTTTTGATTTGCAAAACTTTGATATGTCTCCAGCCTTTTTACAAGAGTGATAAATAACTAGAGGCCTTATATTCCTTGGCACTGTTGGGAGTTCCCTTTGATCTTCAACTTGTATATTTATACTTTGTTGGATAACCTTTAATGATACTTTGACTCTATCACCACCCCAAAGTCTACAAGGAAGAGGGCTAATTAACAAGGATCAAATAGATCCTCCTACACTTTGAGCTTTGATGCTCAGATGGGTGTACCCTTGACTCACTTCTCCAAAGGAGTCTCAAAACAATATACAACTATATCCTTTACTAACTGACTGAAAGATTTTATAATTTATTTATGTGTGTGTGGTTGATGACAATGAAATGCCTCCAGAGGATGGACCAGTGCCTTAACCTAGGGAAAAGAGTCACCCAATTACATACATAACTAAAAATTTTAAATCAAACACTCCTAGGCTCAGGATAAGTGCTTTGCCTATTACCTCTCTCCCTCAAACACAAGGACATCAAATTCTTTCTTGGTTGTAAACTCACTGAACTCACCTAAAAGAATTTAATCCTAACTTTGTTAGGAACTCAGAGATGACTTCACAATACTCTTTGTTTACCATATGCTAATACACTTTGTGACACTAACATATATGAGCTCAGAATCGAAAAAAGAAGAAATACACAAATGGAAGATTGGAACTAAATAGAATTCTCATTAACATATTCAAGATCAATATACAATCAGAGCAACACAAAGATAGGAAAAAGACCCAAAATCCAGCTCCTTTTTCAGTATAATACCATCAACAACCAGGGACCAAAAAGAAATTTTTGGAAAATGCACTAAGACAAAAATTTTGCATTATATACCACCACTAGTCACCTTGGAATCCTCAAAGATGATGCATCAAGCTTCAAGTGACTAGGGTTAGGGTTTCAACCACTAAACCCACTAGAAATAGTCACAAAATAAATGCAGGGGAAGAAAACTAGTCGACCATGCCTGAAGAAGATTTGCACTCATGATAGATCTTAGGGAAAGTACTGAAAATCATGAAAATTGGAATTTTTCAACCCTTTTTGGCCACCTACAACATTCCTCAAGAACAAAATCATATGGTACAAATGTTGGAAATATTCAAGACTATCTAGGTTACTGAGAGGGGAGGGGTGAATCAGTAACTTCAAAACTTTTAATAGATTTAGATCTTAATAATATTAGATTGATAATCTAACTACATGCATGAGTAACAGAAAGAATAAAACATTCATAACACTTAGAACACAGAGATTTGGTGACCTAGAAACCTTCCAAGTAGAAAGTAAAATAGGGGTGGGGATGATACCCACAAAACTTTAATACTGTAGTATAAAGTTTGTTGGTTAAGGCTTACAATGATCACTTCTGATGATCTACCCTATTAGGAGCAATAAGGACTACTAGGTCCACCTTGTTAGAGGTTTTACAAACATACAATGAAGTATGCACTCGGTTAAGAGATTTTTACAAAGATTGTTAAGTCTACCTGGTTAAAGGATTTCAAGCTGATTCACCTGTTAGGATGAAATAGTAGATCTCTTACTTGCAACTATACTTGCTGATTGAGATTCTCTGATGTACTGATCACCTTCTATGATGGATAGATCTTTGTTGCTTCTTATACTATTGTAGCCCTTTGTAATTCTCTTATCTTTGCCTTTCTCTATTTTTTTTTTATACTTCTCTATATCTTCCTTTTTGGATATGACATAAAACATTATTTATATATCAATCTAAGTCAATTCCAAAACAATTGCAAAGTCGGCTCTTAAACAAGTAAACACAAATATTATTGAGTCAGCCCAAATATAGTTACACAGTTACTGCAAACTAACTCAGTGACTTTCTGATACTCGGCATCCACTGCGTTACTCATCATCATCATGCACTCGGTAGAAGTGGAAGCTCGGTCCATACTAACCACTCGGTCATAGTTTCGAACTTGGTAAATACTGGAGACTCGGTAGATAAAGTGTTACTCGGTAGAAACTAAATTTCCTGTTTAACTATGTAGCACTTGGTAAACACTATGAAACTTTGCGAGCTCAGTATGCACTGTTCTGCTCAGTAAGCTCTGTTCTACTCAGTATGCTTTTCTCTACTCGGTAAGCTTTGTTATGCTTGGTATGTACTATTCTACTCGGTATTCACTTTAGAATAAGTGTTGTCACTAATGACAATCATGCTTAATGCCAACAATCTCCCCCTTTGGCATTGGTGACAAAAACACTTATTGCCAAAACTTATATACAAGAATCATGCTGAATCTTTTTTTTTATTTTTCAAAATTTATCTTTGTCAAACTGCTGTTTATACATTTCATGACTCCCTTATATAGATTACTTTCTCCCCCTTTCGGATTACACACCTTAATCTTATACACTTTCTCCTATACATTTTCTCCCCCTTTTTGACAATAATGCCAAAGGTGTATATACAAGTATTTTACAGGGAGAATCCAATATGTGAAAGAAAATTAGAATGTACCTTTATGATTAGTGCCAGAGTTCTGTCCCAATTCTCTTGTAGAATCTTGCATGTTTGGAGTGCAATTTGGACTTCTACAAAGAGTTCAATCATGTGATCTGCAATGGAAAATTGATTTTCATGGAGTAATGCTTTTGAGTGAACAATGTGCTTTTGCATTATGTCCATGATGGGAAGGATCATGTTCTGAATATCTAGCAGTGTTGACTGGATCTTTATATCTTCTTTTAATAATTCCAACTACCTATTTGATAGGAATTTGATTTTCATATGATGTGCAGAGCTTGAACTAGGTTCAAGTTGCAACTTCTGTACACTGTCCTTCAGATCCTCATCAATCTTATTCAATTTATCCTTGACTTCCTTAGTGAACTCAGAAATAATACATAGCTTAGCAACAAGTGAGGTAACATTGGAATAGGAGGACTCAATATCTATCAAAACTAAAGATAATTCTGCCTGATTAATAGCTATATGCCGAGCAACATGCTCAAGCACTTTATTGTCAAACTTCTTCTCAGCTTTCTCAAGAATCTTTTCTAACGCAGAGGAATCCTCATGGAACTTGTTTACTACCTCAGCTAACTATAACAAAATATTTTGATAGGAATCAACTTTAATACCTAATGCTTCTGACAAAATATCCTTTGCATCTTCAATAATTTTATATTCCTTGTCCCTTTCTTCTTTTAGTTTCTTTTGCTTTGCTTTCTTTTGGAGGAGTTCACCAATGTTTTGCATTTGGTCTGCTGAAAGATTTGCAAAGTCTAATTTTGGAATCTCTATCTCCTCATCTAAGTCTATATCCTCTTCTACATTCTTACTCAAAAATCTTGTACTCGGTTGAGCCTTAGGATCAACTGTTATTGCACTTAATGCCTTTGTAGAAGTTATTGTAGACATTGTAGGACTAGCTGTGAAAAATGATAAACTACCAACTGGAATACTTGAAGGGCTCAAAACTTAAGTATTCACTGTAGGATTTGACAAACATGCAAATCCACAGACCCCGAATACACCTGCATGCAAGAACCTGATACAAAGTAGAAGCACAAAGATGAAAAAGCAGAACTCAGATGTTTACTCAAAATGTGAGAGCAAAATTATCAACTGAATTAAAAAACAATTACAAAGTTCAACCTTAAAAAGGTGAATGAAACCCTAAAAGGGAAATACTAGGTTGCACATTATTAATTAAGAATTAATTAATAATGCACCTAAGAGACGCTTAAGCAACTAGAGTAAAAGGAAATAATACTCTAACACCCCCCCTTAAGCTGAACGCAGGGAGAAAGCAGACCTAGCAAGACTAAGAAAGCAAGAAGTGGGTCCCGGCAACAAGGCCTGATCAGGTACCCAGTACAAGGAAATCTCTGTAAACCGGAGACAAAGGAGAAAACCCAGTGGGAAAAACCCCTCTCCAAAAAGAGATATAAAAGCAAGCAAAGACAAAAGGCATGACTTCAAGAGACTCTCTCAAAGCCAGTAGTACAATGCGTGCTGCTAACCCCCCCCGAGAGAGAGGGTCGATGCTCCAAAGCCCCCCAGAATGAAAGAACCCCTGGAGCAATGAGAAAACCACTGTGACTCCAATGCAGAGGAGTGAAGGTCAGTGGGTGCTGAAGAGGTGACCTCGAAGGATGAGTTGTCACTGGAAGGCCGAGCTGATGCTCAAATGTGAAGACACGAGGATCCTGAAAGGGAATCCCCAATGCAAGTGGTATGACAGGTGTGCTGACACTGTCATGAGAGAGGAGATGAGTGTCCTCTGAAGAATCCTCAACAACTGCACCTGGTGGCTCGATGAATGGAGCTGGAGGATCAAGCAGTGCTGAAGAAGAATCCGGCTGAAGAGAAAAGTACTCCTCAGGATGTGGTGTAGCAGTCACAACACGGGTCTCAGGAACAACACAGAGGTTCAAGCTACCTGACTGCACCACATGATGCTCTCGTGAAAGAGGAGAGCTGAGCTCCGACAATGGAGATGGTGGACCAAAATGAGAAAAGATGTAGAGACGGGAGGAATGATCAACTGTCCCTGTAGCAATAATGCCTCCTGTCACACTATCCTTGATGAAGGCTGAATCGGCCGTGAACTCAACTGTCTTCCCTGACCCACTGCGAGTAATCTGATAAATGGAGAGAAGGTTTGCAGAGAGAGATGGAACATACAATACATCATGGAATGTGCCATCCTGAATGCTGACTAAACCTGTCCCACAGACTGTCTGTACAGTGTTATTCCCCATGAGAATATGAGGAATAGGAGAAGTCTCAAAAGAAGAAAACAACTCCTGAGAAGATGCCATATGGTGAGAAGCACCGGAATCCAGTATCCAAGGGACCTGTAAAGGGGATGCAACAGATGCTCGTAATGCATGACCCTGTCCAAAAACTTGTCCACATGTCGAAGAAGATGCAGAAGACTGAAAAGCAGACCCCTGTGAGGTGGAAGAGGATGGAGAGAAAATAGTGCTCTTCTGAAGGAGAGCTTGCAAATCTGCAATCTGTTTCTCATAACCATCACATCTCTTTTGAAAATACTGTGACTCATCATGGTTCCTCTTCTGACAATAGGAACATGTGGGAATCTGAGTCTTCTGATTCTCCTTCTTAGAAGAAGATGGTGTGTCAGTAGAGTGCTGAGAGGAGGAGTCAGATATCTGCTTCGGCTTCGGCTTCTGTGTGTCCTGAGATGACTTGGCAAGCAATGCCTGTGACTGTGAACCTGCAAGTGAATCCATCTGAGTGATCTTGGACTGCTCACGAGTCAACCTATCACAGAAAGTCTCAAAAGAGGGCATAACATGTCTGGTACCCAAAGCATCCATGGTGGAGTAGAAAGTGGAAGAAAAGATCTGGTACTGTCCTCGCAACTTTAAGAGTATCAAATAGATACACTCATCATCTGTCTTTGTTTTCCCACATCCCTGTAAAACTGAACGCAGAGACTTGAACTTCATCAAGAAGTCCTCAATGGTGGGAAAGCTGGTAGGAGTCAAAGTAGTCAACTCTGCATCAAGCTGAAGTGCCCTGAACTCATTAACTGTGCCAAACAAATCTGAAAACTTGCCCCAAATGGCCCTAGGAGTGGTCAAACCTTCCAAGTGAAAGAGGAGACTGTCGGAGATGTTCAGTGCAATCAAGCCCATGGCTTCATCCATCTTATTCCTGTGCTGAAGAATCTCAAAGGGACGTTGCAGGACAGGTTGGTTCTCATCCAGACATGACCATAAGCCACGTGACATAAGAAGTCTGGTCATGTGTGCTTTCCAGGTATGATAATTATGCGGTGTCAGCCGGGCCACAGAGGGATCCGACATTGAAAGAAGAAGAAGACAGAAGTAGAAGGGTCTTTTCTGAAGTAAATTACAGAAAGGAAAAAACACCCCCACACAATGTATAAATCAAACCCCCGTACAGCAAATAACTGAAAGCACAAAAAAAATGAGGAGAAAACCTGGACTCTAGAAGCAGAGGAGGAAAGGAGAAGCCTTGACTTTGACGCTAAAAAAGAGAGCTCAAATGGCTGAATCAGCAAACCAAACCAGCATGATTGCGTCCGTCTCGGAAAGACCTTTCCGGTGATATATCATATGTCGATTTTCGAGTTCGTATGAACCCTGTAGGAGCAAAAATGCCCAAGTACCCCCAAATGCAAGCTCTCTGGAAAAAACCAGGGACGGCAAAAAATTTGACGGCCGTATGACCGTCATTGAGCCGTCGCTGACGTCAGCATGACGTCAGAACTGTACCGTCGGAAAATTTTTTAAAAAATGCCGAAATTTTTTTTTTCCCGGCGCCGGAAACTCGCCGGCAAGTGACGTCAGCAGGTGACGTCACCTGCTGCAGGGGCCGGGCGGAGGATGGGCGGCGGCCGGGCTGGGCGGCGGTGGGGCGGCCGATCGCTGGTGGCGCGGTGGCGGTCGGCGGGGCGCCGGTGGCGCGGAGGCGGCCGGCTGGGCGCCGGTGGCTGGCCGGTGGCGCGGGGGCGGCCGGCTGGGCGCCGGTGGTGTGCCGGTTGCGCGGAGCGGAGCGGCGGTGGCGCGCTGGCGGAGCGCTGGTGGTGCGCCACAAAAACAAGAGAAAAACCTTTTTTTTTAAAATTTTTTTCTCGAAAATCGTGCCGTACGGTCTAGAAGGGAAAATTTTTTTTCCCAGAAGCTCCGGTGTCCAAAAAGGACAAATTTTATATGGATTTTGGGTATCTTGGGCCTTCTGGACGCAACCGTGAGGTCAGTTTTTGTCCAAAGTGCCCCGAAAAATTGCAACCCCTCAGATCCAATATAAAAAACAGTAGAAAATGCCAGAAAAAAAAGGCTTGATCCACAGCTTCAGAAAACTTTGAACAAGCTGCAGCAGAATGGCTCTGATACCATGTAGGATTTGACAAACATGCAAATCCACAGACCCCGAATACACCTGCATGCAAGAACCTGATACAAAGTAGAAGCACAAAGACGAAAAAGCAGAACTCAGATGTTTACTCAAAATGTGAGAGCAAAATTATCAACTGAATTAAAAAACAATTACAAAGTTCAACCTTAAAAAGGTGAATGAAACCCTAAAAGGGAAATACTAGGTTGCACATTATTAATTAAGAATTAATTAATAATGCACCTAAGAGACGCTTAAGCAACTAGAGTAAAAGGAAATAATACTCTAACATTCACAATTGTAGAATAAAAAATTGAAATACTTACTGGAGTATCCAAAAATGAGGTACTTACTACTGGAAAACTTGATATGGAAGTAGGTACTGAAGTAGATACAGGAGACTGCAACTCGGTAAAAGAGGTGGTAGTCATTTCTGTCGATGATAGATTGAGTTGTGCTAGTGATGATTTGACATTTGATGTATCTGTGGAAATTGTCACAATCATACTTGAAGTTATCTTCGTGCTAGGTGTAGCAACTTTTGCTGGAGAGTGAGGAAGTGAGGCAATGACTTCTGCAGCTATCCGAACAATATTATCTTCCTCATCACTTTTCTTGTCTACCTTGGTATCTTCTTCATGTTTATCACTATCATCATCAATATCCTTGATTATCATAGTTTCGGCACTCGGTTTGTGAAGATTATAGATGTTTTTCCATGTGGCAGTGGCACTCTTCACAACTGACTCAATATCTTTGATCAAAATCAAACAACTGTTGAATTTGAGTGTCAACTTATTTTCATTATCTATCAATGCCTTATTAATTTTAGCATTTTTCAAACTTGGCATTAATTGCCTCAAGGTTTGAGCATACATGTCCTTGACAGTTTGTCTTGCATTGGACCATCTCAACTTAATTTTGTTCAGTAGAATTCTTGGGATTTGAGAAGCTATCTCTTCAGGTGAGTATTTCCATTTTCCTATTTTCTCGACAACAACATCTTCAATTTACTGCTGCTCTTCCTCAAATCTGATTTCATATTTGAGAGATTTGAAGTTTGCAATTCCAGATTCTTCTCTCAAATCCTTGATCTTTTCTTTTAATGAAGGAGGAGGCCTTTTGAATACTATTTCTTCACTATCTTTGCCTTCCTTGCCTCTTGCACTCCTTGTAAATACTGCAGAGGGTTGCTTGGGTGCCTTGGTGATAATTACTTTTCCTTTCTTCTTTGTTGGTACTTGTTCTTCTTCCTCCTCATCCTTTTTCTCTTCTTCTTCTTCAAAGTCCTCTCCTTTTTCCTCGGTTGACATTAGAGGTGTGCTAGCTTGTATTTTGGCCATCCTCTTTCTTCCTTTGTTAACCACCTGTGGAAGCTTTATACTAAGCTCAATTCTCTCCTTAGCTTCTTCATATGTCCCAAAATATGGTGCCTTTGGATTAACAGGTTGATTAATTAGGGCTTCAATAATATTCTTGGTTTCATCAATATTTACCTCATAGGGAAGAGGTTTCACATGTACAATCCTTGGTTTTTCTACCTGTATATATAGATTATCACAGTCCACCATGAAACAAATATCATCTTTGTAATCTTCCACCAATTTATGTGGAATCCAGAATCTATTGTTCATTTTCTCTTTAAATGATTCAAAATAGTTATCCATGATGGAATATGGATGAAGTGACTGAGAGGGGGGGGGTGAATCAGTCAACCATAAATCACTTCACAATTAATTCTTTGCAGATCCCTTAAGATATCTTAACAATGTTATCTGTTTTAGCACTCGGTAAATAGATTGCAGTAACTTTGAAGATGCAGAAAGTATTAGCAAAATTATCTTTTAGATATTCATCAGCACATGTATATGATTGAGAAAGCAATTAAGAACATAAGAGACACAATATTTAACGTGGAAACCCAATATGGGAAAAACCACCAATGTATCTAGATACTGATTTTCACTTTTCTAAAGTGATGCCCGGTTAGAAGCCAACCCGGTAAAAGGTTACAAAACACACTGTTAGGTGTGACCTTCTTAGAGGATTTAAAACACCCTGCTAGGAGTGGCCTGGTAAGAGGTCTTGAAAACAATTCAATGGAATTGTCACCTTGTTAGAGGATTTACAATATGGTTGTTAAACCAACTCGGTTAAGAGATTTAGAATTCACTGTTACAATGATAAGAAGGTAACAATGAAAAATGACCTGTATAATAATGCAACTGTCTTGCTGATTACAGATCTCTGTTCTGCATAAGTCTAATCCTTTCTGATCGAATAAATCTCTGCTGCACCTCAAGGATATCTGAACATCCTTCACAAATTCGCATACACCTTTCCTTCTTTTTTTTTGTAAATCTTCTGCTGTATTTCTTGTTTACTTTTCACATTTGACCTTTTATTTATATGATTTTAGATTTGTCAAATCGACATTATTTAGTATAACAGTCGGCTGAATTAAGCAAACTCTATTTGCAAAAATCCTTCAAGGGCCGACAGTTCTCGGTGACCATAACTTTCTATATTCTTTCGGAGACCGAGGGAACTCGGTAAACACTGACAATCTTTTAGCTTCGATAACCGACTGAACTCGGTAAACACTAACTTTTCTTTGATGACCGACTGAACTCAGTAAACACTAACTTTTCTTCGATGACCGACTGAACTCGGTAAACACTAACTTTTCTTCGATGACCGACTGAACTCGGTAAACACTAAATTTTCTTCGATGACCGAGTGAACTCGGTAAATACTAAATTTCCTTTGGTAACCGAGTGAACTCGGTAGACACTACTTTTCTTTGATAACCGAGTGGACTCGGTAAGCACTAATATTCTTGTCTGGTAGACCGACTGAGCTCGATAGGATCTGATTGCTGCGGACTATGACATTGTGTGACATCAAGGACAATACATAATTGAGTAGCAATTTCCTTCAGACAATTGTTTCCAACAATCTCCCTTTTTGGCATTGATGGCAACACAATATGTCATATCATAAGAAATTTGAAAGAGTTAGCTCGGTTCAGATTCAAATCTCCCTCTGTCAGCAAACTTCCTTTATCCTAAAAATTCTTCCTTCTGACTATTGAAAATTTCTTGAAATAATAGCAAAGACATAGCAAACACTCTCTCTTTGACAACACATGCCAAAGATAATTCACATATTACCGGTGAAAATTAATGTACCTCAAGTAATGATTCATATGCAATGATTCCTTGAATATGCTGCATCAACAAGTTGATTTTCAATCATGTTCTGGTTGATGCATCACTAAAACTGTATTTAGTGAGCCTCGGATAGGGGAATGACCCCTAACTTACCTCTTAGATACAGAAATGCATCCTTAGGTAATGGTTTGGTAAAAATGTCTGCAATCTATTTTTTTGTATGAATATATTCTTCATTCATTGCTTCAATCCAACTTTCATTTTCCAATGCATCTTTGATATTTCTAGGTTCAAAATCAGTAAGCAGACATGTACCTTTTAGCTTGCTTCTTGTCATAGTACCATCTGATTTGTTTCCAATGATTTGATCTGGTGTATGATGTCTTCTGACATATTTGGCTAGTATAGGTTCCTTGCCTTTTGAATGATTCATGCTGTTGTCTTCTAGGATCTCTTCTTCAGGTTGCTCAAGCTCGGTAGTTATTTGCTCAGTAACTTCAGGCTGAGAGTCGGTCTGAATTTCTTCCTGTGACTCAGTTTGAACTTCTTCCTGTGACTCGGTAACTGTGCTTGGCTCGGTAGATATAGCTTCCTTACTGATAGTTGTGTCTGCCAATGTTTCAGGTTCAATGTAAATGAATCTTCTGTAGTTCTCAGGTTCCCTTTTGCTTTCTTCCTCAGTCTTTTCTGCAAACTCATCAAATTTTACATGTATACTTTCTATGACTTTGTGAGTAGATAAGTTCAGACATTTGTATGCCTTGCTTTTGCTAGAATATCCTAGGAATATTCCTTCATCACTTTTCACATCAAATTTATTTCTTCTGGATTCTTTTAAGATATAACACTTGCTACCAAATATTTTCATGTAACTTATATTGGGTTTATAGCCATACCATAATTCATAAGGAGTTTTGAATGTGTCTTTCTTCAGTTGTACTCAGTTCAAGGTATGAACTGCAGTGCTGATAGCTTCCTTCCAGTACTTTATAGCGATGTTCTTTTCTATCATTAGAGTCCTTGCACAATCCATAATAGATCTGTTTCTTCTTTCTGCTATTCCATTCTGCTCAGGAGTTCTAGGAGTTGATACCTATCTTTTGATTCCTCTTTCAATGAAAAAGTTGTTAAAATCATGGGAGATGAATTCACCACCTCTGTCTGATCTTAAGCATTTCAATCTTTTCCCTGTTTCCTTTTCTACTCTTGCTAAGTACCATTTGAACTTTTCAAATGCTTCTGATTTTTCTCTTAAATACATAATAGTCATCATTCTAGAATAATCATCAACGAAAAGAATAAAGAATTTATCTCCAGTATAGCTTTGTATTCCAATAGGTCCACATAAATCATTATGCACAATTTCCAAAATTTCTTTAGACTGATAGTTCTTACTCTTGAAACTAGTTTTACTCATTTTGCCAATCTGACAATTCTTGCATAGACCAGTGTCAGGTTTCTTCAAAGTAGGAATGCCTCTAACCTTCTTGAATTTGCTTATTTTTATCATGTTATCAAAATTCACATGACATAACCTTTTGTGCCATAGCCAACTTTCTTCTATTTGAGCAATAAAGCATGAATATTCACTGAGATCAAGATAAAATAAGTTACCTTTTGTTTGTTTGCCTGATCCAATGAGTTTTCCTTTTCCATCCAGCAGTCTTGCTTGACCATTCATGAATTCAACCTTGAAACCAGTGTTGATTAGCTGTGCTACACTTAGAAGATTATGTTTTAGTCCTTCAACCCAATAAGCATTATCACATATGAGTTCTTTGGTTAATGAGATTCTTCCTTTTCCTTTTATACAACAAGGTTCATTGTTTCCAAATCTTACATTACCACTATCACAGTCTTCTAGATATTCAAATTTTGTTTTGTCACTAGTCATGTGGTGTGAACATCCGTTGTCTATTATCCATATATCATCTTTGCTTATATGAGAAATAAGTGCCATCTTATCTTCATCATCATCAAATTCATCTTTTATAGCAATAAAGACAATTTCTTCTTCACTATCATCAGAATCTTTAGCCATAAAACATGATTTCTTACTTTTATCCTTGTATGATTTGAAATTCTTTTTGCCATAGTACTTGTGACTTCTCTTCTCTTCTTTGACTTGCTTGTTTGGGCACCTAGCTGCAATATGTCCAATTTCTTCACATGAAAAATAGATTAAAGGAGTTTTACCTTTATACTTACCTTTCCCTCTAGAGTACTTCTTTGCAAGTAATGCTTCTACAATTTCAAGATCACTATCAGAACTTTCTTCTGATACTTCTTCACTTTCTGACTGAACTTCTTTAATTTTCTTGTTCTTCTTTAGTGAAACCTTGGCCTCAAATGCTGATTCAATATTTTTGGAACTAGGAACATAGTTGTCATAGTTGTCTAATTCAAAGGCTGTCAATCTTCCAACTAAAGCATCCAAAGTTATATTGTGGTTTGTTTCACATCTTCTTTCTTGAATAGCTGATACTCTTATTGCATAGATAGGGAGTAATGTTCTGAGTACCTTACTTATAACAGTTTCATCTAAGATTGTTCCTCCAGAAGCTCTAATTGCACTTACACTTGCTTTGATTCTTTCAACATATTTTGCAATGTTTTCATCTTCCTTCATATTCATCTTGTCAAACTGTCCTCTTAGGCTTTCTGCTTTGGCTCTTTTCACATTTGCATCACCACCATATATTTTCTTCAGTGCCATCCACATTTCATATGCAGTAGTGCAGTCTTTAATATCATCAAATTCTTCATAGCTGAGAGCAGATGCAATGTCTATCATCATGGTGTTGTGAGTCTTTTTATCTGCAATGTCTTCAACAGTTAATGCGCCATTAGGAATTGTGTATTCTTCATCAATCTATTTGCATCCTGAATCACCAATGGAAGCCAGATGAAGTCGCATGAGACCTTGCCATGCTGAAAAGTTATCTCTATTGAGCTTTGGAATTTCCCTCTTGTAAGACATCCTGATCTTTAGCTTAGGTCCTTGAAACCCTTCCTGCAAGCACCAAAAGCTCTGATACCAATTGATGGAATATGGATGAAGTGACTGAGAGGGTGGGGTGAATCAGTCAACCATAAATCACTTCACAATTAATTCTTTGCAGATCCCTTAAGATATCTTAACAATGTTATCTGTTTTAGCACTCGGTAAATAGATTGCAGTAACTTTGAAGATGCAGAAAGTATTAGCAAAATTATCTTTTAGATATTCATCAGCACATGTATATGATTGAGAAAGAAATTAAGAACACAAGAGACACAAGATTTAACATGGAAACCCAATATGGGAAAAACCACCAATGTATCTAGATACTGATTTTCACTTTTCTGAAGTGATGCCCGGTTAGAAGCCAACCCGGTAAAAGGTTACAAAACACACTGTTAGGTGTGACCTTGTTAGAGGATTTAAAACACCCTGCTAGGAGTGGCCTGGTAAGAGGTCTTGAAAATAATTCAATGGAATTGTCACCTTGTTAGAGGATTTACAATATGGTTGTTAAACCAACTCGGTTAAGAGATTTAGAATTCACTGTTACAATGATAAGAAGGTAACAATGAAAAATGACCTGTATAATAATGCAACTGTCTTGCTGATTACAGATCTCTGTTCTGCATAAGTCTAATCCTTTCTGATTGAATAAATCTCTACTGCACCTCAAGGATATCTGAACATCCTTCACAAATTCGCATACACCTTTCCTGCTTTTTTTTTGTAAATCTTCTGCTGTATTTCTTGTTTACTTTTCACATTTGACCTTTTATTTATATGATTTTAGATTTGTCAAATCGACATTATTTAGTATAACAGTCGGCTGAATTAAGCAAACTCTATTTGCAAAAATCCTTCAAGGGCCGACAGTTCTCGGTGACCATAACTTTCTATATTCTTTCGGAGATCGAGGGAACTCGGTAAACACCGACAATCTTTTACCTTCGATAACCGACTGAACTCAGTAAACACTAACTTTTCTTCGATGACCGACTGAACTCGGTAAACACTAACTTTTCTTCAATGACCGACTGAACTCGGTAAACACTAACTTTTCTTTGATGACCGACTGAACTCGGTAAACACTAACTTTTCTTCGATGACCGAGTGAACTCGGTAAATACTAAATTTCCTTTGGTAACCGAGTGAACTCGGTAGACACTACTTTTCTTTGATAACCGAGTGGACTCAGTAAGCACTAATATTCCTGTCTGGCAGACCGACTGAGCTTGGTAGGATCTGATTGCTGCGGACTATGACATTGTGTGACATCAAGGACAATACATAATTGAGTAGCAATTTCCTTCAGACAATTGTTTCCAACAATCCATTATGCTTTCAAAATTCTCACCCATTTCTAAAATGTATTCATTCATCTGATAAAGAACTGACACGTCTTTTCTCCATACTACTGTGCCTTTTGATGGGAAAAACTTTTGAGCATAGAAAAATAAACAAACCAACAGTGAGCCAAACTTACATGGATTGTTCTTTGAGGTTTGGATGCTCTCCATGTTCTTGTTGAACTGTTTCAACAAAAGATCTGCTAGGTCAAATGACAGATTGTTCTTTACAATTTTATACGCTAGGTCAACTGCTTCACATGGAACACTGTTCTGTCGAATTGAACTGTATATGAGCTACAATATGTATACCAAACTTCAATTCTACATCAGTAATTCTTCTTATCTTCATACCTCTACTGTCCCACTTGGCTAGGGTTTTCTCTTCCAGTTCCGTCTGACCTAGGGTTTTTGTAGATTTTTCCTTGTCGAGCATGGGAAGACCAGTGATTCGGTGAATCATCTTCTTCGTAATCTCTACTAGTTGCTCAAGCCATATTTTACCTTCATGTACTCAGCTGAGGATATATCTGACCCATTTTATCTAAAATCTCTTAGGCAAGTGTGTGATGTGAACTAAACCCTTATCTTCCAAATGTTGATGCTCCGGTTTGAGAACACCATCGACACATAGTTCCTCACAAATAGTATCTATCTCTAGGGTTCCAAGCTCTTGAATTGTACACTTAAAATGATTGTGAATATCATTAATAAGGAGTACCTTAGGAGGGATCCGAGATTGAGCTCCACTCAGGTCTAGGGTTCTGGCAACTATGGGCACAAGTTTGAAATCTGGTGCTTTCCATTCTCCATGAACCAACATTTCTGAACCTTTCTTCACTTTAGCGCTGGATGATGCCATGGTAGCTCAGTGAACACAGTAAATTCTTTGAGGAAAGAGAATATCTTGCTGAAATATGCTTCAAAATGCTTGATTGCACTAGGAGACTTTTGTTCATGGTGAATAGTGAACTTGATTTCACTCCTTTTGTTAAAAATTTTTCATTAATGCTCAGTACAAATTAGGGTATTGAATTAGATAGGCTGTCATCCACTATGAATTAATTGCTCGGTGAAGACTCCGCAACTTGGTGATCATATGAATTCATACTTCTCTGACCTTACTCAGTAACCAAATGAAGTTAGGTTACTCCTGACCTTGCTCGATGGTAACTAATACCAACCTTCTTGTGATCCTGTTGTATCTTGCATAGTGATTTGGATCTGTCTTCCTTTCAATTTAGGAACTATTTTGGAATATGTCTATGAAGATACAGTTCCAGTGCTTTCTTGGAGACTAGTTAGAGCTCATAGAGCCACTCCCTTCATTAGTGACTTCAGGATTGGTCTGCTTAGTAGGTTTTGGAATCCACTTCTGTCTCATTTGATTCCTAATGTTATTTGCTTTTTCTTTCTTTTCATCTTCAATTTTGCCTAAATTCATGTAGTTTTTAGCTATGTGACCAAGCTTAGTGCAATTATAACATCTTATGGTAGAATCCCTTTTTCTCAAGTGGTGCCTTACACAATTCATGCCAATGTGTCCATACTCTCCACAGTAATGACATCTACACCAAGTGTTGTAATCCCAACCAAACATTTCTTTAATAATTTGTTCCGCCGAATTAGGTGTTTTAGTTCTGCATTCTGATGCCTTATGACCTTGTTTGCTACATTTGTGACATATGCCTTTAAATCTTGGTTTCTCCTTGCATTCATTTGCTTTATGACCAAGCTGATTGCAATTGTAGAATTTTCCATTGAATTTTGCTTTTCCATTGCTCCAACATTTGTTTGAAGTATGACCAATTTTTCCACAGTGATTATAGGTAGGTTTCTGATTCTTTTGAGTACCTTGTTTGGAGGATTCACCTTCCTCTTTGTATCCAAGTCCTACTTTTCCTTTTTGCCTATGAAGGTTTCATTCATACACCTGATTCATATCTTCTTGAGATTTCAACATTCTCTCATTGATTTGGCTTTCAGCATCTAGCTCACTCATCACTCTTAAACTAATTTGCTTTTCAGATCTCAGCTCTTCTCTCATATTTTCATTTTCTAATCTTAGAGTCAAGATTTCTTCATTTGCATTGGAGATTTGATCAATAAGATTTTCTAGCTGAAGAGTTTTATTCTAGATTTCATTGTTCTTTCCATCTATTTCATCTTTCATCTTGTTTCTTTGTTCCAAGACTTCACAGAATCTTGTTGACTGAATTTCCTGTTCTCTTTTCAATTTTCTCACTTCTTCTTACAGAGATCCACTCTTTTCTAGAAGTTCTTTGATTGCATTATTTGCTTCATCTGAGCTGCTTGAAGGGAAAAAGTCTTCAATCTTTTCTTCAACATACTGGTGGTCATTGATCTGATTTGCAAGTTCCTTCCTTCTTTTTAGGGAAAGGGAAAGATGCTCTCTTGCCTCTTTGAGTTGAGTTATGGCCATTTCCAGATCTAGCTTTTCATTCTCAATTACTTTGTTCAATCTGAATATCTCCATTGTCCTGAATCTTTTCTCAAGCTGTCAAACTTTATTCTGAGATCCACTGAGCTCTGATACCAATTGTTGGAAATATTCAAGACTATCTAGGTTACTGAGAGGGGAGGGGTGAATTAGTAACTTCAAAACTTTTAACAGATTCAGATCTTAATAATATTAGATTGATAATCTAACTGCATGCAAGAGTAATAGAAAGAATAAAACATTCATAATACTTAGAACACAGAGATTTGGTGATGCAGAAACCTTCTAAGTAGAAAGTAAAACTGGGGTGGGGATGATACCCACAAAAATTCAATAGTGCAGTATAAAGTTTGCCGGTTAAGGCTTACAATGATCACTTCTGATGATCTACCCTATTAGGAGCAATAAGGACTGCTAGTCCACCTTGTTAGAGTTTTTACAAACATACAATGAAGTATGCACTCGGTTAAGAGATTTTTACAAAGACTGTTAAGTCTACCCGGTTAAAGGATTTCAAGCTGATTCACCTGTTAGGATGAAATAGTATGTAATACCCCTCTAACCCTAATATAAGTTTTGTGTTTTTGAAAGAATTAAGATCCTTCGATGTTTTCTTACAGCTTAAGTTGTACATGATACTTGTTTGATCTATTCTTATAGTTATTTATAATAATTTCATAAGCTAGTACTCAATGATTCTAATATTAGACATACTATCTAAAGGTATCATTTTTGTATGTATTTATCTCCATGTATGTATTGAGTACCTACAAGACCTTTATGAACATAGTTAGGATGTTATATGATATGTACTTGATAGATATATATAAGTGGTTATTTATATTTTCTTCTATTAAGGTTACCTTGGATGAATCTTGTATCTCACTTGATGATTTGATTATGTTAATTTATTATTAGTATTGATAAGAGACTAACACAATGCTTGAGATTCTAACCTTCATTATGATGATGCTACATGCTTTGAGTGTATATATATACATGATGTGTTTTTATGATTCAGGACGAAGTTGTAGTTACTCACATAGCTGAGGTCCACACGATGTATCGATCCTGGTCATCTATCTGCAATGTTTTCTTTTATATGTATATCCGTGCATATGTATTTCTTCTTTGTGATGCAGGCTTGCAGGTACCGGGCATCGACTTCACCTGGCTTCACAGGTCTGAGCATGCCCTCAAATCCTCGATGGTTGTTGTTATGGAGATAGTACTAAGGCCCCTACATGAGTCTTCCTTTGTCATTATTCCAATTTGGGAATATTAGGGTTCCTTCTTTGTCAGTCAACCTTTGGGTCAAAAACTCAGATCCAACGCACCCGGTTGGGCATGGTTGTAGTTAGTGCCTTGTGACCACTTGAATTCATTTGGTTGTATGATTTGTTTACTCATTTTATTTATTTCTCCTTCTTGGTATGATTCTTAGTTAATCTTTCTATGTTGTGTTTCAGAAGTTTGGCTTGACTTTCCTTGTTGACTTTGGTTGACCTTGTTTGATCTTATGATTTTCTTGATATGTTTCATAGATGATTTGTATGGCCTCTTTGGATGATTAGATTTATTTTGAGGCATGTGATTTTATTCTACCTCAGTGTTATATCCTATAGCAATTATAAATAGGTAATAATATTGTGATCTATTACTTCATAATCTTATAGATTATAGTGTTTGGTATTTGGCATGTATCTATATATATATATATATATATATATATATATATATATATATATATATATATATATATATGGATGCACACATATATGTATTTATATATATATATAATTTATATGTGATTATATGTTAATTATTGTAGATATTGTTGATGGTGTATATTTTGGGATTAATGTAAAGTATAATATTATTAATAATTAAATATTAAATAATGCGAGGTATATTATTCTCAATTGTTAATTATTAATAATGAGGATAGGTTATATATATAGATATTGATGTAATTAATGATGGCATATGCATATATGTTAGGATAATATTACATATGTGTATGAATGAATACAAATAATCTTTTATTATATATTTGAGTAATATAGTTGTATGATATTAAGTTATTTTATAATACCCTTTAGTTAAGAGTTAGTTGGGAGTTGGTTACTTTTCCTCTCAACCTTTAGAAATCTATTTATATGCACTACTTTCTCATTTGAAGAGGGGGGATTTTGGGGGCTGAAGCATTGAGGAGAGGATGGCTTTAATTTTTACGGTGGTTTTGGAGAGAAAACTTGGAGATGTGAGGGAGATTTTGTAAGCATATGTCTTTAAGAATTTTTGGTTATCTTTGGTTTTGGGAGAGAGACATTTTTGTGAGAATTTCAATAGTTGAGAGAGAGATTCTTTTCTATGGAATTATTTCTTTCTTTCATGGAGATTTCTGAAAGTGGATAGGGTTTGAAGGATGCATCTCAAGTTTGGATTTGTCTTCTCTTTTGTTTCCTTCCTTCTTCGATTCAACCTTCGTAGGACATGAGGTATGGATTGAATATGTTAGTTAATTTATGTCTCTGATAGATTATGGATCTATTTATATATTATAATTATTTATTATATCTGTACTTTTAATTTCTATGGTTATTTTAAAGTTTTGAGTTTTTATTTGTAAGAATTGGCATGTGTTTTCCTAGGGTTTTTAGCAACCCATTTTTGGAGATCTATTATTATAATAATTTAAATTTCATCTAGGGTTTTACTAAATTGATTTTATGAAAGTAAAATTCATAGATCTCAAATGGGTATCTCTCTGATTTTATTTTTAGGGTCGAATTAATGCCTTATTTTTGACATTTTGGCAGACTATGCCTGTCCATTCTTGATTCCGAATTTTCTGTCAAATGTATTCGTATGCTACAGGTTGATATGATTATATAAAAGTCTAAATTTGATATAAAAGATTATCCTATGTCTTATCTTTCATTTCCAATTGGTTTGGATAATTTTTATTATGTTTTGTGAAAATTACAACCGTTTTAGTGAAGGCAGGTCTGAACCCTAACCAAAATTTTCTATTTTAAACCAGAAGTCATAACTTTCTTTCCCACCGTTGGATCTTCCTAAAAATCAAATTGAGAGTCTATAATTATGTTAGCTAAATCTCTACCAAAGAGATTTCCTTTATTATATTTTTTGTGGAAGATATGGATGACTGTTCTATGATGACTATTCTTTGCATTTAATCCTTGCTTGAAATAATTCAGTTTAAGAACATCATTAAGTTTTAAGGTTTCGTATGGTCACCAGAGGCTATTAGAATATTTTTTTTTTTGGTTAATTGGATCTATGTATACTCTGAATATGTTTATAATATCACTTGGATGTCTTCTTATATGTTTGGAACATTCTGTATGCCATATTGGGTTTAGGGTTGTCAAGTGGACTAGGGACAACATATGTTTTCCTAAACTCAATCAAATGTTATTATGAAATTGATATGAATTCTTGATGATGGATCTATTATGCTCTTATGATTTTTATATGTATGTTAGGGAACCTAAGTACACTAGGTGAGTGGCTCATAGTGAGGGGCCGGGGCCCTAAGTGGCTAGTACCAGGATAACCTACTATGAGTTATTTAATCAAGTGATAACCTAAATAAATGAATTGGGAATGAGAGATTATTGGAATGGGAAATTACACACTAATAAAGATTAATTGTGCCTCGCCCATGCCTTTAGTGCTAGTAAAGACTAAGGATGGGAGTGGGAGAAGGTACCTATGCCTAGGTACGACTGGATGACCTTGTCTGTATGAGAGGCATTCGGTTCCGCATGTGCCTACTTGGGGGCCGGGGCCAAGAGTGGCTAGTACCAGGACAACCCAAGGGGTGAGGGCTATGTGATGACACTCACCTAGCTTGTAGCTTAGAGTCTCTACTAAATTTGATCATGCCTCTGGTAGTCCTTGTGGTCTTCTTGTCTTTTCTTTTGTGTTGTGACTTTGGGGAAATTTTATCACCACCTTAGGAATTTCCTAGTTGTTACCTCTTGTATGGACCTTTGGTTCTATCTCCTAGCTCGGGGGAGTGGGCCTATTGGTTCCACGTGGTTGGGTGGTTAATATTTATATCGACGTATTGATCGTGATTCTTTGGATGATCCTAGCACATATTCCTTTCCAGATCTGCAGTTGAAGATTTCTTATTGGATATTTTAATATGTTGAGATGTACTTATGTATTTGTATTCATGTAATTTTTAATCTTCTAAAAAGAGTCTTGTATTATTGATGCAATCTCAATTCAAAGCAATGCATAAGGAATGGGTAGTTCTAGGTAAAAGAAAGAGAAAAGAATGTGGAATATTGGACATGTTACTAGCATTAAAAGAAAGTGTTTATGTTATTTATCATATCCTCTTATGTTGTCCATGTGTAAAAGAAATAATCTTAAATATAATTATATATAATGATGTATCACAACAATAATGTATTCTCTCTTGATGAAAGAATTCAAAGAGATTATTGAGAAATGATAGATTAGTGATTGGGATTATTAACAATGAATGGTTATGAAACAATGCAATAGAATAGTAATTTGATTTTAATGTTAATACTTGGTTCATGTTAATGAAGTACCTAGGATGATGCCTACCTTAATGAATATTAATCTCTTACCTAAATTATTAGAGAAAAGTGATATAAAGGATAGTAGATGTAGATGAAATCAATATGAATTTATGGAATGAGTTGATAAAAGGAATAATGATGTTGGATGATTAACCTATGTTTAATAAAAGAAATAAGTTAGGGACATTTAACTTGGTGCATTAAAATGAATGTAGATCTTTTAAGCTCATGATTCCGTGAATATCTTATGCATGTAAATGGTTTATATGATGTTGCTTTAGTAGCGACGTTAGGGAACCCGGGAGGACTTAAGTTGTATAAATCTTACATTCAAGTAGTAGAAAATTATTTCTTCTTTTAGAAATATGAAGTGTAATGATGAATATTATTCTAGTTAAAATAAATAAATAAAATAAAATAAAAATTCACTACTTGCATTTTATAGAGGTTTTATGTCTTGTCCTCTTGGGTTGCCTAGCGGGGCGTTACATCTGGTATCAGAGCCATAGGTTTCTACACTGGGAACTCTGGGTCTCATAGCTCACCTATGCATAACCTTGAGTATCTTAACTTTGTCTCTTTTTGGATTATGTTGTTATGCTAAAACTTGAATCTTAGGAAACGAAGGCTACCTTTCGTGTTCTTATATTGTATTGTCTTACAAGGGCACACCCATTCCTCTATGATTGAGTTATATTTTAACAATTATTTATGTTTTTTCATAATGAGATCAATGATGTGTTAAGTGGATGTTTCCTATAATATTAATGGAATGACGAAGAATTTTTGAGACTTGTGTTTATTTTCTTGAAAGGTACTGGTATCTCTAGAAGGGTCAAAAGTTAAAGGATGCTAAATGTTTTGAATCTTAATTATGGTAGTAGATAATATTACCCCTTGATCATACCTATAATATAATGTTGTGCACTCTATCTTCTTACAAATACCTAGTTGAATTTTATCTTACTCAAGGTATCTTAGAAATAGATTTCTTTTAGATCTTTAAAGAATGAAATGATTGTGGTAATACTTGATAGGAATGATAGGGCAATAATTAGATTACATGGCTAATAATATGTACCTAGGAAAGAAGTGAAAAATAATAATAATAATAAATAAATAAATTAGGAATAAATAATTTACTGTCATATGCATTTCTCTCTCTCTTTCTCTCTCCCCTCTTAAGAAATAAGTTTTACATGACTAAAATTGTTTAGACAAGGCAATAATATATTAGGAAAATTTGTAAATACTCAATTAGGAAACCCTTGGGTGAAGGACCTATGTCCCCAAGATTTTATCATAGGCTATAATTCACATTTTCATTTAGGAAGAGAAATTTTTATCCCTATCTTGGTAAGAAGTTATATCCTTTCTGCATATCTTATTAAATTGCACAAAAAGGATTTAAGATAACATAATCAAGAAATTCTAGGGAAGAGTATGTGCGATGATGGATTATCTGTACTAATGATGGAAGTTATTTTTATTAAATATATGTCTTGCAAAATTCCTAGTGAATAGTTAGGATCCTAGATGGGTATTTTGGAAACAAATTCATGTTTTGTATACATTGTGATCAACACCATAGTAGTAAGAAATTAACAACATTAAGTGATTGATCAACTATAAATAAGGAGTTGTTGTGGTAAACAAATGTTATAGAAATGTACCTTACTCAATTTCTACTTAGAACTGATGTTATCTCAAAATTTTAAAGTGTACGAGGGTAATGTTTCAAATAGGTAAAGGGTAGAAATTAAAGTTATGTACAGTAGTTAATGTTATTAATTTAGATGTTGTGGTTATGAAGATAGTAGTAGGACTCATATACTTCTTTCTCTCTTAATGGATCTATGATTGTTATGCAATAAAGAATTTGAAATAACTCTTAAGAAAATGCCATATGGAAATTGCCTGACATGAAAATTAGGGAAAAGTGCATAGATAAATAGTAAGCTTTAAGAAGGGATCCCAACTTAATGAATAATAGTGCAATAAATTGTAAATTGTTTAGATCTCCTCTAGGGGGTGAATGTGTTTTTGAAAATCAAGCACTACAACTATTGTGAAAGATGACTTAGAATATGTATATTGTAAAATTTGTATGTCCTATGTCATTGGAATTCTACTTAAAGCTTTGATGGAAAGGAATATTTCTTATAAAACTATGTGTTAATGAAAATGGTAAGTTTCAAGTATCTAGATTGTTTTATTTTCATGATTACAAAAGTAAATAAAAATTATTTGATGTATTCCCTTCATGATCATAACAAATATAAATGTTACATACCTCTCTATGTTTGGTATTCATAGCTTGTAAGGGACACAAATTTTGGACCTTATTTGTAATAAGGTCTCACAAGTTGTATTATGTAGGGTTAGATTATGTCTCAAAAGGGAAAATATATCATAAATTCTTTCTTTTTTTATACTGGTTACCATAGATACGAACTTTGATATTGTGAAAGGAAGTGATAATCTTAGTTGGTAAAACATGCAATTTCCTAATATATTGATATTAGTGAGTAAACATGAATACCTTAGAGTTTCAACTTGATAACAATAATTTTGATGAAATTTCAAGTATCTTGTTAACAAACTTACAGCATAAAGTGATAGACTCACATAGGTAATTCTTTTTGAAAGTCATTACTAATTGAATTGAGTTAATCTACACTAAAGTTGTAATAAGATAGGATTTACCAAAACTCTTGATAGGAGAAGAATGTGTGCAGTCATTAAATTAGGATCTAGAATAGTAATAATATAATTCTGTTAGATAATGTGTGATATATAGTTCACATTCCCAACTTCCAGGAGTAAGTCGAATCTTAGTGGGGGAGGATGTAATACCCCTCTAACCCTAATATAAGTTTTGTGTTTTTGAAAGAATTAAGATCCTTCGATGTTTTCTTACAGCTTAAGTTGTACATGATACTTGTTTGATCTATTCCTATAGTTGTTTATAATAATTTCATAAGCTAGTACTCAATGATTCTAATATCAGACATACTATCTAAAGGTATCATTTTTGTATGTATTTATCTCCATGTATGTATTGAGTACCTACAAGACCTTTATGAACATAGTTAGGATGTTATATGATATGTACTTGATAGATATATATAAGTGGTTATTTATATTTTCTTCTATTAAGGTTACCTTGGATGAATCTTGTATCTCACTTGATGATTTGATTATGTTAATTTATTATTAGTATTGATAAGAGACTAACACAATGCTTGAGATTCTAACCTTCATTATGATGATGATACATGCTTTGAGTGTATATATATACATGATGTGTTTTTATGATTCAGGACGAAGTTGTAGTTACTCACATAGCTGAGGTCCACACGATGTATCGATCCTGGTCATCTATCTGCAATGTTTTCTTTTATATGTATATCCGTGCATATGTATTTCTTCTTTGTGATGCAGGCTTGCAGGTACCGGGCATCGACTTCACCTGGCTTCACAGGTCTGAGCATGCCCTCAAATCCTCGATGGTTGTTGTTATGGAGATAGTACTAAGGCCCCTACATGAGTCTTCCTTTGTCATTATTCCAATTTGGGAATATTAGGGTTCCTTCTTTGTCAGTCAACCTTTGGGTCAAAAACTCAGATCCAACGCACCCGGTTGGGCATGGTTGTAGTTAGTGCCTTGTGACCACTTGAATTCATTTGGTTGTATGATTTGTTTACTCATTTTATTTATTTCTCCTTCTTGGTATGATTCTTAGTTAATCTTTCTATGTTGTGTTTCAGAAGTTTGGCTTGACTTTCCTTGTTGACTTTGGTTGACCTTGTTTGATCTTATGGTTTTCTCGATATGTTTCATAGATGATTTGTATGGCCTCTTTGGATGATTAGATTTATTTTGAGGCATGTGATTTTATTCTACCTCAGTGTTATATCCTATAGCAATTATAAATAGGTAATAATATTGTGATCTATTACTTCATAATCTTATAGATTATAGTGTTTGGTATTTGGCATGTATCTATATAAATATAAATATAAATATATATATATAAATATATATATATATATATATATATATATATATATATATATATATATATATATATATATATATATATATATATATATATATATATATATATATATATATATGGGTGCACACATATATGTATTTATATATATATATAATTTATATGTGATTATATGTTAATTATTGTAGATATTGTTGATGGTGTATATTTTGGGATTAATGTAAAGTATAATATTATTAATAATTAAATATTAAATAATGCGAGGTATATTATTCTCAATTGTTAATTATTAATAATGAGGATAGGTTATATATATAGATATTGATGTAATTAATGATGGCATATGCATATATGTTAGGATAATATTACATATGTGTATGAATGAATACAAATAATCTTTTATTGTATATTTGAGTAATATAGTTGTATGATATTAAGTTATTTTATAATACCCTTTAGTTAAGAGTTAGTTGGGAGTTGGTTACTTTTCCTCTCAACCTTTGGAAATTTATTTATATGCACTACTTTCTCATTTGAAGAGGGGGGATTTTGGGGGCTGAAGCATTGAGGAGAGGATGGCCTTAATTTTCACGGTGGTTTTGGAGAGAAAACTTGGAGATGTGAGGGAGATTTTATAAGCATATGTCTTTAAGAATTTTTGGTTATCTTTGCTTTTGGGAGAGAGACATTTTTGTGAGAATTTCAATAGTTGAGAGAGGGATTCTTTGCTGTGAAATTATTTCTTTCTTTCATGGAGATTTCTGAAAGTGGATAGGGTTTGAAGGATGCATCTCAAGTTTGGATTTGTCTTCTCTTTTGTTTCCTTCCTTCTTCGATTCAACCTTCGTAGGACATGAGGTATGGATTGAATATGTTAGTTACTTTATGTCTCTGATAGATTATGGATCTATTTATATATTATAATTATTTATTATATCTGTACTTTTAATTTCTATGGTTATTTTAAAGTTTTGAGTTTTTATTTGTAAGAATTGGCATGTGTTTTCCTAGGGTTTTTAGCAACCCATTTTTGGAGATCTATTATTATAATAATTTAAATTGCATCTAAGGTTTTACTAAATTGATTTTCTGGAAGGAAAATTCATAGATATCAAATGGGTATCTCTCTGATTTTATTTTTAGGGTCGAATTAATGCCTTATTTTTGACATTTTGGCAGACTATGCCTGTCCATTCTTGATTCCGAATTTTCTGTCAAATGTATTCATATGCTACAGGCTGATATGATTATATAAAAGTATAAATTTGATATAAAAGATTCTCCTACATCTTATCTTTCATTTCCAATTGGTTTGAAGAATTTTTATTATGTTTTGTGAAAATTACAACCGTTTTAGTGAAGGCAGGTCTGAACCCTAACCAAAATTTTCTATTTTAAACCAGAAGTCATAACTTTCTTTCCCACCGTTGGATCTTCCTAAAAATAAAATTGAGAGTCTAAAATTATGTTAGTTAAATCTCTACTGAAGCGATTTCCTTTATTATATGTTTTGTGGAAGATATGGATGACTGTTCTATGATGACTATTCTTTGCATTTAATCCTTGCTTGAAATAATTCAGTTTAAGAACATCATTAAGTTTTAAGGTTTCGTATGGTCACCAGAGGCTATTAGAATATTTTTTTTTTGGTTAATTGGATCTATTTATACTCTTAATATGTTTATAATATCACTTGGATGTCTTCTTATATGTTTGGAACATTCTGTATGCCATATTGGGTTTAGGGTTGTCAAGTGGACTAGGGACAACATATGTTTTCCTAAACTCAATCAAATGTTGTTATGGAATTGATATGAATTCTTAATGATGGATCTATTATGCTCTTATGATTTTTATATGTATGTTAGGGAACCTAAGTACACTAGGTGAGTGGCTCATAGTGAGGGGCCGGGGCCCTAAGTGGCTAGTACCAGGATAACCTACTATGAGTTATTTAATCAAGTGATAACCTAAATAAATGAATTGGGAATGGGAGATTATTGGAATGGGAAATTACACACTAATCAAGATTAATTGTGCCTCGCCCATGCCTTTAGTGCTAGTAAAGACTAAGGATGGGAGTGGGAGAAGGTACCTATGCCTAGGTACGACTGGATGACCTTGTCTGTATGAGAGGCATTCGGTTCCGCATGTGCCTACTTGGGGGCCGGGGCCAAGAGTGGCTAGTACCAGGACAACCCAAGGGGTGAGGGCTATGCGATGACACTCACCTAGCTTGTAGCTTAGAGTCTCTACTAAATTTGATCATGCCTCTGGTAGTCCTTGTGGTCTTCTTGTCTTTTCTTTTGTGTTGTGACTTTGGGGAAATTTTATCACCACCTTAGGAATTTCCTAGTTGTTACCTCTTGTATGGACCTTTGGTTCTATCTCCTAGCTCGGGGGAGTGGGCCTATTGGTTCCACGTGGTTGGGTGGTTAATATTTATATTCAGGTATTGATCGTGATTCTTTGGATGATCCTAGCACATATTCCTTTCCAGATCTGCAGTTGAAGATTTCTTATTGGATATTTTAATATGTTGAGATGTACTTATGTATTTGTATTCATGTAATTTTTAATCTTCTAAAAAGAGTCTTGTAGTATTGATGCAATCTCAATTCAAAGCAATGCATAAGGAATGGGTAGTTCTAGGTAAAAGAAAGAGAAAAGAATGTGGAATATTGGACATGTTACTAGCATTAAAAGAAAGTGTTTATGTTATTTATCATATCCTCTTATGTTGTCCATGTGTAAAGGAAATAATCTTAAATATAATTATATATAATGATGTATCACAACAATAATGTATTCTCTCTTGATGAAAGAATTCAAAGAGATTATTGAGAAATGATAGATTAGTGATTGGGATTATTAACAATGAATGGTTATGAAACAATGCAATAGAATAGTAATTTGATTTTAATGTTAATACTTGGTTCATGTTAATGAAGTACCTAGGATGATGCCTACCTTAATGAATATTAATCTCTTACCTAAATTATTAGAGAAAAGTGATATAAAGGATAGTAGATGTAGATGAAATCAATATGAATTTATGGAATGAGTTGATAAAAGGAATAATGATGTTGGATGATTAACCTATGTTTAATAAAAGAAATAAGTTAGGGACATTTAACTTGGTGCATTAAAATGAATGTAGATCTTTTAAGCTCATGATTCCGTGAATATCTTATGCATGTAAATGGTTTATATGATGTTGCTTTAGTAGCGACATTAGGGAACCCGGGAGGACTTAAGTTGTATAAATCTTACATTCAAGTAGTAGAAAATTATTTCTTCTTTTAGAAATATGAAGTGTAATGATGAATATTATTCTAGTTAAAATAAATAAATAAAATAAAATAAAAATTCACTACTTGCATTTTATAGAGGTTTTATGTCTTGTCCTCTTGGGTTGCCTAGCGGGGCGTTACATAGTAGATCTCTTACTTGCAACTGTACTTGTTGATTGAGATTCTTTGATGTACTGATCACCTTCTGTGATGGATAGAACTTTTCTACTTCTTATACTGATGTAGCCCTTTGTAATTCGCTTATCTCTACCTTTCTCTCTTTTTTTTTTTATACATCTCTATAACTTCCTTTTTGGATATGACATAAAACATTGTTTATATATCAATCTAAGTCAATTCCAAAAAAATTACAAAGTCAGCTCTTAAACAAGTAAACACAAATATTACTGAGTCGGCCCAAATATAGTTACACAGTTACTACAAACTAACTTGGTGACTTTCTGATACTCGGTGTCCACTACATTACTCGGCATCATCATGCACTCGATAGAAGTGGAAGCTCAGTCCATACTAACCACTCAGTCATAGTTTTGAACTCAATAAATACTGGAGACTCGGTAGATAAAGTGTTACTCAGTAGAAACTAAATTTCTTGTTTAACTGTGTAGCACTCGGTAAACACTGCGAAACTTTGTGAGCTCGGTATGCACTGTTCTGCTTGATAAGCTCTGTTCTACTTGGTAAGCTCTACTCTACTTGGTAAGCTTTGTTTTGTTCGGTATGTACTATTCTACTCGGTATGCATTATTTAGAATAAGTGTTGTCACTAATGACAATCATGCTTAATGCCAACAACAAACCCCTACAAATGATCAAAGAACACCCTAGACCACACTACAATGGCAAATGCCACTAAACAAATCAAATCTAGCCGTGAGAACATTCAATTTCAATCCTTTCTGTCACTAAGAAACCCTCTGCAAATTCAAATTTGAAAATAAATGGCTACATCAAAGTGCCAACAGCAAATCGGTGGTCATATTTTAAAATCAGATCAACTTTAAGTCGTGGTCATTAGATCTCTCCCTTTCATGGTCTTTATGATTTTTTGCTTAATAAGACCCTAGATGAACTTAGCAAATTGGTGACTAAAGGAAAATGGCCATTCATAGAATATATTATACCTTCACCAAAAATTTTAGCAATCACGTGAACACTTGTTCACTGAACTGCTAGCTTTCTAAGGACATCACTATTTAACTACGCGAACGAGTGAACCCTTTGAAAATTTGTCAGACCGCCAAAACACTTTATCAGAACTGCTAAAACCTTTGATAAATTTGGGCCCACCTAAAAATCTACCACATGTCACCACATCATTTGTCGCAATCACTTGATCATCACTGAAAAAGGACCCACCGCAAAGCCTTCCCCCTTTAGTGAAGATTGACGGTTGTCGCCATACCACTGACATATCCATCATGCATCTGTGATCAATGGTATCATGATAGTCATTAGATCCTATAGTGTATTAACTTCCATGAAACTGGTAGACCCACTGACAAGTCCACCTCAGCACACCTGGACCAATCACCATTCACCAACTAAGTACACATAGCAGTGGACCTGTCGAAAGAAAAGGCTACGTCACTTAATAGAATCAATGATCATCTCATAATCTCATACATCTGATACATTTATTGCAAAGACACACCCACTATCAATCATCTGCAGATGTCAGGACCCTCTGACAAGCCAGAAACTAGGTCCCACTGACAACTGCCAACACATTAAATCGTGGACTAGTGAAAAATTGCCAACTGTGCCTACGTGTAACTTTGGACCCACCTTTATCTCTGACATGAACACCTAGAGGATTGGACAAATGGCATAAGATCTAAAGGCCTCAAAATATTCTATGCACTTTCATGCCAATCGTTGATTTGGAATCTTAGCCAATACCATGGAGCGTTACCCCACCATGCTACATAGGATACTCCAACGAATAAGGGACTGCCACATCATAGAATCTGGTAGATAGACATACAATTTCTTCATTCATTTTGGCAACCCTACCACTTCACTATTTCCTTTGGCCAATAAGGAGACACCATGTGTGCCTACCTAGCAGTGGACTTAGGAAAATTAAAAGGCCACCGGGGTATAAAACCTTTAGTCGCAAGATCGCGTAACATGGGAAAAGTTCACATGATCATGCGACAAAGGGGACAATGATTTGAACTTAGGAAAAATCAAAGGACACAACCCTGCGAGGTGATAAAATAATAAGGCACATGCACTAAAAGGTTTTTAAGTGGCCTAGAAAAGTAACATCAAATTAGAACAAGGCCAGGGTTTTTCAAAGGGTTTTGCATGCAAGGGCTACATTTTTGAATTTTTGAACTAAGGGCTTATGCTAGAGACCTCAAAAATGATTGCAGAGGCCAGAGGAAAGGACATGAAGCCATGAAAATTTTTTGCACATGCTTACAGTGGCTCTATCTAGGGATGTGTGGCTCTTGTAGGCACAACAAGGACTTGGAATCAGTGGTTAAAGTAGATCATCCCACTAGTAAACTTGACAACAAAGAGCAATAGGACCAAAAACCCATAGACCAGGACAAAATAGGACAAGGGAAAGCAACTTATTTATAGAATTTACAAAATGTACAGACCTAACTACTGTTCATGGAAAATAGAATACTTCAAAAGAAGTACTTTTTCAAGAATTCTCCATGAACTAGCAATTCTTGAACATCACCATTTAATTACTTGACAATGTAAGAATCATGGCCCCATTTCTCATGAATTAGATATGGCCCTAGCCAGATTGGATCAAATTCACCATGTTTTCCCTTATCCTCCAATCAGGCATTCCAAACTAATACCAAATCACCAGGCTCAAACTTCTTGTCAACAGTCTTCTTGTCATATAAATTTTTAACCTACAACTGCAACCTGGCATTTCTTGCAACTGACTCTCTTCTAGTCTCATCCAACCTAATGAGGTCCTCAATTGTTAATTTCATCTCATCATTTATATCATCATCATATAATTGCATAAATTTATACAATTCCAATAAGTTATTCTGAGGCATCCTTGCATGTATTCCATATACTAGGTCAAATGGTGCACAACCAATTGCCCTCTTCACAGTTACCCTATTAGCCCATAGAGCTAATGGTGGCTTTGAATTCCATGACCTTTTATTCTTTTCAAGGATCCTCTTGAGGATCTTAATCAAGCTCTTATTAGATGATTCTGCATGTCCATTTCCTTGTAGATGATAAGGTGAGGAATTAGAAATCTGAATTCCTAAACCTTTGCAGAATTCCTTGTATTCAGTAGACCTGAAGCACATTGCATTATCACTAACTATCCTCTCAGGGCAACCAAACCTTGTAACAATATTGTTTAATAGAAAATCAATTACCACCTTACTAGTTGCATTTCTTATAGGTATAGCCTCTACCCACTTTGTAAAGTAATCAGTGGCAACTAAGATCCATGAGTGTCCTCCACTTGACTTGTTTGGTATCTCCCCTATAAAATCAATTCCCCATTGTTGGAAAGGAGCTTGAACTTCTACTGGTTTTAATGGCACATTACCTAAACATTTTAGCTTACCAGAGAACCTTTGACGAGCATCACACCTCCTCACTAACTATTTTGCATCCTTGAAGATTGTGGGCCACCAAAATCTTGCTCTCAGGATTTTATGAGCAGTTGTTTTACCCATGTAATGCCCACCACAAAATCCCTCATGCATTTATTTTAACAACTTGTTAGCCTGATCTTCATCTACACATTTCAACAGTATGAAAAATAAATTTTTTCTGTACAACTTGCATTTCACAATTACATACTTGATGGCCTGTAATTTCAATGTCCTCTAATTATCATTCATGTTATCTGAACATTTCATGTTTCTTAGATAATAGATGATATCTTGATACCAAATACAATCATCCATATCACATGTATAATCAATTTCAGAATGATTTACCTGATTAGCATCAAGATTGGATTGAGCCATCAGTTTTGCCAATCCTTGTCCTCTAACCAATTTAGTAATTTGGACATCAATGTTAAATTCTTGGATCCTATTGATCCATCTGCATCTTCTTCTAGACACCTCTTGGTGTGATAAAATATCCTTCACAACTGTACTTGGCACAAAAGCAATCACAACTGCCCCCATCAAGTAACACCTAAAAGCCTTGACTACCTTCACAAGTGTATATTCTTGTTTTTCATTTATGTCATACTTTAATTCAGCAGCCTGTAAAGATTTACTAAAAAATGCAATAGGCTGCTCAAAACCATCTTTATTCTTTTGTAACAAAACTTTAGCAATAGTGTGAAAAGATGCAAAGGAAAATATATGCATTGGGACATTATAATTAGGTCCCTTAAGCACTGGTGCATCTTTGATAGCTTGCTTGATATTTTTGAAAGCCTCATCAGGCTCACCCTCCCAATTGATTGCAGATCCCTTCTTCAACATCCTAGAAATAGGTCTAGTAACCTCTACAAAGTTTGTCACAAACCTCCTTAAGAAATTGACCTGACCAAAGAAGGACTGAATCCCTTTAACATTCTTTGGTCTTTGAATTTTATCAATAGCTACTACCCTCTCAGGGTCAATTCTCACTCCTTGCTTGCCAACCAAGTGGCCAATCAACTTACCTTCAGTGACACCAAATGCACATTTCCTTGGATTTAATGAAATGCCAAATTCCAAAGCCCTCACAAATATCTTCTTTAAATGAGTACAATGGTCTTCTTCCTTCTTGGAATAGGTAGTTAAATCATCTTGATATACAAAAAGGAAATCATTTATGAAATCTGAAAAGGCAACATCCATTGCCCTCTAAAAAGTAGCACCAGCATTTGTGAGACCAAAAGGCATTCTCACATAAACATATGTCCCCCAAGGTGTTGTGAAAGCTGTCTTGAATTGTTTCGATTCTTTGACAATGACCTGATTGTAACTAGAGAAACCATCCATCATTGACATCAATTCTAATCCAGTTACCCTCTGTAGCATAGCTTCCATATTGGGCAGACAATAGTTATCCTTTAATGAATTGATGTTCAAGTTACTGAAGTCCACATAAAGCCTGATGTCACCATTCTTCTTTCTCACAAGAACAAGGTTTGATAGCCAAGAAGAATGCCTTATAGGCTTGATAATGCCAGCATCTCTTAACTTCATTAATTCTTCTTTCATCTTGGGTGCCAAAGTGGGATTAATAGGCCTTTGTTTTTGCCGGAAAGGTTTAGCATCTTCTCTCAAAGGAATGATATGCTGAAATAAGTCTTCTCTATAAACCTTTAGGTCATCATATGACCATGCAAAAACATGCCTGAATTTTCTTAGTAATTCAATCAAATATTTTCTCACCTTGTGAGACATGTCCCTACCAATGTATACCTTCTTAGGTGCTTCATGTGTTCCAAGATTTATCTCCTCTAGATCAGCATGATCTTCTCTTTTGATATTCTTTTGAACTCTATCTTGGTTATCAAAGACATTCTCCAAAACAACAAGCCCCTTGGGCACCTTGTTATTTCTAAGCTAAATGACCTCATTGCCTAAGACAACCTCTCTTCCTTCTATTGACTCAACCAAGGCTGAACAATCAAATTCCTGACCATGATACTAATCTACACAACTCATAAACTTCAAGATATCATTATCATCATCAAAAACTTGCCAATTTTCAATATTGTCTGGTACACTAGGCCTAGCCTGAATTTCAACTTTAGAGATACCAGCAAAAGTAATATCATTGGAATTGATTGCAATATTAGCTAAAAAATCAGCCATCTTATTGTTACTCCTATCCTTCCACCCAATATTGAAGACATCAAAATGTTCAATCAAATCCCAAACTGCATTCCTATATTGTTTCAACCTCTTGTTCATGGAAGCATACACTGACCTGACTTGGGACACCACCAATTCAGAATCACCAACAACACTTAAGCACTTAATACCATGTTTTTGTGCCAACCTCAGTCCTAGCAACAATGCCTCATACTTTGCTATATTGTTGGTACAAAATAAATTCAATGTGAAATAAAATTTGTAGGTGTTTCCATCAGGAGAAATAAGTAAGATACCTGCTCCTGCTCCATCTTTGCAATTTGCACCATCAAAGTACATTACCCACAAATCACCCTTCATAGAATTAACACTTACCTCAATAGAGATAGGTGACAAAATAGGTTCATTTTCAAGTACAGGGATCTCTGCCCTAAAAGCATTAATATCAGTATCCACAAAACATGTAGTTTCATTATCAATATTTCTCTCAATCATGTGGCATACTCTTGGCTCTCAATCAATCTTGACAAATTGGTCATCAATCTTGAAAGTAGCATAAGACAGATCAGACTGTAAACTTCCACCCATGGAAGCACTCCATCTTCTAGATAATAGCATCCCATAATGAGGAGGGATGTCCACCACCAAAACACTCATTGTTAACTCTTTCTCTAGATATGCTACCAGCCTATATGGTATTCCATTGATAGTCCCAATGACTGGTACCTCCCTCTGATCCATTGCACAACATCTGCCTTGAACTGTATCAACTTTAAGGCCCAACTTCTCCATGATTTTAAAAGGCATGATAGTATTAGAGGCACCACTATCAATCATACAATTTCTTAATTTCATTCCATTCACAAGGACACTCAAAAAGAATGGATCAATGTTTTCAAGGCTAGCATTGATAGAACTATCCAAATATATAGGAGGAATTTGAGACACAATTCCTTGAGTAGCAACACTTTTCAAATCCTTATCCTGAGGTCCATTGCATGCAACACCATCATTATGAACATTATCTACCCATGCAATAGCTCTATCTTTGTGTTCAGGGATCCTCAACAATTCTGACAATGGGACCTTAACTATAATTTAGGACAATACAGATAACATATCAATAGGAGCAGAGGAAGGAATCTCAATTTGCATTTCCCTATTATCCTTTTTCTTATCTGATACATTAGGTGTATTGGCCACCCTCATTTTTTCACCCTTAGCCATTGTGTTAACTAGCTTCTCAATCTCATTAGAAATTTTTTCAATTCCAACTCCCTTAGGCTCACAATTCTTACCTTTTACACCCTTGAATTTCACCATGTGATCACCCTTTGATTTTTTCTCATTAGGCTCTCCAGAGTTGGTACTCTTTATAAACATTCCTATAGCTTTTCCATTTGTATCCCTTGCCACCATGCCTCTAGTTTTCACTTGGGCAATCATTTTTGTATTAATCCTATCCATCTCTTCTCTAGAAGGTCTTCTCAAATTTACTGGCTCAGAAGAAGAGTTCATGTTACATGTCTTCTTATCTATGTCTTAACTATCAAAAAAAACCTCTTGATGAAAAAGGGCCTGATTGTGCCTCTTCACATTTACATTTTCTTCTTCATCAAAATCAGAATCATCTTCATATCCTAGATATGAAGTAGCCATGTTGCATCCAACATCATCTTGATCTTCTTCTTGATCTATCTCCTCACTGCCACAATCTTGATTTGCAGCCATAGAATGTGCAACCACACAATGCTCTGTAGAATGAGGGGAATGGCATGCAACACACCAAGGTATGTCCTCCATGACATTTATTGAAGCTTTTTGTAGAGGGTTAGGGACACCTCTGTCATTGTTATTTCTTGCAACAGGGACAATAGGCTTGCCATCCTTCCATTGGGTGTTATAGGGGTAGTTCTGCAATCTATTCTACTTGTTGAAATTGTTGTTGAACTGAGGCTTCTCATTGGTAGGAGCATTGATGTTCCTATTTGTAGGTGCCTTCAAATCCTTCAATGCATTGAGCACGTTATCTAATTTATCTTCTTCTTGCCTCCTAGTTCCAACATTCCTATCATTTTCTTTTTTGTATTTCTTATCCCCAAACAACTTAGGGTCATCTCTCTTCCCACCCAACCTTCCTAATATCGTCATATTGTTCTCAATATTGACAGCAATCCTGAAAGCATCTCTAAGAGTTCTTGGTTCTTTGTCCCTCAAAAAGTTTCCCATCTTTCCATCAAATGCATTGAAGTATGTGGTTAGACAAACATTGTCATCTAACCGCATAACTTGGAACAACTTATGCATACCCTTCTGAAATCTCATGTTGAATTTAGTTGCAGTCTCATTATGATTTTTCCTTATGGTATTGAATTCATTTAACATGAAACTAGCATTAGGCCTATCACCATACTGCTCTTTAAAACATCTCTCAAAGGAATCCCAAGTATCAATACATTTATTAGGAAGTCTCTTAATACCTTATCTCTTATATCATTTGGAAAAGAATTCGGGTAGCCAGGTATCCCATCAAAACTAATTTTTCTATAGCCTTCTAATTGCATAGGTCTTCTTTGAAAACTTGAACTAGTGTTAACCCTAGGATCAACATTTTCATTTACATTCCCATCTACTTGTGCATTTGACTACTGTCTAGGATTAGCACCTATCCTAGCAGATGAAGAAGGAATTGAACTAGTAGCATTACTAAGTGGAATAGTAGTAGTCATAGATGGCATACCTGGTTCAGTAGCAAATGGACCAAGAGCATTAGCTGATAAAGCCTTCAAGAACTAGATCTTTCTTCTCTTTTCTACAATAGAGGCTTCAATTTCAGCCTTTTCTAATTCTCTTGCAAGGTCCTCATCTTCTTTTCTTCTTCTTTCTATCTTTGTGTCTTTATCTGATTTAGGTGGTGGGATCCCTGGTATTTTCACTGGTTTGTTTATTTGGACACCCACCATCTTTTGCTTTCCTTTTTCATTGATAACTACGGTAGGCCTAGTGATCTCATGTCCATTCCCACCCTTAAGCAATGGAGCATAGCTTTGGACTTGTCTGATCACAGGGCCCTCCTGATCAAATTCATGATCTTGCAGTAAGCACTCATGCTCACTCCTCAAAGCCTCAAGATCACCAAAAACATCATGTTGCAAAGTCTTAGGAGCAGAAGCAAGCATATTATTTCTCTCCTTCATTTCATTAATCTTTCTAAGGAGAGACTATCTTTCTATTAGAGCATTCACCTTTTTAGCCTCTCTCTCCTCTTGTAACCTTTTATGTATGGCATCCTTCTCTACCAATTGCAACCTTAGTGCATTTAAATCTTCCAAGTCTACCATGATGTCATCAAAACCTGATGACACATCCATATTAGTAAGATTTTGATATGGGAAGTGGACTTGCCGTGGTCTCATGGGCTCCCTTCTGAAATTATCCTCATCAAGGTCTAAATCAATCTCCAAACCCATCTCTCTAGCTTGTTCATCCTGACTTGCAAGAAATGGACCCTTGTCTTGAAATACAGCCTCTGGGGTATCATAAAATCTATCTTTAGAGCGACCACCATCTGATCTAGAAACTCTATCTTGTGAACCTTCCTCACTTGAGGAAACATGTGGTGCTCTACCTCTGGTATTTCTTTGTTCTCTTATGGGAGCACTAGTAGACTCACCATTTCTTCTGATCCAACTCTTCTTCTTCTATCTAGGCAATTTTTCTAGAGTGACCTCTAGATTTTTCTTGACAAAGGACCTAGTATTCCTCCTTTTGTCCATCTTTAACTTATGACACTGGTGCTTACGCTCTTGAGTCACCACCCACTTAGATGGGAATTCTTAACTGAATATAATAGGAAAACAAGAGTGCACTTTAAAAACTTTTATCTTTAGAATCTCCCCAGCAGAGTCACCATTTTGTTGGGAGTTCCCTTTGATCTTCAACTTGTAGATTTATACTTTGCTGGATAACCTTTAATGCTACTTTGACTCTATCACCACCCCAAAGTCTACAAGAAAGAGGGCCAATTAACAAGGATCAAATAGATCCTCCTACACTTTGAGCTTTGATGCTCAGGTGGGTGTACCCTTGACTCACTTCTCCAAAGGAGTCTTGAAACAATATACAACTATATCCTTTACTAACTGACTGAAATAATTTATCATTTATATATGTGTGTGTGGTTGATGACAATGAAATGCCTCCAAAGGATGGACCAGTGCCTTAACCCAAAGTAGAGTCATCCAATTACATACATCAACTAAAAATCTTAAATCAAACACTCCTGGGCTCAGGATAAGTGCTTTTCCTATTACCCCTCTCCCTCAAACACAAGGACATCAAATTCTTGCTTGGTTATAAACTCACTGAACTCACCTAAAAGATCTTAATCCTAACTTTGTTAGGAACTTAGAGATGACTTCACAATACTTTTTGTTTACCATATGCTAATACACTTTGTGACACTAACATATATGAGCTCAGAACTTAAACAAGAAGACATACACAAATGGAAGATTGGAACTCAATAGCATTCTCATTAACATATTCAGGATCAATATACAATCAGTGCAACACAAAGATAGGAAAAAGACCCAAAATCCAGCTCCTTTTTCAGTATAATACCATCAACAACTAGGGACCAAAAAGAAAGTTTTGGAACCCATACTAAGCCAAAAATTCTACAATATATACCACCACTAGTCACCTTGGAATCCTCAAAGAGGATGCATCAAGCTTCGAGTGACTAGGGTTAGGGTTTCAACCACTAAAACCACTAGAAACGGTCACAAAATAAATGCAGGGGAAGAAAACTAGTCGGCCATGCTTGAAGAAGATTTGCACTCATGATAGATCTCAGGGAAAGTACTAAAAATCATGAAAATTGGAATTTGTCAACCCTTTTTGGCCACCTACAACATGCCTCGAGCACAAAACCACATGGTACAAACCCCTACAAACGATCAAAGAATGCCTTGGACCACACTGCAACAATAAATGCCACCAAACAAATCAAATCTAGTCATGAGAACATTCAATTTCGGACCTTTCTATCACTAAGAAACCTTTTGCAAATTCAAATTTGAAAATAAATGGCTACATCCAAGCACCAATAGCAAATTGGCGGTCATATTTTAAAATTAGATCAACTTTAAGTCATGGTCATTAGATCTCTCCCTTTCACGGTCTTTATGATTTTTCACTTAATAAGACCCTAGCTGAACTTAGCAAATTGGTGACTAAAGGAAAATGGCCATTCGTAGAATACATTACACCTTCACCAAAAAATTTTAGTGAGCATGCGAACACTTGTTCGTTGAACTACCAACTTTCTAAGGACATCACTATTTAACTGTGCGAACGAGCGAACCCTTTGAAAATTTGTCAGGCCACCAAAAAACTTTATCAGAACCACTAAGACCTTTGATAACCCTAGCCCTGCCTAAAAATTTGGCACATATCACCACATCATTTTCCATAATCACTCGGTCATCACTGACAAAGGACCCACCGTAAAGCCTTCCCCCTTTAGTGAAGATCGACGGCTATGCCATACCACTGACATATCCATCGTGCATCTCTGATCAATGGTATCATGATAGCTGTCAAATCCTGTAGTGTATTATCTTCCCTGAAACCGGTGGACCCACTGACAAGTCCACCTCAGCACACCTGGACCAATCACCGTTTGCCAACTAAGTAGACGTAGCAATGGACCCACAGAAAGAAAAGGCTATGTCACTCAATAGAATCAATGGTCATCTCATAATCTCATACATCTAACACATTGCTTGCAAAGACACTCCCACCATCAATCCTCTATAGATGTCAGGACCCTCTGACAAGCGTGAAACCAGGTCCCACTGACAACTGCCAACACATTAAATCATGGACCAGTGAAAAACTGCCAACTGTGCCTATGTGTAACTTTGGACCCACCTTTATCTCTAACACAAACACCTAGAGGATCAGACGAATGGTGTAAGATTTGAAGGCCTCAAAAGATTCTATACGCTTTCACGCCAGTCGTTGATCTGGAATCTTAGCCAATACCATAGAGCGTGACCCCACCGTGCTACATAGGATACTCCAATGAATTAGGGACCGCCATGTCATAGAATCTGGTAGACGAACATACAATTTCTTCATTCATTCTGGCAACCTTGCCACTTCACTATTTCCTTCTGCCAATAAGGAGATGCCATGTGTGCCTACCTGGTAGTGGACCCATCTATAGAGAAAGGCAATGTCATACAATAAAACCCATGGTGGGCGCAACTTCGCAAGCCTCTAACACATCACTCCCACTTTAGCAATAATCGTTAGATGTAGACGGTGTTAGAGTCAGGCCTAGGAAAATAATAAGCTAGGACATAGGAAAAATTAAATGTTGAGACTTAGGCTTATTAAAGGAAAATTTAGGCACAGAGGACTTAGGAAAATTAAAAGGCCACCGGGGTATTAAACTTTTAGTCGCAAGATCGCGTAACATGGGAAAAGTTCATAGGATCATGTGACAAAGGGGACAACAATTTGAACTTAGGAAAAATTAAAGGACATGACCCCACGAGGTGATAAAATAATAAGGCACATGCGCTAAAAGGTTTTTAAGTGGCCCGATAAAGTAACATCAAATTAGAACAAGGCCAGGGTTTTTCAAAGGGTTTTGCATGCAACGGCTACATTTTTGAATTTTTGAACTAAGGGTTTATGCCAGAGACCTAAAAAATGACTGCAAAGACCAAAGGAAAGGACACAAAGCCATGAAATTTTTTTGTGCATGGTAACAGGTGCATTGATGTGAGTTACCATTCTACATTATCTAGTTGTGTGTCCATTGTAATTGCATATTTGACATGTAATGTTCTAAGGACTTCTAACATTCTACTGTGGATGATTTCTTTAATTTGGCTAAGTTTAAATTTTTGGATTTGATCTACAATTCATAGCTCTATGACCAAATTTATTGTATGAATAACAATAACCATTAAAAGATCTTACCTCTTTACAATCTCTTGCTATATGTCCATGATTGTTACAGGCATAATAAGTTTTTTTGACTAACTTGCACTCATGTTTAGATGGTTCTACTTTAGCTTCAGTATGATCTTTAGTCTTCTTGGCTTCAGTAGATTTTTTTGGTGCTTTCATTCTTTCTTGCATATCATTGATTTGATTTTGTGCTTCATTGAATCTAATACCAGTGGTATCTCCTTTAATACTTTGTGCATACAACTATGACTCTATTAGATCCTTACTTGTGTGCAATTTTTTAATATGATTCTTTGCTTCAGTCAATTCAGATTCCACCTTTTTCTTGATATTTTCCAACTCCAAGATTTTCATGTTCACTTCCCTTAGTTCATCATCTAACTGTTTGTTTTCTTTGACCTATTCTTCATAGGCTTCCTAATTATTCAATAGATTTTCATCCAACTCTTCAATATGATCCTTCAGAGACATGTTTTCTTCATTAATCTTTTTGACCATTTTTCCCAAATCATTGTTTGAACAATCCTTCAAATCTTTTCTGAGTTTCTTGATGAATACTTGTGCACCATTGACCTTCAATTTCAGTTCTTCAATTTATTTTTTAGATCTATCAAGATCTTCAAGAGCTGCTTCAAGATTCTTCTTCAGATGTTTCACTTCTTCTGAACCCATGATCTCCTCAAGTGGTTAAACTTCTATTTCAAGGACCAAAGCTCTGATACCAATTGTTAGGAATGGGAACACTGAGAGGGGGGGTGAATCAATGTTCTATAATTAATTTTTGATATCTTGAAACTTAACTCAAATGCTTAAATACTAAATTGAATAACAATGCACATGAAGTAAACAACTATAGCACATAACACTAGATATGATTATAGGGAAACCTTGGCCAAAGGAAAAACCTTGGTGGGAATTAATACCCACTAATAATTGTACTTGTGTATTATGAACCTGTTAATGTTCCTTAGCCTTGTTAGGAGTTATCATTACAATGATTTAGTACAATGACCTTGTCAAGGGTCAGACCTTGTTAGGAGTCTTTAGTAAAAAACCCTATTAGGGGTAGTTGGCTCACTGCCAAAGCTCACTTCTCAATAGAGAAGGCTGCAACCTCTAGGATATTAGATACACACTATATCTGCAATGGTGAATTGTGTGTGTGTGAAAATTATACCTGATCTGTAGACACAACACTCAGTAAAACATTAGAGGTTAGCTATAATCAAAATCATGCAAAATTGAAAGCTATCTAACCAAGCGATTTACTGCCTTCTAATAGGTGCGAGATTAATATTCTCAGATTGTAATCAAGATCAGTGACCTAGACGACACCTAAATGAAGGATTTGAATGCAAAAGATGGATATGGAATAAATGCAATTAAGCTATTTTTTAGATTTTTCTATGCAATAATAATTGTAAAAACTGATATGAAATCTATGCTAAATGAAATTGATATGCTATGAATGCTATTGAAAATTGATATGCTATGAATCTAACAATGATATGTAATATGAATGCAAAAAAAATAAGATTGATCTCACAAAGCTTTGAATTCGCAAGTTGATTCCTCAGTCTCCAATTCTCCAGCGTGATTGTGCAAAATATGAGATGATTTGTGAAGAGCTAAAGCCTTAATTTATAGAAATCCAAGGCTTTGGAGGTGCATGAATAAAAGCCATAAATAAAGCTTCAAGTTGAGTCAGTCAGTCAGTCTCGTCTCCAGAAAGGATTTTGCATCAACAACAATCAAACATCAAAACTCAACTGAAAACAATCTGTGCTTTTCATGCTTTTATCTCCTTGTATGCTTACTGATTCGCATTGAGATTTTTGCATATTGTGTCCCTTCGAGCTCTTCAATGATGTCCTTTACAGGATTTAGAGAGTGATGACTGGGGGCATAATCTTTTCTTTGTCTTCTGCTTGTATGTGAAAATCTAACAGCTTTGGAAATTTTGGATTGAAATGGTGTCCGACTGTAAGAGCCTCTATCTCGAATTGGATGGCCATGCGTACCTCGACCATTGATACCTGAAAAATTCAAGGAAGTTTGATCTAAATATTGTCTTTTTGAGTAAGTTCTTTCTCCTACTGTGGAACGCAATCTTGCCTAAGGATGTGAACGATAAAGGGTCACTACGGGTAATTCACATTGGATTTAGAATGATCTCTTGACTGTTTGATGTGTTTGCAATGCAAGGCGTATTCAGGTCATCACGACGTTTATGTTTTGATGCTTGTACAAATTGCTATATCAAAATGGACATGATATTCAGGTCATCCTAGCATTTGTGCCTTGATGCTTATATCTAATCCGACATTCAACAACTAAAATCAATATTCATATGTCCATGGTTGTTTGACCAGTGGGTGTTGTATTGATTCTTGCACATACAAATCGATATTCATATGTCTATGGTTTCATGGCTAGTGGGCATTGTATTGATTTATCCGGTTACCTAAAAGTTCAATGATGATAATAAATCGACACATGATCAGTGACTAGGTCCTAGGTCTTAGGTTGCATTTCATTTTGCATGTCTCATTGCATTTTGCATGTTTACATGATCTCACAATGATTAAACGAACTTCAATGCTTAAATGATTTTTCAAATCGCATCTTCCAGTCTAACAAGAGCTGAATCTCACACGAAGGTTCCTCCAATGAAATAGCAAGTAGAATCCTTTTTCGGGATCAAAATTCAAATCTGAGATCATTCATATTATTAACTACTTGCATATTCGACCTTCAATCATCACAGAAATCTAGTATTCAACTTAACTGATTATCTTACATCAAACTATCAAAATTTCAACTTGGTCAACCATGGTCAACTCATGGTCAAACCTAGTCAAACTTGGTCTTTTGGGACCTTCCAACGATGCAGAATGCGTTCTCGGATGTAAATAACCACTTCTCAGATCAATTAACATGCTTCTAAACTATCAACGCTGACTTTTCTTGTCAGATTTCAATTTTAATCCCGAAGGGGGCATGGTATTGCACATCATTCAAAGTCTATAAATCAAATTCTATCGATCAAATCTATCAATATCTTTCATCAGTGATCAAGACAACAATCACGTCTAGTTGCTGATTCATCAAAAGTCCTCATCGCTCGGGGCAAATCTATCATCACTTGGGGCATATCAGATTCATCGATCCATATCAATCTGGTATTCTCTTAATCTTGTAAACTATATCAGTTTTTGCAACCATCAGATCATAGTGTTCTTTCCTTGGTTCTTCAACAACTGAAGGATTCGGATGTGATACTTGCTAGTTCTGCTAAGACAATCGAGTCTAGAACGGGTCACTCACTTCTTATCAATCCTAAGGTTCAGAATCAGACATTTTGACACTTTTTCGCAATCATAGGTTCATTTGCTGCTACAGTGAACATTATCTTTGGTCATTCAAGACCTATTATCTCCATATCAATTCAATATCAATCAACTCCTATCTCAATATCTTTCAATCGGTTTCTATCTTGAGATCGGTTTATCTTTTGAATCAGTTTCATATCTTTATCAAACACAGACTATCTTTGAACCACTGCGCTTCGCACAGTAATTCAAAGAGGGGCAAAATGTAATACCCCAAAAATGGGCTATAAGTTCATTAACCTCCTATATCATCAAATCATATGAAATCGACATCAAAGTCCTAATCTAAGGCACATCTAAACATCATCAAATCTAATTGATTATCTTAAATTTTGCATCGGAGAATATTCCTAGTAATATTCCTAATTATCTTAATTATCTTTAATTTTATAATTATTTGGCAATAAATCACATTTATCCTAAAATTTGATTAATTGAATATTTTCATATTTAATTAATTAGATTTAATATTTGCCACTTAATTATGTAATTAAATTTAATTCTATCTATTATTAATTGTATTATTTAATTTTGACAATAAATCAAAATTCCTATCTTTAATTGATTAAATTCTTATTTAATTAATTAAAGCATGTTGTCATTATTTAATAATATAATTTTTAATAAAAGTTTGAATAAATAGTTAATTAACCCATAAATTAATTATTTATTTTCAAAAATAAGTTGAGTTGAGGATAAATCACTTTATTTATTTATTTAATTCTTAATTATTATGCATATTCAAAAGAAACAGTTAAACTCCAAATCAGAAAATCAATGCAAGTTATTGACTTTTTGGAACTCAACATCCTTTTGGAGTTCAAAAAGCTGATCTAAACTCTAATTTGAGTTAAAAAGCTGTTTTTGCATGTTTTTGCATGATTTTGAGAATTAACTATCTTTTATGATCAGATAACTCAAAAATCAAGATGAGTTAATTTGAGTGATTTATGGCTTTTATTCATGCACCTCCAAAGCCTTGGATTTCTATAAATTAAGGCTTTAGCTCTTCACAAATCATCTCATATTTTGCACAATCACGCTGGAGAATTGGAGACTGAGGAATCAACTTGCGAATTCAAAGCTTTGTGAGATCAATCTTATTTTTTTTTGCATTCATATTACATATCATTGTTAGATTCATAGCATTGATTTTGTTGTACAGATGTGATATTTTTTTTTTTTTTTTTTTTTTGAATCATCAAGGCGCCTATTGCTAGGTTTTCACCAAGATGTTCATTTTTTCAGGACTTTTTCCGATTTTTAAGATTTTTTCAGGACATTTACCAAGCACTAAATGCCTTAGGCATAGAATTTCTTCAGATGGAGAACGTTGATTGGTTCTCGGAGCTGTTCTCCTTCAGTCATTGAGAGTTGATAGGCACCAGAGCCAAAAGTAGTAGTGATAACAAAGGGACCCAGCCAATTGGGTTCGAACTTCCCCTTGTGTTCTTGATGGGATTGATTTTTAGGATTTTCTCTCAAGACTAGATTGCCAACCTGAAATTCTCTATGTCTAACTTTCTTGTTGTAGCCTCTAGACATTCTCTTCTGATACACTCTGAGATGATCATACGCTGCTTGTCTGCGCTCATCTAGTAGTTCAAGTTCTTGTAACCTCGACACTCTGTAGTCTTCATCAGTGACAAGTCCATGCATTCTGATTCTAAGTGATGGGATTTCGACATCAAAGTCCTAATCTAAGGCACATCTAAACATCATCAAATCTAATTGATTATCTTAAATTTTGCATCGGAGAATATTCCTAGTAATATTCCTAATTATCTTAATTATCTTTAATTTTATAATTATTTGGCAATAAATCACATTTATCCTAAAATTTGATTAATTGAATATTTTCATATTTAATTAATTAGATTTAATATTTGCCACTTAATTATGTAATTAAATTTAATTCTATCTATTATTAATTGTATTATTTAGATTAGGACTCTGAGTGGATATGACATGTCTAAGATACATTGGAGACTATAAGATATGACATTGATTGCCCCCAAGTTTGAACATTGATAGGATACAGACGCTTGAGCTGATTGGTGTACAGACCGACTTATTGAAACCAGGATATGCAGAAACAAACCGGGAGATATGTACAAACTAAAGCAAGACGGAAAGCTGGGAAAGACCAAGATTGTGCTGATAGATGGAGCATTTTGGAACAAGCGGCGCCCGTTTGCCGGGTTTTCACCATCTTGGTAGAGATTCTATTTTTGCTACCGAGGTGCCTGTTTCCAGGTTTTCACCAAGGCATAGAATTTCTTCAGATGGAGAACGTTGATTGGTTCTCGGAGCTGTTCTCCTTCAGTCATTGAGAGTTGATAGGCACCAGAGCCAAAAGTAGTAGTGATAACAAAGGGACCCAGCCAATTGGGTTCGAACTTCCCCTTGTGTTCTTGATGGGATTGATTTTTAGGATTTTCTCTCAAGACTAGATTGCCAACCTGAAATTCTCTATGTCTAACTTTCTTGTTGTAGCCTCTAGACATTCTCTTCTGATACACTCTGAGATGATCATACGCTGCTTGTCTGCGCTCATCTAGTAGTTCAAGTTCTTGTAACCTCGACACTCTGTAGTCTTCATCAGTGACAAGTCCATGCATTCTGATTCTAAGTGATGGGATTTCAACCTTAATAGGTAGTACTGCTTCAGACCCATAAACTAAAGCAAAAGGTGTAGCCCCTGTAGGTGTTCTAATACTTATTCTGACACTGGTTTTGATACTTGTTCTGATACTGGTTCTGATACTGATTCTGATACTAATTCTGATAATTGTTCTGATACTGGTTCTGATGCTTGTTCTGATACTGATTCTGATGCTTGTTCTGATAATTGTTCTGATACTTGATATACTTGATAGCATCTTTTTCCATTGCAAACTCCCAAGCAAGATCATATCGTGCAGTCTCAATGTCTAGCAAGGTGGAGAACAAGAGGGATTAGCAAGCTGGTGGAAGAGATGGAAGATAAGAGAATGAAGGAAAATGAAGGGAAGAAATCCTCAAGGGGAAACTCCTCAAGAATACCCAAGCTAGGGAAAAATTGTCATGTAAAGCGCATTTGGACAAGCAATGAAAGGCTAGCATAGGATAAGCACAAAATCATAATGCAAGAGCAGGAAAGGATGCAATCCAAAGGAGTAGACATGTCAAGAGGCTTCATAGCACTGTGTTTTACTCTTTCTTTCTTAGATCAAGACCAAAGGGGAAAAGGATAGCGACAGGTGAAAATGAATGAAGGAAAATAAATATGAAGGCTAAATAGGAAGGGATTGAAAGCAAGATCATCGTAAAATAGCTCACAAAATAGCCAAATGTTCATGTATAGATCAACTTTGTCAAGATCAAAGAGAGAAGATGGAATGGATGAAATATGTAGAAGAACTACGCATGATGCCTGATTGCCAGGTTTTCATCATGGTACTTATCCAAGGTGCCACAAGGAAGTGGTTTTCACCATAGGACAAATTTATTTCTCTTTACTTTTGCTACCAAGGCACCTATTTCCAGGTTTTCACCAAGGCACATTTTCAATTTATTTTATTTTATATTTCTCTTTTGGAAGAAGGCAAGCTTTTTAGATAATGCTCCTTGAAAGGATAAACCATGATATGCCAAAGATTCAAAATGATATGCTCAAAGATGCTGATAGGGAAAGGAAGATGGAAGAGAAAAATGGAGGATAAGGTTTTATGTAAAGCAAGTGAGGTTGGAAGATAGGAGGAATAGGCAAATGAGGAAAAATGATAGAAGGTAAAAGGATAATGCATGGAAGGATTGTAAAAGGGTAGGTGGAAAAGAAGGCAAGATCAACGTCAACACATACCTTGAAGGGTGGTGAGATAATGGAGGAATCGTGAATGAAGGAATACGTGAAGGAATATGGCGAATGGATAGCAGAGGTTGTGGTTTAGGCACATGGAATGGAAGAATATTTTTGGAGGGAGATGAAGTGGAAGCCTTTGGAAGCTTGAATGTCAACTTCACTTTTTGCTCAACACCAGACTCTTTCAAGAGAGACTTTGGAATCCATATAGCCTTAGGATTTTTATTTCCTTTTGATGATCTAGAGAGAATATCTTGAATGATGGATTTTGGAACCCATACTTGTCTTGTGGTTTTTTTCTTAGATATTTCTTTTGACTTTATGCTTCCATGTCTATGAGAGGAGACATGGTGATATTCTTTTTTTGATGGATTCTTGTATTGCTTCTTTTTCTTATATTGAACATTCAAGTTACTTCCAAAAGACTTGGGATTTGTGGAAGAGGGAGGATATGACTGGTTTAGATGGGTGGTTGGATGAAAAGGATTCAAGGGTATGCATCTATGTTGATCTTGAGGAAAGATGGGAGATGGAGGTATGTAAGGACCCAAGATGGATGGAAAATTAGGAGAGTTAGGAGGGGAAAGTGAAGGGACATAAGGACCCAAGATGGAAGGAAAATGTGAAGCCTTTAGTAGTGGTGGAAGAGGTCCAAGGATGGAAGTGGAAGACACAAAAGGATAATCAATAAGTTCATCAGCATCTATATAACAACCAAGGATATCAGCATCTTTAGAGTGAGCATTAGGATCTTTAATAGAATCATGGACATCTTGAATATGAGAACCTTCTTTGATAGGATTGTTCAAAGCTTGCAAAGACTTAGGAAGAGTAGAAAGTGGAAGTGAACATGGAGTGGTAGAACAAGAAGATGGAAGACTTTGATCTTGACAAGGATCTTTGGATAGCACAAGCACATAATTTTTCTTTTGATTTTCAATAGGCTTAACATTGGAAGGAACACTATTTTTACCAACCTTAATGGAAGTATCATCTTTGGAAAGTGCAAGTGTAGTAAGGTTATTTTGATTGTCAATAAGCTCAACAGTGTAAGTAGTAGCTTGATCTTGCTTAGGTGAAGACTTAAGACATGGTGGAATGCATGAAAAAGGGGGTACAGGATCAAAAGAACCCTGAGGCAGATAAGAGACATTGGGAAAAGGAGTGGATGAAATGGAGGGTTCTTGATCTTGATCTTTCTTTATGTTCTTCTCTTTATCATTTTTAGAGTCCTCTTGACATGGAGCCACTTCTAAGGACAAGGAAGCATGTTGGGATTGTATGGATGACTTTGGAAGAGATGGTGGAGGACTAGCTGAAGTAGGGATTATAGCATATGAAGGCTTAGGCTCTTTAGGTTTATCATTATTGAAAGTATTTGCAGCCAAGTGAAGGATAGCTTGAGTTTCTTTAAGAGGTAGCCCTGGAGGATAACTATAGGGAACCGCATGAAAAATATTAGGGCTTGTGTCGGATGAAGGTTCTGTGAAAGATGTGAAAGACTCAGAAGCTTTAGGAAATGTACAGGTATTGGAGGAAGTAGGGGATGGAAGGGAACCATCGCTAGACAAAGGTCCAACATTAACATGATCTTGCTTGAGAGTGTAATCTTTATTTTCAGCCTGAGAGTTCTTAGAGGAGAGATCCTTATAGTATTGACGTTTCAAGCTAGCACGATGTATTTTATAGTCCTCAGCAGTAGTAGATGGATCATCATCAAGGTATTGTCCACAAAAGCCATCAAAATCTCTTTCAAAATCAGAATCATATGGATCACCATCACGATCTATCCAATGTGACGGCCCCTTTGTAGTAAGTAGGAATGAACGATGAGGAGGACTCTTAGGAACAGAGGTGTCATAGGTATCATTACATTTTCTGTCATCATAGTCATCATAGTCTTCAAAGCTAGATGTGTCACTCTCCGTGGAAGAGGTATCATATTGCGCAATTTTTTTCCGGGGGCATGGTGACATGTACAAGTCTTTATCAAATGGAAAAGAGTATAGAGGTTCCTTTTCTTTCCCAAGTTTGTCAAGCTGGACTTGCATAGCATGTATCTGTTTCATTATAGCTGCGATCAGAGCTTCTTCCTCTTGTTTACTGATTCTTTGAGACATGTGTACTGATTCTCAATAGCTACTGCTCTGTTCTTGACACAATGATATTTTTGACAGATTCTGGAACTAGGCTGGAAACATTGGATATCTTGCAATTTGACAATTTCTGACAACTTTCTCAAATTTTTCCAAATGACATTCTGCAGACTCGTACGACACTGGGTAGTCTATGAAATGACAGTTGCTAAACTCATACGACAGTTGGGTAATACTGAAATGACACTTGACAAAACTCGTACGACTTTTGACTTCCTGAAATGACTTTTGACTCCAGAAAGAACTTTACGTCAATTTTTGCAAAATTTAAGGTTTTCAGTTTTGGATTGTTTGCAAATTGTACTGTCCAGATTTTGAAGGTTATACCAGATTTGATCATTTTTAATAGCCAAGTAGATAAACAAGCACGCAGAACAGCAAGCAAGTGATTCCAAGCATGTCTGAAAATAATGAACAAGGGCAAAAGCAACCTTGCGCATGAACAATCAAGTGACCAAATTGTGCTAATTCCTGAGAGTACTAATTGTGTATGTTTTGAAAAAGTTTTGCAATAACACACATATACCTGAGAATGAAAAATTGGCCTCTCTAAGGTTTTTAGTAATGGTTTGACTCTGCAACTTTTATGATTCAAAGGGGTGAACTCCAATCCCGGTGCACCAGGGTTTTGACACAGTCCGAGAACTTAATCTTCAAGAGCTGCTAGGGAGATCTGACAACCCAACAATGAACCATACCCGTGGAGATTTCTTCCACAAGGACATTTATATAGCGGCTGTCACTACCATGGCGAAAATGGCTATTACCGCTTGAGGTTCCATCAATGCAGTTTGCCCTGTGAAGGGATTGTTCGCTACGGTTAACCCTCTCTAAAGATGACTCACAGAGTTATACCACAAGGGGACTTGGCTCCAGATTCAAGGTTTTGACACCTCTTCACTTTTAACCCAAACAAAGCAAGCAGATTAATCCGACACGCTAAGACAAAGTTTTGTTCCACCAAGGTCTGTGATATCAACTCCACGTGATCTATCAACCTCTCCGGGGAGAGAATGTATCAATCAATAAGAGAAGATGCACTAACCAATTTTGATTCACCAAAGCTTGTGATATCAACCCTACGTGATCTATCAACCTCTCCGGAGAGAGAATGTGTCGATCAATAAGAGAAGATGCACTAACCAAGTTGAATGTGAAACGCACTAAGTATCCTCCCTACCTACAAGGATTCTGTCATCAAGAAGGATTTCGCTGGGAATCCAATCTTTCAAGAATCACGAATAGTGTTCATAGGGCCTAATTACTATGTGAGCACAGATATATGTTCTGAAAGTAAATCTACCAAAAGCATTCAAAAAGTAGAAAGAGGAACACTTAACGCTTAAAGCAAATATGAGATGAGTCCACAAGGTGGAACACTTAACACCTCACACAAGCTAAAAATGAGTCCCCAACTTAGAAAACAAGTGAGTTCCTAAAAGCACAAAAGGGTTGCCAAGTGGAACATTTAACGCTTCTGTCCTGTTGACCCCTCCCCTTTATGGCGCTGAGATTGCAACCACGGGGCGGAAATGAGGGGCCGGCGGATTAGCGAGTCCAATAACCCAAGATAGCAATCAAGATCAATCACAAGTATTCTAAGACTACTTAATGAATCCTTAAGGGTTCACAACCTAGTATCAATTATGCAAGTGTGTAGAAATAGATCAAAAGCATGAAAAGATGCACACAAGCTTGACACATAAGAGATTTATTTTAAGTCCCAAATCAAAATATTATTAGATGAAGGAGAATACCTGGGATCCTTGCAACGCACTTAGTAGATTTTGCTTGATTTTTAGCAATTTTTGTTGAGCTTTTCCATGCAAGCAAGTGACGAACTCTCCAACAAGCAAACAAGCAAACAAGATATGCAAAATATATTCAACTTATGAAAACCATAGGGTTAGCTCTAAAAATCAATTATTATCAGTAATAATAACCAGCAATCAACCCAAATGACAACTCATATCATTCATTGAACCATGTAAAAAAAATAAGTGCATACCCATCACAAAACTTTTTTTTTTTTTTTGCATTTGACCTAGTCAACAAGATCTAATTTTTTTGATATGATTTTGGCCACAAAAATAGAAATTCAGAATAGAGACCCCTGCTAAAAAACAGAGAGCTTTCCAAAAATGCAAAAATTTTAGAAAAACCTCTTCATTTGTGCCCTAGAGACCCATTTTATCAAAACAGACCAGTTTTTGTAAATTGACTATTTGAGCTATGATATCATGTCCAAATTTAAAACACAAAGAATGGACCCCCTATATAATTTAAAGAGCTTTCCGAAAATATAAAAATTTTCGAAAAATATGCTGATTTGCGTCAGATATTAATTTTTTCCGGAATTTCAAGAAAAAATTATTAAAAATTCAAAACATCTCAGAAAATTCTAAATTTTTTACTGTAGCTTTCGTAACATGTCACCAACCTGCAAAAAAAATTTCAGATCAAAATTCCAAGCCGTTTGGGAGATAAAATTAAATCTTTGAAACTTTGGGGTTTTAGCTCCCAAAAAAATCAAAACCAGCATGCAAAGGTGGGTTGCCCCACGGTGGGCGCCAGAAATGTGTGTGTGAAAATTGTACCTGATCTGTAAACACAACACTTCAATAAAACATTAGAGGTTAGTGATAATCAAAATCGTGCAAAATTGAAAGCTATCTAACCAAGCGATTTACTGCCTTCTAATAGGTGCGAGATTAATATTCTCAGATTGTAATCAAGATCAGTGACCTAGACGACACCTAAATGAAGGATTTGAATGCAAAAGATGGATATGGAATAAATGCAATTAAGCTATTTTTTAGATTTTTCTATGCAATAATAATTGTAAAAACTGATATGAAATCTATGCTAAATGAAATTGATATGCTATGAATGCTATTGAAAATTGATATGCTATGAATCTAACAATGATATGTAATATGAATGCAAAAAAAATAAGATTGATCTCACAAAGCTTTGAATTCGCAAGTTGATTCCTCAGTCTCCAATTCTCCAGCGTGATTGTGCAAAATATGAGATGATTTGTGAAGAGCTAAAGCCTTAATTTATAGAAATCCAAGGCTTTGGAGGTGCATGAATAAAAGCCATAAATCACTCAAATTAACTCATCTTGATTTTTGAGTTATCTGATCATAAAAGATAGTTAATTCTCAAAATCATGCAAAAACATGCAAAAACAGCTTTTTAACTCAAATTAGAGTTTAGATCAGCTTTTTGAACTCCAAAAGGATGTTGAGTTCCAAAAAGTCAATAACTTGCATTGATTTTCTGATTTGGAGTTTAACTGTTTCTTTTGAATATGCATAATAATTAAGAATTAAATAAATAAATAAAGTGATTTATCCTCAACTCAACTTATTTTTGAAAATAAATAATTAATTTATGGGTTAATTAACTATTTATTCAAACTTTTATTAAAAATTATATTATTAAATAATGACAACATGCTTTAATTAATTAAATAAGAATTTAATCAATTAAAGATAGGAATTTTGATTTATTGTCAAAATTAAATAATACAATTAATAATAGATAGAATTAAATTTAATTACATAATTAAGTGGCAAATATTAAATCTAATTAATTAAATATGAAAATATTCAATTAATCAAATTTTAGGATAAATGTGATTTATTGCCAAATAATTATAAAATTAAAGATAATTAAGATAATTAGGAATATTACTAGGAATATTCTCCGATGCAAAATTTAAGATAATCAATTAGATTTGATGATGTTTAGATGTGCCTTAGATTAGGACTTTGATGTCGATTTCATATGATTTGATGATATAGGAGGTTAATGAACTTATAGCCCATTTTTGGGGTATTACAAATTGTTGTTGTGACACTGCTTGTCTGATCAGTTCCTTTTGTGCGATGATGCTTTAGCCTCTTGTAAAGCTCTACAACATTCTTACTACTCTTAACACATACTTCGCATACCTCTACTCTTCTATTTCATCTTCACAATCTATCTCATACTCAAATACAAAAGTGCATGTCTTATATATAGGCACAAACAAAACTATTCCCTAAGTCGGCCTATAACTTATTGCATACAATGCTTCCAAATGAATTGGCTCAAGCGTGTTTACATAAAATGATATTAATAGGTCTATAACATAAATACAATAGGTGCATAGCCTTTACACAACAAAATAATAATCGCTAATCAAAATACTAACTGTCGGTTGTATGCTTTGTTCTGTTGTGTCGCTCACTAACTGTGTCACTTCAAATCGATGTAACTTCCTCATACTAACTTATCTGATCATGCATTCTTAGACTTAGCATGATTACATACTCAAAATCTAATCTTGAAGGGTGCATACCAAAACTCGATCATACGCACATGCGTTGATGCTCTGTTCATTAGGTACTTAACTATTTGCTTTGTCTCCATACTTAGCCAAGTTTTGATCTTCTGAGTAAATGCCCTGACACAAAAACTCCATATAACTTTTTTGTGATAATGACAACATTAATCTTAGTCATATACACTAGTGTAGTCAACTTGCCAATAGTTTTCATCTTAATCTTGTTTCATTATCATAGATCTTAATCTTATTATCATTATCATAATCTTGAATTAATCTTAATCTTTATCATTTGTGAATCTTGGGACAAGTTCCTCATACTTTCTCTCAACTCCTTCACGATCATCTAGCTTGCATCCCATAGTTTTGCATTAGTTTTGCATTTCATTTGTGTTGGGAGAGCATATCCATATACTCTCAAAGAGAAAACCAAACAAGGCTTTGGGTGCCCCTGTTTTAGCTCATCAGAGATTTTGTTGCATTTGAAATGACTAACATCTTATGTGATATTGTTTGGTGTTTTGATGTTTTGTATTTGTAGGAAATAGGTCTATATTTTCATTGCATACAGTCCATTTCTGTGAAATTCTTTCTTCTAATGCCTTGGGTAAATGTTTGGCGAATTCAATTGTTACCCTCTTGAATATAAACATCATCTAGATGATAGCCTCTTCAATTTTGTTCTGGTCTTTGGTTGACAAGTGCTCAAACCGACCAATTTCAGGATCACTTAATCCTTCATTTTCAATTATTTCTTCACCAACCTCATCAATTGACCGACTCTTATTTACAACAATCTTAAATTGATCATTATCATCTTCTTCATCATCTAAATCATCTTTCCCTCTAATTAGCTTTCTTCTTTTCTTAGGGGCCTCGGTAGAAGATTTATGTCATGCCCAACAAGAGAGGAAAACACAACTAATTTTTTTTCTTTCTAAAACCTACTAACCTACTAAACTAAACACACTTACACAACTAGGAAGTGAAGCACTAACTGGCACAAGTCTCTACATGCATGCAAAACGGTGTAGAGAGAAAACATAAGACTATAAACATCGAAGTGTCTAGCAACACCCCAAGGGTCAAACCATAGAAGGTTGACCAAGTTTGACCACAAGTCAAACTTCATCAAATAGCTCCAAACAAATCTACAATGTTCCCTAGACTACAAGCCTGACTGACATGCAAATTAAGATAATTGACTAAAAGTCAACTAGAGTTGACCAAAAGTCAACCATGCACCGAAGTGCATGTAACGAAGGTAAAAGGATACAAAATGCATCCAACAATACTTGAGCACGTAAACTGAGGTGTTTGAACAAGGTTTGATAGGGGTTGACCAAAAAGTCAACTATACCCAAATACATCCTACAACGTCCTCCTAAGGTTAAAACATGACAGGGTAGGATTTATGCATGCAAACTGAGATGATGTCTAAGGTTTGACTAAGTTGACTAGAAAGTCAACTGTGCATAAACTTGGCTTTCTACATGCATCTAAAGTTTACAACATAACTGGTAGAGGTGCACACAAATTGAGACATGTGTCCCAGGTTTGACTAGACTTGACCGAAGGTCAACCATACAAGATATTTGGTTGTCAAGTCTAAAACAAATCTATGAGATTTCCACAATCCATATATATGTTTTTATCAGTTTCTGGATTCGATTGTGTATAATTTTTTACCATCAACGTTTTGGATCATACTACATGATCCATCATCAGGATGCAAGAGAGCAAGAGGAACAAAAAATAGTATGATATTTTTTGTTCCTCTTGCTCTCTTGCATCCTGATGATGGATCATGTAGTATGATCCAAAACGTTGATGGTAAAAAATTCTACACAATCGAATCCAGAAACTAATAAAAACAAGTCTAAAACAATAGTCAAGACCTTAGACGAGACCATCAAGGGTTGATAGTACCCCTATCGATAGTGACAATGACAGGATAAGATAATAGGGTTATTACAAAATATGATTAATGATAAAACTTTGACTAAATTTAATCCAAACAAATTAAGATAGATTATCAACATCATTATTTGACTAAACAAAACTAATATTTAAATGAAGTTAACTAATTTAATCTTAGAAAGATCTAATCCAAGCTTAATTATATAATCTATATTTGTCTAACAAATTATAAATTATGTTTATTAAACAATCACTTTTTAGAGAAGTTAACAATCTATTGATTAAATCTAACTATAAAAATAAAAACTATTCTTTTAAATATATATTCCAATTTATTACAATAAACTATACTAACAAATAATTTAAATGACTGCATTTATCAAATCAAAAGTTAAAGGGACATATTTGCCTTTATAATAACAGCTAGTTTGAATTCCATATCTTAATTTATTACAAACAAATATAGTGAATGGTTTATTTAATCATTACAATATCTAATCTTATTTAAATAAAATAATTCTATTAAATACAATATATAAAAAAAATCATTTAACTAACTCTTATAATATTTAAAACTTATAATAAACTAAATAACTAATCTAACTTAAAATTTAAATAACTAAAAAAAAAGCCTTAAATAAATTATATAAAATCATTAATATAAAATAACTATTAGTACTCTAAACATTTAATAAGTATATATATAAAAAAACTATGAAAAAGATTTAAAAAAATATAACATTTTTAAAAAAGAGGGGAGCACCCATCTTAACGTTGCCCCTACGCTTTTCCCATGCACTGCACATGGTGGGGGGTAAGGCGGTGGTGGGGAGGTAGACTAGTGTGAGTGCTGCTCTCCCTGGTACAACAACAATAATGGTGGGGCGGGTGTCGGTGCCACCCAACCAGCACTACTGCCGCCAGTGGAAGGAGGAGTGGGGAAGCGGGGGTGGCCTCGCCCCCCCCAAAATAAATAAATAAATAAATAAATAAATAAATATATATATATATATATATATATATATATATATATATATATATATATATATATATATATATATATATATATATATATATATATATATATAATATTTGATTCAAAAAAACAAAGCGCACAACGCTTAAACGAAAGGTTTAAATATTAATTTTAATAAATTTATTTATAATGGTTTAAGCAATATATATTGTTGCTTTTTATAGAAAGAAAATAAATAAACTTTATATAGAATACTAGTGAACTTTTAAAAAGCCTGTATACCAAAACAACGGGTATACACGGGGATTTTTTTTTAAATTTAGATAAACATATGCATACTATAATTAATGCTAAACGCTTTGAAGCAATCAAAATTTAATTTTGGACATTTATTTTTTTGATAAATTTTCAAAATGTTACTAAGTACAAAAAAGTAAATTTAGAAGTAAAATTTCATATGGTTAATAAATTTATTTAAATAATCATTGCACAAGGTAAAATTGTGAAAATATAAAGAACATTATAAATTCTTTAAACCTTAATATTGCATTATAACCATTTAATTCGTTAATGGAATCTAATAGCAAACAAAATTTAAATGACAATTAAATTCACATATTTCACAAATTTTCTAAATAATTTATTCGCATATAACTTTAATGGAACTTTGATGTTTTTTTTTGTTCATAATGATTTTTCCCAAAACCTCTTGTCTCTTCAAAATAACTTCTGATTTGAAGTATTAAAATCAAATGTTGTATTTACAAAAGGAATCCTTGATTCTGAAATCTAACAAATACTTGGAAATTTAAATTTTACAATGAACATTACAACAAATTTCAATTGAAAGTATCTAAGTCCACAATCTGCTAGGTCTGACATCCACCTCAGAACCTGATAGTGTGAGGTTGACCACAGAAGCTCACCTCCCAACCTAGGCCATTACATGGCCACCCCCAAGTTAGGGGATCCAATAAGGGACATATACAAATAGGAAATACCAACATGAAGGAAACAATCAACATGAAAACACTTCAACAATTTTTTTACCCAATGGGTTTTAACAAGAGGAAAGTCTCCAAGAGACCTTCCTGAAAATAGGGTAGAGGCGGACTACCAGGCGGAGAAAGCCGTAGTATAAATATAAATTTCCCAATCCACACATGATCTTGTGAAGACCATCTTCAAGAAGATGCGGTCAAATCTCCTTATGCCCCCCAGGTGCCCGTAGGCCTTACTTGGCATCATGGGTATAATGAAACCCCATGTTTATCCCTCCACACATGGGAGACTCTGCACATCATGGGTCTTCTTCCTACTACCCCCTTCAAGATTACTCCACTCTCCCTAGGGTGAGTAAACCTCAAATAATCCCATCCCAAAATGAATTCACAAAGTAAAAATAACATTTATAAAAACTTAAATTTCAAAACAAAAACCTTAAAAATCCATGGACTCCATTAATGGAGCTCCAAGCTCAAAACATAAGAAAGGGATGAAAACAATTAACACAAGATCCTACCTTGATTCAAGCAAAGGATGAATAACTAAAATTGAAAACTCCTTCCAAGCTAGTCCTTCCTAAGCTCGTTCAAAACTAAATCATCTCCAAATCTAGAGAGTGGGTGAACACTCAAACCCTTCCCCAAGCTTTCCCTAAATAGGAAAACCTCCTAAGATCTAGGAACCTATCAAAAGAGAGGAAGAAACTTCTATTCCCTTCTTCCCACTTTCCTTCCTTCTCATTAATGGAGTTGAAAGCAAATTTGGGAAGAAGAGAGAGGTTAACCAAAACCTCACAACTCTTCAAATCCGCCCAACTTTGAAATCTTGACTTTAAGGGAGTCATAAATGAGTTTCAAGGCTCTTAATGGGCTGAAAATGACCCCTAACCCCTAAGGTACCAACGTAGGTAGCTAAAATTGACTCCAAGAAACCTATGGGAGCCCAAATGACCTTCCTAAACTCCACTTAAAGTTTACACACGGATTTTCAAGTCAATGTTGACTATCTAAAAACTTTCCAACCCAAGGTAAGTTAATTATATCCTAAGGTTAACCCCTAATCAAACCCTTGACCCAACCAAATACAATTTACTAACCATGCCAACACTTAAGTCACAATTTATCAAATTTGGCACATTAATTAAAACAAATGACATGGTTAAATCACAAATACATTAACTAAACTAAATACACACATGAAAACCACATTCACAAAATAAAGACTATACAATGAGGTCCACATCTCTTTATACAAAGAGGACCTTGGAATGCATGGTATAAACATAGGTTCCAATATTGGGTCCCTGCATTTAGATCCATGGTCAACTAATCCTACACACTCATTGCACACATCAGTAGGTCCAAATAACATGATACCTGATCAATACTGCATGGTATAAATCTATGTCTGTGAATGAAATAACTAGCATAACATTGATTTCCTAAACCAAATTTTCATTACAATAGTATATAACATCATAGTACATCATAAGTGACATCAACATAACTAAAACTAAATCAAAACATATAGTATCTTGATTGTACCTTGATTACATAATCAGGTACCGAACATATAACATACGATTCAACAGATCCTCAAATACATAAGTGTCTCAAATAGTTAAGTATGTCTATGAAATAAGTACTGAAAGCATGGAAAAGCAAAGTAGTATAAATATGACTGTCAAGTAGGTCTCACATCCACCCCCTCTAGGCATGAACCTCCTCCTTGAGTTCATCAAAGAGATGAGGGTACTGTGATCTCATCTCTGATGCATCCTCCCATGAAGCTGTGACCTCGTCATAACAATCCCACTGGACCCTAACCTGGTCTAGCACCCTACCTTGAAGTGCCAGGGTCTGTCAAGCCAAAATACATATGGGCTCCAATGCCAGCTGACAGTCTGACTCTAGCTGCAAGGCATCCCAATCTATCACATGAGTCTCATCATAAACATACTTTCACAAAACTGAAACATGAAACACATCATGGATGCATGATAGGCTAGGTGGCAAAGCTAAATAGTAAGAAACTGGTCCTATCCTCTCAAGGATCTCAAAAGTTCCAACAAAATGAGGTGCTAGATTAGAGCCCTTTCCAAAATAGATTGGACTCTTATACGGTCGCACCCTCAAAAAAACCCCGTCTCCTACTAAGTATGCTCGATCAATCCTCTTCACATTGGCATACTTCTTCTATCTATCATAAGCCTCTCCAAGACATTGTTGCTCCATATCTCTAACTAACTCAGGTCCAATAGAAACTTTGTCCTTGATCCTATCCCAACTCAGTGGTGTTCTGCATGGTCTACCATAGAGAGCCTAGTACATAGGCATATCCAAGGATGTATGATGCCCATTTTTATAGGCAAACTCCACTAAGTGTATGTATTCCTACCACTGGGTCTGATGGTCCATAGCATACATGAAAAACATATCCTCTAACACCTAATTGACCCTCTTGGTCTTCCCATCTATCTCAAGATGATAGGTCGTACTCAAGTTGAGCCTAGTGCCCATCGCTACCTGTATTTATCTCCAAAAGGATGAAGTGAAGATAGAATCTCTATCTAAGATGATCTTATGAGGTACACCATGCAGTCTAACAATATCTCACAAGAACACATGTGCTACTGATGGTGCAGTAAAGATAGTACGCACTGGCGAGAAATGAGCCACCTTGGTGAACTTGTCAACTATCACCATGATGGCATCATGACGGTGAGATGACATAGGAAGACCAATAATGAAGTCCATAGATAAGGTGTCCCACCTCCACACTGGTATCTCATGAGGCTGAAGTAGACCATGTTAGCACATGCAAAATTTCATGGTTGTAGCATTTTCCCCCTGGTCTCTGCAGTTGTTTTTAGGTCTCTGGCATAAACCCTTAGTTCAAATTTTTGAAAAACTAGCCATTGGTGTGAAAACCCTTTGTCTTGCCCTGACCTTGTTCTAATTTTGTGTTACTTTATTCAAGCCACTTAAATCCCTTTAATGCATGTGCTAAATTGTTATCCCCTTTGTCGCATGATCGTGTGAACCTTTTTTATGTTAGGCGATCTTGTGACTAAAGGTTTTATACCCCCAACGGCCTTTAATTTTCCTAAATCCCAGTGCTAATATTTTTCCTAGGTCAGTGTTTTAATATTTCCTATGTTCTGGCTTAATATTTTCCTAGGCCCGGCCTTCTGATACCATCTTGATCCAATGCTTATCGCGAAAGTGCAAGGGTTTTGTCAGAGGATTGCACTTTTGTGACAGCCATTGATTTCTTTTCATGACATAGCCTTTCTTTGCAGGTGGGTCCACTGCTACGTGTATACAAATGGCAAGCTTTGATTGGTCCATGGGTGAGTGGCTAGATATGCAATTAGTGGGACCTAATTTTCTGAGGCTTGGAGGGTTCTAACATCTATAGTTGATCAATGACTAGAGTAAGTTCTCATGAGATGTGTCAGAGCTTTGAGATCTTACGCCAGTCGTCGATGTTACCTTTTCTCAGGCGGTAGTATAAAGGTGGGTCTGATTTTCCAGGTGATTTTTATGTGCCATGGTGTGCTGAGTTGTCTATTTTTCATTCATCTACGTGGTGATGAGTTGGATTGCATCAGTGGGGCCGAGGATTTCTAAATTTTAGTAGTTCTAACGGTGACAGAGCATCGATGGTTGGCCCATGATCTGAATGGTTTTTTCTGACACATGCAAACTTAAGACAGCCATTGATCTCTTTCAGTGTCAGAGGATTGTCAGAGCAGGGTAAGATTCTTCATCTGATAGTTGTCTTATGATCTGGAGGATTCTTTAAGGTCTATGCGAAGATAAGACAATCATCGATCTTCTTGTGCGGGCCCAGTAAAATTTCCTCAGTCTTTTGGCGGTCCTGATAAAATGTTTGGTGGTTCTGACAATTTTCAATGCTTTTCACTCATTCACAAAATGAGATGGTGGTATTCTAAAAAGGCTGGCAATTCAGCGAGTGTGTATTAGCATAATCGCTAAACTATTTGGCAGATAGATAAAGTTTTTTGCGAACTGATGAGAGCCTTCAGTCGCCAGTTCGCTAGATGTAGCTGAGATGAGTTAGGTTTCCTTTTTCTACTAAGTTACTGAGTTAGATGGTGGGTTAAGATTTTATTACATGAATAGGAAAAAGCTTTATCGCATGTTCACTAAATGTAAACCCAGGGTAGCGATTGAGTTAAGACTTAAAGCCCACGAAATAAAGGAATTTGACGATCATGACTTAAAGATAGCTTAGATTTAAATATCGACCAATGATTCATTGTAGGCTCCATGAAAGTGACTGTTATGATTCAAATTCAAATCTTTAAGGGTTTCTTAGTGATAGAAAGGACTAGAATTGAATGCTTTCATGGCCAGATTTGATTTGTTTGGTGGCGCTCACTATTGCGATGTGGTCCAGGGTGTTCCATGATCATTTGTAGGGGCCTATATTGTGTTTTTTATGCTCGAGGCATGTTTTAGGTGGCCGAACAGGTTGAAATTTGGGAATTTTTGTGGTTTGTAGTACCTTCTCAGTGAGATTATCATGATTGAGGATCACTTTGGGATTTTCTTTCTCCTGGTTTCCTAGTTTTCTTCCCCTGTAATAAATTTGTGACCATTTCTAGTGGGTCTGGTGGGTGAAACCCTAACCCTAGTCATATGTAGCTTGTTACAACCTATTTTGGGTTTCCAAGATGACTAGTGGTGGTATATTGAAAAAGGTGATATTTTGTAAGGGTTGTTGTTGATGGTATTATACTGAGCAAGGAGAGCTTGGATTTTGGGTATGTTTCTTTGGCATTTTGTTGTTTGATAATGTATTGATTCTAAAAAATTAAATAGAATACACTTGAATTCATGTCTCACATCTTTGATTCTCTTCTTTTTTTGATTGTGGATTCATATATGTTAAGGTCACAAAGTGGATTAGCATATGGTAAACAAAGAGTATTGTGAGATCAGCTTGGATTTCCTAACAAAGTTAGGATTAAAGCCTTTAGGGTGATTTCAGTGAGTTCATCATTAGATTGGAATTTGATGATCATGTTTGGGAGTGAGAGGAGTAATAGGAAAAGCACTTACTCTGAGTTCATGTGTATTTGAGTTAAGGTTTCAGGTTGATAAATGTTATTTAGTGACTCTTTTCCCTGGGATGAGGCATTGATCTATTCTTTGGAGGTAGTCCATCATCATCAATCACACACTCAAATTTAAATGATAAAATCTTTAATCAATTAGCAAGGGGTATAGTTGTATATTGTTTTGAGACTCCTTTGGAGAAGTGAGTCAAGGGTACACCCACCTGAGCATCAAAGCTCAAAGTCTAGGAGGATCTCATTATTGATCCTTGTTAATTGGCCCTCTTCCTTGTAGACTTTGGAGTGGTGATAGAGTCAAAGTTATATTAAAGTTATCCATCAAAGTATAAATCTACAAGTTGAAGATCAAAGGGAACCACCAATAGATCACATGGATGTTGATGTTCTACCTTCACCCTCTGGCATTCTAGGTACCTAGCTACCAACTCACCAATCTACAATATCATGCCTGGCCAATGATATAACTACCTCAAATTGGCATGCATCTTCTTCACTCTAGGATGTGCTGCATAAGGGGATCTATGGGCCTCTAGCATTACAAACTATCACAATCCTCTGAAAGAAGGTAAGTAGATGCATCCTCTATGACATAAGATTCCATCTAACTACAAGGTATAATCTGTATACTTCCCCTCAAGGGGTCTCTGAGACCTCATTCACTTTTGCATATAACTCATCATCATGCAAGTGATGAAGAATGTGATCTCTCAAATATGTGCCAGTAGACATAGAAGAAAGCTCATGTCATCTCCTACTCAAAGCATCTGTGATAGCATTCTCTTTCCCCTTGATGTAGTGAACACAAAAATCATATTCACACAAGAACTCCATCCATCTCTACTGCCTAGCATTAAGGTTTAGCTGAGTGAAGATATATTGTAGCACAACAAGAATGGGTGCACTGGTTGATGCTCTCTTGAGATCTTGAAAAGGTCAATTGCACTTCTTAGTCCACTCAAACTTCTTTCCCTTTTGCTAAAGAGAAGTAATAGGGTGTTCCAATCAAGAGGACCCTTCAACAAACCATCTGTAATAACAAGCTAAACCCATGAAGCTTCTCACTTCAGTCACTGAGGTAGATGCTAGCCAATTCATAATGTTTTCAATCTTTGATGGATCTTCTAAGATCCCATCGCCAGATATCACATGGCCCAAATACTTGACCTCTGATCTGAAGAAGGCATATTTTGACAAGCTTCCATAAAGTTGATTATCTCTAAGGCACTGCAAAACTTGTCTCAGGTGCTCTTCATTCTCTCTCTCTCATTCTTTGAATAGATAAAGATATCGTCAAGGAATACAACCACAAAATTGTCAAGGAAGGTACAAAATATTTCCTCAAGCTATGACTTGAGCTCATTAAGCTCATTAGTGGTCATCCTTTAAGGTGCTTTGGAAATTGGTTCTACTCCTAGTACAAGATCTATATGAAAATCTACTGCCCTTCGAGGTGGCATACTAGGTAGCTCCAAGGAAACACATCACATTAATCTTGCAGTATGGGATGGTCATCCAATGAGGCTTCCTATTCTACCTCATCTTCCCTATTGCTGATGGTGATAACAAACATTTGACATCCCTTCTAAATTCTTTTCTTAAGATGCATAGTGGAGATCATACGAAGGGATATAGGCCTCTGGATTCCAGATATCACATTAGCATTGCCATCAGCATCCAAACATTTGATCAAATTCTTAAGAAAATCTAGTTTTTACCTATGAGTGTATAGCTAATCCATGCGAAGAACTAGTCCATAAGATCCAAGAGGTGTAACTTTGAGGTCTGCTAAGGTGGTCAAACCACCAATCTGAATCATGCACTCCCTAACAAAAGAGGTAACCGATATACTAGCTCCTAAAGCTAACTCAACTTCCAACCTAACATCCTGTCTAGTTGCCACTAGTCTGTAACACTCCATAACCATTGGAGAAACAAAGGAGTCAGTAGCTCTAGTATAAAAAATGATAGAAACTACACTACCTCTGATCATACCTGATGCCTCGATGATTGTGGCCTGATGCTCTGCCTGGTGGTTGTCAACCACTGCAAACACTTTGTGGGACTGGCCCATGTCCTAAACTATAGGCTCAGACATGGCTGCCCACTAACTTCCCTTCTAAGGACATTCCTTGGATATATGCCCCATGGCAGCACAAGTATAACATGGTCCTTGATTCTGAACTTGAATGCCCTGAGGTCAAATCCTCCTATTTGAGTAGACCCACTATATCCCCCTTTATAGGGCTGATGTAACTATGTTGGGGGTGTATAAGGGGCCTAATATTTTTGTCCCTTCTGAGGACCCTAAGAGTTCCACTGCTTGGGCTTTGAGCCCTTCTGTCCCTGTGGTGGCTTCAGTGCCTAGCTCTACTAAGATTGCTACTACTTTTGAGGCTATAGGGCTTTGAAAGTCCCCAAATTGTTCCTATGATTACCCTTCCAAGGGGGTTTCTGATGTCCAAAAGATTGAGGTTTGGAGTTACAGTTCTAAGACCTATCATGAGATCCCCTCTAAATATCCTCAGCTATGACTTCTCTCTCTACTATGTAGTGTAAGTCTCCTAGTGGAGTCATGCGTACCATGCTAAATAATGTGTGGTTCAATCCCTTGATAAAGTGATTAACCTAAAGTTTCTCATGCTTCATGTACTGTACATAAGGGAGGAGCTCAAGGAATTTTCTCTCATATTGAGCCATTGAAAGTCCTTACTGTTGAAGGTAATGAAATTCATCTATATGACGTTGCCTGAACTATTCTAAAAAATATCTGGCCCTAAACCTTTACAAGAAGGTTTCCAAAGTGAGGGTGTTTATGTCAATGTAGCCTTTGAACTCCTCCTGTCTCCACCATGTAGAGGTTGTCCCTCTCAAAAGATGAATTTCCATACGTGCTTTAAGATTACTCCCATAAGGGTGCAATCCAAAGCACCTTCCAAAGCTTATAAGAAAAGATTCAACCTTTGTACCCTCGTTTGATCTTGCAAAAGGTGGTGGGTTGAGTTGAAGTAACTCTCTAATCTGATCACCTGCATCAGCAAGAAATCTCTCATAAATGTGAACCTCATCTCTGGGTGGAGGCTCTGGTCCCCTGATGGAACCAACTTCTGGATCAGCTTGAACCTCTGCAAATCTAGGAGGAGGACTCCTACTATGTTTCCTAGCTAATGACCCACCTCCTTCCATACCTTGTTGTACATTCTAGGGTACAACTAGAGGCATATGATCAAGAATGATTCTTGCAAGGTTTTAAAAGGCCTGAAGTAATTCCACATTCGCATTGAGAGGTGGTTCAAGAGGTAGAACCTAGTTCTCCTCTCAAGCCTCTACCTCTGGTTGTACCTCTTCCCTAGATAAAGAGATACGCCTACATCCACATCCACATCCATGAGCTAATTAGGTGAGTGGGGGCATCCTACACACATAACATCACAAAATTTTAGCAATCACAAAGTGGGTTAGGTTCCCAAAGTTAACTAAACCATTGTCTAATACCAAAATGTAATGCCCAAAAAGTGAGAAAAACACAACTACAAATTTCTTTTCTAAAACCTACTAACCTACTAAACTAAACACACTTACGCAACTAGGAAGTGAAGCACTAACTGGCATAAGTCTCTACATGCATGCAAAATGGTGCAAAGAGAAAATAGAAGACTAGAAACATTGAAGTGTCTAGCAACACCCCAAGGGTCAAACCATAGAAGGTTGACCAAGTTTGACCAAAAGTCAAACTTCATCAATCAACTCCAAAAAAATCTATAAGGTTCCCTAGACTACAAGCTTGACTGACATGGAAATCAAAATAGTTGACTAAAAGTCAACTAGAGTTGACCAAAAGTCAACCATGGACCAAATTACGTGCAACCAAGCTAAAAGGACACAAAATGCATCCATGAATACTTGGACACATAAATCAAGGTGTTTGACCAAGGTTTGACTGGGGGTTGACCAAAGAGTCAACTATGCCCAAATATGTCCTACAAGGTCCTCCTAAGGTTAAAACATGACAGGGTAAGATTTATGTACGCAAACTGAGATGATGTCCAATGTTTGACTTAGTTGACTAGAAAGTCAATTGTGCATAAACTTGACTTTCTACATGCATCTAAAGTTTACAACATAACTGGTAGACATTGTGCATGCAAACCAAGACACTTGTCCCATGTTTGAATATACCTGACTGAAGGTCAACCGTGCACAATATTTGGTCATCAAGTCTAAAATAGTCATCAAGACCTTAGACAAGATCATCAGGGGTTGATAGAACCCCTATCGATAGTGACGGTGACCATATAAGACAATAGGGTTATTAAAAAATATGATTAATGATAGAACTTTGACTAAATTTAATCTAAACAAATTAAGATAGGTTATCAACATCATTATTTGACTAAACAAAACTAATATTTAAATGAAGTTAACTAATTTAATCTTAGAAAGATCTAATCCAAGCTTAATTATATAATCTATATTTGTCTGACAAATTATAAATTATGTTTATTTAATAATCACTTTTTAGAGAAGTTAACATTCTATTGATTGAATCTAACTATAACAAATAAAACTATTCTTTTAAATATATATTCTAATTTATTACGATAAACTATACTAACAAATAATTTAAACGACTGCATTTATCAAATCAAAAGTTAAAGGGACACATTTACCTTTATAATATCTAGTTTGAATTCCAAATCTTAATTTATTAAAAACAGATATATTGAATGATTTATTTAATCATTTTAATATCTAATCTTATTTAAATAAAATAATTCTATTAAATGCAATATAAAAAAAAAAACCATTTAACTAACTAACCGCAATACCTTTCCTTAATCAAATTTATTTTCATGGAACTTTGTGGTATACACAATTGAATTCCTTTAAGCATACCTTCTTGAATGGAAAATTCTTCAAACATACTCGGTTGTTCTAACAAATTTGGTGCTCTGCATTCTCTCTATGCTTCAAAAAAATCAGGGTCAATACTATACAACTCCTCCATTTCATCAAAACCAAGAACTGTAACCTTCATCTCAGTCAACAAAGAATATTTTTTGCTTAGTGCATCTGCAACTTGGTTAGTAACTCCAGTCTTATGTTTGATCACAAATGTGAAACTCTGTAAATATTCAGTCCACTTCATATGTGTCTGATTTAACTTATGTTGACTTCCCAAATACTACAATTCTTTATCATCAGTATATAACAAAAACTCACTTGGTAGAAAATAATTTCTCCACTTCTTCAAAGCTTGACCAATAGCATAAAAATATTGATCATACACATAATACTTCCTTTTAGCATCATTCAACTTCTCACTAAAGAAAGCAACAAGTTTATCTTCTTGACTCAGCATAGCTCCTATTGCACTACCACTTGCATCAAACTCAACTTGAAATACCTTATTGAAATCAAGAAAAGCTAACACAGGTAACTCGACAACCTTTTGTTTCAAAGTCTCAAAACTCTTGTCAGCTCCATGTGTCCACTTAAAATCTTTTTTATCTCCTCTCATAGTCTCAATCATAGTATTACAAACAAAAGTGAAATTATTAATGAACTTTCAGAAACTAGCCAAACTATGGAATTATCTTACCTCACCCACATTCTCAGGTGTAGGCCACTCCAAAATTTCTTTAACCTTATCAGGATCCATTTGTAAACCATCAGCTATAATTACAAATCCTAAATACACAATCTCTTCTTGCATAAAGGAACACTTCTTCAAATTAATCAGTAGCTTCTCCTCTTTCAATCTTTGCTATACTTGTCTAATATGATCAAGGTTTCCTTCCTTCGTTCTACTTAATATCAAAATATCATCTAAGTAAATAATCACAAACTTACCCAAAAATCTCTTACGAAACTCCTTCATCAACCTCATGAAAGTACTAGGTGCATTCGTCAAACCAAAAGGCATAACTAACCCCTCATACAAACCATATTTTATCTTGAAAGTATTCTTCCATTCATCACCTTCATTGATTTTGATCTGATGATACCCATTTTTCAAATCAATCTTGGTAAAATACTTTGCTCCACTCAAACAGTCCATTATATCATCCATCCTCGACATAGGAAACCTATACTTCAATATTATCTTGTTAATAGCTCTGAAATTAGTACACATTCTCCATTCTCCATTCTTTTTAGGTTCTTTCACAGTAGGTACAACACATGGAATCAAGATTTATCTAATCAAATCTTTCTGTAACAACTCTTGCACTTATCTGTTCAGTTCTTCATTCTCATTAGGTGTTAATCTATATGGTGCTTTATTCAGAAAACTAGCTCCAGGAATTAGATCCATACAATGATTTATAATTCTTACTAGTGGTAAACCATCAGGAATATCCTCTGCAACAATCTCCTTGTATTCATTTAGCAAGTATTTAATCTTGTCATGACCAAAAATTAGGGAAAAACACACACAACATTTTTTTTTAGCACATAACATCAACTAGGTTTCACACTAAGGGACACTCAGGTCGAAATCAAATCACATCAACCAACACTTATCAACTCATAAGAGGTATCATAGGATGCACTGGCTTGCCAAGATCTCTTGTTTGTCAAACTGCATTAGTCAACGAAACCCTAATTAGGTTTAAACATAAATTAATAAAAGGGAATAACCCTAGGTAACAATCTAAATTAAGAAAATATGGAAATTCAATGATTAGGTCAACAAACCCTAAGGGGTTCAATTCAAAGAAGTGAAATTCAAATGAATTCAATTCACAACCCTAATGGTCCCAAATGGATACAAGGTTACCAATTAGGGTCAAAATGTATAAAATCAAATAAGAGATAAAAAGATAAATTATAATCATGTTATTAACCCTAATGTGATATCTAGGGTAAACAAACTATTTCTAATTAAAATATAACAATAATTGATTAATTTTAATTAAATTAATATAACCATTAATTAAGATATATAAATTTTTTTAGGTGAATACAGACATAGTCATTGAATATATAATAAAAATAAAAACTAGTTCAAGGGCTCCATAGGGAAAGAACTAGTAAGAAAACCCCGTTTCCTCACCCAAATACAAAATAACGTAGCTATCAAAGTTTGACATTAGCACTAAACCAAGTACCAAAAAAAATGTAGGAAGTAACAACATAGCACTAAAATCATAAATATGACAATCCAAGAGCATAGTAATCAAAAGTTTGTGAGCACTGAGAATTTCACTATTCTTCCATAGGTGACCCGTAGATAGAATCATCAAATTCCACCTCCAATCCCTAATGGGAATCCTAAGTATATTCAGCACCAGATGCTCCCCAACCCTCGGTATTTTCATCACTCTCACCATGATCCACAACAACAACAAACACTCACTTGACCTAGGACTAGCATCCCAACCCCACTATATGCCAAGCCAAGCCATGAGTGTTTCCTATAACACACAGCCTACTCCATGTCATCGCAATTTAACCCACTCTAGTCTATTCAGACTTTATAATATCCATTAAATTATCATTTACCTGAAACAATGCCTCCACTATGCATAACTCAATATCTCTGCCATCACAACCTATATTAGATAGAAAGTCTAATGTTTTATTCCCGTCCTACAGTACATGCAAAAATTGGCACTTATCAAATGAATCTAAAAGTTTCTAAATTTAATTGAAAATGTATGCCAAATTCCAGTTATGACTTTTCTTATTGATACAGGCTTGAATAGTTGATGCAGGGTATCTCGGGTCCTTGGCAATTCTGTGTCACCAAAAACATATTTGAAGTTTTGTCTATGTTTCTTGGTTTCCCTTGTTGACCGAGTTGGTCGGTTATCTCTCTAGCGCACGGTTAATTCCCTGGTGGTCGGCGATGCTTGTCTAGCGCTCGATTTCCTTTCTTGCCGAGTTGTTTTTTTTGGATTTCTATTGAGGCTGACTTGTGCATTTATTTATGGTCATAGATTTAATGTTGGTATCCATCATTGGGAAGTGTGTGGACCTAGATCTGGTCATCCCTTTCATTGATTGTGGATTTGAAGGCCGACTTGGCTCGGTAGCTTCTTGTATAAATGTAGTTGTTTGTTTAGAGTTTAGAGAGGAAGTTTGGGGAGTTAGTTTTTGGATAGAAGATAGAAGATAGAGAATATGAGATTGTTGGCAGATCCTCGCATGTTGGAGGACTTCTGTACTTGATCTATAATATCTGGCATAAACCGGGAAGGCCTTATAGCTTGGTATGTATGAATCAATTTGAAGATAATATATGAAAGAATCTACATTCTCTCTCTCAGTGTTGAGTGTTGTTCTGCAAGGTGGATCTAGTTAGGGTGTGCCTATGGCCCCTCTTTCCATCCTTCCTCACATCAAGTGGTATTAGAGAGAGGTGAGATCTGGATCTAGGTTTGCGAATCTAGGTTTGAAGGTTCCTTCTTGTGAAGCCCTAGTTGAATTGTTGTGGGGTAGCAGATTGTGATCTTACCTGCAATTGTAGAGGGTTTTCAAGATGATTTTTGGGAGGTGAGATGTGGATCCAGGATTGGCAGACATGTTGAGACAACTTGATGCTAGATTAGAAGCTGTTAAAACAACCCAGAGAAGAGGAAGACATCTTGAAGATGTTAGTGATGATGAAATTTAGGTGGAATAGGTGATGTAGAAACTTTACCTATGATGGATCAGGGTGAGGAAAGATTTGTGAAGGCTTTGACAAGTCTGAATTCTACACCACACTTTAATCCTCCTGAGTATGGTGGAAAATTGGATTCTAATGAATTAGTGGATTGGATCACTGAGATGGAAAAATATTTTGAGTATGAAAATGTACCTAAGGAAAAGAAGGTGAAAATTGCAAGCATAAAGTTGAAAAGTCATGCATCCTTGTAGTGGGAACACCTATAATTGGATAGAAAGAGGAAAGGCAAAGACAAAATCAAGGTATGGAATAAAATGGTGAATAAGTTAAAAGGAAAGTTCTTACCTTGTGATTATCAGATTAACCTAGTTAGGCAAATTTAAAGTTTAAGGAAGAAAGATAGCTCGGTAAAGGAATATACCGAGGAATTATATAGATTAGATATCAGATATGGAGATGATGAAGATGATGTGGAAAGAATTGCTAGATACCTGAATGGTTTGAGAGTTTCCATCCAAGAAGAGTTCAGTTTGGTCAAATTGGAGAACATTGAAGAGGCTTATCAATTTGCATTGAAAGCTAAGGAGAAATTTAACAAGAGACATGAGAAAAGACAAAGAGCTAGAGGTGGTAGATTCCCAAGGGGAAGAGGTAGATCTCATGGTGAAAATAGTAGATCTAAACTAGAAAATATAAATTTGGATAAAGGCAAGACCGAGTGGAAAGGTGAAAGTTCATCTAGAGACAAAGGAAGTAACTACCAAGGTGGTTATAACAGAGGTGGTTTCTGAGGAACTTATTACAATTGTGGAGAAGAAGGACATAGATCATTTGAGAGTACACATGCAAGTAAGAAGGCTGGTAGCAGTAGAAATGCTTTGGTGCAAGAAGAGTCACTAAATGAACCTAAGAAGTAAAATAACTTGATGGTAAGGAAAGCACTTTGAAATGAAAGTAAGAAGGAAGATCCAAAAAAGGAAAAGTTTGTTCAAGACTAGATGTAGAGGTTTTGACAAATTTTGGAAGGTAATCATTGACGGTGGTAGCTTGTAGAATCTAGCATTTGAGGAAATGGTTACAAAGTTGCAATTGAAAATGTTGGAGCATTTGAAACCCTATCAGATTTCATGGATCAAAGATGAGCATACACTCTTGGTAAGTGAACAATGTTATGTAAATTTGAAAATTGGAAAGTATTATGATAAGGTGTTATGTTATATCATGCCTATGGATTGTTGTTATATTTTGTTGGGTAGACCTTGGCAATATGATAGACATGCTATATATGATGGGAGAAGACAAATCTTGTTACCTTTGATTGAAGAACTAGTTAGTAATGTTTTCACATCTGTGAAAGTTTTCTTGATGGAAGGAAGAAATTTTGTTAAGGATTTGAAGAAGAATGATGTATGTTTTGTTGTGATTCCTAACAAACTGAGTATGAAAATAGAGGATAGTGTACCTGAGGAGATTGATAAATTACTCACTAAGTACAAAGATATCATTTTTATAATGTACCTGATGGTTTTCCACTGAAGAGAAGTATTGATGATTGCATGGATCTAATCCCTGGAGCTAGTTTACCGAATAAGGCACCTCATCGGTTGACATCTACCAAGAATCAAGAATTGAACTGACAGATTCAAGAGTTGTTGGAGAAAGGTTTGATCAGGGAAAGTTTGAGTCCTTGTGCAGTACCTATTGTATCAGCACCTAAGAAGAATGGATAATGGTGAATCTGTACTAATTCCAAAGCAATCAACAAGATAACAGTGAAATATAGGTTTCCTATACTAAGAATGGATGATATAATGGATAGTTTGACTGTACCAAAGTATTTTACCAAAATTGATTTGAAAAGTGGGTATCATCAGATCATAATCAAAGAAGGTGATGAATGGAAGACTACTTTTAAGACAAAAGAAGGTTTGTATGAGTGGTTGGCTATGCCTTTTGGTTTAACTAATGCACCAAGTACTTTTATGAGATTGATGAATGAATTTTTAAAGAAATTCATGGGTAAGTTTGTGATTGTATATCTTGATGATATTCTGATATTCAGGAAGACCAGAGAAGAACATTTTTTGCATGTTAGACAAATTTTGTAGAGGTTGAAAGTAGAAAAGTTGCTGATAAATTTGAAAAAGTGTTCATTCATGAAAGAGGAGATTGTTTATTTGGGATTTGTGATTTCAACTGATGGTTTGAAAATGGATCCGAAAAAGGTTGAAGCTATTTTGAATTGGCCTACACCTGAGAGTGCTAGTGAGGTAAGATCATTTCATGGTTTGGCAAGTTTTTATCGAAAGTTCATAAGGAATTTCAGTTCAATTTGTAATGCTATGACTGAGACTATGAGAGGAGATAAAAGAGAATTCATGTGGACACATGGAGCTGATATAAGTTTTGAGACTCTAAAGTAGAAGGTTGTTGAATTGCCTATTTTGGCATTGTCTGATTTCAATAAGGTATTTCAAGTAGAATGTGATGCAAGTGGAAGTGCAATTGGAGATATATTGAGTCAAGAAGGTAAACCTGTTGCTTTCTTTAGTGAAAAGTTGAATGATGCAAAAAGGAAATATTCTATGTATGATCAAGAATTCTATGCTATTGTTCAAGCCCTAAAGAAATGGAGACATTATTTGATGCCAAGTGAATTTTTGTTGTATACTGATCATAAGGCTTTACAATATTTGGGTAGTCAGAATAAGTTGAATCAGAGACACATGAAATGGGTTGAGTATTTGCAGAGCTATACATTTTTTATAAAACATAACAGTGGAGTCACTAATGGAGTTACTGATGCATTGAGTAGAAGGAGATCTTTGATGACCGAGATGAAAATTTAAGTTCTTGGCTTTGATGAGATGAGAGATTTGTATGAAACCAATCCTAATTTTTCTGAGCCATGGAGAAAGTGTATAGCACATATTCAAGATCAACCGAGTACAAAATGGGAAGAATATTTCATTCAAGAAAGTATGTTGTTTAAGGGTATTCACTTGGGTGTACCAAGAGGACCAATGAGAACTAATTTGATAAAGGAGAAACATAGTAGTTTTTTGGATGGACATTTTGGTGTTGATAAAACATTGAATTTTCTTAAGGAGAAATACTTTTGGCCATAGTTGTACAAAGATGTTCAGGAATTTGTGAAAAAATGTGAAATTTGTCAAGTTGCAAAAGGAGTAAGTTAGAATACTAGATTGTATACACCAATTTCTATTCCTGAGAAACCTTGGATTGACATCAATATGGATTTTGTTCTTGGCTTACCAAAGACAGTAAGAGGTAATGATTCTATATTAGTGATTGTGGATAGATTTTCTAAGATGGCACATTTTATACCTTGTAGAAAGACATCAGATGCAGTACATGTAGAAGATCTTTTCTTTAAGGAAATTTTCAAATTTTATTGATTACCGAGGAGTATTATCTCTGACCGAGATAATAAATTTGTTGGATACTTTTGAAAAACTCTTTGGAGAAAGTTTGGTACCGAGTTAAAATATAGTTCTACATTTCACCCACAAAGTGATGGAAAGGCAAAAGTTGTGAATAAAAGTTTGGGAAATCTTTTGATATGTTTAGTTGGAGATGCACCGAGTAATTGGGATTCTATGTTGGCACAAGAAGAGTTTGCATAAAATAATTTAGTGAATAGGAGTACTGGAAAAACACCCTTTGATATTGTGAATGGCATACAACTGAGAGGTATATCTAATTTGAGAGACATTGTTGATGAAAGAAAGAGAAGTGCTGAAGGAGTACAATTTGCTAAGTACATGAAGACATTGCATGAAGATGTGAAACATAAGTTGGGAAAGAGTAATCAAAATTACAAAGATAGAGTTGATAGATCAAGAAGACATAAGACTTTTGATGTTGGTGATGAAGTGATGGTTCATTTGAACAAAGGAAGATTTCCTATTGGAACATATGGGAAGTTGAAAATGAAGAAGTTTGGCCCTTACAAGATTCTGAAGAAATTTGACAGTGGAAATGCATATGAGATTGAGTTACCTGATGACATGGATATATCACCTATTTTCAAAATTGTTGATTTGTATGTGTATGATGAGTTGGATGAAGAAATGATAGTACTGATGGATTATCCTAAGAAGCAGATTGAAGAAGTTGATCACATCTTGGAGCAAAGAATAAGAAAAAATAAAAAAGGAAAACAATATATGGAATATCTGGTAAAGTGGAAGAATAGACCGATTGAAGATAGTTCATGGATTTCACAGTCTGAGTTGGATCCAGCTCAGATCATACCTATTTCATGATTTAGAGAATCATTTTCAAATAACCCTAGGTGTCTGATACAGGAGCATCTTGGGTCCTTGGCAATCCTATGTCACCAAAAACATATTTGAAGTTTTGTTTGTGTTGCTCGGTTCCTACTTTAACTGAGTTGGTTGAGTGTTAATCGATTTCCCTTTTTTACTGAGTTGGTCGGTTATCTCTCTGGCACTCGGTTAATTCCCTTGCACTCGACGATGTTTGTTTGGCACTCAGTTTCCTTCCTTGCCGAGTTATTTATTTTGGATTTCTTTTGAGGCCTACTTGTGCATTTATTTGTGGTCATGGATTTAATGCTGGTATCCATAATTGGGAAGCGTGTGGACCTAGATCTAGTCATCCCTTTCATTGATTGTGGATCTGAAGGCTGACTTGGATCGATAGCCTCTTGTATAAATGTAGTTGTTTAGTTAGAGTTTAGAGAGGAAGTTTGGGGAGTCAATTTTTGGATAGAAGATAGAAGATAGAGAATATGAAATTTTTGGTAGATCCTCGCATGTTGGAGGACTTCTATACTTGATTTGTAATATCTAGCCTAAATTGAGAAGGCCTTACAACTCGACATGTATGAATCAATTTGAAATATATGAAAGTATCTACATTCTCTCTCTCACTATTGTGTGTTGTTGCTTCCACATGTTGTTCTACAAGGTGGACCTAGTTAGGGTGTGCTTGTGGCCCCTCTCCCCGTCCTTCCTTGCATCAATAGTCAAAAGAGAGTCACCTTCCACATGAATTTGATCCACCTATAATTTCTTTGCTAAAACTAACCCTTCCAACAAGGCCATTTCTTTTGCCACATTATTTGTCCCAAGTAGAATGGAAGAAGACTTAACTACAATTGGCTACCCACTATGGTTTCTTAAATAAATGCCTATTCTTGATTGCCTTGGGTTGCCTCTCGAAGTGCCATCAAAGTTAAGTTTAATTATATTATGACCTAGTGGTATCCATTTAACCTTTGATCTATCCACTTCCTTCTTATCATTGCCATTTACAAAAAACTTGGGTCACAAGATATATTTCCATTCCTTGAGGATTGTATTATCCTAATTTGAGAATGTAACCTGCGAAGTGCAAATTTTAATATTTGCATTAACTACTTCAGATATTTTTTTTCTGATACTGGTAGTAACCGCCTCAGTAGTGGATGAGGTTTTTCTAAAAATTTGTTATAATTACCCAATGTTCATTAATCAATTATAATAAACAAATAAGGATTTGAAAAACATTTAAAATTATAATTATTAAATAAAAGTATTATTACTAGGGTGAAATAATTTACCTAGGTCCCACCTAGGACTTATAAATTAATTTTCCCCCTAATAGTCTAATTATTAATAGAAAATAATAAAAGTAATTGAAATAATAAATATCAAATAATTTCCCCAAAACTATATTAAAACATTAATAAAGTACAATAATAATTAAATATTTAATTATAAATCTGGAAATCTCCAATATCAAGAAATAATAATAAAAATATTAAAAAGGGTCCTTTAAATATTATCCCATCATTATAAAATTTAAAAATAAATCAAATAGTCATTAATGACCAAATATTTAAAAAATTTAGTCTAGTAAATTTTAAGGAATCTTGAAAATATAATGGTTAAATAAAATAATATTTAAAAGTCAAATTTTCAAAAAGTGACAGGAAAAAGTCAACTGTCATTAAATACTAATAACCAATATTTAAAATGATAAGCAAGAATTAAATAAAATTTCAAAATTAAAATTTAAAAATAACTTTGGCCTCAAAGGCCAGCCCTAACCCTAATTTTGAAATTAGTGTTTGGCCCTAAAATAAAACATACCCAAAACCCTAATTTCTCCATTTGGGGTTTTCCAAGTTTGGCCTTGAGCATGGTTGAAGAGAACAACAAGGAAGTATAGACACAAGTATACAAGGGCATATATACATAGACAAGTGTGTATATATACTCATATACTTGTGTATATATGCCAAAGAATTTCATATATGAAGGAATGTACAATTTTCTACAAGGTTTCAGCAATAGACTACAAAAATCTCAAGCCAGCTAGGTAAAATAAATTTGTTTTATTACTCAATTATATTTAGACTTTAGCATATTTTATTTTAGTTTTCAGTTTATCATTCTCTATTTAAATAGAGTTATTCTCTGTTTAAAAATAGTCATTTTATTCTCTTTTATTTACTGTGTTGTCCAACAGAGATAAATCTTTGTTTTATTTGTCTTTAGTCATATAATATTGTTTGAATAATACTGTAACTATTTACTATATTGGTTTATTTTTCCTTATTTTAATCTACAGGTAAAATATCCCTCTTTTTTTTTTAATATAAATAGTACTGTGTTTATATTTTCATTTTGTTATTTACAAGCATGTTGGCTCATTTTTTTGTTAAGAAAAGTCTTTAATTAAATTATTTTATAGTGGGACTGCTAACTACATGTGCAGTCTGGCTCCCGACTTATTTTCAAAGTGCAAAGTTTTTTTGTTTTTTTTTTTTTTGGGGGGGGGGTGGGGCTTGAGCCACCGCACCCCCAAGTGTGGTGTGAGGGCTGGTGCCTTCCGCACCCCACTTGGGGTGACGGGGGCTCCCCTGTCCACCGCCCCTAAAGGGGATGGTGACAGGGTTGTGCCATCAAAATCCCAGTGGGTATGGTGAGCGAAGGTCGACCTCTTGTGAGGCTTTGGCCTTAAAACTTTTCACAGTTTTTTAAAAATTTTTAATATAAAAAATTTGTATAAAGTTTTCGATAGTTTAAAATTTATTTTATAAAGTTTATTTATTATAGTTTGTTTTAATATATTTATATGATATATATTTAGTATAATATATAATATATATTATAATATAAATATTCATATACGTATACATACATACATACATACATACATACATACATACATACATACATATACATATATATATATATATATATATATATATATATATATATATATATATATATATATATATATATATATATATATATATATATATATATATATATATATATAGACACACATGCACACACAAAGATGACAAGGGAAAGTAGGAGCATGGATATCTATACAAAATATACACAATATATATACATATATATGACTGATATATATACACTTACATATTTTACTATATTTATATATATATATTCTTGTAATCACCTAAAAATGGACAAAGACAATTTAACGATAATTCAAAGAAAATTAAGTTAAATCAAAGCAAATCAAGGACAAAATTGAATCAATTGAATCATAATGCATAATGAGCCAATCAAAATGGAAATCAAATCCTAATTCAAGATAAATCGAAATTGAGAGCATTTTAATCAAGTGCAATCAAATCAAAATACAATTAATTAATTTAATTGTATAGTTTTGGATTAAATTAAATTCAACACATTCAAGGGGTACATGGCTAAAATAAATCAATTAAATTAATTAATAAAAATCAATTACTCTCAACAACCACAAAAGGGAGGAAAATCAATCAACCAATGAGATTAAAGGAAAGGCATTCACATGGATCAAGCCAAATTGAATCTCATTCACTCAAAGTGAAAAGGAATCTTGAACATTGATCTTATCTACTTGTCCCAAGCTTTGAGGACACAAACTTTGCATTGTCTTCAAAGGGTGGAACCAAGGACTCAACCAAGGCTTAATCATGATCAAACCCAACTACACCCCCTACCATTGGGAAAATCTATAAAAGGAAGACCAAATTCCTTCATTAAAGAAGAACCACATATCTGATAATTGCATCAAACCTCTTGCAATTTGAGTTTAGAAAGGCATTTAAGAGCATTTTAGCATTTATCTTGATAATTATTAGCTTTAGCATTGTTTATCTTTATCATTCTCATTCTAGGACTGTCATTAATGAGAGCTTGTCGAGAGCTTTTGCATTAACATTCTTAGTTAGAGAGCCATAGGATGCTCAATTGATCATTGATTTAGCTAAATAGTTGCTCTATTGTGGTTTAATTTAGTTACTATTTTATTTATTATTGATGATTAATCTTAATTCTATGAAGATACTTTTATTAGTATACAATTCTCATACATATATACATGTGTATATATATACTAGGATGTATATACATCATTGAGTTAAATTTTTAATAAAGGAAAATATAAAAATTTATTTGTTTCAAAATAACAAAATGGGGACAATATTCTAACATTATATATATATGTGTGTGTGTGTGTGTGTGTGTGTGTGTGTACTTAAGTATATATACATGGATGTATATACATGATATTTTTTTTGAATCAACCACATTCAATGAAAGAAATATTTCCTACTAAAGCTATAAGCAAGTAAACTACATTTTTATTTTCCTTTTATTCATATTTGAGATAGACTTGTAAACATAAGAGGAAGATTTGCATACACATGATATGAATGAAAATTTTCATACATGAAAGAAACAAAACACCAACTACACATTTCCTTTTCAAGCATAAAGAGTGTAATAAGTTTACATTTTCTTTCTTCATTATACAAAGAAATAATAGGAGAAACTTTATGCAATAAAATACAAGATTTTTACAAGCATATCACGTGCTATAGGCATTTACATGGCCTTTTTGTACAAATTTTTACACAAGGCATTATAGTCATTTATAACTATAAACACCAAGTAGGAAAAAGTCAAAATCTTCATTTTCTCCATTAAAACCAGCAAGCTAATCCTTTGTAAAATCTACAAAAATAAGCTAAAAGACCATGGAGGCTCACCTCCCAACCTAGGTCATTACGTGGCCACCCCCAAGCTTGGAGAAACAAAGATGGATGAGGGATTACATACATGCTTCAACCACACATACACATAAAAACTAGAAAGTATATATAAACACAAAATTCTTGTCCCAAGGATATTCACAAAATGGCTCACCTTAGACCCATAAAAGGGGTGAAGGTGGAAAGTACCCAAATAGGAGAATCCACTCAAAAGTAAAAACCATGCCTTCAACAAGGCCCAAAATCCATAACCATTTCCTTCACAAGGCCATAACAACAAGTACCAAAACTTACATTTCCTTTCACAAAATACAACCTTTATGACCCCCAAAATAGTATGCAACAAGATTGGAAACATGGAGACCATACATCCATGCCTCATCCCCTTCCTTCTTGAGGAAGGACTCTACACTAGATGGGAATTCCCAACTTAATCCCTTCACCCATAAAGGCTCTCTTCCCTCCCATGAGGAGTTTTGTCTTGCACACCCCAATAAAACAAAACCAGAAAAATATACATAACAAGGAAACTGTGAAAACAAGCATAAAGCTTCACAAAACCCTTACAAAAACATAACAAAGAAATCTGCATTTTACACACAAGAAAAATTAAGAGTCTTCCATGACAAGACCATCAACCTTACTTGAAGATATGACAAAAGAGGGTTGAGAAGATATCTCTTTCTTACAATCCTTCCTTCCTTGCTAAGTCCACTAGAAGTCTCCAAAATTGGAGAGTGGGAAATCAACCTACCAAATTCCTCTGCATCCCACTAAAAAGGAAAAACCTACCTAACCTCAAAGATGATTGGGCACACTCACCTAGGGTTCTCTCTCAACAAGAGGGAAATTAAAAAATGAAAAGAGAGGAAGACATGACACACTTCCCAAATTCGTCACCTTTCAAAAATGCATCTTTTGAAGAGGCAAAAATAGTCTAAAATCATCCTACTGGTCAAAATTTGACCCCCAACCCAAAGTACACCTATGGGGTAATCTAATTTTAACCTTAACTAACCCTCTGGGTTACTTTTTGCCTCTCAAAAGTCCACTTAGAGTTAACTCAGGAAAATTTGAAAAACATTCCCTCCCAAGGCTCAACAACCAAGATACTTAACCTTGGGATTATAAAAGGTGATTCAAAGGTGGAAGACAACTAATAAATAATTTATTTGGCCATGCCAATGCACAACACATGTTTCAATTGACACCACAAAAAGGTTACAACACATCACTACACACATGGTATGCCAAGTATACATTAATTTAAAATAAGAAAAAAAACATAATTAAATAATACAATGAAACATTACTTTACAACATTATACATCACAACGAGGTTATTTCTCCCTTTGGAGATAACCTTGGTTTTAGAAGATTTTCACATGCATCCATCTTTAATTTTGCCTTATTTAATCCATGGTCATTTCTTGCACACTAGATAAAATATCAGTAGCTCATGAAAGATCAAACAACATATACATATAAAATACATCATAATAATCACACTCAAACACATCATATAATTCCAATTGCATCCACACTTTATCACAAGATAATCACATACTTTTTCATAATACATTTCCTAAATTCAATTTTAGTTAATCCAAAAACACAATGATATATCAATTAACCTAACATATTAACCATGATCATTTCACATAGACTTTTCTTGCATAAGCATACAATTAAAGCATAATATTCTAAGTTAATGACTCATCAAATACCATAAATCAAGACCTATTAATCAAAGCATGAAAGTAAGTCCTAAATCATCATCCACATAATCATAGGTCATCACATAGTATCAAAAATATAAAGTCTCTCTCCAAATAGTTGAACATGAAAAAATAATGTATCAACATGATATTCATAAGGAGTAAATAGACTACTATGAAATGATGGCATGGGGTGAAGCCTCACATCCTCCCCCCTAGGCATGAAATTTCTCCCGGAGTTCATAAAAAATATGGGGATATTTTTCTCTCATCTATAATGCGTCCTCCCATGATATTGTAACCTCATCATAGCAATCTCACTGGACCCTAACCTAGTCGATCTCTCGACATCGAAGGAGCAGCATCCTACGAGCTAAAATATGTATGGGCTCTAGTGATAGTTTCTCATCTAACTCCACCTATAAATCATCTCAATAAATAATATGAGACTCATCATAGATATATTTTCTCAATAAAGAAATATGAAACACATCGTGGATACATGACAGGCTAGGTGGTAGAGCTAGTCGATATGCAACTGGTCCTATCCTCTCTAAGATCTCAAAAGGTCCAACAAATCAAGGTGCGAGCTTAGAACCTTTCCCAAAATGGATTGGGCTCTTATGCGGTTACACTCTCAAGAAGGCTCTTCCACCAACCATATAGACACGATCTATCCTCTTCACATTTGCATACTTCTTTTACCTATCCTGAGCCTCTCTAAGATGTTTGATGATCAAGTCTACCCATTTCTCCATCTCTCTAACCAACTATGGTCCCACAACTACTCTATTTGCAATCCTATCCTAATTCAAAGGTGTCTTGTAGGGTCTACCATACAAGGTCTCATAAGGTGGAATGCGCAAAGATGAATGATGCCCATTATTATAGGAAAACTCCACCAAGTACAAGTACTCCTCATGTCTGGTCTGATGACCCATCACATACATGTGACTAATATCCTCTAACACATGGTTGACCCTCTCAGTTTGACTATCTATCTCAGGATGATAAGATGTACTAAAATTAAGCCTAGTGCCCAAAGCTATCTGCAACTCTCTCCAAAAGGAATATGTAAAGAGTGAATCTCTATTAGATATAATATTATAAGGAATGCCATGGAGTCTGATGATATCCCACAAGAATACATGTTCCACTACAGGTGGTATGAAAGTTGTACAAACAGGTGAGAAGTGGGTTACCTTACATTAGAAAGTGAGTTTTTGAGAGAACTATGGATCAATTGAGGGTTGTCATTTATGGAAACACATATGTTATAGTGATTGCATGAAGTATGAGTGTTGGAGACACATTCATGAAAATGACTAAGTATAGAATTAGATTTATAGATTACTGTAGTATTTATTTTTGTCAGTGAAGATAGTATATGCTATATGGTGTCTTACAAGCTTACGGGAAGACATTTTGGGATATGTATGTGTTAAAGTGGTGGTTGTCATTGCATGAAAAGATCGACATGTCAATGCTTGATACAACCACTCAACTTATACTACGTAGGAGGCGGTAAAGCCCTTGTCATGAATCCTGAGGGGAGTGCTAACCATTTTTCCAACAATCTCCCCCTCAGCATTACCCGAGGGTCTGAGGATTCGAACCTATGACCAAGATCTGATACCACTTGTTATAGTGGTGGTTTCCATTGCACCAAAAGATCGACCTATCAATGCTTGATACAACCACTCAACTTATAGTACATAGGAGGTAGTTAAGCCCTTGTCATGAATCTCGAGGGGAGAGCTGAACATTTTGACAACAGAAAGATATCCATATAATGACCATCCTATAACATGGGTTAGTCTATAATCATAATTGTAAGACAATAATCATCATATAGTCATAATATAATCATAATCTTGAAGGGACATGTGTATAATAATATCATTAATGTCTATGTATCAATCAAAATAATTATTATCCAATGTCATAATAATCAACTCCTACACCATCATAGTATAATAAATCATCCACTACAATAATCAATGTCCTGAGAAGTCCCAACCATATAAATAGAAAAGGAACATATAGAAGGATATATAAACCAAGCAATTTACCTAACATCATCAATATATCTACTCTTAGTAGCATCATTAAGTATTAGAATATGAAGTCACTTAAATTTTCTACCAAAATAGATTATATAAGTACCTCTATGTATACACATAATGCAATATCATATTCACATATGTAGAAAGGGAAACACAAAAAGAACTTACAACATCCAATAAACACTACTCAATAACATCTAAATATAAACATAATAGAATAATAAATGCTTGATTGTGTTAGGGTTAGAGAGGTGTTACATCCTCCCCCCTCTTCTTGACCCCCCAAAGACTTGACTTACTCCTAGAAGTTAGAAAAACTAAAATATATATACATCACACAATGTCCTAAACATCATTTAAATAATATCATAAAAATAAATGAGTTAGAACTCCTACGATGATAAAGAAAAAAATAATCTTCATAAAAGTGGTTAGGCTCCAAACATACATAAATATATCCTCATAAACTCATTTTTCTACTTAGTAGGACAAATTCAACCTTAATCAAATAGAAAGAAAACTTGGAAACTCCCTTTATATAAGAAATATGAAGTTAGGTATTATAATATAAACAATCAGCTCTCTCTCTCTCTCTCTCTCTCTCTCTCTCTCTCTATCCATCCATCCATCCATCCATCCATATATATATATATATATATATATATATATATATATATATATATATATATATATATATCTCTCTCTCTCTCTCTCTCTCTCTCTCTCTCTCTCTCTCTCTCTCTCTCTCTCTCTCTGTGTGTGTGTGTGTGTTCTTCATGAAAAAACTGGCTAAAAATAATTGTAAGATCAAATTCAATTTCTCAAAATGACTATTATCTTACATAAACTGATTCATAGAGATTTAGTGCACCAGTTCACTCAATTTCACTCTAAATAAAATAATTTAATTAGTATATGAACAACATAAGTAATTTAAATCACTTTATTTTCATATGAATTATAAAAATTTCCAAATATTACTACATTTTTATAAGACATGCATCCATGGTATAATTTATATAGAGAGAAAAAAAATTATATGAAACATGATGATATATATATTAACAAACCATTATGATCCACTCTATCACAAGTATGCAATAATGAACATAAGTTTGATATACACATATTTAAACAACATGCATGTCCATATTATTGGGATTACACATCACAAAGCTCAGGATTGGCCACATCACTAGGACATGCTTTATTACTCCAAGGTATAGTACATGGATATCATCTAGTGCCAAGGTCCAAAATCCATGCACCCTAACCCAAAACACCAACGAGAAAAATAATTTAGCCACCCAAATCAATAAATAAAAGAGAGATATAAGTAAGTAAATAAGCAATCTCAACAATAATAAAAAGAGAAATTAAAGCAATATGAATATTAAATCAAATTTAAGTGCAAAAATATATATGCAAAATATTTAAAAATAGTGGCTACGCTATTGCAGACAAATACAAATAAATTTTCTAGTCAACACAAGGAAGATAAAAAAATCATCATAGATTGCACATTACAACACTAGGTGATAAGTCACCCAACAAGGGAGGGGAAAATGTTACCAAATTTCCATCGCCTCCTCAAGGAACACCGAATAAGAAAAAGCATGGCTCCTCAACCGTAAGGGATCTACTATACTTAAGAACTATAAGGATATGAATAGTCACACATGAACCACATGAATGGGTCCATTATATGGGAAATTATGTATTAATTCCTTTCTTGATTAGTAGAAGATAAGCTATCTTTATGCTCCCATTATGTGTATATTATCCATCCTACCTAATAAATCGGTAATATTGTCATCCCTTCACATACCAAAGTGTCAACAATCTATGGGTTGACATTCATTAGGGAGATAAACAAGAAACAATGCATAGGTGGTATGGTTCTCCATACCCATTAAAATTATAAATTTAATAGTTGAGTGCTTTATTACACCATCCCATAGACATAGAAAGAAAGTACTATTTTTATATGACATATAAGAAGTACGTTGTTAATGGGTTTCTCACCATCTAGACATTTCCTCTAGCTCATGAGAATATACTTATAATATAATCACGTTATGACACATTCATAGCATTAGCACACACTTCCATACTCTAAATAAGAAAGATAATTAACTCCTAAATATTATTTATAAATCAATCTTTTCTCTCATATTGCGCAAGATATTAATATTTTATGACAATAAATTCTTAGGAGAATATAAGAATCAATATTATATTACATCATTATTCATCAAATTAGGATACCATTCACTGTTTTAATTAGGGAATCTAATCATATTGATACTTATATACCCATATAATTACACATGTCAGGAACATTTCATCAAAAGAATATTCAATTCCAATCAATTTAAGGGAAAGGAATTCCCAGAACTAGAACATGAAGAAGTTACTACAATTTCATTATATTCAAACACAACCACAAATCCCAATTGGTCAAGGAAAACATATCACTATTAACACTTCTACGAAATCACATATATCATTCACTCTTCATCAAAGTATATTAAGTTTTTATCAAATCAAAGGTAATTAATTCCCTAATCAGAAGGAATATAGAGAGGTTGACCTATATTTATACAATGTATAGATTTTAACATAGAAAAAATATTGATTTATTCATTTATGAGATTTCTGATTTTATCAATGAAATTGACTTTCTATTACACTACTCATGCAACCTAGTCACAATGAAGTTTTGGGGACATAGGTCAGTTATCAAAAGAATTTTATCTACTTGAGAATGCATACCCTTTAAACTTGAAATTTATAATAACACATTTTACATAATTAATTAGTATTTTTGGAAATCATATATCAAGAAGAGAGACAGGGGGGAGCAGGAAGAGAGATATTTTAAACACAGCAAAAAATATTGACAAAATATGATTTACATATTTACTTAATTTTTTGAGACATTCATATTCAACCTAATATTTGTAATTGTATAGGAGAAAATGGGATAATTAATATGGAAAATACTATAACCAAAATCCTACATACACTAGGAATACAAAATCTCCTACAGAGGGAATATGATTAGCACAACCAAGAGTGTAAGGGTGCCAATGCATGATCTATAGAATGTAGGGTTTTTGAATTCTTGAATAGATAGAAATGATATTGGTAATGGAAATTGTAAAGTAAATGGTAGAAAATATGATATATGAAAGTAAGTGCAAGATAACAGGAGTAAGAACAAATGGACCTGGAAATGAGATAAAGAAAATGGTACTTTGAAGCTAGATTTGATTGTTACTGGAATGTCAGAATCTGTTGTAACTCCGGATCTGAGAACCTAGAGCTTGTAACTATCTGTTGTGCAATTTTCAACCAAAATGTCAAGAGAAAAGTCAAGATTTCATGGAAAATTTGACAAGTTGACATGTTCTTGATAGCTTTGAATTTGATGAAATTTTATGAGAAACTATGATTATGTCTTTTCTTTCCAAATTCATATCTACAACTCCACCACCTACTCCTACAAAGAAAAAAGAAGGGGAAGAAGGTTAAGGGGATTGGTTTTCCTCAGTCAAACCCATAGGTAGGAATCAATCTTGAAATGAAATGAAATGAAATAAAAATTATTTTTGTTATTTAGAAGACACTAGATCCAAACAATGAAGTATATCATATCATGTAGTTGCAATTACCTCTTTAAATGTCATCAAGTATGTTGATGCAATATATTTGAATCCACGCAAAAACCAAAATGAAATCATGTAAGACAAAACCTTATGTAGTAGATTTTGTAATTCATGACAATTTTGATTGGGGAAGAGAGACAAGAGGAAGACTTCATGAATGAATGTAGATCTCCTTCCTTGATGTAAAACTCCTTTCTTGGCCTCCAATAGGGGAAAGAAGATAGATATATCGAAGGAAACACCTTGATTGGATGATTGGAAATGAAGACTTGAATGCTTGAATGACTCTTGATAGTTTCCTTGCACTTGTATGCTTGATTTCTTGAATGCTTTCTAAAAGATACCTTTGAAATGATGGATGCACTTCTTGAATATGGATGTAGATAACTTGCACTTGATAGATGAATCATAATAATGGATCATGGATAGAAAAAATGAGATGGCTAGATGTTCTTTTATACTCATTTTGGGTCTCAAATGAAATACGGGCTAACCATAAATCATAACCTCAAAAGAAAGCCCTAGCATCAGGCCCTGGGACAAATCTGAGCTCAAAAACCTAGGTACAAGCTAGCTAGTCAACTTCTACCAAGGGACAAGTCAATAGGTCCACTTTCCCTAGGAAAATCAAGCTCAAATTTTGTCAAGATGTCGGGGAAGGTGAAAAATAATGGAGGGACAAAATGTAGGTTTCTAGGATGTCGGGATAGACTCTAAAACCCAAAAATAAATGCATAGCACCTAGCTGAATAAATGAATTATGGGATTATATGTAAAAAGGTAAATCATGCATAGAAATGAGATCCAACCTTGAGTTAAAGAAAGATTGAAGGAGGAGGAGGACCCATATTTTAATTAGATATGCATTAAGGAATAATGTGAGATCCTACATTAGGAAAAACACTAAACTAGGCACAAAATGGTCCTAAATTGAGCACAAATTAAGTTCTTACCTTTTAAAATTATACATGTCACCTCCACCTTAGGATGTGCTATAAATCCTATGGTCAACTATGGTGAGATGGACATGGTTTGGATAGGTTTTGTTAGTGTAGGTTTTTATTTCCTAGTGGGTTATTTATTTTTCCCTATATTATTAGGTTTTTCCTACACTTTTATTAATCTCTCTTAAGTTAATAAAGCATGTCTTATTAAGTGAGTGGTTGTGAAGTGTCACCTTCCTACATGTGAGCATCATTAGCTATCTTGGGAAGATACTTTTCTATCTTTAGTCTAATAGATGGCTACTCTTCATTGGTCGGTGTTGCCACCTCCTCCCTCTTCCTAGTCTATATAAGCATGCCACCTAGCTTGTATTTCATATCACTTACTTTTGCATCCTCCTAATGCTATTTTTATTCTAGCATTTGGATTAATCTCTTGGAGACTAACTCTGTGTTGCTATTTTGATTTGGTATCATTTGCATTCATAGTTTAGATGTCTATTCTTTGCACTAGTTTTCTGGGTTAATAATCTTTTCAGATTCTAACATGGTATCAGAGTTGTTCTATGTGCAAGAGTAGATTTTAGTTTCCATATTTGAGAGATTTAGGGAGGGATAATAAATCTTATTACAGTTTTCAAAAAACCCAATATGCTCTTCTCTCACTTCTTTGGATGATCTTGAGAATCAAAAAATTTTGACGGAAACTTTTTTAATATATGGGGTTTGCATGTGTTTTAGGTGATTGCAACATTTCTGGTTATATTGGCAACATTTTTAGTTGTTCCAACACATCTAGGAGGCTTGAGAAAGTCATATTTTCCTTTCATTTCACCAAAATTAGAGATCGCCATACACAACTACAAAATTGGCGTTTAAAGCTCAAATCTGACAACCATCTTGTATATTTGGTGTTTTCGAACAATATTGTAGGTTCCAAAAAGTAATAGCTTGTCTTAGGTAATAGATTTAGCCTTTGCATGTCTTTTTTTGGTTGTTGGGGTCATTTTTTGTAGCTAAAGGCATCTTGTTTACACTGGATCAACATCTTTCGTATATTATCAAGAAAATACCTTCTAGATTTTGGTCACAACACAAAAAAAACTATCTGGGTATCTTTCAAATTTTGCATGAAATTTGTATATTTTCATAGAATCGAACTCATAAAGCTATAGCAGTACCCCTCTACATTGGTAGCTGCAAATTTTAAGGTAGTTTTCAAATGCTCCATTCTTGCTCATATGAACTTTGTTTCTCATGAAATGTTTTTTGATTTTGTCTATTTTTTTGTGGTCTATGCATTAGTGTAGATGTTTTCTGATTTTGATCCAAATATTTTTTATATATTGTAGATCCTCAGTCATGACATTGCACAATTCCTATTTTGGAAACTTCGGAGGATCATAACTTTCTCATACAACCTCGTAGCGAGGTGATTCATTTTTTGAAAGTGCATGATTTTTTTAGTAGATCACATTTGTGATGTTTATTTCTCTGAGAATTGTGCCAAAATTGTATTTTCAACATATTATCTTCATGAGGTTTTTGTAATGCATTGAAATCAAGACCACTTAGTATTTCTTGCTAGTGGTAGTTGTAAACACACTAATATAAAGTGCCAAATCATATTTTTCTCAGGGGGGGTTCTTTAAATTTAGTGAAAAAGTAGGGGTTGTCTTGGTTGGGTTCTCTTCTTTTCAACATTTCTTCTCTTCATTTCTTCATCATGGATCAAACAAATGTGCCCATCCTAACTCCATACAATTACTTTGAGTGGAAATCACACATGACAATTTACTTAAGGAAAGATGGATTAAATAGGATAGCTATGGGACTTGAACATGAACTTGCTAAAGATCAAGATAATCCTAAGTGGTCTAAAAAATGTGATGAGGCATATGGAACATTGTGTTTCTCTATTTCTCTTGATTTTATCTTTCACATTGAGTCTTTGAATACACTAATTGAAATTTGGACAAAGCTAGAAACACTATTTGGCACACAAGATTCAATGAGGGGTCATATGTGGGAGAATGAACTAATTAGTTGAAGTTTAGGAAATTTCAACACAATCCAAGTTTTCTTTACTAAATTGAAATCACTAAGGCTGCAGTTAAAATAATGTGGAATTGAAAAGAAAGATGAACAAATGATTCTTAGTATTCTCTCTAAACAAAGTTCAGAATATTATGTGTTTGTTTCTACCTTCTATGCTACTAAGGGTGCACTTAGTACTCAATTGACCATGCCATCTTTAGATGATTTTGTTGTCAATATCACTCAAGAACAGGACAAGATAATCTAGATGGGCACTCTTAAGTCCTCTAAGTCACATGCTTTGGCTACCAACCAAGTTACAAATGAACAAAAAGGACAATGTAGTAACAACAATAGTAAGGATAAGAAACAAAAGAATAGTAAGGAGAAGAAGGATCAGTTATCAATTGCTTCAAAATAAACTAATGAGACCCAATCTTCCAAGGGTGACAGGCCTAAGAAAGAGAAGGTTTGATGTACCTATTGTAAAAGACCTGGTTATGGTGAACATAAATTTCTAAAGAAACAAATTGATAACTTGACACACATTCTTGAAAAGAATAATATCAGTGTTCGTGAGTCTATCAAACAGAGTTCTAATGAGGGGTCTAACAAGGAAAAAGAAAATAGAAAGGGGAAAGGAAAGGGAAAGACCCTTGTTGCAATTGGTTCTTCACCATCCACCTGGGTTCTTAATTTAGGTGTAACATAGACCAAAGTAGGGAGGACCCAATTAAGGACAATCCTAGCCTTGTAGCCTTAGAACAACACAATGGAATAACACAACACAATAATTGTTTCAAAGAAATTTTCCATTAACATGCTCTGTTGTAAGGCCTTCCAGGTTTGGGCCAATTACAATCAGAAACAATTCTGCAAGATCTTCAAGATCCAATACAACTCTAGCTAGTTCAGTCTTGAAAACTATCAGCAATTGATGGAAACCCTAAGGTAGATCTAAACTTGAGCTCACAAGCCTCCAAGTAATCTCCTTGTCTCCAAGTGTGTAAACCACTAGCTCTACAAATAAAAACTATCATATAACAATCTGATCTGCAAGACCACGCAAGATCTTTTCCACAACTTTGCTAATCTTCTACCCTCATATCTACCTTCATGATCCTCCAAGTCATCTCCAAAACATCTACCCAAACACCCCTTAAATACTAATCATTAGCCACAAGTCAGCTGGATGAAACCCTTAACTCCTACAAACAAATATTAAATGTCATACAAGTCAGCTTCCAAATAGCCTTACAAACATTTAATTCAACATGTTGGCCTGTAACAATAGCTACCAACAATAAATGTACCAAGTTGGCCCAAAAAATCACATAGAACTCCAGTCGGTAAACCAGAACTATCGAGCACCAAAGAAACAACTAAGAAATAGTGAAACAACCAACCAAGCTAAGCAACACTAACCAACATAGGCATTACCAAGCACCAATTCCACTAAGCACCAGAGGTTTCACTGAGTTCCTTCAGTGACCGAGATTCCTTCAATGACCAAGACCATCAGTCAAGGCTGCAATTGAGTAACACCAGCCAAATAACAAACCACCATGCAGATTCATTGAGGACCAAGAATGACCCTACATTAGACACCCCAAGTTTGAAAAGATGTTCATATGTGAGAACATCTTCCAGGATTTAGTACATAAATCCCAAACTAGTTCTTAACATACAAGTCCTCCATTTTCTCACTTTGCATACTCTTCCACTTCAACTTCCTCTGTCTTTTCAAGTCTTTTCTTGACAACACACAGATCTATTCTCCAAACTGATCATTCATTTTCTTAGGATTCACCAAATCAACTCGGCTACCAATACTTAGGTTTCTCCTACCGAGCATTGTATCCAGCAAAGGCATCAGGGAAAACTTCCTGTCATCCTTCTCAACAGTAAAAAAATTCTTCACATAATTATACATAGCTCTGCAATCATATTTCCAAGGTCTACTGAGCAATATATGACAACTATTCATGTCCACAATGTCACATAACACAAGATCCTTAAACTAGCCAATCTGAACATCCACAAAGCATTATTCTCTAACTTCCAAAGCATGATCATCCCTCAACCAGCCAATCCTATAAGGACAAGGATGCTTCATTCTATTAAAACCAAGTTTCTAAACCATGTCCTTAGTAACAAGGTTATCAGTACTACCACTATCAACAATTACATCACAGAGTTTACCTCCAGACTTGCATCAGGTCCTAAACAAGTTACTCCTCTGACAAGGTTCCTCCTTTGTACCGAGCAATGTTCACCGAAGTAGCAAGTTCTTAGATTCAGGCTCATTCTAAATGTTCTTAGGTTTCAAGGTACTAGAGAAAATAGAAACTTCCATTCAGTAACTATTACTTAACCGAGCTCTAGATCTATGCAATCGAGCAATTTTGTCTTCACTAGATCTATCTCTCCGATCATCACCACTAGATCCAGTAGCTTCAAATTCTTTAGCATCTTCTTCATAACCATCCTCAGTACCAACATTCCAAGGTACACTAGTGACAACCCTCATGATCTTAGTGACCATGTCATTCTTAATCAGTTCCATCTCATATTTGAAATCTGGTTTCACCTTCTTTGTAATCCAAGATTCCATAGTATTACAGAGATTAGTAATTACTCTAGGGTCCAATCTTCTCGAAGGCATCCTTAAAGATAAGAGAAACCCTCTACAAAAAACCCTACACTGACCACCGTATGACAATCTCCAAGTTGTATGCAAGTCAGATCACAATCTACCACCTTGTAAACAATTAGGACATGATTCCACAAGTTCAGTGCCATGGATCTGGAACACAGATCATGCAATCTCTTCACCAACAAGATTATCTTCACAAGATCAGCCTTGCTAGGTCAACCTTCGCTACACAAGACCAACTGAGCTCTGATATCACCTAGCGCAGATCAAAGCAGGGAGGATCCAATCAAGGACAATGCTAGCCTTGTAGCCTTAGAACAACACAGTGGAATAACACAATGCAATAATTGTTTCAAAGCAATTTTCCATTTACATACCCGGTTGTAAGGCCTTCTGGTCTGGGGCCAATTACAATCAGAAACAATTCTGCAAGATGTTCAAGATCCAATACAACTCTAGCTAGTTTAGTCCTAAAAACTATTAGCAACTAATGGAAACCCTAAGGTAGATCTAAACTTGAGCTCGCAAGCCTCTGAGTAATCTCCTTGTCTCCAAGTCTGCAAACCACTAGCTTTGTAAATACAAACTATCAAATAACAATCTAATTTGAAAGACCACATAGGATCTTTTCCCTAACTTCACTAATCTGCTACCCTCTTATCTAACTTCATGATCCTCCAAGTCATCTCCAAAACATCTACCCAAACACCCCTTAAATACTAATCATCAACCACAAGTCGGCTGGATGAAAGTCTTAACTCCTACAAACAAATATTAAATTCCATACAAGTCAGCTTCCAAATAGCCTTACAAACATTAAATTCAACATGTCAGCCTATAACAACTACCAACAATAAATGCACCAAGTCAGCACAAAAAATCACACAAAACTCCAGTCGGTAAACCAGAACTACCGAGCACTAGAGAAACAACCGAGCAATACAGGCATTAACGAGTGCTAGTTCCATTAAGCACCATAGGTTCCACCAAGTTCCTTTAGTGATCAAGGTTCCTTTAATGACCAAGACCATTGGTCAAGGATGGAACTGAGTAACACTAGCCAAATAAAAAACCACCATGCAGATTCACTGAGGACCAAGAATGCCCCTACATCAAGGTGCTTCTCACCACATGGCTTCATCTAAGGAATAAATTACATCTTTGGAGCCATGTTCTATGCCTTCTATTTTTATGGGTGATGACACTCATGTTGAGGTGTGTGGGAGAGGGTCTATTTATGTTGGGGATGGAACATTCCATTATTTTCTTTGTGTGCCCTCATTATCAACTAATCTTCTATTAGTATACCAGATCACTCACATAGGTTTAGGAAAGTGAGTTGAGTTCACTCTTGATTCAGTGGAAATTTTTGAGTTACACAATGGTTATATAGTTGCCGTTGGGAGAGAAGATCATCACTCACATCTCTATCTATTTTCTCACTTTATTCCTAACCATCCTTTGACTTTTTTTCTCATTCATTCTAATGATGTGAGTAGATTATGGTATGATCGGTTTGGCCATCTAAACTTTTTCTACTTATAGTAGCTCAACCAGCAGATCATGGTCACAAGTTTACCTTCAGTTCAATTTTCAGGTAATGTTTTCTAAGGTTGCACTCTTGGTAAGCATCCTAAGGAAAAGTTTGACAAAGGTAAGGCATGAAGATCTTCATAGATATTGGACTTAGTTAATAGTGATTTGGGTGGTCCATTTTAACATACTTCTTTGAGTAAGACCCGATATGTCCTCACATTCATTGATGATTTTTCTCGATATACTTGGGTGTACTTTCTCAAACAAAAGTTAGAGGTATTTGACCATTTTTGGGACCTCAAAAATTTTGTAGAGAAGCAATCCATGAAATCTATCAAAGTTTTGCACACTAAAAATGGTGGTGAGTATGTCAACCATCGGTTTGAGAGGTATTGCACTTCGGAGGGGATTGATTTGCAACATTTAGTTCCATACAAGCTTCAACAAAATGGTGTTGTACAACAAAAGAATAGGTCCTTGAAGGAAATAGAGAACTACATAATTCACTCCAGATCTCTTACACCATAGTATTGGGCAAAGGCCATTAACTATGCTTGTTATATCCAGAACTATGTTCCTCACCGATCCTTGAAGGGAGTCACTCCTTTTGAAGCTTGGAGCAGTCAAAAACCATCAGTTAAGCACTTTCAAGTATTTAGTTGTCCTACATGGGCCCAGATTCCTATAGAGAAATGCAAGGCCTTGGAGCCATAGAGGAGACCTTGCATATTTGTAGGTTATCCTGATGGTGTGAAGGGTTATCAGTTACTCCACCCTACTGCACATGAGTTTTTCATTGAGAGGAGTGTTCAGTTTGAGGAGGGCTCTTCGAGCTCACTTTCTATCACTTCTCCAAATCCTTCTACTTTGACATTGGAGTCCCTTGGGATACATGATAGATATTCTTATGAGTTAGATTCACCTGAGCAATCTTCTACCTGCACTTGTGATGCAGAGGTTGATTTAGAGGACTCACCTTCTTCCTTTCCTAGTCATCATTCAAAGTTTGATGATTCTCCTCTAGATTCTCCATCTTCCATTCCACTTTGGGCTAAATAGACCTTGTAGTTTGTAGGTAATTGGGTTGGGGATCCATCAAACACCAACAGGACTCATTCATAGTTCTAGGATGTTCCACAAGTCTTCATTTCTACTTCCTCAAATCCACAACCTTTTCATGAGGCTTATGGTATTCCTGAGTGGGATATAGTTATGCAGGAGGAGTATAGTTTCTTGATGAAGAGCCACACTTGGGATCTTGTCCCTCTTCCTAAGGGAAGAAAACTTGTTCAATGTAAGTGGATCTATCAGACAAAATTTTCTACAGATGGGTCAGCTAACATGCATAAGGCTCACTTGGTCATCAAAGGATTCTCCTAGGTTCTTGGGATTGATTACTCTGAGAATTTTGCATCAGTTTCCCAAATGAAATCCATCTGACTTGTTCTTTCCATTGTTTCTTCTAATCATTAGGAAGTACATCAGATAGATGTAAAGAGTTATTTTATTCATGGTCAACTTTAGGAGGAGATCTACATGGAGTTTCCACATGGGTTCCTTTAGGATTCTTCACTTTTGTGTCATCTTCAAAAGTCTCTCTATGGCCTCAAATAGGATCCTCATACTTGGTATGCCAAGATGGACTCCTTCCTTCTATCAATTGGGTCACTTAGTGTCATTTTGATCCCAATGTCTACATTTTGTAGCAGGATTATTCACTCCTATTTTTGGTTTTGTATGTTGATGACTTGTTGATCACATGGAGTTCTTCATCCATAATTAGGGTTGTCAAAATTGCTCTTCATGATAGGTTTTTGATGACTGAATTGGGATTGTTGCATTAATTTATTGGGATTGAGATCTTTCAGTCTTCTTCTAGGGTCACCTTCACATAGTCCAAGTATGCTCTAGATTTTCTCTCAAGCTTCCATATGGCTGACTGTAAGCCTTCTTTGACTCCCTTTCTTTCTGGAGTCAAACTTGAGGCTCATTTTTCTTCTCCGCTTATTGATGGTACTTTTTACCAACAACTTGTTAGGAGTTTCATTTGTCTAACTCATATGAGACCCAACATTTTATATCCTATAGGCATGGTCTTTTGATTCATGTAGGAGCCTCATGAGTTGCACTGGAAAGATCCAAGTAGATCCTTCACTACATTCATGGTTCCCATAGTTTTGGGATCCACTATGCAACAGGTATTGAGCTTGACTTGGTGGGCTACATAAATTCAGACTGGGCATGTGATTCTCAGGATTGCAAGTCTACTTGATGTTACAACTTCTCACTTTGTTCAGGTCTTGTTTGTTGGTTGAGCAAAAAGAAGTCTTCTATTTCTCTATCTTCTACTAAGGTCAAGTATTGGGGGGTTGTGAATGCCACCACAAAGGCAATTTGGCTTCAAAATATTCTCATTGAGTTTGGTATCCAGGTCAGATGTCCATCAGTCATATTTTGTGACAACTAGAGTGCCATTCAGATCTCATAGAATTTGGTCCATCATCAGTAGACCAAACACATAGAGGTCCACATGCACTACATCTAGGAGCTCATCCATGGAAATGTCACTGCCCTTCGCTACTTTTTGACTTCCAAGTAGGTTTCTGATATCTTCACCAAAACCTTCACTAAGAGAAAGCTCTATTGGTAAAATGTTCAGCACTCCCCTTGGGATTCATGTCATGGCTTAACTGCCTCTTGTGTCTTCTATAAGTCTAGTGGTTGTATCGGGCATTAACATGTTGATCTTTTGGTGCAATGACAACCACTACTTGTAATAATTGGTATCAGAGCTTGGTCATAGGTTTGAATCCCCTTGGGTAACACTGAGGGGGATATTGTTGGTAAAATTTTCAGTGCTCCTCTTAGGATTTGTGTCATGGCTTAACCACCTCCTGTGTCTTCTATAAGTCTAGTGGTTGTATCTAGCATTAACATGTCAATCTTTTGGTGCAACGACAACCACTACTTGTAACAAGTTCCTATATTTTTCATCTTTGTTGGGGGTGCAGGATGCTTCATCTTCTTTGGGGCTTCTTCCTCTCACTCAAAGTCCTAACTCTCTCTACCTTTGAGGGGGTCTCTTCTCTCTCTATTTGTTTTTTTGGGGGGGGGGATTTTCTCCCTTTTTGGGGGAATTTTATGTACATGGGTACTTCATCAGGCTTGATTTTTTGGGACCCATTTCTACATCCACCTAAGCTTCTCTTATGGGGGGGTGTTAGTGTAGGTTTTTATTTCCTAATGGGTTATTTATTTTTCCCTATATTATTAGGTTTTTCCTACACTTTTATTAATCTCACTTAGGTTAATAAAGCATGTCTTATTAGGTGAGTGGTTGTGAGGTGTCACCTTCCTAAATGTGAGCATTCATGAGCTATCTTGGGAAGATACTTTTCTATCTTTAGTCTGGTAGATGGTTGCTCCTCATTGGTCAATATTGTCACCCTGTCCCTCTTCCTAGTCTATATAAGCATACTACCTAGCTTTTATTTCTTATATCTTTCTTTTTCATCCTCTTAATGATATTTTTCTTCTAGCATTTTCATTACTCTCTTGGTGACTAACTTTGTGTTTCTATTTTGATTTCATATCATTTGCATTCATAGTTTAGATATCTATTATTTGCACTAGTTTTTTGGATTAAAAATATTTTCAGATTCTAATAGGTTTTTTTTAGGAAGGGTTGATTCAATTTTTTCATATTAATACAAGGTCAAATGTGCCCTTGTATATTCCTAGGATGATTAGGAAGTCAGTTTGCAAAATTTATGAACAAACAGTCCAAATGTTGGCAACATAAAAGTTGCTAATTGAAAATTTTCAAGATATGGTTACCCAACATTCATAACCAGCCAAAATTAGTTTGAACTAAAGGGATTGGGTATAAAATTATTTTAACAATCTAAGTCAAGGTTTTTGAAGAGATTTTGTATGAAGATATTTGAAATTCAATAAAGAAAACTGTAAAATTATGTGAACATATCTAGTTTTTCATTGTGCATAGATTTGTATAGACTCTGAAGGAAGAATGAACTTATTAGGAAATTAGAGTATTGTGTTATATTTCATTTGAATCCAATTATAGGTTTTGAAGTGGATTATTTAGGAATAATTTATGTCATATTCACCTACAGGTCATGAATTAGACAAAAATAAGGGCTTTAACTTCTTCTCTCCATATCTCAAAATGTAACTGTGGGAAAAATATTATCCTTGGTTATATGATATATTGGAGAGTTTAATGTAATATGAACATGATCTTAGAGTGGGAGGTTGTAGAATCTAGAAGTTATGAGTGAAACCCTAGCTAGGCATCTGAATGTGACTCATAGAGAAGCATAAACTAAATGCTTGCAGACCCCATAACTTTTGATGGGCATTTTTTCAAGACCCAATAATGGAGGATTGATGTTATTTCATGTTTCCCAAGGTGTCCCAAGTTCTGGATTGGTGGATTTCAAGGTTTCAATGGTACTTCCTTCATTAAGTGCTCAAACTGGTCCTTCCAAGTCAAGGTGAGGGTTTCTAGGTTGGAGGGGTTGTCCAAGGTTTCAAAACTTTTCCTTTTGAATAAATTATAGTCCCAAAAAGTAATTTTTGAATATCCAATTACTTTTCTAGGTCCTTTCAAAGATTTTGTGGTAAAACTAGAAAAGGTGTTCATAGAGTCTACTAGGAAACTAGTGCATTCTAGGCCATTGTGGTGTTGGGAGATCTTGGAACCAAAGAGTTGGTTTTGTTTTTGTTTTTGAGTGTTAAGGAGATTATTTTGGCATGTTGGATAGACCATGAGACTTAGGAATTGGTTGAAACACCATTGAGAAATGAGGGTGGACTAGGAACACTTAGGAAATAGGGGAGAATCAACACAAAAAGATGTTTCTGGTGGAAAGAAACTCTCAAGAGGTTATGATGGATTCAATGTGAATAGTTGGTGAGTTTGAAAGGAGGAACTTGAATGTGTGGAGTTCTAGCCTGAAGTATCCCACAAGAGAGGGATAGAAGACTTGATTTGATCAAGTAAGAACTTGAATTGGTTCAAGAAAGTTAGGAGGTTGGTAGCTCTACATCTAGTGGTGTCAGAGAAAGAGACATCCTTAGGAGAAGGATTGTAAACCATGTCTAAAAAAGAAGGAGACACTAAGATCCTATAAAGGATCACAAATGTAGAACTTGCAAAAATTATGAGAGATCAAATGGCGGAGTAGAAAGATTTGAGGAGAGAGTTCGAAAGACTCAAAGGGAATCTTGATAGGAGAGGTGGTGGAAAGTCTGGAGATGATGAGGAAGGGATTGATGAAGAACCCCTTGATAAGGAAGAGGTTCCTACAAACCAAAGGCTACTCTAGAAGACCTTTAAGTCCATGGAAAGAATAACAATGGATGTTAAACTAGACATGCCATTGTATAGTGGAAAGATGGACCCTGATGTTACTATGGATTGTGTTGATGCTCTGAAAAGTTTCTTACTGTGAAGACATACCTAAAAACCAAAAGGCGATGATTTATAAGTCAAAGTTAAAGGGATTTTCACTCACATCATGGAATTTCTCTCAAGATAAAAGAGTAAAGAATGGAAAGAATACAATCACTACTTGGAAGAGAATGGTAGCCTTACTCAAAGAGGCATACATTCCTAAGTATTATGAAGTTCAAATTCATAAGAGGACAATAATTTTGAGGTAGAAAGATATGGATGTCTCAAGTTACATTGAGTTCTAGAGACTTGTCGTGAAGTCCAAATTTGCAGAGCTTGAGAGTGTAAAGCTTGAAAGGTACATACAAGGATTGAGAGTCATAATACAAGATGAACTTAGTTTGAGAAGCCCTACCATAGTTCATAAGTTCTATTAATTGGCATTAAAGATTGAGGAGAAACTCAAGAGAAGGCATGAATAAGGTGGTAGAGGGAGAGGACAAAGGACTTTGGAAATAGAAACAAAACCTAGCAGAAGAAGACAAGGTCCCAAGGTATTTTGGAAATCAAGTCATGAAAGTACCCAAGGAGAGAGAAGCTCTAGAGGTTCCTTTAAGGGATGAAGATCAAAATATAGAGGGAGATTTGAGGGAAGAGGTCTAGATACAATCAAATTATTTAGGTGTCATCAGCTTGAACACTTGGTATCAAAGTGTCCTAAAAAGGGAAATAAACAAGGTGAGAGGAGAGAAAATTTGGTGAGAGATGAAGACTCCCAAAGTGTACATTCTCATGAATCCTTTGTAGCATGAAAGCAAGAAGAGATTCTCATGATGAGAAGGATTTTGATCAAGATGCCTAGTCCAACTGAGCCACCCCAAAGAAAGACACTTTTTAGAACTACATGCAAGGTGGGAGGTAAACTATGTAGAGTAGTCATTGATTTTGGTTCTACTAACAATTTGGTGTCCCTTGAAGTTGTTAAAAAGTTGAAGTTGAAGAAGGTTACACATCCCACACCCTACAAGGTGTCATGTCTCACAAAAGGGCAGCATAAAATCATTAAGGACTGAGTATGGATAGAGTTTTAGATTGGCAAGTACAAGGACAAAGTACTCTATGATATAGTACCAATGGATGCATGCCACTTTCTCTTGGAAAGACCATGGTAGTATGACATGTAGGCACATCATGATGGGAGGAATAACACATATTCCATCCAGTACAAAGGTGAGAAGGTAACCTTTCTACCCCTTCCTAATAATGGTGAAGAACAAAAAGATTCTAAATTCTTATTTATAGGAGGAAAGGAATTCATAAAAGTGTTGAAGGAGAAAGACACTCCTTGTTATGCCTTGGTGGTTTTTCTAAAATAAGAAGTGGAATAGGTTCATAAGAAGGAGGAACCTAGGAGAGTAGGTCCTAAAGAGATAGAATATTTCTTAAGAGGTTTGTAAGGGGATTTTAACCAAATAGTTTCCAGGAACCCTACATCCAATCAGGGATATTAGCCATAATATAGATCTAATTCTTGAAGCTACACTCACAAACAAGACACCATACAAGTTAACACACCAAAAAAATGAAGAAATGTCCAAAAAAATTCAAGATATTTTGGACAAGGGTTTTATAACCAAAAGCTTGAGCCCTTGTGCAGTCCCTTCCCTATTAGCACTTAGAAAGAGGGAACTTGGAGATTTTGTACTAATTCTAGGGCCTTAAATAGAATCACTATTAGGTATAGGTTTCCTATTCCTAGGATTGAAGACTTGTTGGACCATCTAGCGGGTGAAAATTATTATTCAAAGTTGGAATTAAAAAGTGGATACCACCAAATTAGAATAAGGGTTGGAGATGAATGTAAGATATCCTTTAAGACCAATTAAGGCCTTTATGAGTGGGGAGTAATACCTTTTGGCTTGTAAAATTCACCTAGTACATTCTTGAGACTCATGAATGAAGTTATAAAACCTTTCCTTGGTAAATTTGTTATAGTTTACTTGGATGATATCCTTATTTTTAGTCAGTCTAAGGATGAACATTTATAGCATTTAAATTTGGTCCTTAAAAGATTGCAAGAGGAAAATCTCATAATCAACTTGGACAAGTGTGTTTTCATGTACGAAGAATTGGTGTATCTTGGTTTTGTAATTTTAGGTGGAAGAATAAAGATGAATCTAGAGAAGGTGGAGAGCATCTTGAATTTTCCCTCTCCAAGGACCATGACAAAACTTAGAAGCTTCAATGGGTTGGCTTCTTTTTATAGGAAGTTTATAAGGGGTTTTAGCCAAATTTGTGCACCAATCTTGGAGACAATCAAAGGGGGGAAGAAGTGAAATTTTGTTTGCACCAAGGGGGATGAGGAGGCTTTTAAAAGTATCAAAAAAAAGGTAGCAAAGAAACCTATACTAGATTTTCCATTTTTTAATAAAATTTTTATAATTGAGTATGATGCATCTAATGTGGCAATAGGGGTTGTTTTAAGCCAAGAGGGGAGACCCATTGTATTTTTCAGTGAGAAGCTAAATGAGGAAAAAATGAATTATTCCTATTATTATTTGGAAATTTATGAATTATTCCAAGCATTAAAAAAATGGAGACATTATCTTCTTCCAAAGGAATTTATTGTTTTCACTGACAATAAGGCCCTTAGCTTCTTGAATAGCCATGAGAAGTTAAGCCACAAGCACATGAAATGGGTAAAGTCTATCCAAGCATATACCTTTTCAATCAAAAATTAAAAAGAAGTTGCAAACAAGGTGGAAAATTCCTTGAGTAGGAGAACCTTGACATGCAAGACGTAAGGTTACAAAGTGTGGGTATTGACTCCTTGAGAGGTATGTATGAGAATGATGAATATTTTCATGAAGTTTACAAAGTTTGTACTGATTTTTCTAATGCATATCATGTAGAATACTCAGATTATCTGATCTAAGATGGGTTTTTTCTCAAAGGACATCAATTATGCATCTCTAGGTGTTCAATGAGGGAGAACATCTTGGAAGCATGAGTGGGCACTTTGGGTTGGATAAGACCCTAGAGTGGGTAAGAAGGTATTACTATTGGCCCAAGATGCAAGGTGATGTGAGAGTATTTGTGGAAACATGCACTTATTTCCAAAAAGAAAAGGGTACTTCAACTAATGCAGGTTTGTACCAACCATTACCCATACCTAGAAGACCTTGGGAAAGTTATAGTATGGATTTTTTAATGGCTTTTCCTAGAACACAAAAAGGATTTGATAGAATCTTTGTAGTAGTTGATAGGTTTAGTAAGATGGCACATTTATTTCCATGTAAAATAACAAGTGAAGCAACCTATGTAGAAAACTTGTTTTTCAAAGAGATAGTGAGGATACATGGACTCCCACAAACAATTGTGTCAAATAGAGATGTAAAGTTTGTTGGCCATTTTTGAAGGACCTTATGGAAGAGGTTAGGAACAAACTTGAACTTTAGTTCAGTATATCATCCCCAAATGTATGGACAAACTAAAGTTGTCAATAGGTCCTTGGGAAACCTATTGATATGTTTGACAAAGTACTATGGGGAGAAGTGGGATAATATACTTCCACAAGATGAATTTTCCTTTAATGATTTTGTGAACATAAGCATAGGGAGAAGACCTTTTCCAATTGTATATGGGTAGAATCCAAGAGTCATATTGGAGTTGAGAGATCTCCCCCAAGATGGGCAGTTGATTTCTCATGGTGAATAATTTGTAGACAAGATGAAAAAGGTACATGATCAAGTCAGGTTGGCACTTAAAAAAAGTTTATAAAAGTACAAGGAAAGTGTAGATAAGAGAAGGAGGGATGTACAATTTTAGGTTGGTAATCTGGTGTGCATATATTTGAGGAAGGAGAAGTTTCTTAAGGGGAAGCATACAAATTTAATCATGAAGAAAGTGGGTCCTTTAAAAGTGTTAAAGAAGCATGTAATGAATGCTTATGAAATATAATTTTCCCCTAACCTTGGTATTTCACCTATCTTCAATATTTGTGATCTAACACCATATAAAGGTCATATTGATGTAGGTACAAAGATCCATGTTGAAGAATTGCAGGAAGATCTTACAGTAATACCCCCTCATGAAACCAAGAAGCCTAACAAGATCATTGACACAAAGGTCATCAAGAAGACTAGGAATAATGTGTATAAATAGTACCTTTTAAAGTGGGTCAAACACCTTGAAGAAGAAGCAATATGGATGGATGAAGCATAGATGAGGAGTCATGGCACTTCCTTGGAAGAACTTATGTCAAGAGGACTTGAGATCAATCCACCCTGGGAGTATGGTGCAGGAGCAACCCTTTATCAAAATAATGATCTTACATTCTTACATAACCTCCCTAATTTTAATAGTTTTTTTGATAGGCCAAGTGCCTAGGGGGATCAAGAGATCCTAGAAATGTAATAAAGTCCAAACTTGTAAGGCCTAGTAGCTTAGGATGTACTATAAATCCTATGGTCAACTAGTCAAATGGACATGGTTTGGGTAGGTTTTTGTTAGGAATGGTTTATTTGATGTTTTCATGTTAATACAAGGTCAAATGCACCTTGTTAGATTCCTAGGATGATTAGGAAATCACTTTGCAAAAGTTATCAACAAACAATGCAAATGTTGTCAACATAAAAGTTGCTAATTGCAAATTTTCAAAATATGGTTAGCCAACATTCATTACTAGCCAAAATTGGTTTAAAATGAATTGATTGGGTATAAAATCATGTCAAAAATAGAATTAAAGGTTCTTCAAGATATTTTGTATGAAGAAATTTGAAATTCAATAAAGAAAATTGCAAAATTCTATGAAATTTCTGGTTTTTCATTGTATATAGATTTGTACGGACTCTAAAGGAAGAATGAACTTGATAGGAAGTTATATTATTGTGTTATCTTTCATTTGAGTCCAATTAGAGGTTTTGAAGTGGAGTATTGAGGGATAATTTTTGTCACGGTCACCTACAGGTGATCAATTGGACAAAAACGAGGGATTTAAGTTCTCTCCATATCTCAAGATGTAACCGTGGGAAAAATATCATCCTTGGTTATATGAGAGATTGGAGAGTTTAATTTAAATTAAATTATTATTAGAGTGGTAGGTTGCATAATCTAGAAGCTATGAGTGACACTGTAGTGCCCCTGTAGTCCGAATTTGGTAAGGAACTATTATGGTAAGTAAACCTTTTATCTCTAATAGTAAATTGTTAGTTCAAGTTGTTAGACCTATGACAGTCTACACATAGACTTAAATATGTGAATAATATAGGTGGTTGTACGACTTTCATAAATACATAGTTTAATTAGTATGTTATTATTATATGCTAAATATGTTGTAAATTACAAATAATGTAATTTCATTTATGTAATATTTCTGAATAAATCTCAAAGAAATATAATAAATATTTTATTTAAATTAAATATGTTATTGAGAAAATATCTTTATTATTTCAAATAGTTCTTACATATTTTAAATGTTATAATTATAAAATGAAAGTTTTATTTATTTTATTATCATCTTTTATAAAAAGATTATAAACAAATTATTATACAAAATGAGTTTTACAACTTAAAAAAAAATAAAAATAAAGAAAAGAAAGCTAAGCTATCATTATAAAAATAAAAATAAATAAATAACTAGGTTAAGGAATCTTATTCCTTACTAAATAATCCTAACTATAACTTAAGAGAATCCTACGTATGAATTTAGTGGAGGGAGTTTAAAACTAATACTAATAGCATGTTTTGGAATTAATATAAGGATCTATCGATAACTTTTAAGAGAGTAAAAACTACCTAGATTTTTTTAAGAGGTTGCTAGAGAAGAGGCGTTGGGGAGCTATAAATCAGTTAATGAACCGATTCAGTTAAAGAAAACGGTTCTTATATATACCTTCTTGTATGCCAGGGAAAAAAAAAGGGGAGGAAAGAAAACATAAAATAAAAAAAATAAAAGTGGTTGTGCAGGGAAGAGGGGATACTTCTGGAGAGATGCAATGTGATTGCATATATGTCATTATGGGAGTTTATTTCTATTACAGTGCTAGGAGGGCAGCTTTCTCCAAATTCATTTATTATTAATACTTGATGGATATTCATGCTTTTGAAGTATGTATTTCATGATTTGATTTCCAGAAGTAAACACCAATATCATTTCTATGGTAGACCTCAATATTTAGTCCTCACCGTCTAAAGGAGAGTATTATAAGAATGAGCTCCCAGTTCAAATACATATACCTTCATATCATCCACCATAAATTGTAGGTCTATATATTTCCATTTGGGGAAATTCATTTTTTTAGTTATGTGGTTTTCCTTTACAAGTTTCTAGTATTGTTTGTTTTATTTTTAATGATTCGAATCCTCTCTTTTAGAACTCATCTTTAGTCTTAGTCTAATTTAAGGAATAAGGAATAGATTCCTTTAGAATTTAGAATTAATTAAAATTTATTTTTTTTAAATCAGCTAAGAGCTATGTCATTATTAAGCTGGGATAATATGGTTTGACGAGGATTTATTGAGTTTCCTTAATTTAAAAATAGAAAGATTAGGTACAGATATAAAGAACAAGATAAGATAAATGAATATAAAGCTGGATAGACTTTTATGTTAAATCTGATTTATTTAATGTATCTTTTCTTGTGTATAATATAATTTACTTGTGACTATAGAATTTAATTATTGATACTAAACCGATTTGATAAATATATATTGAATATAGGTAAGAATTGTATAATATTACTTAACTAAATTTAATTGTGATGTTGCCATATAAAATGATTTGTTTTTTTTTCAAATTGTGTTTGGTATAAGGATAAACTCATATCTCAAAAATAAATAAATATGATATTAATGTTATTTTTCAAATGTTATGTTAAATACACTAGTATTACTTACTATATAATTAATTGCTAATGCAAGAAGAAATATATGATTTTTCTTTACATATAGTTTGTTTTAAGTAGTATAAGTTATTTATGCATCAATCTTTAAATTATTGATGAGCCTTTATATATATATTTTTTAGTTAAATGTTTTATGAGTGGATAAAGTTAGGTACTAAAAGATTAATTTGTTATCTATATATTCATAGGATTTTCCTAGTGGTCTCTTATTGTATGTCTTATATGACTAGGAAAATAGAATGAAGTATGTTTGTTACTAGGTTGTATAGATTTTCTTATAAGTATTAAAGTAATTAAATAAGTTATACATATATACTCATGGAATAGTAGTTGGATGTGAAACTTACATTGTCTTACATAATTTTTACTATTGTACGATATCATTTATAATAACTTAGGAGGTTAGCATAGTTTGAGATCAACCCCCTTATATGCTCCTATCTTTCTCTTGGTCATTTTGTATATTCTTGAATGCTTTTGTAAGATTTTATACATGTGCATACACTTATGGGATTGTGTTCACTTGTACCCTTATTTGTATTACACATTATTGGTAGTTGATATAAGTTTGTTCTAATAATTATATACATGTTGTGCCTTCTTGTAGTTTCTTATTGTTATGGTTGCACACTTGTATACACATTCTTTGTAATATTAATAATTCTTAGTCTAATTATGGATAAATTTTTAATCATTTGATTTCATTTCATCATAACTAAGTTTATTGTTAGGAATAGAGGAGGTTTTAAGCCTATGTCATGATTCCATGAGATTACATAGGTATATTTTTCTATGATGATGCTATTAGTGTTATAAATTACATGACAATATCTTTAATAATCATCTTAGTGGGTTATATGTATTTCAATCCTATGTTTTCTTGGAAGGCACTTTAGTAAATACTATAATTAAGGAGGTTTCATGAATACTATATTAGTGTGAGTTAAACTATGTTTTTGGAGTTATGGAATTTGTGTGAAGTTTTTAATTTTAAGTCTAGAAATTTCTCCTTGTTCCATCTAAGTGGGTGGCAACCGAAGGGAAAACTGTCTAGGGGACAAGACCCTAGAAAGGGTTGTGTACTCGCTTTCTTGATTTTATAAATACATAGTTTGGAATGGGAAGAGTCAAACTACGAAGTCTCTAAGCTTGAATGTAGGAAAGGCCATTAATGATGAGCCCCCAAGGCTTAGGTCCAATCCCTTAGGGTTTTTCTAATGCAATGATTTCACTTCTTCTTATTAATGATTCACATAGTTAAGATATTAATAAAACATTTATTTGTGATAGAATATATCTAATGTTTGCATCTAGTTGTTTAGACATGTGTCTAGTTATAGGTGTTGGACATGGTGGTCATCATGTAAAAGAAAGTTAGCGATATTTAGGTATGCAAGAATAATAATTTGTTAATTGAGCATGACAACTAGTATAACTCTCTTTATTTTCTTGACTTCTAGTAACATTAAATAAATCAAACTAGATTATGTTCTACCACTTTATTGAAAAAGAATAAAATATTGTGTATGACTTAATGAGTATAATGTCCTTGACCTAAAGGTTCCTTGGTGGGGCATTACAGAAACCCTATCCAAGCATCTGAATGTGACTGGCAAAGAAGCATAAACTAAATGCTTGTAGACCCCATAAATTTTGATGGGTATTCTTTCAAGACCAAAGAATGGAGTATTGGTGTTATTTCATTTTCCCCAAGGTTTCCCAAGTTTTGGATTAGCGGAGTCAAAGGTTTTGAGGGTACTTCCTTCATTAAGTGCTCAAATTAGTCATTCCAAGTCAAGCTAATGGTTTCTAGGTTGGAGCGGTTGTCCAAGGTTTTAAGACTTGTCCTTTTGGAGAAATTTCTATTCCAACAAGTAATTTTTTAATATCTAATTACTTTTTTAGTTCCTTTGGAATATTTGGTGGTAAAACTAGAAAAGGTGTTTAGAGATTCTACAAGGAAACTAGTGCATTCTAGGCCATTGTGGTGTTGGGTGATCTTGGAACCATAGAGTTGGTTTTGTTTGTGGTTTCAAGTGTCAAGGAGATTATTTGGCATGTTGGATAGACCCTAAGACTTAGGAATTTCTTGAAACACAATTAAGAAAGGAGGGTGACTAGGAACACTTAGGAAATAGGGGAGAATCAACACAAAGAGATGTGTATGATGGAAAGAAAATCTGAATGGGTTATGAGGGATTCCATGTGAAGAGTTGGTGAGTTTTAAATAAGGCACTTGAAGGTGTGGAGTTATGGCCTGAAGTATCCCACAACAGAGGGATAGAAGACTTGATTGGATCAACTAATAACTTGAATTGGTTCAATTAAGTTAGGAGGTTGGTAGCTCTACACCAACAATACTAAGATCAAGGATGTAAGCCTCCCCCAAAAAGGATCTTAACTCTACATCCATGCACAAGGTTACAAAATCAAAGAAAATAAAAAAGAGGAAAATAAATAAAAAATAAACACTGAAAAGGTGTTAGTAGTAAAAACAAAAACTCCAAATCAACTAGTAAAAGATACCTTGATCAAAAAATGTCCCATCCACTCATATCATGTATGGAAATCTATTGCAAGAGAAAAACCAATCACATAGAGAGAGAAAGGTAATCACAAAAGATCATACAAACTCCATGATCTAACCCACTATCATAGTCATGTTTGTGTGTGTGTGTGTGTGTGTGTGTGTGTGTGTGTGTGTGTGTGTGTGTGTGTGAGAGAGAGAGAGAGAGAGAGAGAGAGAGAGAGAGAGAGAGAGAGAGAGAGAGAGAGAGAGAGAGAGAATTTATGGTCTAGCAAGATATTTTATGCTAGTCAACTCTACCTTGAAAAAAATTATCACAAAAGTGGCTTTGAAAATATTTTGCACAGAGGGGTGGCTTAAAATGTTTTCCACACAGGGGTGGGTTAGGGATCAAACTTATGGAAATTATTTTTTAATTTAGATTCATTAAACATGATTAGGCCTAAGGATATTTTGTTTCCCTAGGGATCAAATAAACAAAAAAATTAAATATATAGTACAAGGAAGGTCATGTGTATCCCCCCTCATTATGATGGAATCATAGGTGACATCAAAAGGAAAGAGAATCAAGGATACCCATGTCGAAAAAAAAGAAAATATCCTTAAAACAATAATGTATGCCAAAAACTTATCCAAGAGGGATGACTCTTATGAGCTAAGAAAATAGATACTCATAAAAGAATATTCCTCTTGTGGGAAGAAATTACCCTTGAAAGGAAGAGATCTTGACTACAAGACACAGAGATTCAAGAGGATTTCTTGAATGAAGATAACATCTTCAATATAAAGATAGGAAGAGAACAATAATGCACCCTTTTAGATCCCTATTACTAGGTGAAAGAAATATTCTTGATGAAGGATGACATACTTTGAAACATAAAGTAATGAAAAAAATTATGATGAACATATATTTATAAATAAAGAAGAGGTTTTGATCAAGGATGCACACCTATTTTTTAAGAGAGAATCCTAAATTAGAACAAATAATTCTTTATAATAAAATAATGTCACATAATAAAAAAAATGCCACTATACTAAGGAAAGTAGATCCTTCAAAAAAAGAGAGATAGGAAAAATAAAGTGAAATCTTTCCTCCCATGTGTGAAGGCAAGATAAAATATTTGATGAATCCCTAATGATAGTAACATCATAATAGATATGACAACTAGAGAATTTTTTTAATGTAAATCAAACATGTTTATGCTATAAATGACATAGCATTATAAAGTAAGAAAATCATCAAGGAGATGGATGAATGATGGAATATTATTTTGTGATAGACATGCATTTTGAGGAATGAAAAATATTGTTAAGAAAAGATCTAATTATCTTGCATGAAACAAAGTATCTCATACCAAAAATGATGTACCATCATGAAATAATACCAATCCATGAAGATATGAAGAAGAGGAGAAATAAGGATACCACATTATGTCATCTTAGTGGTCAACCCAATTATACAAGATATGCACTTCCAAGAAAGGAATAAATTTTAAGGAGGATATTGATATCACAAAGAGAAAGATCCTAAACAACAAGTCCATAAATTGGAGGATGTCATAGCATAAAAGAGATGATCAGAAAAGAGATAATGGTCCTTTGAAAGAAATTATTATGAAAGAATGAATTATTTCCCCCCAAGTCAAGGAACAAGGATGATATTCCTATTATAATGCCCTTAATGATAATTATAAAAACATCCTTGCATAATAGAGAGAAACATAATAGGAACAAAAAATATTTTAAGGTGTTTCTTTGACATCAAGAAAATATAAAATATCTGGTATTAAATGAAGAAAACACCTATCAACCAAATATTGAACAAATTATTTAAACTCAACACAATTCGCAAGAGAATTTTTGTTACTATGATGAAAGAAAAATAAAAATCTTTGGTTCTTTGAAAAATTTCTATATGGGAACCAAATTCTATAATCATACTTAATTCTCTAATATATTTGTTTGGCCAAGGCTAGGCAGTCATCAAAAGGTTGTGAAACAATAAATGGCATTGGAAAAAGAATATCAAGTGGAGGTTTTGGTTGAGATGAGGAAGGAAAGGAGTTAACTTGAGATATGAAACATAGATCACATTTGTGATATTTTTAATGAGGATAAATAGGGACTTTAATGCCTTGTTCAGTAACACCAAGTCCTAGGCCATTATATCCTTATTAAGTAGTGATGTCATATCACTTATTGTAAGTAGACTTGAGTGTATAAGGTGAAGGAGATTCATCTTTAGGTTTATGAGAGTGTTTTGTATAAGAAGGAATGAGATGAATATTCTCTTTAATATATGATCCATCTATATTCTCATCATCTTTTTGTGTAAAGAAGAAGGACTATGCAAATTGTCTTGTCTATTTAGTACTCTCAAAGAGAAATAATATAGAAAATAACTAACATTTAGGTTCTGAATAATGTCTTGATAAATGTGGAAATTTCTAGGGTCATCAAAAAAGCTAGCCACTTTGAGACTATCCATTAGAGTAGGTTGAGAGGGAGAAGATCTACACTACAATGGGTTCACTAGGAGCTAGTTCTCTATTATAAAGATTAGTAGGAACTAAAGGAGTGGGATTATTATTAACCTTAGACTCATCCACAAAGACTCTTATGTTGTCTATATATTTCATGCATTTAGTTAAAATTTGAAGAAGGATAACACATGAAATATTTATAAAGGTCTTGAAGTATGCCTTATAAGGAAGAGATATGTTGGTTAACCTAATAATGTCATATGTAAGAATGAAATGAAGGAATAAAAACATAATAAAGTGAAAAAAATGATGATTCAATCCATTCATTTGATAAATATAAGTAATAAGGAATATAATAAAATAGGTTATTGTACACTAGTCCATCTTAGAAAGCTCCATAGTTAATGAGATTTAGGAAGAACATAATGAGATATACACACCAAATCAGAATGGAAATGTAATGTGTGAGGTTCACCAAAATTTATAGGAGAAAATGGGAGAAGTAAGATGGAAGATACTATAACCAAAATCCTACATACACTAGGAATACAAAATCTTCTACAATGGGAATATGATTAGAACAACCAAGAGGGTAAGGGTTCCAATGCATGATCTAAACAATGTAGGGTAATGGAAGAGATAAAGTTAAAAATAGAAAATAGATAAAAATGATATTGGTAATGGAAGAGATAAAGTAAATAATAGAAAATATAATCTATAAACGTAAGTGCAAGAGAAAAGGGGTAAGAACAAATGCACCTAAAAAGGAAATAAAGGAAATGGTACTTTGAAGTTGGATTTGACTCTCACTAGAATGTCATTTTTTTTGTAACTCTAGATATAAGAACCTGGATCCTATAACTTCTATATAATTTTCAACCAAAAAGTATAGGGACAAGTTGTGATTTTAGGGAAAACTCGACAAGTCAACTTGTTCCTAATCGCTTTGAATCTAATGAAATTTTTTGAGGACTTGTGACTATTTCTTTTCTTCCTAGATCTATATTTGAAACTCCACCATATGTTCTTACACAAAAAATAAGGGGAAGATGGTTAAGGGGTGGGGTTTTCCTCAATCAAAACCTTATATAGGAATCAAATTTGAAATAAAATGAAATGAAATGAAATAAAAAGTGTGTTTCCATGTAGCAGAGGCTAAATCCAAATAATGAAGTATATCATACCATGTAGATGCAATTTCCTCTTTAGATTTGATCAAGTATGTTGATGCCATAGATTTGAATCAACACAAAAACCAAAAGGAAATCATTTAAGACAAAACCTCATGTAGTAGATGTTGTAATTCGGAGAAGAGAGAGAGAGAGAGAGACTTGATGAATAAATGTAGATATCCTTCCTTGAAGTGAAACTCCTTTTCTTGGTCTCCAATGGAGGAAAGAAGCTAGATCTATGGAAGGAAACACCTTGGTTAGATGATTATAAATGAAGACTTGAATACTTGAATAACTCTTGATGGCTTCCTTACGCTTATATGATTGATTCCTTCAATGATTTCTAATGGAAACCTTTATAGTAATTGATGCACTTATTAAATATTGATGTAGATATCTTGCACTCAATAGATGGATTATAATAATGGATCATGGATAGATAAAATGAGAAGGGTAGATGTCCTTTTATACTCATTTTGGGGCTCAAATCAAATATAGGTTGACCATAAGTCTCAACCACAGAGGAAAACCCTAGCATCAGGCCCTAGGCCAAATTTGGGTTCAAAAACCTAAGTACAAGTTGGCCAATCGACTGGTACCCAAGGACAAGTAAAAAAGTCAAATTCTCCTTACAAATCAATCTCAAATTTTGCCAAGATGTTAGGGAATGTGAAATAGAATGGAGGGAGAAATAGCAAGTTGTTAGGATGTCAGGGTAGACTTTGAAATCTTAAAATGAATGCATGGAACCTAGGTAAATAAATGAATTATGAGATTGGATGGAAAATGGTAAATCATGCATAGAAATGAGAGCCAACCTCTAGTTAAAGAAATATTTAAGGAAGAGGAGGGACCATATTTCAATTAGTTATTCATTAAGGAACAATAGGAAACCCACTAAAGTAGGAACAAAATGATCCTAAATTGGGCATAAATTAAGTACTTAATTTTTAGGATGGTATAGTTACCAATTTATAATAAACAAGAACATAAGCTATCACTCAATAAGAACATGAAATATTTTCTAGCCTTCTATGCATACATAAAACATTATTTTACCAATCTTTTTTATTTACACATATAACAATAAGAGAGAGAGAGAGAGAGAGAGAGAGAGAGAGAGAGAGAGAGAGAGAGAGAGAGAGAGAGTTCTAATTCCAAAAAAAAACATAAACCTTCAAAAATCTACTCAAATTAAGAACAAGAATCACACTTCACTATTCATGAGAGTAAAATACTATCATTTCATCCTAATAAGAACATGAAAGTGGGTGCATCCTAATATCATATCCTACAAATACATGGAAAAATTACCAACATGGAGACATACAAATTTTATCAATTAAGTACAATCATTTATCAAATCTTGAGCTCTTACTATCATTAAGCATAAGATTAACAATATCTTTAGGATCTAATGATGTCAAACTAATAAATGATTACAACATTTAGGAAAAAACATAAGAATAATGAACATGAAATCAAATTAGCAATTACCCTCAAGGAGAATGCAAAAGGAATTATAAAATACTAGTGTCTAATAATTTATACCAATGGAGAATATGGATTGGACTCTTCAATATTTTATTACCATACCAAGGTAAAAAGTGATAACAAGATAAATTTTAATCCTAGTAATATCTCACTAACATGTAGTAGAAGAAACACATCAATAACACAAGGTTCTAGGTTACTAAACATGTCAGTACTTAAAATTGTAGATGATCAAAACTAATTAGAAAAATTCTGATACTTAACTCTTGTAGTCCCAATAGATGCATCTAACAACAAAAAACACTAAGGTGTTCAGGATCTTGATCCTTCTTCACCTGAGCTCCTGGCTCAGGTGGGTATACCTCTCAGATTTAATTCTTTAAAGAGTCACAATAGCTATATGTATACTTGACACATACATGGACAGATAAATATTTCAATACAAACTTTAAAATAAATAGTTATTCATTGGATTGATGGTTAAAAAATGTAACTTAAATAATGACCAATGCCAAATCCTAGGGTTGTTAGAATAACTAAGAGGGGGGTGAAATCAGTTATCCACAATCCCAATTCAAAATGTATAACCAAAAACAATTTACTTAAACTTTTGCATCTCGGTAACATAAAATACTATACTGTCTATGCTTTTACTGATTACCACTCAATAACATATAGTGATTACCGATCAAATCCAATATGCAACATGTAAAGTATGACAACAAACAATCATCACAGTCAACACATAACACAAGAGATTTAATGTGGAAACACTGTTAAGGGAAAAACCACCTGGGACTAGCAACCCAAAAATTGTTCACTCTTTTGAAGTGAGGTTGTTGAAGACCCAACCCTGTTAAAGGTTACAAAACACACTATAAGGTGTGACCTTGTTAGAGAATTTTAGACCAATAGTTATTGTCCAACCAACATTCACTATGGGGTTGACAGGATAAAAAATGTACATTCTATGAATGAGATTACAAGACTTTCAAGTCCACTCGGTTAAGAGATTTGTCTGATTACAATGATTAAACTTTAACAGTAGGTGATTTGATTACAATACAACTTCTATTGCAGATGTTCAGATCTATATTATTCTCATTCAAATCCTCTAATCAATATATCAATTCTGTTTCAACAATAATCAATGACTTACTGTCTCTTGATAATAGCTTTCTGACACTTGGTAATCTCTACAGTTTGGATCTCCCTAACCAATTTTATCAGGCATGCATGAAGCTTCTTCATGTGATAATTCTGTAGTCTCCTTCTTCCGGCATGAGTTTCATAGAGAAACCCTAGTCTCTTAAATAGACATGTAAATTGTTTTCTTCTCATCCATCATATTTTGCCACTTATTCTCCTTTGTCCATTTTTCCGCTTAAACCTTCTTCAGCTGATGTGTCAGTAACACATTTTGTTTCCATCCTTTAGATCTTCCTTTAATTTTTTTAGTCATTGATCTTTGTAACAAACTTTATCTTTTACCTCGAACTCATACACTTTCTAGCTCATCAATCCTTATTGGCTAAACTAATCATTTAGTTCCTTTCTCTTTGTTCGGTTAAAAAAGAAATGTGTCGGTGAACACAAGCTTGGTTTATACTGTGCTTGGAATACACTACACTGCTTGGTGTATACTATGATTCTTCATCAACTGACCACACTGCCTTGTGTCTTACAGCTCTTTTCCTCATAATAGATGAATGTAACATAATTAAGTCAATAATATAAGGTCATAAAATCATCAATAAGTTACCCAATGTATTCCTTATCCTCATCTATCATATACATCTTTCTCATGTAGATATTTATGTTCTTCATCTCTTTCTCCTTTCTACAAATGTTTACGTATTGTAACTTACAAGATAAGTGTTGTCAAAATAGTTGACATCAATGACAACATATTACTGATTTAATCATCTTACATATCTAATCAGCAACTCCGTGATCTCTAATCATTGATCTTCAATTAGGTTCTAAATTAGTTTTAGTTCATGAATCTCTCCCTTTGTCATTGATGGCAACAAAAGCAATATGAAATATGCCATAAACATACCAAACATGTATTCTACAACTTTGTAAAAAAAAATTGTACAAGCTCTGCCTAGCTTAATATGTTTAATCACTATGTTACTTAACAACATTACTAATGCAGACTATCTTCTATAGATATGATCTTTTCAGCTCTCAGATTCCTTCTTCTGTTCTCAGTAATTGATCTTCAATGCTCTCCCTTACTTTCAGTTTATCTCTCCCTTTGATAGATGTTTCAATGTTCTCATCAGTTCATATTGTTTATCTCTCTACTTGACAACAATGCCAAAGAAACAAATAAATATGCATCTCTATAGTAGCCATGTAACTCTCTATTGTCTAGTGCATTCTCTATATCTCGATATACTGATATGCCAATCTGTTCCAGTTCTTTAAACTTTTCACAACCTTAGACATGATCCAAAGCGTGAACTATGCTACATCAACATGAAATGATCTTCTGATAAGATTAGACTGATGCAACATCCAGATCACATTAGTGACCAACAGACAAGGGACAGACCCCAAGTCTAGTCCTCAACTATTCAAATGTATCCTTCGGTGGAGGCTTTGTAAATATGTCTGTAAGTTGTTCTTTAGATGTAACAAATTCTAGCTTTTCTTGCTTCTCCTATACTTTTTCTATTAAGTAGTGATACTTAATAGATATATGCTTTATCTTAGAGTGCATCACTGGATTCTTTGCAATGTTTATTATACTAGTGTTGTCACGATATATAATCACAGGCTTAGTGGTTACCTCATTCATACCTTCCAACACTTTCTTAATATATGCAATATTTGAATAGTTTATAGCAGCAACAACATACTCTACTTCAGCTATAGACTAAGAAAAGCAAGCTTTCTTCTTACTTGTCCATGTAACGAGTCTTTCACCAAAGAAAAATGCTCCTCCGATGGTACTTTTTTTGTCATCCACATTTCTAGCCCAATCAGTGTCGGTATAGACTCCGAGTTCAAAATTTCCTTCCTTAGGATACTATAATCCATAGTCCTCTATTTTCTTTAGGTATCTTAAGATTATATTTGTAGCAACCATGTGTGACTCCCTAGGATTTGCAGAAAATCTTGCAACAAGCCTCACAACATGTGCTATATCTAGTCTACTATGTACTACATACATTAATTTACCAATCATAGATTGGTATAGTGTCTGATTTACCTCTATATTTTCTTCTTCCTTAGTCAATTTACATCTAGTAGCCATTGGTGTTCCAACAAGTTTTGTATCTTCCATGCCAAATGTTCTCAGTATTTCCTTGATATATTTGGATTGTGTGATGAATATTCCATCACTTTGCTGAATAACCTGCAGTCCTAGAAAGAACTTAATCTCTCCAAACATAGACATTTCAAACTCTTTTCTCATCTCATCAGCAAAGGATTTACATATGTGATAGATAATATCATCACAAATATTTTAGCAATTAGAATAGTATCATCAATATCTCCTTTCATATACAAATTTTTGTTCTCACTAGTTCTAACAAATCCAATACTTAACAAATAAGTGTGCATCCTCTCATACCAGGCTCTAGGTGCTTTCTTCAACCCATATAAAGCTTTATGTAATCTACATACCATATCTTTCTTGTCTGGATCACCAAACCCTTTTGCTTGTTCTATGTAGACTTCTTCTTCAACTATCCCATTCAGAAATGTTGACTTAACATCCATTTGATAAACCTTGAACATTTTGTGTGCATCATATGCAAGTAACATTCTGACTCCTAATCTAGTAACAGGGGCAAAGGTTTCACCATAATAAATTCCTTCCTCCTGTGCATACCCCTTGCATACCAATCTAGCTTTATTTCTTGTTACCTATCCATTTGCATTCAGCTTGTTTCTGAATATCCACTTAGTACCAATAACATTCTTGTCCTTAGGTCTAGGTACTAAACTCTAGGTTTTTTTCTTCTTTATATATTCTATTTCCTCTTTCATTGCATTAACCCATTCATCATTTTCTAATGCAACTTTTACATTCTTCGGTTCATATTCACAAACTAGACATGTACCTTGTCTTGTCTTACTCCTTGTCATCATTCTAGCTTGTCTGTCTCCAATTATTTGTGTCTCAGGATGATGTCTTCTGACAAATCTTACCAGTAATTGATCTCTTCTTTCTTGTTCATCCTGTGTAGGTTCATTTTCTTGCTTGGTAGGTCCTTCCTACTCATCAATTCCTCTTCCCTGTTCCTCAATATTATTTTCTTGCTAACCAGTTATCACAATCTATGACTTTGGTAGATACTCAGGTTGTTCAATGTAAGTGAATCTGCTATAGTCTTCCATTTCCTTTCTACTTTCCTTTGCATTCTTATCATCAAACTCATCAACCTAAACATTATTACTCTCAATTATTTTATTAGTAACTCTATTTAGACACTTGTATGCTTTTCTTTTACTTGAATATCCATGAAATATCCCTTCATCACCTTTTGAGTCAAACTTCCCATTTCTTTCATCTTTCAGAATAAAACATTTGCTTCTAAAATTTTTGAAATAACTTACAGTGGCTTTGTGTCCAAACCATAACTCATAGGGTGTCTTGTTAGTGTCCTTCTATAGTTGTACTTAGTTCAGAATAGAAATAGTTGTGCTAACAACTTCTCTCCAATATGTCTGAGCAACATTCTTCTCTATCATTAATGTCCTTGTGTAGTCAACAATTGACCTATTCCTCCTTTCAGCAATGTCATTTTATTAAGGTGTCCTCAGTGCAGAGACCTATCTTTTAATACCATGCTCATTACAAAAGTTAGTAAATTCATCAGAGATAAATTCACCTCCTCTATCAGATCTTAAGCATTTCATTTCTTTACTAGTCTCTTTTTCTACTTTTGCTTTATACCACTTGAATATCTTGAATGCCTCAGATTTTTCTTTTAAGAACATGACAGTCATTAATCTAGTATAATCATCAACAAAAAGAATAAAATATCTATCTCCATAATAACTCTAAGTTCTCATAGGACCACATAGGTCAATATGAACCAACTCAAGTATCTTCTTTGTTGAATAATATTTGCTTTTGAAACTAGATTTGGTCATTTTACCTTTGTGAAATTCATGACACATAACATGATCAGGCTTTGACAAGTTAGGCAGACCTCTAACTCTTTTCTTTTTACTGATCTTAATCATGTTATCAAAATTCACATGACATAACCTTTTATGCCACAACCAAGAATCTTCATTTTTCATCATCAAGAAAGAATAATCATCATTATCCAAATAAAATAGATTACCTTTTGATTGTGATCCAGTTCCAACTAGTCTTCCTCCATCATCAAATATTTTTACTTTCTTGCTCTCAAAAGCAACTTGGTGACCTGAATTGTTTAGCTATGCCACACTTAGAAAATTATAGTTCAATCCTTCTACCCAATATGAATTTTCACATTTTATTCTATCATTTATCATCAAGGATCCTTTACCTCTTACCATACAAGGTTTATCATTACCCATCTTAACAGATCCTCTATTATATTTCTCAAGATGATCAAATTTATCATCATCACTAGTCATGTGATGTGTACAGCCACTATCTATGATCCATGTATCATTTTTATTAACTTTAGAAATTAGTGTTGTTTCTACATGCTTTTCTTCTTCTTCAGAATCATCCTTCATAGTAACAAATACTACTTCTACATCATCATCTGAATTGGATTCTGATTCATTTTCTTCTACAATGTAACATACCTTTTTGCCTCTGTCATTATTGTCTCAGTTGTCTCTATTGTAGTGTCGATAGCTTCTGTTGCCTCTTCTCCCATAGCTTCCTTCACCAAATCAGTTTTTGTTTCTATCATCATCTTTCTTGTGTGGACATCTAGCAGCAATATGACCAACCTCTTTATAGTTAAAGCATGCTCAAGGTAATTTACCTCTATTTCTTCCTGTACCTTTAGATAATATCCTGGCCATAAGAGCTTCAAGTTCATCAAGCTCATCATCAGTATTGCTATCACTATCATCCTTATTATTTCTACTACTAGACTTACCAATCTTCAAAGAAGTCATAAAAGAAGATTCAGCAGTCGGTAAAACACTATTATCATAGTTCTTCAGTTCAAATGTTGTTAGCTTTCCAATCAGATTATCAAGAGTGAGAGTACTATTAGATGCTGACGTATTTTCATGAATTGTAGGTTTTCTGATGGCATAAATAGGCAATAAAGTCCTTAGAATTTTTCTTACCACAATGTCCTCATCAATAACTCCATCAGATGCTCTAATAGCATGAACTACCTCCTTTATTCTATTTGTGTACTACACAATGTTTTCACCTTCTTTTATCCTCATGTCATCGAATCTTCCTCTTAAGCTTTCAGCTCTAGCTCTTTTGACATTCGCATCTCCACTATAAACTTGAGAAAGTTTATCACACATCTTCTTAGTAGTAGTATAGTTCTTGATATCTTCAAATTCAACATTTGTATAGGCAGCAACAATCTCCATCATAGTAACATTATGGTCATGCCTGTCTCTTACTTGATCAAGGGTAAAGGGACCAGTGGGCAGTGCAAGGTATCCATTCTCCATTAGTGTGAGGGTAGAATTCGCAATTCCAAATACATGCAGCTTCATTTGACTTTGCCATATTGTGAAGTTATCCATGTTTAGTTTTGGCACTTCCCTCTTAAACATTTTGAAATCTTTGTGCTGAAGTCCTTAAAACTCTATTCCAAGCAACCAATGCCCTGATACCAATTGTTAAAATACCTGAGAGGGGGGGGGGAATCAGTTATCCATAGTCCCAATTCAAAATGTATAACCAAAAATAATTTACTTAAACTTTTGTAGCTCGGTAACATAAAATAATATATTGTTTATGCTTTTACCAATTACCAGTCAATAACATATAGTGATTACCAATCAAATCCAATATGCAACATGTAAAGTATGATAACAAACAATCATCACAATAAACACATAACACAAGAGATTTAATGTGGAAATCTTGTTAAGGGAAAAACCACCTGGGACCAACAACCCAAAAATTGTTCACTCTTCTAAAGTGAGGTCGGTGAAGACCCAACCCTATTAAAGGTTACAAAACATGTTGTAAGGTGTGATCTTGTTAGAGGATTTTAGACCAATAGTTATCATCCAACCAGCATTCACTATGGGGTTGATAGGATAACAAATGTACATTCTATGAATGACATTATAAGACTTTCAAGTCCACTCGGTTAAGAAATTTGTTTGATTATAATGGTTAAACTATAATAGTAGGTGATCTGATTACAATACAACTTCTATTGCATATGTTTAGATCTATATTATGCTCATTCAAATCCTTTGATCAATATATCAATTCTGTTTCAACAATAATCAATGAATTACTGTCTCTCAATAATAGCTTTTTGAGGCTCGATAATCTTTATAGTTTGGTTCTCCTTAACCAATTTGATCAGGCATTCATGAAGCTTGTTCACATGATAATTCTACAATCTCCTTCTTCTGGCATAAGTTTCATAGTGAAACCCTAGTCTCTTAAATAGACATGTAAACGATTGTCTTCTCATCCATAAGATTTTTCCACTTATTCTCCTTTGTCCATTTTGCCACTTAAACCTTCTTCGGCTGATGTGTGAGTAACACATTTTGTTTCCATCCTTTAGATCTTCCTTGAATTTTGTTAGCTGTTGATCTTCGTAACAAACTTTATCTTTTACCTCGAACTCATACACTTTCCAGCTCATCAATCCTTATTAGCTAAACTAATCATTTAGTTCCTTTCTCTTTGTTCGGTTAACAAAGAAATGTGTTGGTGAACACAATCTTGGTTTATACTATGCTCAGTATACACTACATTACTCAGTGTATACTGTGATGCTTCACCAACTAACCACATTGCCTTGTGTCTTACAACTCTTTTCGTCATCATAGATGAATGCAACATAATTAAGTCAATAACATAAGGTCATAGACTCATCAATAAGTTACCCAATGTATTCTGTATCCTCATCTATCATATACATCTTTCTCATGTAGAAATTTATGTTCTTCATCTCTTTCTCCTTTCTACAGATGTTTAGGTATTGTAATTTACAAGATAAATGCTGTCAAACTAGTTGACATCAATGACAACATATTATTGATTTAATCATCTTACATATCTAATTAGAAACTCAGTGATCTCTAATCACTAATATTCAATTAGGTTCTAAATCAGTTATAGTTCATCAAGGGCATCAGAGTTAGAAAACATACATCTACAGGAAAACCTCAATTAAATTAACCTCTCATATATATATATATATATATTCTATAATCAAATTCCTATAGAGATATTGAAATCCTTGAGACCTCACTTAAGATTTACCTTTCCCTTGAAAGAAACTTAAGATTCAACCCCACTATCTACTTTATAGATGGAGTATTAAAAATACCTTATAGATTTAACACATAAAGAAATCAAATTCATACATGAAGAAAATAGAACATATAAAAGGAATTTTAGTATATTCTCATTGATAAATATTTTGTATCAGTACATTCAGAGACTAAGAGTCCTTAGAAAATCAAGACATTAATGTAAGAAACTCCTATTACAGTAATTATTTCACCACCCCTTTACAATCATCTAGAGCTAACTATATATACACTAGCCATCTTGGAATCCTCAAGAAAAGGATGCAACAAGCTTCAGATGGATAAGATAGTGACTTGCACTAGAATACAAAAAATATTATAACATAACAGAAAAAAGGGGAAATGGCACCAGAAAACTATTTCTTCTCATAGTGAATTCTCTCAAGTGGCACCTTTCTCTGTTGGTATTCAAAGTAACTACTGAAGGTTGTTCTGTGGATGATGACCACCTACTTCAGCTAACCTACATCATCCTCTTCAAGATATTTACTTTCCCTATGCTCAAAGATCAGGTGCCATGCTAGAATTCACTCATCTTCTATTTCCTCTATATCAATAGTAACTACCTTTTTCTTCTTTGGCTTGGTTCTTTTTTCCTAAGCTGCAACTTCTTCCTCTAATGGCTAGGTGTGCACTTCTAGTCTCTTTAGCAACTTGACCTACTTATCCCACCTTGAATCAGTGATTTTCTTTGTTTCAACAACAAATCTGGTACATTCATTTTTAGTTTTGAACATGTCATCCAGAATTTTGTTGAACCTGTCAATGTCTAGGGAGCTATCATTATTCAAAAAGGCTTCATGCTTAGTTACCAACTGATCTATACCTAATTTCCATTCCTCAACATTTATGATGTTTCCATCATCTTTAGAAATTGTAGGGAGGTACTTGCTGAAATCCAGACCAAACATGTCCATTTTGGCCCTCACTTGATTTTCCTTGCCCTTGAAAAATCTTCAAGCGTTACCAATCAATTCTATTTTTTCTCCCACCTCAGCAACTATCTCTGGGATATCTTGCCTATGTGGCTCCAATACTTCAATTTTTTCAAAATGGGCCTCTCTAATAGACCATATATTAAATAGTGGCTCTAATATAGCCATAGCATTCTTGATACATTCATTAGTTTTCTGTAGCATGGAGTAAGAATTATGGACTAAATCCATTTTATCTTTTATCACTTCATACCTATGTTGTATGATGCTAGACAGCACCTTCAAGGCTAGATGCAACTTGTTCCTCTTTGATTCTTTTACTGCATCAACAAGAACTTCTACCACTGGTTGTATTGCAGCCTCAATCTATAGGACCGGAGGAGGAGCTACCTTGGAAACCTCTTTAACCTTAGCTTTTGCTTTTGCAAGTTCATCCTCTAATGCATTTATTTGAATTAGTCCTTTGTCTCTTTCCTTTTCTATGGTAATTTTATCATCAAATAATTTTGCATATCTATTTGATAGTTGAGTTGTCTTAACCTCATTCGGATGGGAAAAATGGGTCACCGCTTTAGAAACCTCAAGATCACTAATGTTTTGGATAGTCCAAATGATCTTGTTCCCCCCCAATTTTTCTTCTATGCTAAATAGGAAAGGATTTTGAGTTCTCAGTGCAAGGGACCACATTTTTAGGGCCTGTGACTTGGGGTTATACCCACATCCTTTAATCATATCACCAACTTGGGTTTCATGGGAAATATTTCCCTCAAGTTTCCATCTAATCTAATCAATTATGAAGGATGATGTTGTTACAAGTAGTAGTTTCCATTACACCAAAATATCGACCTGTTAATGCCTGATACAACCACTAGAATTATAGAAGACACAATAGGTAGTTAAGCCATGTCACGAATCTTGAGGGAAGCACTGACCATTTTTCCAACAATCTCCCCCTTAGTGTTACCTAAGCGGATTCAAACCTATGACCAAGCTCTGATACCACTTGTTACAAGTAGTAGTTTCCGTTGCACCAAAAGATCAACTTGTTAATTCCCGATACAACCACTAGACTTATAGATGACACAAGAGGAAGTTAAGCCATGTCACAAATCTCGAGGGGAGCGCTAACCATTTTTCCAATAGATGTTAGACCCATCCTAGCACTAGAAGCATCCCACTTGATTTGACCAGTTTCCTAGCATCTTCAATAAAGATAGTCTCTAACTTTGGATCATAAGAAGCTAAGGCCTTCAATGCCTCATCATCTAGGTTATTGCCCTTAGTCACTATTTTGGAAATCTCCTACTACTTCCTCCATATCAGGAAGTTCTTAAATTCTTTACTTTTGATGAACTGATCATCACTGATCAATTCTTCTTGGTACATTTCCCTTTCATCCTTACCAAGTAGTAGGGCCAACTCTACCTCTTCCTATGTAGCCACTTTCTTTCCTTCCCTAATATTCTTTCTCATATGGTGATAATAGGCCCTATCACTAAGCACTAAAGTTGCAATTCTATCTTTTTCTTTCTTATTTTTCTTCCCTTTTGAGGGCTCACCTTCCTTATTTCTTTTCTTCTTTAGAGGAGGCTCAGATACATCCTCTACTTCAAGAGAATCTTTTTCAAAATCAAGAACATGAGGCTCTCCTACTTGAGGTGGGATATCTCCTTCTTGTGAATCATCAGTATACTCTTCATAACCTGAGGAGGAGTAATCCTTTTTTTACCTCATGCTTCTTTTCCAGTTGAGATTCTAACTGGTTGGAGAGAGTATCATACATCTCCACCATTCTATCTATTCTTTTCAAATATGGGAGGTTAAGGAAAAATCCTCCAAAGGAAATTCTAACCTTTCTAACTTGAACCTCCAAATTCAATAAGTCATAGAACCTGGTAGCCCTTCTTCCTATCTTGTCTTCATAGAGCATGTTTCTAGTTACATCTTCTTTATCACATCCCTCATGGTCTCTAATAGTACCAATATGGGGGCTAAGAAATTTCCTAGCATTCTTAATAAAGTCTTCAGAATCCACATATTTGTATACAATAGAGGCCATCTTGAAATGATTCAGTGACATGCTAATCTGTGACAATGCTCTCTTCACAATCAAAAAACTATCCAATTTGAACTATCAGGGAGTAAAAGCTCCTTTCTTATGTGGAGCTAGGTGCTCCTTATCAATCCATATTAGTTGCCAAATAAATTCCATTAGAGCAAGCCTTGGTGGCACATATCTAGGGAGTATGTGTGGGGGTTATGGGCAACCATATACTCTAATTAATGTATAGTTCTGGCCCAAATAGAAATCACCCTAATTATGGCCCTTTTTCCATTTGTTAACAAATTTTTTGGGTTTGAGAATCTTGAGAAACTTAAAAGGAAGCCTCACAATGTCTGTCCCCATTAGGTTCAAGATTGGATTAACAATCCAATTTTGAAAGCCATTGAAATTATTTTCATTGGAGGTGTAGTTCCACACTCTCAACCATAGCTGCACAAGATTGGGCTATCCCTCAAACATTTTCCTAGGTTTCAGCATGTGCACATCCAAATTATCAATATTAAAGTATAAAATCAAATGCATCAATAGAGAATAATGTAAGAATTTGATTGGCTTCTTCTTCACATTGATGCATAACAAACCCTCATGTATCCTGTCAATTACATATTCAATGTAATCGTAGTCTGTATTGGCATGTGATTTATGTATGTCTAGGATTATCATTAGCAAATTAGCTGGCAATCTTTCTTCATCTCCATCTATCCCCAAAACATGACATAACCCATATGCAATATATTTCATATTAAAATGCAGGGATTTAAACTCATAAGGTGCTTTCATATGTGCAGGGAGAGGGGCAATGTATTTTCCAGTCTTAGGAATATGCCTGGCTATCTGGGTTCTCACAAGCCCTAATTGACTTCCATACTTCTCCTTTTCTTTCCTGAGGTCTATTTCTATGAAAGAGAAAGAAAATAAACCAAAATCCTTCATGAAAGATCCCCTATCAAGAGTAACTAGGGCTGATTTGTCCCTTTTCCTGATTGTCTTAAACACAAGATCGTAATTCCTAGCTAACTCAAACATGAGGTCAACATCAAAAAAAACATTAGGAACTATTAACTTTTCCATGCCTAGAGTCCATGCATTGAAAACTGGGATAGGCCTACCATGATTATTATAAAAATAAATGAAAAGCATGAAACCAAAGAAAGGAGTATGAGGATCCCTACAGTTTGTCAAGTCATCAATGAAAGCTTCATTACTTGCCTTCTTGTTCTGATTGGAACCAAGTAGCAACTCAATGAATTTCTTAGAAAATTTGGGTTTACCCTTCTGATCATCTCTTTATCATTTTATCCTTCACTAGATGAGGCTCATCTTGATTCAGGTTGACTCATCTTGCAATTTCTAATGAACACTCAACTCTGCAAATCTTCTCTGTGAATTACACACTATAATTGCTCAGAATTCTCAATTGCTCTTTGAAAAATTGTTAAGTGTAAATACATAAATGTCTTGTCTATATAATGTTGATCATTTAATGCATTGTAATTATCATGATCATTGAAAATCTTCCGTGAGTCATCTCAACATTCAACCCTACATAACACCAAATTTGAAACAGAGCTGGTTGTAATATGAGATGTGACAGTTTATATTAGAAAATTGTAAAGAAGAAAAAAATAATGATTACTGTGTCATCTTTTCAAAACCATTGAGTACTGACAAAACCCTCAATTTTGATCTGATTGGCTAGCCTTTTCACCTTTTCCATCTTGGTAGAGTACTTTTCCACATAATAACAACTCCTTTCTCTTTTTCATTAATCAGAGCTTACCCTAGTTCAAATCTGGAGATTTAGCAACTAAAGCCTTCCACATGATCTCAGAATAGTTTTCTTAATTATGGTTATTGCTTATGAGTGAGCAAATGAAGCTTTTGCACAATATCTAGATATTTAACTTAACTTATCCTTGATAGTGACATCCAGTGACTCAAGCTTTCATCCAATCTCTAGCTCTTTAGCTTAACCTTAGTTGTATGATGCGATTCTAGGAACACTATAATTGCACAGTCTCAAAATGTTTCATCTAACTCAAACTTGATCACATGATTCAACAAAATACCTTTATGGCCAAGTTGCTAGATATTCTTCTTAACCTTAGTTCAATCCTAAGTTTACACACCATCCATTGATCTTCATCATTTTCTATGGCTCTCACTAAATCGTTGAAAGTTTTAAGATTTAAACATTTCATTATGAGACTAAGAGAATACCTGTAGTCTCTTAATTGTTGAATGTAAAGTTACTAACCGCTAGCTTCACGTGACTAACCAAACACCTTTAGTTGCATGCTCATCAAAAAAATTACCTTAATTGTCAAACATTCAGAGAACACATGACTGAATGAACTATCATCCTCTTATAAGTTGGTTGCTGAGTCACCAGATATTTCATACTTAACCACTGTGACTTGGAGATTATGCAAACGCTTCTTTCGCTAAGTTACTAAATGTTTTACTGACTGCAACCTTTATCCTGAGATTAAATAATGACTGTTAATTTTGGACTTCATCAATGGTTGTCGCTAGATCACAAAATAATTTAGAGCTTCACTACTACATATAGTGAATGGGTGATAACCGCTATGCTGAATTGCTAGATGTTTAGGGCAAGCCACCAAGAATTATGCGAATTAGAAAAAACATTGTCATCAGATCACCAGATGGATTCACTAACTGCCAACTTAACTATAGATCACATGACTGAAGAAAATAAGAATGAAATCCAAGGCTTGTCACTTGTTCACTAAATGAAAGAGGACTTAACAAATTTGTCACGAGACTCAGTGAACACTTAGGAAGATGAAATGACCACATGCACATGCGAAAAACCCTATCGAGGACAAAAAGACCTAGGGGAAGGATATGTAGACATTTTTGCACCTGGTGAACTTGACACCTTTTCTTTAAATGGACAATTTCTTCCAATGTCATAAAATAAATGATACATAAGAAGGATTCAGATGTTAGTAGGACTAAAATTGAAACTTCTCAGAAAAACCTAGAAATTACCCCAATAGTGGCTCTATTTGAGGATGCTTGAATGCACGTTCATAGGACAGAACCTAGAATCTCTAGGTGGAAAACCAATAAAACATTAACCTACTACAAGAAACAAACACACACTTGAAACAAACACACCTATACATATATTACAGAACTACCGTGCATGGAAAAGATTAGGATTTAATTGGAGAAAAATTTTAGGAATTGTCCATGCATTGGAAACTCCTGTTCTTCGCCATCCAGATTTTCTAGATAATATGAATCCTTTCCATGAATTTTATGGATAACATAAGGACTCAAATTTTTTGTGCTTTCCCTTATCTTTAGCCCTGACATTCCATTGAAGGACTAGATCTTCAAGCTAGAATTTTCTGACAGTAGCTCTCTTGTCAAAGAGATATTTCTGTAGACACCTAAAAATCCTTAAGAAAATAAAGTATTTTTTATTTTCTGAAAAATCCCTGATGACATCATCATTTGTTAATTAATTAATTTATTTTTATGTCATTAAATCCCTTTAGCTTAATTAAAAATATTTAATTAAGGAATCCCTCCCAAAAATGTTTAAATCTTATTTAAACATTATTTCCCTATTTATTAATTATTTAATTAATAAATTGACCAAAAATCTCAAAATAAATAATTTATTTATTTTTTGCCCAAAATTTGGCCAATTTCCTTAAGACCACTAACCTCTTCCAAAATCTTCTAATCCTTCTTTAATTTCGATTAAAGACTAATCCCATCATTTCCTAACCCTAATCCCAACTCAAGAATATTTAATTAAGATTAAATATTAAACCTAATCCTAATCCCCCCCCTAACCTTCTCACATTCTCTAACCGAGGTTAGCCAAATCCTAAGCTTAACCCAAAGTCAACAAACTTCTAGAAACTTCCCTTACATGCATTAAATGCATTTAAAGCCTCCTTATCCCTCTTACATGCATTTATGATGCATTTAAGAAGCCCCTCATGACTTTCTTACACCCTTTGACCTTAGGCACATTTCCCAAATTGTGCACATCCCTCCCATCTTTCAACCCAATGCCCTTGTGACACTTGTCACAAGGAGGTGGCCCTGAACTAGCACAATCTATGTGCTCCCCTTTGAATGAATCTTGGCCTCTCTTAAAGATTTTGATCCTGGCCACTCATTCCTCCTTCCCAAATCCTATAAATGGTCCCTCTTCCAAGAGAAAATTAATTAGCTTACCTTTTATTTAAAGTATTGTTATCATGCTCATTTAGCTCTAGACTTAGCATAATCAATACTAATTGTTAGTTTTTCATCATTTTCAAGCTTTCTTAAAACACATATTAATATAGCTTTAATGGATTAACCTAGCTTCTTCCATTGTTTTGCATAAGCATAGCATCATATCACATCTCTATTTGGTCTAAAATCAATCTTAGCATAAGCATCATGTAGTTTAATTATCATTTCAACATCATTTTAGATCCTTGAGGCCTTAGGGGCAAATCAGGTGTTCTATACCTATTTTGTGCCATTTATGAGGTTTTCATGGATTTCAATCCATCCTAAAATGCATAATGAACATGCTCCATGTGAATAGAGAGCACACCCACATCCCTCTTATTAGAGAAAATCAAACAGTGCTTGGGTGCACCTATTTTTAGCTCAATCTGAGGTGGCTTAGCTTAGAGTTTCTTTGTTTTGGATTAGTTTCATGCTAGATTAAAAATCTAAATTTTTGTTTGGTTTGAAGCTTTCAAAACAGGTATCTTCAAAAGCCTTGCTCACATTTCTTGCATGCCCAGTGGGACTCAAAACCACAATCACTTTGATTAGATCATACTTTGTATTCTCGTATTTGCAAGAAACAAATGAAATGTCACCTACAAGAAATGAAATGTCACCTACAAGCAATGAAATGTCACCTACAAGAAATTAAATGTCGCCCACAAGCAATTAAATCATGCCTGCAAGAAATTAAATCACGCCTGCAAGCAATTAAATGACGCCTACAAGCTCTGTATCGACACCTATATTTTGATAGATTTTTGCCATCAATAACTTCTATTCTATCTCAAAATTTCTTTTCTATCACTTGTAACAGAAGTAATCACGCTGTTGAGATAAACTTTCATGCCTTCATGTACAAAAGTCTTGCATGTAATCATTTCATTATGGCCTATAAAACATTCCGCTATCGCTTTGAGTATTTCTCTGCTGCTCAGAAAAGTTCCATCGTCACCTGTAAATCTATCTCTACCGTCTGGAGCCATTTCTTTGTCGCCTGTAAAAATTTAAACTGATGCCTGTGCACTTTTTCCTTGTCACCTATGCACTTTCTCCGTCACCTATGCATATTTATTTGTCGCCTGTAAACTTTTAAATGTCACCTGAGAGATTGCTGGTGTTGCCTGTACATTTTCTAGCATCGCGCATTTGCTGGACAGTGTCACTTTTTTTTTTTCATCTTAATTTTCTCTCAGATTGGGACTGGATTCATTTTCCATATTGCAAAAAAAGGTCAAAAACAAATCTTGAATGAAATTAAGGGAAAGAACTTAAGTCCTAAAGAGTCATTATCATTTTGAAAATCAAACACAATCTTGAATGATCTAAATTTGAAAGAACAAGCATCCCTATTCCTTCTTCTTTGAATTTCAGTTCAAACAAACTCAATCTTGAATGATTTAAAGATAAAACGAAGCTCTTTTCAAAGTTCCTAAATCAACATGCCAATCTCAATCTTGAATGCTCAAAGGAAAGAACTTGCAATCGCTCAAATCGTTTACTTTTTGGAGAAAGAACAAATCAAACCTTAAGCACTTGTGTCTTCAATTTCAAAGTTCAAAACACACTTAATCAAATTGGGAAAAAGAACAAACTTGCTTGATGTGCATTTAGGAGTTTTTCAATTCTTGCAAAATCCTTGTTAAAGTAAGCAACGTAGAACATTTGAACTTGGACAAGTTCACTTGTTCTACTTTTAGCAAGGCCTATCCAGGGAGAAAAGTGCTTCCTCCTCAGAGAACGACCTCAAACCGGTATCCCCCCCGGCCGGTATATAAATAAAGTGAAGGCAAAAAGTACTCACTTATATCTCCTAATCCACGGGCATTTTGTGCCAAATGCAAATGTCTTCGAATAGGTAAATATTCCTCCCCCAGTGTTGTTGGCTAGGCTCTTAAGTGAGTCACAGGTGGTCAGCATAACCAGGTATGGAGACTCCATAGGATCATTACAAAACTTGATAAAATAGAGGCTACTCTATCTACATCTGAAAGTATCAAAATCCTTGTGCAAGGACTGATCCAAGGGGTTTACCAGATCACCTCAAGATTACTCACCATTTGTATTCCCTTTTAGGGGGTACCAAGCTGTGGGCAAGTGATTTTGATACTCACCTTCCTTAGGTAGATCTGTTTGAAGTGCTTGACAGTCAAAAGCTTTATGAAAACATTGTTGAAGCATACACTTTTCAAAGCTTTATCAGAGTCAGTTATCTTGTTTTTATCCCACAAGGTTGCTTTGTCCCTTCTGCAGATTGCTTTTCTGAAAATCTTTGTTGAAATCTATCCTTTTCCATTGGAAAACACTAAACTAATCTACAACTTGGTTCAAGATACTCAAAACAACCATTTCAGTCCAAATCCTCCCAAAATCCAAAAAATGTCCACAGCTTTCAGAATCTCAAATCATGGTCTTCCAGTCATATTCAATCCATTCTTGTCATCCTTTCCTCCTATCCTGGGTTAGCAAAGCCATCTCGATCATCCCCCATCCCCTTGTTTGTCTTCCTCTAGAGTCAGTCTTCTTCCAAACTTGAGCCAAATCCAATCCTAGTCTGATCCTATCAGTCATCCCAATCTGAGTCTTAGTCTTCCAATCCATCTTCATCCTTCATTCCTACCCGACTCATCCACAAGTCAGCATGTCTCAAAACTATTATGATGAGTTTGGTTATTATGTCTCTCCCCTCAATCCATCCTATCCCAAAGATGATGAAATCTTTGTAAATCATGATACATATTTTGAAAATCTTAGCAAGTTTTCTCCAAACATCCCCCAGCATCCAATCATTCCTCCAAAATATCCTATCATGCCTTCACACTTATCCACTAGCACTCCCTTTCATGTCCTTGGCAAGGCAAATCCATTATCTTATCCATCCACACCTTATCCCTATCTGAAACCTAGACATTCTCCATATGCATCCTTCATACCTCCATCTCCTGCTATGGTCATATCCCAATCACCACCATCCCCTCAAAACACTTCACACTACTTCCCTTATCTAAAACCTCCATCCACTTATCCTCCAATCCCAATTCAAAATCAAAATCCTAGTCTTCCAATCCTTTTCCCCAATCCTCCATCCTATCTCAATCCACCATCTTCTATTCCAAACCACATTTCCAAAAAACCCCTCCCACAAGTAGAGTGCATCCTTCAAAATGCTTCATATCCCATACCTCGATCCATCACCTCTACTTCTTCAGCACCATCATCCCCTCAAACAGGTTCACCATCTTCCACCCTATCATTGTGTGAGGACTATCCTAGCTATCCATCTCCTCCATCTTCTAATCCTTTTTTACCATGAAAGTCTCCAAGGAGTTTCACAAGGAAACCAACAACAAATCCCACTCCTAGAGTTGAAGAGCCAAGCCATCTCAAAACTTCATGTGAATCCATTATTGATGAGGCCCATCCATCACTCCCATTTGTCATCTATCTTCCGTACATTGATCCTCTTCCATCTCCTAGCATCATTGAGTCCCTTCCATCTGAAGTTTTCATCCAATCCCCACCAACATCACCTCCTCCTAGGATTATCCAAAGCACATCTAGTGAGCCCCATGAGTTCACCCTTCTTCCTACCATCATAGCTATATAATCTTCCATCCTTTCATCCATACCATTTGAAAAGTTCACCCCTCTTCCTACCATCACAGCTACAGAATCTTCCATCCTTTCATCCATACCATCTAAAGAGTTCTTCCTTCTTCCACACATCACAGCTATAGAATCTCCCATCCTTCCATCCACCCCCTCTGAAGAGTCCATCCATACATCCCCCATCACTCTATCCACACAAATCCTATCATGTCAAGATCTTTCCCAAAAGCATGTTGAAATACTCGCAGAAGAAAATCAAGATCCAATCCCTTCACTTCCCCCATCACATGTTCTATTGCTTCCATCACCCCCAATCAAAAATCCTACAATCCCAATTCCTCCAATCCAAGATTCTATCATCCCAGTTTCTCCATCTAAAGATCCATTACTATCTCCCAATCCTAGTCAAAATCCCACCATCCTATCCTCTCCTCTTGAGGATCTTCCAAACCAAACCGTCCCACTACCATCATTCTATCCTCTTGGATCACTTACATTTGTCAAAGGCAGTCCACTTGAAGTAGAAGAAATTAGTTTCATATCTTCCATCAGGGAACTAGAAATTGGATGTTTATCATATTCCCTAAGTCAAAAATATCCTTGTTTGGATAAAATGCTCAAGAAATGGAATTATCAAGGCAAAGGCCTAGGCATCCATGAACAAGGAAATCTAGAGCCTATCCAAGACAAGAAACATCCAAAGTTATGTGGAATTGGTCACACATCAGACGAAGGCACTTCCTCCAAAAATGTTGGTACAACTAAAGCTAAATTCAAGCATCCTTCCAAACCCACCATCACGTCTCCCAAAACATACAATGCCAATCCCCCTCCTCCATCATTACAACCCAGGACAACTTATCACATTCCTCCTTCATCCTCCAAATCCATTTTGGGTCCCTATGTCCCAAAATCTTCTAGTACATATCCTCTACATACCAAATCCATTTTGGGACCATACATCCCAAAATATCATACGCCATCTTATCCTGCTCAGTCTTTCATCCAAAATCCAAGCATCCCTAGTCAAGATCAACAAAGGCACATGTCCATATCTCCTATCTACCAAAATCCATCCATCTCCCCATCCATATTTTCACCATCCCACACATCTCCTCATATTCATTCCAATACTCCTTGCAATTTGGATGCCATATCAAATATGCACAAAGGGAAATATCCACAAAAATCCAAAGATTGCCATGTCCAGTCTAAATGACATGCTCAAGCAAAGAAAAATTCAATCAAGTAATCTAATGCATCCCAATGGCCACAAAGGCTCAGCAAAGCAATAGCTAAATCAAATGCATCTAAATGGTCACAAAGGCCCACCAAAGAAAAAGAAAAATATGATGCATACCAATGGCCACAAAGGCCCACCAAAGCTAACCAAAATTGATGTGGATCCCAAAGCAAAAAGATGTAATGCATCTAAAAGAAACATCTACAATGGTATCCAAAGTTGCTAATCCCCCAGCTACTCAGTCTTCTCCTCCATCTCCTCAATCTATTTTGGATCCCAAAGATCCTAAATCTCCTAGCATAAATCCTCCATCCTATCTACCTCTATCTTCCAAAACCCATCCACTTCATCCATCTTCCTCGCAACATGTGCCAATGTTGGTCTTGAAAACATCCCCCTATCATGATCACTTTCCATCTTTCCATCCAAACACTTTCTACCACCATATCTCCCATCTACCCCAACTTATCCATGCCTTTGCATAATCCCTCCATCCCAATAAAGCTATACCAATATCCGAGCACATCAGAAAGATCAGTGAAAAAAGTTAGCAACAACATCAAAATATCAGTGAAACATCAAACATAAGGTTAGCATCAAATCAGAAGGTAGTACCAAATTAGAGAATCAACAACAAGTCATAAATCAATCAGCATATCAGTGAAAGATCAACACAAAGTCAGTGAAAAATAAAAAAATCCATAAAAATTAGAAAAATCAAGAGAAAAGTATCAAAAAAGATCAGAGAAAAACATTCATCCTATGGTGAAAACTTGGCAATTCAAGCACCTTGGACAAGTACCATGATGAAAACCTAGCAAATAGGCATCATGCGTAGGCTCCCCCCAATATCTTTCTATAGTTGGGGGCCATTCCCTTCTATCACCTCTTATCCAACATCTCCTCCATCCCATTTGTCTCTCATCTCCTTCATCCTCCTTTGGATCTTGATGACAAAACAAAGACTACCAGGTATACATGCTTTTGGGTACTTTCTTGGCATCCATCACACCTTTTTAGCTACATATCCTCTATCCAATCCATTCATTCTAGCTTCCATCTACCTTCCTCATCCTCTTATCGACATATCTTCTGTCAAATCATACCCCATCCTACTGCCTCTAAAATACATGAACTATCCTAAGCAGGGGGCATCTTATTCCTTGGTGACATATTCTTTAGAGACTATCTTTCATCCAAAATCTTCCATCTCCCAAATCCTTAAGCAAATCCACCATCCAATCTCCCCAAGCATTCCTCTATCTAGATCCCTCAGCGGTTCCTCCAGCATTCCATCTTCCAATCCTCAAGAAAATCCACCATCCAATCTCCCCAAACCTTCCTCTATCCAATCCTCAAGCATTCTTCCATCCAAATCCAAATCTTCCTCCATCCAAATCTCCTAGCAGTTCCATCATCCTCATCCTAAGCATTTCCTCCATCTTTCCATCACCCGGTATCTTCCCTTGTCATTGGTATCTCACTATAGGCTACCTTTCATGCAATCCAATGCCATTCATCCCTATCTAAACATTCCTTGCAGTCTTCTAGCCATCTTCCAATCCTCTCCACATCCTCTAGCTATCCAAAATCCAACATCCAAGATCAAGCCACCCAATCCAATCACATCCTTAGTCTTGTAGCAAGCCTTGATCTCAATCCAATCATCATCATTGGGATATGTCCTTCCCAAATCTGTGTCATTTTAGGACACATCATCCATCACCAGTCCATCTTGGCCTTCCAGCCCAATTGGGGCATCATCTTGCATATCTTTGGAGTTTTAGCTTCACCCCTAGGTTCTTCCTATCCTCAATCCTGAGCTTCTGTACATACCCATTGTAAATATCCTTGCATCTTGTTCTACATATCCTTGTCAGTCCTGCAACAACATCTGATCAGAAATCTTGTCCTACCCAGCCTCGCACTTCAGCAATATCAATTGTCAACTATCCTTGATCATCGTGACCATCTTTGAACCACATCATTTACCAATCAACAACACAACATTCTCCCCATCAGCATAGGGTCCGCATAGATGTATGCTTCTATTTTGTCTGACCTAAGCCTAATCATGGGTCCCCTCAGTTGTATGCTTCTTGTTTGACCTAATCTTCCACCAAGCACACTAGGTCTATGTCGATGCATCCTTCCACACATTCAGATTAATCTTCCCGCCATCAATCAAATCAAATCTCCTCCTTGGCAAAGGTTGTCTTTTGGAGTTATCATTTTGACCTTGGATTTTTTTCCTTTGGGTCTTGTTAATCTTTTACAGCTTCTCATTGTTCTCTACTCAAGGTCACCAAGATCCTTTATATCATGGTGCACTACAAATGAGGATAATTTGGGGCAAGGTCTTTTGATCTTTTGCTTCTGCCTGTGAGTCAGTCGTGTGTTTGTGGTTTCTTCAGCATCATTTCCACCGTGCCTCCTTTGGGTTTCATGTGTGATGCTAGGGAAACCCTGCATGTCTTTTTAGCGTCAGTCCTCTGCAACACTGGTGACAAGGCCTCGTGATCCCAGTATCCTTGGCAGGTCTCTAGCATTGCTATATTAAACTAGGTTGTGCTCTCCACATTTGCACTTGGAGCTTCCCCAAATCCCTTGCATCTTGCATCATATAGATTAATCTTGCATCTTGCATCTCTCATGTAGCTGCATCCTGCATTTTGCATTCACCCATCTTTGCTCTTGGAAGCTTGGTTATTTATCTCTCCTTCTTCCTAGGTCCTTCCTTATCTGTTTCCTTTCAAGAAAATTCCACAACATTTACTCCTTGCATTATTTTCTCAAGGGGGCACAACACCTCATTCCTCTAAGTTCTAGCCTTGGGAATCTTATTTTCTTATCTTTGACACCATGCCACTTGCAACATCACATCAAAGAGGGGCAAAATGTAGACACCTAAAAATCCTTTAGAAAATAAAGTATTTTTTATTTTTTGAAAAATCCCTGATGACATCATCATTTTAATTAATTAATTAATTATTTAATTAATTTATTTATTTTTATGTCATTAAATCCCTTTACCTTAATTAAAAATATTTAATTAAGGAATCCCTCCCAAAAATGTTTAAATCTTATTTAAACATTATTTCCCTATTTATTAATTATTTAATTAATAAATTGACCAAAAATCCCAAAATAAATAATTAAGTTATTTTTTACCCAAAACTTGGTCAATTTCCTTAAGACCACTAACCTCTTCTAGAATCTTCTAATCCTTCTTTAATTTTGATTAAAGACTAATCCCATCATTTCCTAACCCTAATCCCAACTCAAGAATATTTAATTAAGATTAAATATTAAACCTAATCCTAATCCCCCTCCTAACCTTCTCACATTCCCTAACCAAGGTTAGCCAACTCCTAAGCTTAACCCAAAGTCAACAAACTTCTAGAAATTTCCCTTACATGCATTAAATGCATTTAAAGCCTCCTTATCCCTCTTACATGCATTTATGATACATTTAAGAAGCTCCTCACCCCTTTCTTACACCCTTTGACCTTAGGCACATTTCCCAAATTGTGCACATCCCTCCCATCTTTCAACCCAATGCCCTTGTGACACTTGTCACAAGGAGGTGGCCTTGAACTAGCACAATCTATGTGCTCCCCTTTGAATGAATCTTGGCCTCTCTTAAGGATTTTGATCCTGGCCATTCATTCCTCCTTCCCAAATCCTATAATTGCTCCTTCTTCTAAGAGAAAATTAATTAGCTTACCTTTTATTTAAAGTATTGTTATCATGCTCATTTAGCTCTAGACTTAGCATAATCAATACTAATTGTTAGTTTTTCATCATTTTCAAGATTTCTTAAAACACATATTAATATAGCTTTAATGGATTAACCTAGCTTCTTCCATTGTTTTGCATAAGCATAGCATCATATCACATCTCTATTTGGTCTAAAATCAATCTTAGCATAAGCATCATGTAGCTTAATCTTCATTTCAGCATCATTTTGGATCCTTGAGGCCTTAGGGGAAAATCAGGTGTTCTATACCTATTTTGTGCCATTTATGAGGTTTTCATGGATTTCAATCCATCCTAAAATGCATAAGGAACATGCTCCATGCGAATAGAGAGCACACCCACATGCCTCTTATTAGAGAAAATCAAACAGTGCTTGGGTGCACCTATTTTTAGCTCAATCTAAGGTGGCCTAGCTTAGAGTTTCTTTGTTTTGAATTAGTTTCATGCTAGATTAAAAATCTAAATCTTTGTTTGGTTTGAAGCTTTCAAAACAGGTATCCTCAAAAGCCTTGCTCACAATTTCATCTTTTGTTGTAGTCTTATATTTCTCTCTGGCCTTCTCTTCTTATTTCATCCAATTCAACTAATTGGATCATTTTTTTTTGGAAAGGATCACATATATCCAATCCTTCATCTTGTATAAATTGGTAGATAGGTAGAAAATTATTCACATGTAGCCTAGACTTCATATCATAGACTGGTTCAAAAGGAGACTTACCTGTAGCTTTTTTTTTCCCCTGTAATTCTATCAGTCCATAATGATGATTGTAATTTTGCATGCGAGGATCTTTTGTTCTTTTCCAAAGTTTTATTCAAAATTTGTAGAATGCTTTTATTTCTTGATTCTTCTTATCCATTAGCCTATGGGTGATATGGGGAAGGATATGATAGAACCATCCCCATCTCTAAGAAAAAATTAGTGAATTCTTGTGATCTAAAACACATGGCATTATCCATTACTAGTTTGATAGGAACACCAAACTTTGTCACTATATTTTTCATCAAGAATTCAATCACTACTGCACTTGTAGCTTTATTTGTTGGGATTGCTTCAATCCACTTAGTAAAATAATTAGTAGCCACAAGCATCCAACTATGTCCCCCACTGGATTCTTCAATGAATTCCCTAATAAAATCAATACCCCACATGGAAAAATGAGCCTTTGCAACCATAGGGTTTAACATCAATGCTCCTAAAAACTTTAGCTTATTTGAGAACCTCTAGCATGGGTCACATTTCCTGACAAATGAATGTATCTTTAAACAAGATAGGCCAAAAGTAACCAGCCCTCATAATTTTGTGAGTTGTTGCCCTAGCTGAATGATGTCCTTCACACAGTCTAGAATGCATTTCTTTTAAAACTTTCTCAGATTTCCCTTTGTCAAAACATAAGAGCAATATCCCATCATTATCCTTCCAATATAAGTCAGCTTGTGACAATACATATCTTTGAGCCTGCAATTTAAGGCTTCTCCTTTGAATGTCATTCAAACCTTTTGGGCAACTAGCATGTTTAAGAAAATACACAATATTAGTATACCAAGGTTGCATCTCAATACTAGTGATTGTTCCTTTACTTATATCAACATTATTCACTTGAATTAAGTCCATATTTTATTCTGTCGTCAATTTGGCTACTCCCAAACCTCTAACCAACTTGGTTATATGAAGCTCTAAGTCAAATTCCTAGATGTTGTTAATCCATTTACATGTTTTCCCTATTACCTCACTCTGCACCAGAATATCTTTTACTGTAGCATGAGGAACATATGCATTTACCTTAGCACAAACTAGATAAGGTCTAAAATCTTGACTTCCTTTACAAATGCATAGGCCTATTTTTCCATTAGCCCATAGTTTAGCTTAGCTGATTGCAATGATTTGCTAAAGAAAGCAATGGGATGCTCAAATCCTTAGTAATGGGATGCAATGATTTGTTTATCAAGTTTTCTCAATAAACCAAACTTGATACCCCTTATCAACTAGCTATCCAACACTCAAAAGATTATGTTTCAACTAAAATACATTACCTCTGGTTCTAGATCTAGTGCCAATAAAATTACCATCCTTGTCTTTTATCACACAAGTGTTCTCAGTAAACCAAACTTGATATCCCTTATTAACTAGATGTCCAACACTCAAAATATTATGTTTCAAACCATCCACAAAGTAAACATCATTAGTATTAGTCTTTCCATCAAGAGTAATAGATCCTATACCTTTAATCAAACAAGGTGCATTATTTCCAACTCTAACAACTCCTCCATCATAATTGTTAAACTTTATGAACTTTTTCATGTCTCTAGTCATATGATGTGAACAACCATTATCTATAATCCAATCAGCTTTCTTTTCTACTTGAGAAACTAAAGCTTTTTCTTCCTTAATTTTTGTTTCAGGATTTTTTTCTTTAATTGCTACAAATCCTATATCAGCAAGCTCAATTTCACTTTCACTCAAGGATTTCTCCAAACTAGCTTCAATTTCTTCATCATTTTCATAGTAACATTCTTTAGATCTCCTAGGATTCAAGTTCTTCCTATACTTCTTAACTCTCTTAGGACATTTAGATGCAAAATGACCATATTCTTGACAAGTCCAACATTTAAAAATTTTCTTACCATCTGGTTCTCTTTTCACAAGAAAGGCAATACCTTCTTCAATCTTCCTATCTTCTTTTCATTTCTAGATTTGTTGCTACTAGCATAACCTCCCCTCACACTGATGCTTCTTGACAAAGTAGGGCAAACACTAAGAGCACTAAATGCTGTCTCCATTCTAAGTAAGGCTCTTGATAGCCTTAGGTTCATATCTGCTACTTCCAATCTTCCAAGAAGAGTCTCTCTAGTAAAGTTTGTAGTACAAGGAATAACTTATTCAATCATCTATGTTGTCTGCTTAAATGCAGGAGTCAATGTCCTTAGAATTTTCTATATCACTTCATTTTCTCTTGGTTCCTCCACAAGATTTTATCCTTGTAATAATCTCTAACATTCTACCAATATGGCTTCTAACATATTCATCTTCCATCATTCTTATGTCTTCAAATGTGCATATCTAATTATGTAATCTGACTTTCTTTGCATGTTCATCACCTTCAAAAGTAGACTATAAAGCTAACCAAATTTCATGAGATGTCTTTAGATATTTTACTTGATTGTACTCATTTTCTGGAAGGGCTGACAAGAGTGCTTCTCTACCAAGTATGTTACACATGAATAGATCTCTCTCTTCATTTGTACAATCTTCAATCTTATCCTCATCAATGATAGTCTTCTGATTATTTGTAGTTAACCAATAACCTAGTCCTAAACAAAGTAGGTGTGTCTTCATATTTTCTTTCCAGCTATCAAAATTTACTCCATCAAACTTAGAGCTTTCTTTCTTGAAATGATTTTCCATGGATCTCCTTAAGCTGTTAAACTTTTCCTTCAAGGACCTACTTCTCTGATACTAATTGTTAGAAAGTAAAGTCCACCAAGATAACTAAGAGGGTTGGGGGGGGGGTGAATCATTTATTAGATAAATACAAATTTTACCAATATTAATAGATTTTAACTATGTAAGCAATGTAATCAACAACCATAGAAAGATATACATGCACAATAACACAATGACATAAGATATGTTGACTAGGGAACCTCTTGATCAAAGAGTAATACCCGGTGGGAATGATGCCCACAAAAGATGCACTAATATGAAAGTTCCTTGTGAGAGGATGGACTCTGTTAGGAATCTTATGAAATACATTTAGTACATATGAGTCCCTATTAGGAGAGTTTGAATTCCTACTAAAAGATTCTAACTCTCTTAGGAGTTAATGAAGATAGAAGGACCCACTACCCAAACAGCTTCAAGGTAAGATCACTTAACTCACTATCCAATTGATCTTTTCATTACTCAAAAAAATAATACCAAAAGATTACTAATCTCAACAATTCAATACTCCTTCTCTGATTATGCCAAACCACACCAATTGCTTCTTTAGATCTCAATACCAGATCTCTTCACTTCGCATATCCTCTTTCAACAAATTAGCTTTCACAACTTCTTCATTCACTTTCTAACTTACATGTACACACTAAGAAAAGGAAAACATTCCTTCCTTTATATCAAACTCAAGTAATTACAAATGAGTCAACATACAAATTAAAAAATAAAAGTTTCCACATGTTACATAAAAATTCCACAAAATTGTCAGCTTCCAATTAAGATAATTCTTCATGTGTGTGACCTCGGATCTTGTGCTCACATCCAAATCACTATCAACATATCTTCAAATACCTTATAAATGTGCATGATCAGATTCCATCCTAATTAGGAGATATCATCTGATTTCCATAAACTGCTACTCAGGAACACTGCCTGAATACTGCTTCCACTAATTTCCTCATAACTATCATGAATAAATGAATTTCCATCTACACTCTTAACCATGATCTCATTGAACATCATAGAGTAAGTCCTAAAATTTTCATAGCTTCATCTTCAATATCCCAAGTGCGCTAACTCAAACACTGTCTACTTCTCTGCTAATCTCTATTAGATCATTGTGTTGACATCAATGACAATCACAGTCATGAATGCAACAACAACTACTATAGAATGGCTAGGAATAATCCCCCATAGGATATATTTAGAATTCATTCCTAACAATCTCCCCCACTAGCATTGATGGCAATATAAATGAAAAAACATCCAATTTCCATGAATACCAACACTGCAACACTACTACTCTGAAATAATTTCATATCCTCTTCGTCAATCAAATCTTGCTTCATTTTCCTATCCAGTTCTCTCCAATAGATGGTTTTTCATGTATACTTCTCCCCCATTGACATCAATGACAAATGTTTCATCATTATGTCAACAACTTCAACATCAAAAGACATTATTTAGAAAATACATTTACTAGAGTCCTCATGACTCAGCTCAGATACACATACTCCCCCATAGAGGAAGTACCATCATCCAGTCCAGAAGAAAGATAGGGCTTATATACCACTGGATGGATGCAAAAATCTACATCACTTCTCAAAAGTAGGATGGGGCATAATCCTGAGCATACCTCTCACATACTCAAATATATCCTTAGGCAAAGGCTTTGTAAATATATCTACAATCTACTGCTTTTTTGCTTATGTACTCAAGTCTAACTTCTTTCTCTACCACTTTCTCTCTCACTACATGATACTTTATCTCTATATGCTTTGTCTTAGAATGTAACACTGGGTTCTTAGACATACTAACTATGCTGGTGTTATCACAATGTATAACAATGAGCTCAACAAATTTTATTCCAACATTTGTTTCATGCAAATTATCTGATTACAATTGTTTGCTACTACCACATACTATACTTTTTCTATGCTCTATGAAATATAGTTCTTCTTCTTGCTTAGCCAAGAAACTAGTATTCCTCCAAGGAAAAATGCTCCACCACTAGTGCTCTTTTTATCATCAACACTACCTCCCCAATCACCATCTGTATATGCACATAGGGTAAAATCATCAGATTTTTCATACTACAATCCATACTAAAGTGTGCCTCTTAAGTACCTTAGTATCCTCTTTACTACTACATAATATGATTCTCTGGGTTCAGCTTGAAATCTTGCTACAATTCCAACTGCATGTGATATATCAGGTCTTGTATGAGTCAAATATTACAATCCTCCAATCATAGATCTGTAGTTGTTTTTTTCCACTGCAGGAGTCTCATCTGTGCTAGATAACTTATGTCTAGTTACCATAGGTGTTCCAACTGGTTTACAGTTCTCCATTCCAAATCTCTTTAGTAAATCATTCAAGTACTTTGTCTGACTTACAAAGATACCATCATTATTCTGTGTCATCTGCAATCCTAAAAAGTATTTCATTTCGCCAATCATACTCATTTCAAATTTAGTCTTCATTTCATCTGCAAATTTATCACTGGCTTCATCTTCTCCTCTAAAGATAATATCATCAACAAAAATAACAACAACTAACAAACCATTTTCAATTTCTTTTGTGTACAGGTTTCTATCAGCTGTGCCTTTTGTAAATCCTAATTTTAACAAATACTTATCCAATCTCGCATACCAAGTTCTATGTGCTTACTTTAGCCCATATAAAGCTTTCTTCAATTTACATACCATATCTTCTTCTTGAGTTAAAGGAAAACCTTCAGGCTACTCAATGTAGACTTCTTCCAATTCTTCATTCAGAAATGCTGACTTCACATCCATCTGATACACTTTGAATTTCTTGTAAGCTGCATAGGCCAAAAACATTCTTACTACTTCAATTCTTGCTACTAGTGCAAAAGTTTCTTCATTGTCAATTCCTTCTTGCTATGAGTATCCTTTACATACCAATATTGCTTTGTTCCTTACTACTTCTCCTTGTTCATTCATCTTGTTTCTTAATACCCATTTTTTTCCTATAAAATTCTTATCTTTAGGTGTAGGGACTAGTTCCCACGTCTTGTTCTTTTCAATCTAATCTAGTTCTTCTTTCATAGCTTTAATCCATTGTTCATCTTCACAAGCTTCACTAGTAGATTTAGGTTCAATTTGAGAAATCAAACACAACTATTCTTGTAGCTTATTTTGTGTCAGAAATCCTCTGTCTATGCTTCCAATAATCTACTCAAAAGGATGATTCCTTGATAGATTCCTGTTGGGTGTCACTATCTCAGTACTTTTTTCTACTGTAGGTTCTTCAATGGTTTCTTCACTGTGGCTTTCATTCAACAAATCACTGTCAATTTCATAGAATAATTCAGTGGTCTCTAGATTAGGTCTAGGCTGAGTTCCTTCATCTGATTCATAATCAAGCATTCTTTCTTGAATTTTGAACTTTTCATCAACTTTAGCATTTGCACTCTCAACAATAGTCTTAGTTCTCTTATTGTAACATCTATAAGCTTTTCTCTTCAATGAATATCTAAGAAATATACCTTCATCACTTCCAGGATCAAACTTTCCAATGTCATCATCTCTCTTAATATAACATTTGCTTCCAAAAATTCTAAAATACTTAACTGATGGTGCATGTCCAAACCATAGTTCATAGAGTGTCTTGTGTGTGTCTGGTCTAATTTGTACTCTATTAATTTTGTATACTATTGTTTTCACTACTTCTCTTAGGAATATCTTTGCCAAGTCATTCTCAAATAACATAGCTCTTGTTGCTTTAGTTACCGGTATGTTTCTCCTTTCTGCAATACCATTTTGTTCAGGTGTCCTAGGGGATGAAAAATATCTCTTAATACCATTCACTTCACAAAAAATATTAAATTCTTTTGAAGTAAATTCTCCACCTCTATCTGATCTCAAACATTTAATCTTCATTCTAGATTCATTCTCAACTTTATTCTTAATGATTTTAAACTTATCAAATGCTTCAGATTTTTCTTTAAGAAATGCAATCCACATCATTCTTGTAAAATCATCAACAAGAATCATAAAATACCTTTCTCCATAGAATCCTCTAGTCCTTGTAGCACCACTAAAATCTATATGAACAATCTCCAACTTCTCTGTTGTTGTAAACTTCTTGCTAGGAAATGAGGTTCTCTTTTGTTTAGCCATCACACATTCCTTGCAAATCATGTTAGTAGGCTTCACAATTTTAGGCAAATCTCTTACTGCAAGTGTAGTACTCACTTTCACAATGTTATCAAAGTTTATATGAAAAAAATTTCTATGCCATAACCAACTATCATCAATCTTAGTAATCAAGCATGTCATCTCAGTAGGATTCAACTGAAATACATTACCTCTGGTTCTAGATCCAGTGCCAATAAAATTACCATCCTTGTCTTTTATCACACAAGTGTTCTCAGTAAACCAAAATTGATATCCCTTATTAACTAGATGTCCAACACTCAAAAGATTATGTTTCAAACCATCCACAAAGTAAACATCATCAGTATTAGTCTTTCCATCAAGAGTAATAGATCATATACCTTTAATCAAACAAGGTGCATTGTTTCCAACTCTAACAAGTCCTCCATCATAATTGTTAAATTTTATGAACTTTTTCATGTCTCTAGTCATATGATGTGAACAACCACTATCTATAATCCAATCAACTTTCTTTTCTACTTGAGAAACTAAATCTTTTTCTTCCTTAATTTCTATTTCAAGATTTTCCTCTTTAATTGCTACAAATCCTATATCGTCATGCTTAGTTTCACTTTCACTCAAAGATTTCTCCAAACTAGCTTCAAGTTCTTCATCATTTTCATAGTAACATTCTTTAGATCTCCTAAGATTAAAGTTATTCCTATACTTCTTAACTCTCTTAGGAAATTTAGATGCAAAATGACCATATTCTTGACATGTCCAACATTTAAAAATTTTCTTACCGTCTGGTTCTCTTTTCACAGGCAAGGCAATACCTTCTTCAATATTTTTGTCTTCTTCATTTCTAGATCTATTTCTGCTAGCATAATCTCCACTCACATTGATGCTTCTTGACAAAGTAGGGCAAACACTAACAGCACTGAATGCTATCTGCATTCTAGGTAAGTCTCTTGATAGCCTCAGGTTCATCTTTACTACTTCCAATCTTCCAAGAAGAGTCTCTTTGGTAAAGTTTGTAGTACAAGGAATAACTTGTTCAATCATCTATGTTGTCTACTTAAATGGAGGAGTCAATGTCCTCAAAATTTTCAATATCACTTCATTTTCTCTCTTGGTTCCTCCATAAGATTTTATACCTGCAACAATCTCTGACATTCTACCAATATAGCTTCTAATAGATTCATCTTCCATCATTTTAATATCTTCAAATGCACATATCCAATTATGTAATCTGACTTTCTTTGCATGTCCATCACCTTCAAAAGTAGACTATAAAAGATAACCAAATTTCACGAGATGTCTTTAGATATTTTACCTAACTATACTCATTTTCCAGAAGGGCTGACAAGAGTGCTTCTTTGGCAAGTATGTTACACATGAATAGATCTCTCTCTTCATTTGTACAATCTTCAATCTTATCCTCATCAGTGATAGTCTTCTGATTCTTTGTAGTTAACCAATAACCTGGTTCTAAACAAAGTAGGTGTGTCTTCATCTTTTCTTTCTAGCTGTCAAAATTTACTCCATCAAACTTAGGGCTTTCTTTCCTAAAATGATTTTCCATGTATCTCCTTAAGCTTTTATACTTTTCCTTCAAGGACTTGCCACTCTGATACTAATTGTTAGAAAGTAAAGTCCACCAAGATGACTAAGAGTGGGGGGGGGGGGGGGGGTGAATCAGTTATCAGATAAATACAAATTTTATCATTCTTAAGAGATTTTAACAATGTAAGAAATGTAATCAACAACCATAGAAAGATATACATGCATAATAACACAATGACACAAGATATGTTCACTAGGGAACCTCTTGATCAAAGAGTAAACCCTGGTGTGAATAATGCCCACAAAAGATGCACTACTATGAAAGTTCCTTGTGAGAGGATAGAATCTATGAGGAGTCTTATGAAATACATTCAATACATATGAGTCCCTGTTAGGAGACTTTGAATCCCTGCTAAAAGATTCTAACTTTGTTAAGAGTTAAGGAATACAGAAGGACCCACTGTTCAAACAGCTTCAGGGTAAGATCACTAAACTCACTATCTAACTGATCTTTGTATTACTCAATAGAATAATACCAAAATATTTCTAATCTCAATAATTCAATAATACTTCTTTGACTATGCCAAACCGCACCAACTGCTTCTTCAGTTCTCAATACCACATCTATGTACTTTGCATATGCTCTTTCAAAAAATTCACTTTCACAACTTCTTCATTCAATTTCTCACTTACATGTACACACTAAAAAAAATAAAACATTCCTTCCTTTATACCACACTCAAGTAATTAAAAATGATTCGGCATACAAATTACAGAATAAAAGTTTCCACATGTTACATAAAAATTACACAAAACTGTCAGGTTCTAATTAAGATAATGCTTCACTCATGTGACCTCAGATCTTGCACTCACATCTAGATCACTATCAACATGTGTTCAACTACCTCATAACTTCACATGATTAGATTCCATCCTAATTAGGAGATATCATCCAATTTTCACAAACAGCTACTCAGGAACACTGCCTAAATACTACTTCCACTGATTTCCTCATAACTTTCATGAATACATGAATTTTCATCTACACTCTTAACCACAATTTCATAGAACATCATAGAGTAATTCCTCAACTTTTCATAGCTTCATCTTCAATATCCCAAGTGCGCTAACTCAAACACTATCTACTTCTCTGCTAATCTCCAGTAGATCACTGTGTTGAGATTAATGACAATCACAGTCACGAATGCAACAACAACTACTACAGAATGGCTGTGAATACTCCCCCATAGGATATATTCAACATTCATTCCTAACAATGTCACCATTCTTCTTTCTGACTAGTACCAAGTTAGAAACTAAAGATGAATGCCTTATGGGCTCAATAATACCTACATCCCTCAACTCGGTCAACTATGTTTGCATTTTAGTAGCTAGAAGTGGATTGATAGGCCTTTATTTTTTCCTAAAAGGTTTGGCATCTTCTTTTTAATGGATTTCATGCTGAAACAAGTCTTCCATATAGGCTTTGAGATCATCATAATACTAGGAAAATACATGTTTATACCTTTTCAACAATCTTATTAAATTGGTTCTTACTTCCCTACTAAGTCCCTTTCCAATATATACTAATTGAGGAGATGTTTCTAACCCTAGGTTTACTTCTCCCACCTTAGAATTGGATTTTTGTGACATATAATTGTCATTTATTTTGAGCATGCCTCCTAATTCAACTATTCCCTTAGGAATATGGTTGGAAGCTAGCTGAACAATCTCATTTCCCATGATACACTTCTTTCCATCAAAAACTTCTTGATGGGCATTAAAATCAATCTATTGTCCATCATATTGATCCAAACCTTGAATGAACCTAAGGATATCATCATCATCCTCAAAGACTTTCCAATTATGAACATTATCAGGCACAACATGTCTACTTTTTATCTCTAACTTTGATACACTAGTAAGGGTAACATCATTATTTTTTAGTGCCACATTTGCAAGGAAATATGCCATGATATTTTTTGATCTTTCTACCTAGACAAAATTGAAAGCATCAAAAAATTTAATTCTATCTCAAACAACATATCTATGTAATTTAAGTCTATCATCCTTGGCAGCATATTTGGATCTGATCTAAGCTATGATTAACTGGGAATCTCCCTGAACTTTCAAATATTTTATACCATGATTTAAGGCAATATCTAGCCCCAATATCAATACCTCATACTCAGAAGTATTATTTCTGTAGTGGAAGGTCAATAGAAAGGAATATTTGAAAGTAATACATGATAGGATATTATCAATACACTAGCTCCTAAGCCTTCTTTAGAGCATCCTCCATCAAAGTATAGTTTCCATAATCCATCTTGCTATAATAGTAGCTCATCAAAAATTGGATCATTATTTTTCATTTGTGGCACTATTTCCTCGACCATGAAATTTTCCATGTCAATGTCAACACAAAAATGTAGGTCTTCAGGTGCTATCATTTCAATCATGACAGAAGAGCGAGCCTCTCTATACAGTTTTACCTTAGTACCATTTATAGGTATTATAGCATATGACATGTCCAATTGTAGCTTTCCTCCCATTGTTGTTTCCCATTGTCTTGATAGAAGCATACCATAATGAGGCTTGGTGTCAACTACAACTACATCCATCCTATAAGTAGCTTTAGGAAATCTAGCAATTTTTACCTCTATCCTAACCAATGTCCCTACCACAGGAATAGATCTATTATCCATGGCATAACATATGTCATTGGATGTATCAACTTACAGTCCCAGCTCCTTCATGACATGGTATGGAATCATAGTGGTTGTAGCACAAGATTCAATCATGCAATTTTTAAGTAATAAATTATTGACAATCAGAGTAACATAGAATGGTTCAATGGAAGATGGCTCCTAAGTCACAATATTTCAAACACAAAACTTAGAAATCTCCTTATTTATCTTAGGTCCTTCTACTGACTTTCCCTTTTCTAATACAATAGGGATGTCTCCATGTTCATTTATTAATGCCAAGGTAGTCGCCTTATGCTCTTTTATTTTTAACATCTCCAACAAAGAGATTGAAACCTTCATTTGAGACAAAGCATGTCTCATGTCAAAAGTTGGGGGTTCAATAGAAAGATGAAAGAAGTCCTTTCCCCTACCAACCTTCTTTCTTCTCTTTTCTATGACAACTTCCTCATTCCTTTGAGTATTTTGAACCAGAATGGGCTCTTCTTTATTGTTGTTACCACCTATGCTTTTAAATGTATTTGGTTTCAAATAAACCTTATTCTGAGGATCATCTTTGACAAACACTGACCTTGGTACTCCCTGATTAGCTTCTACTCTTCTGTTCCTCAAATTATATGAGGATCTAGCCTAAGAAATTGTAGCCACAATTAAAGTCTTGATTTCTTCTTTATTGGGCTTTCTCTAGTGAGCATTATTAAATTCCAGCCTGACCGTATTTGTTTTGCAAATATCATCATCAAATTCCTCCTAATCAAAATAGGAAAAAACTTATTTCTCATACAAGGGGAGACTTATCCTCATATGATCAACATCAACTAACATATCTTCATCTTCTAAAGATGAAAGTTCTTCCACCTTTTCTATGGTAAACATGTTTACTGCAGGCTTTTCAGATCCTTCATGATCTCCTACATATAAGTATTACGGTTCTTCTCTTAAGGCTTGGGCTACATCACAATGATAGGGTGAGTGAGGCATATTACAAGCCACACACCATTGAACACTTTCTACATTATGTGATGTAATCTTCTTCAAAGGGTCTAGGGTATCCATTCCCTTTTGTGTCTCATTGGTATCAAAAATAGGTTTCCCATCTTTCCAATTTGTCTTGTAGGGCCGATCATGTAGCCTAGGGAATCTTTCTTGCCTTTAAAATGGTGGTCTATTATTCTAAAAACCTCTCCCACCCTTTTCTAATCTGACATAAAGGTCTTTGACAACATTGGCCAGCTTGTCAACTTTGTCATCTTCTTTGCTAGGTTTTACCATACATGTTTTGTCATGCCCCGCAAGGGAACTAGGGAAGAGAACAAAGATTCTCTTTGTAAAAGAAAACATAAGTAGAGATTTATGAAAAATATTGAATTTTTAAAAAGAATTAAATAAGCAAAACATAGATTAACTTAGATTCCTCCTAGGCTCCCTTCTTATTAAATGCATGATTCATTTAAGTCCATTAAGTAATCTAGCAACAAGATTTACTTCACAAAGAAAACCTCATCATATCATTATAATATTCTTTATTAAGAACTATAAAGTACTTTCATTTCAATTTTCCATTTAAAATCATCTATATTCCTAAGTATCCTTTATGAACAATATAACTTTTAAATTAAATAGAATCATCTAAATCATTTGATACATTGAAAATATACTACATTTGTTTCACTAGCTTTTCCTTTAATCATCCATAATGAAAATCATACTACTTAACTTAAAATCTTACAAAATCCTTTTCTTTTCCAACATACACCTTATACATAAATTTAACACCTCCCTTTTCCCTTTTCCTAAATCTACCCATTCCAATTACATCATTTTGAATTACATCAATGATTACATTACATTCATCTCCTCTTGGGATATTTACATCATGAAAGATAATTACAAAGCCTTCATTCTTCAAAAATTGGTACATAAGCAAGCATGAATCTTCAAACACTGCATCCGCAAAAGATACCTCGATAAAAAGATTTACCACCCAACCACATGGATACACAAAAGGCCCACTCCCCCATGCTAGGAGATAAACACCAAGGTCCACAAAGAAGGAATAGCTAGGCCATGCGTAGGGTTGGGTAACCTTTCCCACATAGCAAATAAAAGAAGATCAAAGTATAAATGTTTCCCCAAAAAGGTTCTAAGGCTTGATATAAACTCTAAGCAACAACCTAAGTGAGTGTCATTGCATAGCCCTCACCCCTTGGGTTGTCCTGGTACTAGCCACTCTGGGCCCCGGCCCCCAAGTAGGCACATGCAGGATCGAATGTCTTTCATACAGACAAGTGCCATTCGATTGTACCTACTCATAGGTACCTTCTCCCACTCCCATCCATAGCCTTTACTAGCACTAGTGGCATGGGCAAGGTACATTTAATCTTTTTAATGTTTGAACCCATTCCCATAAGTTTAATTAAGTTTTCACTTGTTAAATAACTCTTCAGTCGGTTATCCTGGTGTGGACAAGGCTTTTGAGGATACCTATTTTTGAAAGACTCAAGCCAAGAAAAGATTAGATGTTAGTCTAGCATGAAATCAATCAAAAACAAGTAAAACTCTAAACTAAGTCACCTCAGATTGAGCTAAAATAGGTGCACCCAAGCACTGTTTGATTTGCTCTTGCTTAAGGGGATGTGGGTGTGCTCTCTAAGCACTTGGAGCATGCTCCTTATGCATTTTAGGATGGATTGAGATCCATGAAAACCTCATAAATGACACAAAAATAGGTATAGAACACCTGATTTGCCCCTAAGGCCTCAAGGTTCCAAATGATGCTGAAATGAAGATTAAGCTACATGATGTTTATGTTAAGATTGATTTTAAGCCAAATAGAGATGTGATATGATGCTATGCTTATGCAAAACAATGGAAGAAACTAGGTCAATCCATTAAATCTATGCTAAGATGTGTTTTAAGAAAGCTTGAAAATGATGAGAGACTAACAATTAGTATTGATTATGCTATGTCTAGAGCTAAATGAGCATGATAACAATGCTTGAAATAAAAGGTGTATGGTTTCTCTTAGAAATGAGGGTATTTATAAGATTTCCTAAGGGGGAATGAGTGGCCAGGATCAAAATCCTTAAGAGAGGCCAAGATTCATTGAAAGGGGAGCACATGGATTGTGCTAGTTCAGGGCCACCTCCTTGTGACAAGTGTCACAAGGGCATTGGGTTGAAAGATGGGAGGAATGTGCACAATTTGGGAAATGTGCCTAAGGTCAAAGGGTGTAAGAAAGGGGTGAGGGGCTTCTTAAATGCATGATAAATTCATGTAAGAGGGATAAGGAGGCCTTAAATGCACTTAATGCATGTAAGAGAAGTTTCTAGAAGTTTGTTGACTTTGGGTTAAGCTTAGGAGTTGGCTAACCTTGGTTAGGGAATGTGACAAGGTTAGGGGGGATTAGGATTAGGATTAGGACTTTCTAGAAGAGTCTAGAATTTCCTTAGGATAAACATGGATTTTAGGAAATAAATAAAGATTTATTTATTTCCATGGCTTAGGTTTGAGAATATTTATTAAAATGAATTTAATAAACACGAGGATTAAATATTTAATCTTAATTAAATATTTTGAGTTGGGATTAGGGTTAGGAAATGAAGGGATTAGCCTTTAATTGAAATTAAAGAAGGATTAAAAGATTCTGGAAGAGGTTAATGGTCTTAAGGAAATTGGCCAAGTTTTGGGCAAAAAATAAATAAATAATTTATTTTGGGATTTTTGGTCAATTTATTAATTAAATAATTAATAAATAGGGGAATAATGTTTAAATAAGATTTAAATATTTTTGGGAGGGATTCCTTAATTAAATATTTTTAATTAAGATAAAGGGATTTAATGACATAAAAATAAATAAATAAATTAAATAAATAACTAATTAACAAATGATGATGTCATCAGGGATTTTTCAAAAAATAAAAATACTTTATTTTCTAAAGGATTTTTAGGTGTCTACACCTGGTTCTAGCCACTTAGGGCCCCGGCCTCACACTGAGAGCCACTCACTAGGTTTCGTTAGGTTTTCTACCCCTTAACCCACATATCACAATCACATCATACATGTAGTAAAAACACATTATAAACACATTTGAGAACTGCTACAAAGAATAGAAAATAATAAGATAGTTTATGGATGTTTAGGGAATTTAGGACCGTTTAAGGATGCTTAGAATGTCCTGATCCTCTTAGACAACACTAAACCCTATATTGTTTCCTACACACATCCTAACCCTATTAAGGCATCTAAATGCACTGGATATAACCTCTGCCAAACATATTTAAGGTTCACATAAAATTCCATATGCCAAAAGATAATGTTCCGTAAATTGCATTCTAAACCTGAAATATGACTAAGTCTAATTTTATTAAAAATCTAAAATCTAGAAGTTGCAACTTAACTCCTAGGAAGCTGAAACCTATCCCAATCAATCTGAAAGGTACCTAATCTCTTTATACAAGTATAACTTAAAGTATAAGAGTCACTTATACTTAAATGTTATACTTGTATAAAGCGAATGTTATTAAAAATCCATATTTAACAATTATTACAAATTTAAATAAACAAAGATAGTTTTCATTTATACATCCAATATTTATAACCTAAGCTAGACTATGAAATACTATAAATCAATAACTAAATTTGATAGAAATTTAAATATACTAAATTTAATATTCATTAACATCTAAAAGGAATAAAACAACTACCAAATAAAAATAAGTTTAAAAAAAATGACTTGTGGGGGGGACCCTGCAGGCCCCACACACCATTAACCATGTGCCCTACGTGCTTCCCTAGCCTGTAGACCATAGCAGGTTATAGCTATTGCAGTACCTATTGCCATAGTAGTCAGGTACTACTGTAGCAATGCCTGCTGCTATGGTTATATGTCGTAGGGGGAGTGGGGAAGGTGGTGGCCCCACTTCCCAAAACTTTTCATTTCATTTTTTTATATTTTATATTATTTTTTATATTTTATATTATCTTTTGGAAAACAAAAGAAAAAGAACTCCAAATAATTTTCTTGAAACATATATATTATTTTGACAGAATAATTCAATCATATAGCATATGCAATACAATAATACATCATTTGTATAATGTATAGACGGCTGGCAAAATAATATCATAATATATACACGATCACTAATAGTGCAATAATGTTTCACATACTACAATAATACATTAATATTTCAACATTTTGTAATAATACATTATTGCAAAATACATTAATGTATCAACCTTCTACAATAATATATTATTACAGAGTACATTAATATATTAACCTTCTGCAACAATAATACACAATACAATAATAATACAATAGTGCACATATGATTTACAATAATAATACAACATATAGAAACTTTCAACAAATCTAAAAACAAAATTCATACTATAAAATAAATCTATTTCTCAGGATGGATTCCAACCTGGAGTCCTGCAAAAAATTAGTTGATGAAGGAAGATCCAACCCTCTCCAACTTTTCCAGCACTCCTTTGAATCCCTCTGCTTGCAATCTTCTAGCCTCTACCTGAAGCAACAAAAATGACAATCTCAAATAATGGATTCTCTCCTCACCAAAGACAAATAGTTTTCCTGAAATCCTATTATTGTTTCCTCTCAAAAATGAACTTCTCTTCAACCCCCCTTACACAGGAAAGTCTTCCTGTAAATAGAATGGAGATGGTGGTTGCACGGGTAATCCAACCGATGCAACCATCTCAACTATCCATCCGTTAATGAGATGGTTTGCAAAACCATTCCTGTAAAGGGAGAAATAATTTATAAGTAAAACTATAATCTAAGATCCCTAAATTTAAGGTTGTCATGATAGTTAAAATAATTTACTAATTTATTTAACTATGGTAATAGAATTTACTAATCCTTTTTACCATTTTTGAGAGTAACATAGATTTATATTTATCTAAATTAATTTTCCTTCACACAAGTATTTTATTTTATATATATATATATAGGCATATGTGTGCACCCATATGCTTATGGTACATATATCATAAGTAAGACACATTATTACAAATATTAAATATTAAGAATAACATTATTATAAAATGTATTATTTATTCATACACTAATCCACATTCTAAAATATATTAGGTAACTACTAACATAAGTTAGATTTTACCACTATTATTTAAAACATTTATTATTAATATTATCATAGACACTTTGTTATTATGAGTATTATAAAATAATACCATAAAATTATTCATTATTTATTGATATTAGAATCACATGCCAACTCATTCCTAACAAGATATACTAGTATAATAGTAGCTACTACTAAAGATAAATTACTACATCAAAAATCTACTAACAAAATTGAACATACCATGAAGACAAGAACTAGCTAAAAGACCCACAAATCCAAAAAACTGAGAGATCACATAATACATCCACACAAGGGACTGACTCAGCACTTCCCACCTAAGGATAAAAGGATCAAAGGTGAAGTTTCTTCCTATGGAACCTGGTGATATCTCCGTAACAACAACAATGATCAAGGATTTTGAGGGATCACTCAGACCTGTGAAGCCAGGTGGAGACAATGCCCGATACCTACAATCTTGCATCACCAAGAAGAGATACATATATATACATATAGATATACAAATCAGATGTATACAAGCAGATGACTAGGATCGATACATCATGTGGACCTCAACTAAGTGAGTAACTATGACTTTGTCCTAAGTCATGAAATCACATCGGACACATATCCATGAAACATAAAACATCATGATAATGGTTAGATTCAAATCCTTGGGTTAGATCCATAAAACATATAAAAATAGATGGTTTTCTAATCTCATAAACATATAAATGATAACCATAAATGAACATATTCTTCATATCATCATCCACAAAACATAAATGTAAATGTATAGTTCTAACCATCATAATAGAATGTCCAAGTCAAAAAGTCCAAGTATCACCATAGGAGAGGTATTACATGGTTTGGTTTCTTTCCATAGTCTCCCTTCATCACTTTTATAAATTTGACTAGATGCTTTCCTATTAATCTCAATATTTATTTTTAATTTGAAAGCATCTCTCATAGTATGTGGGCTTTTGTCTCTTAAGAGGTAAGATATTTTTCTCTCCAAAGCATTGAAGTATGTGGTCAGGAAAACTTCATCATCTAATCTCAGGACTTGAAATAATTTGTACATAGCCTTTTAAAATTTACCATTGAATTTTGACATGCTATCATTTAGATGCTTCTTGATGTTATTGAACTCATTAAGCATATAACTATAATTGACATGTTCAACATATTGCTCTTTAAAGCTTCTCACAAATTAATCCCATGAAGTAATACTATTATCAGAAAAACCTCTATACAAATCCCTAGCATCTTCTATTAATGACTGAACAAAGAGCTTCATTACTACATCTTCATTCTCAATTTCATTGTCATTTACTTTATCTTTAAAAGACTTAAGATGCTCTTCACATGTAATGAGATTATTTCCAGTGAACTTAGGGATTTTGTCTCTTACCTTATTTGGGATTGCATTCGGTTGACCAGGAATACCATCAAAGAATTGTTGGAAACTGCAATTGAAAAAATTGTTGTATTGTCATTGATGTCAAACCTTAATTGGTAAGACTATTTCTATCTAAGAAAATACTATATCTATTTGATTGTTGAGAAGGATTAGGGTAAGGGTGATAACAATAGCACCTAAGGAAAGGTTAAGTTATCTTGATACTTCAATGGGTACTTGATTATGTCACACAATTATAAGATAATGTATTGTTTATCTAAGTTAGAAGCAAGACTAGACAAGTAGGCTTAACCAAGGAAAAGTGAAGAAATCTAGTTTAAGTCGAGTGATGTTAGTGTCGACCGAGCCAGTATATGCCGAGTAAATACAATGTTGACTGAACATCAGTTTATTTCTGAGGAAGATAGTATTAGCCAAGGGAAATAGTTTTAGTGGTGACCGAGCTATGCAGTGATGACTGAGGAGTTGAACACAGTATTGACCGAGTGTTAGTAATTTACTTTTGAGGAATAATTTAGATTCCTAGCCGACATAGTTGAATTCTTGGATTATGTAAATCATGTTGACTTTATTTATTGAATGTATGGAGCATTTAATGCATAGTAAACCATTTTATTGTGATTCCATAAAGAGATTAGAGATGTTTCTAGAAGGATGGATGAAGAACATAATGTTGGAGGGATTCGATGAATTTGACCTAACCCTAAGATCTATGGAGGAGATTAAGTGGAAAAAGATGGATCTACCTATCAAAGAGGTATTAAGGAAACCTAAGTGTGAGATTGAAGTAGTATGTTGGAGTTGTTGTTTTTATTGATTGAATAAGCAGAAAAGGCTGAAGGAGAAGGAGTTGTGATTTCTTAAAGGGATTTCCTAGCAGATTAGTGATGGAGATAGAAATGGATCTTAGTCAGTGAGCCAGTATATATATGTAAGAATTGGATCTGTTATTTGCAAAATGAGTTGTATGTTTTCAGATCAAACACTATTGTTACTTTCTAACAATTGTATCAGTTTAAATCCTTTAATCAAGGTTGACCTAACAGTCATTGTTTAAATCCTTTAATCAAGGTTGCATTCTAATGGAATGTACTTAATTCCTCTAACAAGGTGCACTCCTAATATGGTGGTTGAAATCCTTTAACTGACTTGTTGGTTCTTGAAAATATTTTACACTCCATGAGATACCAATATACCTAAGACTGATTTTAAGGAGGGGTTAGTTCCAAATATGGGAAATCTATAAGTAACTCGACCAACTATATGGACAAGACTGCCCTCTTCACTTCTGGCTTTGCAAAACCAAGGTGGGTATACCTGATCCAATAAATATAACTCTGTTCTTAACTTAATATTGGATCTAACAACAAATATCAGTGAGAAAGTACTAAATAACAACCTATTATTCATTGACTCTCCATCACTAGGTAAGATAGTTACTTCTCCAAACAAATAAAAATTCAAGATTGGTTTTGATTGTTCTATTTCCAATTGCAATGATCTCAATCAATCCTCACAAACTAAAGATGCACTCATACAGGTCAGTGCCTTATCCATTGGGCTAATATCATTAAAATATAGAGGAAATATAAAGATTTTAGAGTAACTTAGTTCATAATCATAAACACAAATACTTCAAACTCTTTCCTTCTTATAGATAATCCTTATGCTAATCAAGTGAACATGTATTTTATTCAGAGAAATATTTAATCCAACCCTAGATTAGAACTCAAAATAGAAACACACACACATAGGTCTTTGATAAACTCAGAAATTCACAAATTTGACATAGAGGAGAGATAAAGACCTAAATTTTTTATTAAGTATAATGAAATTTGATCATTTGTACACAATATATCTTGAGAAACAAGCCTGCAAATAATGGTAGTAGCCTGTATTTTCTTTTTTTACTTTGACAAGAAATGATACAAAATATTACAATCATCGATTGAGGGCCAGGATTTCAAAATTTCATCATCTAGACACCTAAACTCTCAATACCCAATATGATGATGGAAAATCCTTTTATATAGACAAGAAAATGCAACAAGCTTTTGATCATATTAGGGTTTACAAAAATTTACCCTAAAATTTATAACCACGCTACTGGGTTTACAATAAATGATTTAATTAGATCATGGATTGATATTGTATAGGCGAGATGCCTTTCTTCAAGTCTTTAATTCCTTCCTCAATCTCTTCAACAAAATCTGATTTCCTTTCCTTCACAACTATGTCTTGCAATAAATCTATTTTGCATCTCACCTACTTTAGGACTTATGAGTCATAGTCTTTTGTTTTCCTCAAGAAGTAGATGGAGCACTTGGCCTTTCAATGTGGGGCATGTACTGATATCTCCATTCATTGAACACCTCTTCTCTTGGGAACAAAAAATTCAATGTTTCAACCCTTCTGTCAGACATTTGTTCCCACTTGTTCTCCATCTACCTAATTTCCTGGTGGATGAAATCAAATCTTGATTTTGCATCCAATAGTACCTTGATGGTGTGGATGAAAGAAAGAGTGTTTTCTAAAGTCAAAATAATCATCATTCTTGCTGAAAAATATCCATCCATCTCTTCTCTCTATTTGAACAATTCCTTCAAGTCACCATTTCCTTTAAAAACCCCTAGTATTAACTCATAGCTTGAAAGTGTTAATTCTTTCTTTAACACATTGTATTTTCTCCCAAAATCATCCAGGATTATTCCAAATTCAACTATACTCCTTACAAATTTATGTACTAATTTGGTCAAAGGGTCTGGATTAGGCTGGGCTTTTGAAAGCATGTAGAACAACTTCATGTTTGGTGCCCTTCCTATACATTTATCCAAAATTGGCACCAATTCAGCCTTGTGATTACCTAAAGATGTGAGCAATATTTGCAATCTTCTAGCATGATCAAACAAAACTGTGGGGTTCAGATCATGAGAAAATTACATCACTACCTTTGTGAATTTCTCTTCATATTTCTGATTCATAAGGCACATAGCTTTCATATGTTCATCCTTTTTTTTATCCAGCTCTGCCCTGCTCTGTCTTAATCTATCCCTTCCTTCAAGAAATTATTGTTTTTCCCAACTGACTCTTGCATCTATATTTGTTTCTGGGAAAGGGGATAGTGGGAACTCAACAATGGGGCTAGAAGAAGAAACTACTATAGGTCTATCAGTAATCATTAGCTGAGGTGATCTGCAATCTTGTGGTCTAGACAATTGAGCTATCAATTTGTCTTTTTCTATCAACTCTATCTTTAGCTCATTGTAAGATTTGAGAACAGTCTCAAACTTAATTCTTAATTCTTCCTTTTCTTGGGCATCCTTTTCTGCCACTTTTAAATTGAACTTGGTTGTCTCCAAGATTATATTTAAGGCTTCAACACTTGAAGTATCACCAAATCTTTATACTAGTAAATTTCCTATATATTCTGAGGAGAATGCCTCCCCTTTATCTTTATTCTCTTCCCTCTTAAGGGACCACATAACCAGGGCTGCATGATCATCAAAAAAAGATACACCTCTAGCAGCCTATTGTGCTTGTTCTATAGTAGAGTGGATTATAGTTTACTTTTCCTAGCTATATCAAAGACTATTGCATTAGAAATATCCCACTCATGGAGAATCAGGGAACTCTTCTTTCTTCTTCTTACAAATTTCTTTGTATTGACTAATTTTCATTCTCCATAAAAATTGAAGAAATGCCCTAGTTTTAACAAAATTTTCATATGAGATGAAAGTATCACTAGTCTACTTGAAAATTGGGTCTAGCTGCTTACCTTCAAACTCTGCCACTATAAGGTCCATTTCTATTCCTCTGGGTGCCTCTGGTATCCCCTCTTGTATTTCATCACTTGAAACAAAAATGTTTCCCTCATTGCTTAATTTCGCTAGTTGCTAAGAAACTATATGTTCATCTAATTGCAATGGGGATTGGGAAGGGCAATACATCTCTTGCTCTGGTTGAGGTTCCTCTTGTGTTTGCCTCTTTGGAGAGGGCTCTTCTATTATTGGATCACTCATGGGTCTCTTCCCCTCGAAAGTGGATGGGAGACTCTTATCTTTTTTATGAGCTGAGAGAAGGACACTGTATGCCTTTCTCTCTTGTATTGTGTACATCCCCTTAGGAGTCAACTTTGTATATCCTAGTTGACTCAAAATTCTTATTGCCCTATCAGGATCAGACTTGATAACTGCAACCTTCTTCTCATTTTTTGCTTGTATGATCCCCTCAAAATGCTCCATAAGGGCATCCACTTTCCTTTCCCATGGCTAAAAATCATTTAATGGGTCATATTCCTTGTCAAAAATTTGGATAAAATCTATAGTCTTCTTATAGATTATCCATTTTTCCTTTTTAATTTCTTGAGTATGATGAACAAACTCATTTCTAACTATATCCTTAGGGAAATTGAACTGGTGTTCAAAAACAACACACCTTGTCTTCTCTCTAAACATTCCAGAGATGAAGCCTTCATTATCTACACACCGTACCATTGCAATAGCCATTCTATAAGGTTGTAAAACCTGATTTAAATGTATCCATCCCCTATTTATAATAATGTATTGGTGGGCTATTGTGATGCTTGGGAATAAGGTTCCCCTACCTTTATTTGTTAAGGTTGTTTCCTACATATCACCAATCTGCCTTAAAATTTTAGCATACCCTATCTTGAAAGGGACTTGGTAAGGCAATACATAAGGTGCCTTTCTTTAACCATAAACTCTAAATACTGTTAAAACTAGATACAAGATTATGTCACCAAAATTGTCAACTATGGTGATGTCTGTACAATACTCCTTTGGCCTAATTAACCTCACCAACTATGTAGGAGTTCTCAAATTCTCAAGAAATAATAAGGATCTGAGCCTTGAAGCAAAATTTCTATCAAAAATTATATAGGTGGCATTAGTCCTATCCCATGATAGCTCTGTAGTCCATAACTAAATAGGCAACACCTCTCCATTCTTCTCCCTAACTATGTTTACTATCTTGCTGAAAAACTCAACACCATTGTGTAAGAACATATGCATTATCATAGAATACCACCCAAAAGGCTTGCCTACCTTCATATTATTTATACCCATTAATCCCTAGTGGATTAGGTCTACAAGATAAGGGGCATAATAAAAAATCAATGCCAAGTGCGGATGTAGGGTTTGCACCATCATGAACATGTATGGGATGGGCATATGTGTAGCTTCATCTTGTCCTAAAATCAAAGATAAGGACTTGTACATACCATGTGCCCTCATATTGAAAAGATCTAATATGAAAGGCTCTGAAGTGCTTGGGCTAATCACACACATGGCATCAATTTTGTCTAGGAAGTCTCTCAAAGGTCCAGTCCTCAAATAGTCTCTCTGTGTCTGATAAATCTTATTGAATTCATCAAAATGAAATTTTTCCAGCCCAACAGAAGGATCATTTAGTGAAAAAACTTGTCTAATCTCTTCCTCTATTATACTTATCAAAACCTTCCCCTTTATGTCCGTAACATATCTAGTTACAAGGTCATAACACTTGGCTATCTATATAAGAAGATCAACATCCATGAAAACTCTGGGCAGAATAAGTCTCCCTACATCAAACTGCCATATATTACTAAGGGGAGAACAAGCATTTCTCTAGGAGTATGAAGCTCTGAACAAAACTAATCCATTGTAATCTTTCCATAGCTTGGCATCTCTCATCCATAAACCCTTGTCATATAGTCCCTCATCAACATAGTCTATAGGGTTTTTAGGAACTAACTCTTTTACTTTGGATGTCCCGATCTCTAAGTGTGGGAGTAGTTGAAGTAAATCCTCAAAAACCCCCCTATCCTTATATTCTATTTTCCCTGAAAGCTCTCTTTTGGGAGGCATTTTCAACTAGGGTTCTTAGAAAAGCGTATATATACCAGATAAAAATTATCCACACAATTACAAGATAGCAAGAGAAGACAATATTTCAATCACCAAAACTTTCTCTTTAAAATTTTTTGAACTTTTGACTTCAAAATGTCTACCGTATGCTTGAGAAAATTCACAGTTTGATGCTTGTAGAGAGAGCCAAATCGCTTGCAGAAAAACTAAAGGAGAAGTGTCACTTCCAATGATCAAATTTGACCATATAATCATTTTCAACCTATCACAGCTGATTCACATGATACTCATTAAGTTCACCATTACTGAAACTGGTGGCTACAATGTTCACAAGATGTGAAACAACTTTAGAAAATCAAATTTGAATATACACCATTGATCTAAAATAATTCTAGTGCATTGAACAACTGACAAAGATCCATGTAGCAACTTTAACATCTTTTCCAAGCTTAGTTCTCAACCAATGAGAACATTTCATTATACCCATGTGCAAAAAACCCACACTTTACTTTAACTTTACTCAGTGTGGGTAGGTTTCAACATGTTGCAACCTCACAAGTAGAAAACACTAAGCATCTCTTGATTAAGGCAAAATGACAATCATTGAATCTTTCAAGATCTAATAGATCTTTACCACTTCTAAAAGTTAGTGACCCCACTTCATAAGTGAACACGTGGAGGTGCTTGAAAACTTTGGACCCACTGGCAACATACATTACTAGGGACACATGTCACTTAGTCACATCCCTACAAATAAAAAACTTGTCAGGTATGTCAGACTAAGGGAAAGCAACAACCATAGATGAACTTCCATTGGATGATCATCGGTCATTTTTGAAATTTTGGTCCCACCCTTTACTATTGCTAGCAACTCATCCAATCAGAAATGCTCATGTCATAATATCTGGTAAGAGGACTTGCTATTTTTTTATTTGATTGCTAGTCCTACTGGCAGTTTCCACATCATATTCTAGCTTAACCAATGAAAAATGAGCATCTTAGCATGACCTGGTGACCAAGGACCCACCTCACAATGTGCAACCACATGGAAGATCAGATAGCCATCGCTGAAGTGCAAACCTATATGTTGAGAAACTTCCTTCAGTGGCAAAATGACAGCCATGTGATTTAACTAAGATTTAACCTTTGGAGAACTATGACCCCACCACAACTTATGTCATCTTGGACACATGTCACCACATCATATCTCTTGACTATCACTAGTCCTATATCTAATCAGATGGCTATTGTAGTCCCACAATGATTAACAAGTGGCCAAATTAGCCTTAAGGCATTGCAACAACCATCGATGTAACCTGCTTGTTATTGATAGAACAACTTCTGAAAACTAGGCCTGCTTTGCCAAGTGTCATTCAGTCGCATCCCCGCAAGTCATAAATTCTGATAACCATGGGTCTTAAGGAATAGCGGTGACCACAAGATCAAAATGAATCAAACCGCCAAGCTTAAAATGGGAAAAGCTAAAGTCTTCATGAAATATTTAATAAAAAGGGGACCCGTTTAAAACCTAACCATGAAACACATTAGGCCGACAACTTAAAGCGTTATTAAATAAACACATGCATTATTTGCACCTTTAGTGAAAAAAATTGTAATGATCAAATATAACAAGGCCTTGAACAATTAGGGCTTTCGGCATTTTTTTCTGCTAGGTCAAGTTTAATGGAGGTTTTGACAAAAATTTGAAATATGAGGCCAAAAATTTAACAGTATCAATAGTGGCTCATACTCAGGGATGTGTATCTCCTGTAGATATAATGAGAAAACTAGAATATCCTAGAGAAGTAGAGCATTTCAAAATTTTGATCACAAAACAAACAACTGTACACAAAACTCTAAACTAAAATTTCCCGAGAACAGGAGAAACCCTAGGAGGAATAAAGCTTTAAAAATTGCCTATGAATGGGCAATTCCATAATATCTCCAGTCAATTTTTTCAAAATATATGAATCTTTTCCCCAATTTCCTTCAATGATGTAAGGGCCAAACCAAATGGGATCAAATTTTCCATGTCTTCCCTTATCCTTCAGCCTTACATTCCACATCAATACAAGGTCACCATCCACAAAAATTCTCTGAGTGGTTCTTTTATCATATAAAACTTTACATTGGGCCTGAGCCCTTTCATTTCTTTCATGTGCATCACTTCTTATTTCATTCAGCTAGATCAAGTCATTAATTTGAATTTTCATTTCATCCTCTAGATTATCATCATATGTCTGGATGAATTGAGACATCTGTAGCAGATTATTTTGAGGTAATCTTACATTGATTCCATAGACCAAATCAAATGGGGCACATCCTATTGCTTTCTTCATAGTTACCCTATCAGCACATAAGGCCTACAACAACTTTAAGTTGCAAGCTTTCTTATTCTTGTCCAGTACCCTCTTCAATATTTTAATCAAGTTTTTGTTACTAGACTTAGCTTGGCCATTGCCTTGTGGATGATAAGGAGATGAGTATGAGATCTTTATACCATTTTCTTGACAAAATTCAACAAACTCCTCTAATCTGAAGCACATTGCATTATCAACCACCACTATTTTTGGGCAACCAAACCTAGGAAGAATATTCTGCATCATAAAATTGACCACAACTTTACCAGTTGCCTTTCTAGAAGGGATTGCCTCAACCCACTTAGTGAAGTAATCTATTGCTACCAAGATATAATAATTTCCACCACTAGATTTATTAGGAATCTCTCTAATAAGATCCATACCCCACTTCTAAAAAGGGCCTTGAACTGTAACAGGTCTAAGAGGTAAATTTCCACTGAATTCTAGCTTTCCAGCAAATCTTTGACAAGAATCACATTTTTTTACAAACTGATGAGTATCTTTAAAAAGTGTTGGCCACCAAAATCTTGACCTGAGAATCTTGTGTGTGATGGTCTTTGCCATATAATGTCCTCCACAAATACCATTATGCATTTCATTCAGCAAGATTTTAGACCTATCTTGATCTACACATTTGAGTAATACCCCTTCATTACTCATCCACCATAACTCACCACCTATAATAGCATACCTCATGGAATGGAGCTTAATAGTTCTTTTTCTATTGTCATCCATCTCAGGGGGTAAAAGTATTTTTTGCAAATATCCAATGATGTCTTTATACCACTCACAATAATCCATACTGCAAACAAAGGGCCTTTGTTCTTCTTCTAGTATATTTATCTGATTTGAAACTAAATTTCTTTGGGCCATCAAATTTCAATGGCTTAATCCTCTTACCAAAATGTAATATGGATACCTATATTAAATTCTTGGATCCTGTTGATTCATCTACACGTTCTTCCTAAAACCTCTTGTTGGACCAATATGTCTTTGACTTTAGCACTTGGGACGTAAGCCACCATTGTAGCTCCAACCAAGTAGCATCTAAAAACTTGATAGCCTTAACCAGAGTATATGCTTTCTTTTCAACAATGTTATAATTTAATTCAGCTACTTGTAAGGTTTTTCTAAAGAAGGAAATAGGTTGTTCAAATCCCTCTGTGTTCCTCTGCAATAGCCCTGTTACTATAGTGTGAGAGGATGCAAAAGAAAAGATTTGTAGGGGCTTACTATAATTTGGTGTTTTCAAAACAGGGGCATTTTTGATAGCCTATTTAATATTCTTGAAAGGCTCTATTGCCTCTACATCCTATTCAAATTTTTCTCCCTTTTTTAGAATTCTTGATATAGGGATACTAATCTCTGCAAAGTTTGTAATGAATCTCCTTAAAAAATTTACTTTTCCTAAAAAGGACTATATTCCATTGATATTTTTAGGCTGGGTGAGCTTGTCAATAGCTTCAACCCTCTCAGGGTCTATTCTCACCCCATCTTTTGAAACAATATATCCTAGTAGTTTTCCCTCCACAACACCGAAGGCACATTTATTTGGGTTTAAGGAAACTCCATATTCTAAAGCTTTGATAAAAAAAATTTAAAGTGTTGGCAATGTTGTTCCTCTTTAGCTAAGAATGTTGTAAGGTCATCCTGGTATACCACCATAAATTTGTCAATGAAATCTACAATAGCTACATCCATAGCTCTCTAGAAAGTGGCACCAACATTGTTTAGTCCAAAGGGCATTCTTACATACACATATGTTCCCTAAGGGGTAGTGAATGTAGTCTTGAATTATTCTGACTCTTTAACCATGACTTGATTATATCTAGAGAAACCATCCATCATGGACATTACCTCTGATCTAGTAACCTTTTGTAGCATATTCTCCATATTGGGTAAACCATAATTATCTTTCAAAGAAATTATGTTCAAGTTTCTAAAATCAACACAAAGTCTAATATCACCATTCTTTTTCTTGATAGGAACTAGGTTTGAAACCCAAGTTGAGTACCTAATAGGCTTTATTATTGTATCATCTATCACATTTTTAAGCTCTCCTTGCATTTTAGGTGCCAAAGTAGGGTTAATAGGTCTCAATTTCTGTCTAAAAGGTTTAGTACCTTCTTTCAATGGGATCTCATGTTGGAATAGGTCTTCTTTGTAAGCCTTGAGGTCTTCATAAGACCATGCAAGAACATGCCTAAAATTTCTAAGGAGATCAAGAAATTTTTTTCAGGTTCTAGGGGATAAACACTTACCAATGTAGACCTTCTTAGGCACTTTTGGTACTAAAAAATGCCCTTTAAATGTTTTTCATGCATATGTACCCAGTTGTCATTTCAAAGATTTTGAGGTGTTCCAAGTGTTTACCACACTTCATTCAGTATATGCATGCATTCTATGATGTTACTTTATCATCCCAAATCATTCGGTGAAGTCCCAATTTGAGCAAGTGTCAATTTGCACAATTTTGCCTAAGTGTCAAACACAGTACAGTAGCCCAGTTTGCCTTTGAATATCTTGTGTCTAGAAATGTTTCATGACCCACCACTTTGAGGATGTTTAGTATGCATATCAAAGAACCTATGCTCCAATTTTCAAGTCATTTTGAATCTGTTTGATTAGGTTTCAAAAACCTCAAAGTTGGTAGTTTGTTGTTATCATGCATTTGTGTAATTGTCAGAATTCTAGAAGGGCCTGTTTGGCCAGTCAGATCTTTGCCCAGTTGACCCTATTGAGAAAAATCCTTTTGCATCATTTTCCAGTGGTCAAATTCTTCTTGTGTTTCAGTTTTTAGGTCACGAGGCATTCATTTGGTTAGTTTGCTAAGCTCATTCCATTTGTAGTTTCTATCAATGTGCTAGACTGTCAAATGCAGATTTCTTAATGAGCTACTTTGAGGCCTTGTAACTTGCGCCTTGTATTTTGACTTACCTATGGATTTGGGGGTCCCTACAAATCAATCTGATCACTTTCCCAGCTCGTTTCCAAATCCAATTTCTGCATATTTCATGATTTTTAATCCTGAATATTATTGACAAGCTGACTTTGGTGTTTTATTGCATTTCACCATGAGATCTTTTGGGTGAGCTAATAATGGATTCATACTCCTTGTGTAAGGGTGAATCGATACCCAAGATTTTGGTTCATGGAATTTTTAGCAGAGCTATTTGTGCATATGGCAAATGTGGAAGTTGGTAATGAGTTAAATGACTACTGCACTAAGAAAGTATTTTATGAGATTGGTGAAAAGGAGATACCAGTTCATTCTACAATTTTTTAGTTTAGAGGATGATGACTACAATGGGATAACTGCTAAGAATGGCTCTCATAGGTCATGCAAAATGAAAGACTACCCTAGGAGTTTGAAGTGGGACTAATACAGGATACCAGTGATTTTGATTGAAAGAGGAGGTGATGCCATGGTTATAGCTTCTATGTCAAGGGTACTGGTTCATTTCTTGTAAAGGGGGGTGTGTTTTGTGTAAGTGCTAGGAGCCCATGCATTAGTCTACACAATAAAGAAAACATGCCAGGTAAATGAAGTTGCCGGAGGTGAAAATACTGGGCACCCAAAATAACATTTTGTGCATGGATTTTATTGGTGCAAACTACAAAAGAGATGGAGTGCTTTCCAGTCCAAAGTATGTTGTTGAAGGGGCACATTTTATGATCAACATATCAAACAAAATGGTAAGAAAATGTGTGCATTGCCTTTGAAACAACCAGTCACTTTTTTTTATCATAACTCAAAAAATACAAACTGGGTCGGGCTTAATTTTACATATGTTTGAGACAACTATGTGTGAATTCAACAAAAAAAACATTTAGAAAAATCTAGTTTGAAAATCAAAAGTTATGGTTCTCTGAGTACTGGCAGAAATAAAAAATTAGCATTGCTTCCAAAAGTTTAGTCCCACATTGCTCCCAATTTTAAAATTTGAAATGTTTATATGAAATTCTCCAAACATATGAAATAAATCAAAGTGTTGAAAGCTATGCTTGCCCAGGCTTGTGCGACTGCCTTAGTTTTCATGCCAGTGTGCCTAGATGAAATTTTGCAGAATGGGACACTTGTCAAGAGGTCTCCAAGTCTCATAAAGAGAAAAAATGATTCAAAGACTTAGAGACTTAGTCTCCAAGTCTCTAGATAGCGATTCAGAGACCTAGAGACTAAAGGGCATTCTCCAAATCTCATAAGGAAACCATGAACAAGGAAATGATTTAGAGACTTAGAGACTTAGTCTCCAAGTCTCTAGATGAGGAAGTCTCCAAGTCTCCAAATGGTTCAGAGACTTAGAGACTTAGTCTCCAAATAGTGATTCAGAGACTTAGAGACTAAAGGAGGTCTCCAAGTCTCACAAAGGAAAAACTCATTCAGAGACTTAGAGACTTAGTCTCCAAGTCTCTAGATGAAGAAGTCTCATAAAGAAAGGAAATGATTCAGAGACTTAGAGACTTAGTCTCCAAGTCTCCAAATGGTTCAGAGACTTAGAGACTTAGTCTCCAAGTCTCCAGATGGCGATTCAGAGACCTAGAGACTTAAGGCATTCTCTAAGTCTCTAAAAGAAACCACAGTTAAGAAATAACTCTAGAGATTTGGAGACTAATGTAGTCTTTGTTAAAAATGATAAAAAATAACTATATAAATGTAAGAAATTGTTTAATCTAAGAGTGAGGAGTTAGGAAAAAATACCATGAATTAGCACAAGAACTAGGAGCATACACCAAAAAGAAAAGAGGAGACAAGAATTTGAAAAGGGAAAGCAAAGAAAACCCCTTGTGAATTATGAATGAGGCATAAAAAGCCTAAAGAGAGAGAGAGAGAGAAAGAGAATGAGAGCAAAATGCTCATACAATGCTTCAAGAGAATGTAGAATGAGAAACTAAGTGTTGCAAGTGAATGTCAAAGAATGAGAGGAGAAGCATCTCTTAAGTAGAGATGAGAAGGAGGAGTTGAATGTAACTCCCATGTGCATGTGAGCCACATTCATAATGTGTGTAAGCCAAGTGTGAGGTTCCTCATAAGGAGGAAAAATCTAATTTACAAATTACAATAAATATTTGTCCTACATATTCCACTAGAGGACGAAATAGAATGTAGTGGAAAGAAGACAAAAAAGAAGTATAATAGGATACCTTGGCTTATATCCTAATATATTACAACAAGAAAAGAATAAAAGTCTAGCCTTGGTTTATAAATACACCAAGGAAAGATTACAAATTCTAACACCCCCCTTTAATCTTTACTTGGGGTAATTATAAAAATTTGCAACTAGATTGTCCTTCTTGTAGTAGAGGAGGAAAGCTAAATTTTCTTCACTTTGTGTTGATATAAGGTGATGGTGCAATGATAAGTGCTTGGATCTTGAAATAGGGTTCCTTTGATTGTTGTAATGCAAGAGTGTCAATGTTTGTGGATATAGGCCTAAATCTGTAGGTAAACTTTGAGATTCTTCATTGTTTATCCAAGAAAGATCACCTGAATTTTCAACAAAACAAGAATAATGAGGGGATCTCCCATGAGTGGGATTTCCTCCTAAAAATGAATCAGTAAAATCTAAATGTGAATCATGAAATGTTAATTCATCATAAAGACGTTTTGTAAACCAAATAGATTTATTACTAGATGTATAAGCACAATCACCAACAATAATATCATTAAGAAGCTTAGAGTTTAGAGAAGGAGGTTGGTCCTCCATAAGAATCATTTGAGTGTCACAAAATTCATGATCTACTTTAGAGCATATAGGAATAAAATCAATATTTGAGACTGCAAAAAGGCAAAAACCACTAGTAGAGTGCCCATCATTGGGATCACCTAGTGCTGAATCAGTAACACTGTTGAAAAAATAATATTGAGAATCATGGTTCATATAATTATAAAAACAATCTTCAGGTTCATAAAATAAATTTGTGATGTATTCATCATAATGTGAATCATGAGTCATAGAATCAGGAATACAATCTCTAGTTGCATAAAACAAATCTGTAACATATTCATCAATATATGAAATATCAGGAAGAGAGCTAGTATAAGTATCATCATTATTATCATTAACCTCCATAATAATCATAGGATTGGTACCTTCATCATAAATTTCATCTTGATTAATAACCATATTTGTAATAGTATAATCAACAGAAGGTAAAGTAACATTAAGAAAGTTAGAGATAATTTCATCTTCTTGGTCAAGTATATCATCAATAAGAGGGTAAAATAGATTATTACCAACATCATCAGCACTAAACAGGTTATTATGCTCATAATTATCCTTTTGAAGAGTATCAATATTATCGTTAATGTGAGGAGCAGAACCAGAGATGTTGTTATCTTGCAAAATAGGAGCATAAAGCACATCATTTGGAATAGAAACATTACCACTTCCTTGAACTAGACAACAATAAGTATCAGCTAAAAAAGTAGGAATAGGATTATTATTCAAATTAGAAACATCATAAAGGTTACCATTGGGAACAGTTGTTGTGAAGGTTTGAAATTTAGTTTCTAAGACATACCAAGCCTGATGAGCTGTAGTGCAATTTGAGAGAAGATGATATAAATCTGGATGAAGTGAGAGGCCAATTAGGCCAAATGCTTCGTCATCTTTTGACTGCCAGGAATCCTGGTCAGCCTAAGGAGTGGTGGAAGTCAGTTTCTCATTAGGAGAAAACACAACATCAAATAGGTTTTCATTTTTTAAAATAGCGGTCATGTGAGTTCGCCAAATAGAATAATTTGAAAGAGTGAGTTTAAATTTTGGCATTGACATAGACATGATGAAACCAAAAAGGCAATAGGAAGATAATATAATTATATAAAAAAAATAAAGAAATTATTAACAAAATGTTACAACCTGCAAGAAAAAGGATTAGAAAGCTGATATGAATCTAAACAACTATAATTAATAACTTATGTTAAAAAGATGAGTTGAAGCTAATGAGCATAAGAAAAAAGACACAAATGGTAGGAACTAGGAGGATCACACAATAACCATGCAAGAAAACATTAGCACAAAATAAAATACTAAAAAATAATAAACCTGCAAAGAAACGTTAGCTAAAAAAATGAATTGAATCTAACCAAAAAAACCCTTAAAAAAAAAACTTAGGTTCCTATAGCAAAAAAGCTTCCTGAAGTGCTAACATGCAAACTGGATCACGACAGAACAGAGGTTCCTGTAGCAAAACAACTTCCTGTAGCGTTAACCTGCAAACTAGATGACAGCAGAACAAAGGTTCCTATAGCAAAACAATTTCCTAAAGTGCTAACATGCAAACTGAATCATGGTACAACAGAGGTTCCTGTAGCAAAATAGCTTCCTATAGTGTTAACCTGCAAATTGGATGACAGCAGAACAGAGGTTCTTGTAGCAAAACAACTTCTTGAAGTGCTAACATGCAAACTGGATCACGAAAGAACAGAAGTTCCTATAGCAAAATAGCTTCTTGTAGCATTAACCTACAAACTGGATGACAGCAGAACAGAGGTTCCTATAGCAAAATAGCTTCCTGTAGCAAAAAAATGCCTGTAGCGCTAACATGCAAAACAAAATAGAGGTTCCTTGTGCATGTAAAAACAAATTAAAATACTTTAAACTATAAATGTTAGTAATTGAGAAAAACTATTTTAATAATTAAAAAAATAGCATGCAACAAAGAACAAGCCTCTATATGAACTAAACAACGCATGCAAAGAACAAAGGTTCCTGTAGCACAAGATCCCTGCCTTTAATATGAAACCAGATGGGTATGAGAATCAACAAAATTGTAAACAAATGAATGTAATATAGCACCAGAAATTTATAGAAAACACTGCAGTGAAAAAAAACTTAATTCAAAACCAGCATGAAAACAAAGGTTTTCCCTTCAATTAGATGCTTGATCTCTATAATCAAGAGAGGCTTAGTAGATAGTTTTGAATAAGCACAATCTGTAGATGCATGAATAAAATATTACAACTCTTCCAAAGCAAGCATGCAAAGAAAAATGACCCAAAGAGAATAACCAGGAGAGGATAATGAGCACGCAATGAAAACTAGTGATCTTGAGGGAAACTCCACCTATAGGAAGAATGGAGAGAATGAGAATAATAACAGCGCAAGCAAAAACTTCTATATTAACACGGTAGCGCATGCAAGAAAGAACTGTCTAAAGAAAAAAAATTGCAAACGTAGGCAAAGCTTCTATATTAACAAAGCAGTGCATGCAAGAACTCTTCTAAAAAAAACACACATGAAACACACATGAGCAGCCCAAAAATGACAAGAGAGGAAGCTGCTAAAAAAAGAAATAAAAAAGGCATGCAGAAAACTGTGATAGGAAGAAGAAACGGTTCCTGTAGTTTAGGAAAAAAAAAAAATTAAAAACTGAATACAGCCAAATGGAATTTTGAAAAACAAATAATATCAACCGACATATAAGAGACTGAAATAGAAAAGAAATGATTAAAAATTAGAGACTAAGATAGTAAAAAAATGAAATAAAGATATTCTATTATATTTTCACCACTAAACTAGTAATGCAATAATTGAAACTAAAGAGATTAATTTTGATATGAGAGTATAATATTAACAAGATTGAAATATCAAATGAATCAAATAGGACAACTGGGTTTGGCGATAAACCAGCCAAACCAAAAAAAAATTTAATTTTTTTCTCTTAACCAGATTAGTCAACAAACTAGTAAAGAACTCTCTCAAGAGTCTCCCATTTGGAGTGCTCCAAGATATGGTAGCTCCTTCACCTGCACACTCAATAAACGATTAAACCAACTTGCTCTGATACCATGTTAAAAATGATAAAGAATAACTATGAAAATGTAGGAAATTGTTTAATCCAAGAGTGAGGAGTTAGGAAAAAATACCATGAATTAGCACAAGAACTAGGAGCATACACCAAAAAGAAAAGAGGAGACAAGAATTTGAAAGGGGAAAGCAAAGAAAACCCCTTGTGAATTATGAATGAGGCATAAAAAGCCTAAAGAAAGAGAGAGAGAGAGAGAGAGAGAGAATGAGAGCAAAATACTCATACAATGCTTCAAGAGAATGTAGAATGAGAAACTAAGTGTTACAAGTGAATGTCGAAGAATGAGAGGAGAAGCATCTCTTAAGTAGAGATAAGAAGGAGGAGTTGAATGTAACTCCCATGTGCATGTGAGCCACATTCATAATGTGTGTGAGCCAAGTGTGAGGTTCCTCATAAGGAAGAAAACTCTAATTTACAAATTACAATAAATATTTGTCCTCACATATTCCACTAGAGGACAAAATAGAATGTAGTGGAAAGAAGACAAAAAAGAAGTATAATAGGATACCTTGGCTTATATCCTAATATATTACAACAAGAAAAGAATAAAAGTCTAGCCTTGGTTTATAAATACACCAAGGAAAGATTACAAATTCTAACAGTATCCAAATCTCCAGATCGCCTGGGGTTAAAGGTGAGTTAGTCCAAGTAGCAAATGAGAAGATGACAAGTGGCACTTTTTGGTGGCCTGTGCAGATTTTAAAAGAAATAAAAGATTTAAATAATTATATAGTTCAACTTTAGATAAACTTGAAATTTTTCATGACAGGAAGTTGCTTAGAGTTTTTAATGCTGCAGATCCATTTTTTGTCCGAACATAGCAGTATGATATGTTTTCAAAAAGGCTAGAAAATGAAGGATGCAATGATGGTGTTTAGAATCAGATTTGAGTGAGCAGATGAGAGTAGTAATCGGTTTTAAATCTGGGGTCAGATTTTGCAGAAATATTTTATTCGAAGTGTTTGATTTTGCAGATCCGGTAGAAGGGAATGAATCCAATTTTTCAGCAAAGGATAAGGATAAGATCAGAGAATAAAAGATAGGATGAATCAGATTTCTAGTAGATGATCAGATATTTCTGTAATGGCAAATGTTATCAAATTTTGGAGGTGCCTGAGAAGATCCGATATTCAGAAGAGAGAGGACAAATGAGATCAGATTTGTAGAAGACAGGTGTTGATCAAGTATTGATTTTAGGGTTTCTTCTTCTTCTTTTTATTCTCTTCTCTTCTCAGTTGTAAGGTTCCTGGTTCCTATTCTTTTTTCAAGAGGGCTCCTGTAGTTGCTTTGTTATGAGTAGGTCCCTAAAGGATGAATGTTGAATATCCTTTTTGCAGAACAAATCTTTCTTTCCTATGTCTCGGCTCCTAAACTTTAAATTATGTGTGCATTGAAATAGGATTATTTTCAAAGAAATACATTGCAGTTTCTCTTAAATTCCATTGTTGTCTTCTTATTTTTATGTTATGCTCTTGTATGCTTTTATTTGTTAGAAATGTAAAACATACCAATTGCAAGGCAGCTTGTCTGATTATTTATGAGTTTCTTTCAAGGAAAGAATTAAATTTTCATGAATAGTCTTTGAGAGTGAATATAATCATCAGGATTTTGATGATAATAGTATAGGAGTGACATAATGGTTTGTAAGACACTCTATTCAAATTGCAAGTAATCTACAAGGCATTTCACTGTATTTATTTTGATTTCTTCCTGTGGATTTACATGTAGTAACTATTTTCCCAATGGAATGGGCATTGGCTAGATGTCTGTTATGTGGTTATCTTTCTATCATCAGAACAAAATTTCATTACAAGTACATTTTAATTTCAAGTTTTTATATGCTTTAAAGAACTAAATCCAGGTGATATAGTTCAGTCTAGTGATTCCTTCAAGAGAGAATCAGAGGTTAGCCTTCCTTGAGTTGTACTCACAAAAATAAGAAGGATTCACATCCTTATTCCACTATTCTATGCTATCACATTCATAGTTTCAATTGTTATACTCTGTATTAGGAGATTCTCAGTTGTCTATAGAGTGATCTTTTGTTTAAGTAATCTGAAGCCTAAATAGCATAGCAGTGAAGACCCTATCCACCATTTGAATGTTTACTTGAAACATAGTGAATCATTAATAGGCAATACCCGCCTGAGTCTTGTGGAGCTCAAAGCAGAAGGAGGATCTTATCCAATCCTCATCAATTAGGTTTTTCTTGCAAACTTGGAGTCCCCTTAAACTGAGAATCAAGTCCACACCTTTTCTAATTTTGATCCTACAAGAAAAATCCCTAACAAATTGGTGACTCTGCAGGGGATATGTTAAATTGAAGATAGAATAATGCGGGTACAAGTAGAGCTAGACTCTTGGATGGCTTATTCATTTGTCCAATGGTCTCCATTGAAATGTATAAGAGTTAGTTTTAAGAAGTTTCAAATCATCTCACCAAGTTGTGAGTGGCGACTCTGAGTTCTTTGTTTGATCAGTGCATATGATAACATACTTTCAATCCTGATAAACAGTATATGTACCATCTTGAAGTTTGTTGTGAAGGGATACAGAAAAATGATCTCAGCTTATGAAAGTCTTTTCCTCTGCACGGAGGTGGTGGCTCTACAACTTTTGAAAGTGATTTGGAGGTGACTTCAAATCAAATAAGTTTGCAGCAGCTTTAGGATACTCCAGGTATTTTATATTTCATTGAATGAAAGCTTTATTCATGAAAATCAGTTATAATGTTTTCCCTATTAAGTGGTCAAAACTAAGTTAAAAGGGAAGAGAGAGGCAGTTTATAATCTCTGCTTGCTAAGATGTCACAACCATCTAGGAGTAAGTTGTTTGGACCAATAAACTTTGAAGGTATCCTTGGATACCCAAATCATATCCCAAAATTGGTTAGAGATTGTTTACCAAAATTCACTGGTTTTGGTGAGCAATCAGCTGAAGATCATTTGCAAAATTTTTTTGATTTAATAAATGATCACAATATCACACATAAGGATGTATTGATGAAACTCTTTGCAATATCTTTGGTTGAGATTGCAAGGGACTGGTTTAAAGAAATACCTTATGGATGGTTCAATAGGATCTATGGAAGCATTAGAGGATTGTTTTATTAGAAGGTATGGTGATATTGAGAAGTATGATGATATGGAACACAATGATGAAGACATGGCTGAAAATAAGGATCTTGTACCAGAGCTTGAAGTTCTTGAGGTAGAAACAAAAATGTTAACACAAAGGTTGTAGGAAAGTGTTGTGTTACATTTACAAGAGAACATGAGTAGAGAGGAGGGTGAGTCACAACATGATTTCTACATAAGGTTTACTGATAAGATCAAGGAGTTTGACATTCCTTTTTGTCCTCAGGATTTTGTGTGGGAAAATTTATTTGTTAAACTTTGTTTTCCTCATACACTTAATTTGCCAATCTCTCAGAGGGTAGAATGTATTTAGCAAACTATGGAATGGATGGAACATGTCAAAAAAATTTCTTCCAAAGATGTGCCTATGGCTGAATACAATGATGTTGAATCTAAAAATTTTGAATATAGCAATGTTGAAAGTGATAATGGATATGAAACTAGTTATGCTGATGAATCTGATTTTAGTGATTATGATGATGAGTCCACTTGTGCTGAACATTTTGCTGATGATAATGTTGATAATGAACTTTGTGAATAGCAAGACAATGAAAATGTTTTGTGTGGACAGCAAGATGACAACTATGATGTGGATGTGAGTGTTTGCAGTGATTTCTTTACACAAGATGATATGCTCTAAGAGATCTCACTGCATGATTCTGAAGAGGAAGAAATTTTTAGCATCAAGCAAGAAGATAGTTGGGATAAATTAGAATGTCAATCCTTGCCGCAGTGAGAAAATTTTAGATTTTTAGAGGTATGTATCAAAAAATGATTCTCAAACTTCATGCCTTATGAATATAAGTTTTGGTAGTAATGACGTTGCTAAGGGTGTGGAAAATGAAAGTAAAGATTTTGATTGTGTGAGTGTATCATAGATGAGCATAAATGATGATAGTTATTCACTTCATAGTGAAAAAATCTCAGATTTGTTATCCTATGAGTATCTTAGAGTTTTAGGGAAAGATAGATTTGAAACTCAACACTTCACTCATATTCAGTTTGACAAGGAAAATATATCAGATGACCAAAGTTTTGCTACTTATATTTCTGATTTTCCTTGCACTCCCATATCACTAGACCATAATCAAGTTCAGTATGATTTATCAGATGATGAAGTCATCAGTGTTGTTTCAGATTCAATGGATGTGGAGATTCTAGACATAATGATGAGGCCTGACTAGGATAGTAGTGCAAATGTTGAATCTTATTCTTTTTGTGTTCCTGATTTATTTCCTCTTGTAGAAAATCAAAATTACTTGCAAGAAATACCTATTGTCTATGATGAATGTGATGACTTATGTGTTGCTATGGATTTAGATTTTTGTGGATTTAGTGTCAATGATTCTTGTTTAAGCTATGATTTGGAAGAAAGAGACAAATCTAAATATGTGTTTTCAAATTTACAAATGAGCCAAAAACCAGTGATGGATAATGGTTTGTCCTATTTAAGAGATGCTGATAGGAGTTGTGATCAGTAGAATATCCCTGATTCTTTACAAATAGATTCTTGTTCAGAAAGTTTCTATTTTAGTTTGCAGAATGCTGATGTAAAAGGAGCTTGTCTTATGGTGCAAACTAATGTTCAGAATTTGGATGTTTCCAGCTTTGAGAGTGAGATGGAGTGTTTCTTCTTTCAGCAAGTCAGTGGTAATGAAGAGTGTGATGTTTTGATGTCACATAATAGTCAGCATTCACAGTACTCTAGTGATTTTGTTTTGCAAAGTGATGGTGAGTTTTCTAATTATCCTTTCTTGGATATGTTGAAGGAAAGTGACAGTATGTTCAATCAAGCACATGCAAGCAATAATTTAAGTTTACCACTGTTGTGTGGAGATGAAAACCAAATGTATGATAGAGGTAAGAGCTATATCTAGTTTGAGGCTTTGGGCCATTTGTAAATAATTTCACTGTATATACAATTGATTTTCTTTCGGTTGTGTGTTTTCTTTCAGTAGAGGTTCTCATTTTTTGAGAAGAGGTGTTAGGAAGAGGAAAGGTGAAAAGAGAAGAGAGAGAATTTTTGATATGATTTTTCGGAGTGGTCTGCTTCTACCATGAGATTCTAAAATTTCTCTTTATGCCCACATGGGGCACCCGTCCATAGTCAGAGCCACTGTTGGTACTCAAAAATGCAACATGGGTTTTGAGTACCATGTTAAGATTTTACAATTTGAAGCCCTTTAAATATTTTTCATGCATATGTACCTGGCTATCATTTCAAATCTTTTTAGGTGTTCTAGGTGTTTAGCACACTTCATTCAATATATGCATGCATTCTATGATGTTACTTTATCATCCCGAATCATTCGGTGAAGTCCCAATTTGAGCAAGTGTCAATTTGCACAATTCTACCTAAGTGTCAAACAGAGTACAGTAGCCCAGTTTGCCTTTGAATATCTTGTGTCTAGAAATGTTTCATGACCTACCACTTTGAGGATGTTTATTATGCATATCAATAAACCTATGTTCCAATTTTCAAGTCATTTTGAATCCGTTTGATTAGGTTTCTAACCTCTCAAAGTTCGTAGTTTGTTGTTGTCATGCACTTGTGTAATTGTCAGAATTCTGGAAGGGCCTGTTTGGCCAGTCATATCTGCCCCAATTGACCATATTGAGAAAAATCCTTTTGTATCATTTTCTAGTGGTCAAATTCTTCTTGTGTTTCAGTTTTCAAGAAATGAGGCATTCATTTGGTTAGTTTGCTAAGCTCATTCCGTTTGTAGTTTCTATCAATGTGCTAGACTGTCAAATGTAGATTTCTTAATGACCTACTTTGAGGCCTTGTAATTTGTGCCCTATCCATGATCCAACATAATTGAAAGTTGTCCTATATTGTAAACCTCAAAGACTACTTACCTTTGGATTTGGGGGTCCCTGCAAATCCATCTGATCACTTTCCCAGCTCATTTCCAAATCCAATTTTTGCATATTTCATGATTTTTAATCCTGAATATTATTGACAACTTGACTTTGGTGTTTTCTTGGATTTCACAATGAGATCTCTTGGGCGAGATAATAATGGATTCATACTCCTTATGTAAGGGTCAATCGATGCCCAAGATTTTGGTTCATGGAAGTTTCAACAGAGATATTTGTGCAAATGGAAAATGTGGAAGTTGGTAATGAGTTAAATGACTACTGCACTAAAAATTATTTTATGAGATTGGTGAAAAGGAGATACCAATTCATTCTATAATTTTTTAGTTTAGAGGATGATGACTACAATGGGACAACTTCTAAGAATGGCTCTCATAGGTCATGCAAAATGAAAGACTACCCTAGGAGTTTGAAGTGGGATTAATATAGGATACCAGTGATTTTGATTGAAAGAGGACGTGATGCCATGGTTATAGCTTCTATGTCAAGGGTACTGGTTCATTTCTTGTAAAGAGGGGTGTGTTTTGTGTAAGTGCTGGGAGCCCATGCATTATTTAATGCAATAAAGAAAACATGCTAGGTAAATGAAGTTTCCAGTGGTGAAAATATTGGGCACCCAAAATAACATTTTGTGCATGGATTTTATTGGTGCAAACGAAAAAAGAGATGGAGTGCTTTCCAGTCCAAAGTATGTTGTTGAAGGGGCACATTTTATGAACAGCATATCAAACAAAATGGTAAGATAATGTGTGCATTCTCTTTGAAATAGCCAGTCACTTTTTTTTATCATGAATCAAAAAATACAAACTATGTCAGGCTGAATTTTACATATGTTTGAGATGACTATGTGTGCATTCTACAGCAAATTTTTTAGAAAAACCCAGTTTGAAAATCAAAAGTTATGGTTCTCTGAGTACTGGAAAACAAATAAAAATAGCATTGCTTCCAAAAGTTTAGTCCCACATTGCTCCTAATTTCAAAATTTGAAATGTTTATATGGAATGCTCCAGACATATGAAATAAATCAAAGTGATGGAAGCTATGCTTGCCCAAGCTTGTGTGGCCACCTAAATTTCCATGCCAGCGGGCCCAGAAGAAATTTTGTAGAAAGGGACACTTTTCAAGAGGTCTCCAAGTCTCATAAAGAGAAAAAATGATTTAGAGACTTAGAGACTTAGTCTCCAAGTCTCCAGATAAAAGAAGTCTCCAAGTCTCTAGATGGTTTAGAGACTTAGACACTTAGTCTCCAAGTCTCTAGATAGTGATTCAGAGACCTAGAGACTAAAGGGCATTCTCCAAATCTCATAAGGAAACCATGAACAAGGAAATGATTTAGAGACTTAGAGACTTAGTCTCCAAGTCTCCAGATGGTTCAGAGACTTAGAGACTTAGTCTCCAAGTCTCCTGATAGTGATTCATAGACTTAGAGACTAAAGGAGGTCTCCAAGTCTCTAGATAGCGATTTAGAGACTTAAAGACTAAAGGAGGTCTCCAAGTCTCACAAAGGAAAAACTGATTCAGAGAATTAGAGAATTAGTCTCCAAGTCTCTAGATGAAGAAGTCTCATAAAGAAAGGAAATGATTCAGAGACTTAGAGACTTAGTCTCCAAGTCTCCAAATGGTTCAGAGACTTAGAGACTTAGTCTTCAAGTCTCCAGATGGTGATTTAGAGACCTAGAGACTTAAGGCATTCTCTAAGTCTCTAAAAGAAACCACAGTTAAGAAATAACTCCAGAGATTTGGAGACTAATGTAGTCTCCAAATCTCCAGATCGTCTGGGGTTAAAGGTGAGTTAGTCCAAGCAGCAAATGAGAAGATGACAAGTGGCACTTTTTGGTGGCCTATGAAGATTTTAAAAGAAATAAAAGATTTAAATAATCATATTGTTCAAGTTTGGATAAACTCAAAATTTTTCATGGCAGGAAGCTGCTCAAAGTTTTTAATGTTGCAGATCAAATTTTTTGTCCGACCATAGTAGTATGATATGTTTTCAAAAATGCCAGAAAATGACGAATGCAATTACAATGTTTAGAATCAGATTTGAGTGAGCAGATGAGAGAAGTAATCAGTTTTAAATCCGGGGTCAGATTTTGTAGAAATATTTTATTCCAAGTGTTTGATTTTGCAGATTCGGTAGAAGGGAATGAATCAGATTTTTTAGCAGAGGATAAGGATAAGATTAAAGAATAAAAGATAGAATGAATCATGTTTCTAGTAGATGATCAGATATTTTTGTAGTGGCAAATGTTATCAAATTTTGGAGGTTCCCGAGAAGATTAGATATTCAGAAGAGAGAGGACAAATGAGATTAGATTTGTAGAAGACAGGTGTTGATCAAGTATTGATTTTAGGGTTTCTTCTTCTTCTTTTTATTCTCTTCTCTTCTCAGTTGTAAGGTTCCTAGTTCCTATTCTTTTTTCAGGAGGGCTCCTGTAGTTGTTCTATTATGAGCAGGTCCCTAAAGGATGAATGTTGAATATCTTTTTTGCAGAACAAATCTTTGTTTCCTATGTCTAGGGTCCTGAACTTTAAATTATGTGTGCATTGAAATAGGATTATTTTCAAAGAAATACATTGTAGTTTCTCTCAAATTCCATTGTTGTCTTCTCATTTTTATGTTATGCTCTTGTCTACTTTTATTTGTCAGACATGTAAAACATACTAGTTGCAAGGCAACTTGTCTAATTATTTATGAGTTTCTTTCAAGGAAATAATAAATTTTCATGAATAGTCTCAAAGAGTGAACATAATCATCAGGATTTTGATGATAACATTATAGGAGTGACATAATGGTTTGTAAGGCACTCTATTCAAATTGCAAGTAATCTAAAAGGCATTTCACTGTATTTGTTTTGATTTCTTCTTGTGGATTTACATGGAGTAACTATTTGCCCAATGGAATAGGCACTGGCTAGATGTCCAGCTCTAGACCCCTCTTTTGAGCTTTCTCCATCAAAGTACATAGTCGATAGACTATCAAGGTCAGTCCATTCCTCTTGGTTGTTAGATACAAGGGTAGATTCAACACCTTCCTATGTTTCCTTTTCCTAGACCTTGAAAGAATTAATGTCAATATCTAGGAAGCAATTCATGGTATCTTCCTCTTCCTCAATCATGTGTGGAGTCCTAGGTTCCCTAGAGACCTTGATATTTTTTCCTTCAATGTTAAAAGTATCAAATGATAAATCACATTGGATGTTGCCTCCCATAGAAGAACTCCATTTTCTAGACAATAACATCCCATACTGAGGAGGGATGTCAACAACCAAGACACTCATAGTTAACTGTTTGTCAGGGTATGCTGCCAACCTATAGGGTAAAGCCTTGATAGTGCCAAAAATTGGTACCTCCCTTGAGTCCATAGCCTAACATCTTGCATGTGGAGTGTCCACTTTCAATCCCAATGAATTTATGACTTCTGTGGGCATGAGAGTGTTTGAATCTCCTAAATCAATCATACAATTTTTTAACATTTTTCCATTTATTAGAAATGTCAAAAAGAAAGGGTCAACTGTCCCAGATGATGCACTACCAACATTTGTGTGCAAATAGTTTTGAGGGATTTTAGAGATGATTTCCACACTATGATTTTCACTCTCCTCTTCAACATAAGCTATTTGTTTGTTAGTCTCATGTATCTTCTGGATATCTATGGAAACCACACCATTTACCCAATTAAGAGCCTTCTCTTTATGCTCTTCTATCCTCATCATCTCAAGCAAAGGGACCTTAATAGTGATATATGAAATCAACCTACTCATATCAAAAGGAACATACTTTGAATCAAACACATCTTGTTTCACATTAGCAGACTCTTTATTCTCTCCTTGTGTAGATGTGTTGGGGTGCTCCTTGCTTTGAATTTTAACCTCCTTCTACAAAGAAGGAACACCCTCCTCTAGGGATTTAGTTTTCACTTTATAAACAACATTTGGATTAGTGGATTTAACATTCTTCTTTATTTTGACTTTTCCAATAGCATCAACAACCTTCTTCTTGTCTTGGGAAAACTTGGCATCTTTCTCTAATTTCTTAATGAAAATACAAGAAGGCTTCCGATTTGGGTCACCTACTACCCTATTTCTCAGATTATAATTGGTTTTAGCCTAAGTAACCATATCTATTGTTATTTGAGCAATTTCCTCATCAGATAGTTGTCTTAAAATAGTTGTCTCTTCATCTTTTAATGCATTGCATTGGATACTATCTAATTTATCATCATCTTCATCTGAAAAAATCTGTTGATGGTATGATTCATTTCCAACTTGAGAACTTGTAACATCTTGATTCTAATCTTCCTTAGTAAAGTCAACTTCATCCCAAAGATGAGAAGTCATACCACATCCCTGATCATCATAGGTCTCTTCCTCATTGTTTTCTTGTTCTTCCTCTACAGACACACTCTAAGATATTACACAATAATTAGGATCATGTGGTGATTGACACACAATGCACCATGGGACCTCCTTAGTCATATTCATTGAATTTATTTACAAAGGATCAGGAGTCTTGTCATTTGTTTTATCCTTCCTCTCTGCGAGTATAGGTTTCCCATCTTTCCATTGAGTATTATAAGGATAATTCTGCATTCTTGGCAACTTGTTCAAATTATTAAAAGCGGGCCTGTCATTTCTTGCAACCCTATTATTTTTGTTTTCACCAGGTTTTAAATCTTTTATGGCTTTCAAAATCTTCTTTAAACTATCATCCTCCTTAGGCTTTACATTTGTAGGCTTTCTTGGTTCCCTTTTATTCAACACCTATGACTTGTTATCATCCCTTCTTCCTAATTTTCCTAATATCATCTGGTTTCTTTCTATATTTATAGCTAATTTATAAGCCTCCCCAAGATTCCTAGGATTATTATCTCTTAAGAGGTACCCCATTGTAGAATCCAAAGCATTTAGATAAGTGACAAGACAAACCCTATCATCTAACCTGATAACTTGCAAAAGCTTAGGCATGGCCTTTTGAAATCTAAGATTAAATTCAGTAACATCCTCATTGAAATTTTTCTTAATGTTATTAAATTCATTCAACATAAAACCATCATTTGTCTTATCACCATACTTCTCTTTAAAATAGTGTTTGAGTTGATCCCATGAACCTATACTATCATGTGACAATGCCTTGAACCAATCCCTTGAATCTTTTGTTAAGGACTAAACAAAAAGCTTCATTATTACATCATCAAGCTCAATATTGTAGTCATCAATCACATCAGTGAATTTCTTTAAGTGCTCTTCACAAGTGACAACATTACTACTGGTGAACTTTAGGAGCTTCTTCCTAATTTCATCAGGAATAGGGTTGGGGTAACCAGGGATACCAGAAAAGACTAATTGCTTACATCTTTCATGAATAGGCCCTACAAGGGATGGGCCAACATCCTGAGATGTTGATGCATTAGTGTTTGACATAGTAGAAACTTTAAGTCTAGTTGGTGGAGGAATATTTGTTACCTGGTTTGCAATATTTGTAGCATTTCCACCTTGTGTTAAAGAAGAAGTAGCAACATTTTTAGGTCCTGAAGATTGCCTGAGAAAATCTATCTTCCTTCTCATTTCTAGGGTTGTAGCCTCTAGCTCTACTTTTTCCAACTCTCTGGCCAACATTTCCTTTTCCCTTTTAGCCTTTTCACTAAGATCAGCTTCTAACCTTAAAGCTTGGTTTATGGGATCCTTAGGGCCTAAAGGTTCATTGATTAAAACTCCCATAGCTTTTTGCTTACTTTTATCCTTGGGATTTTTAATATCAAAAACTTCTTAGATGATGGGTTGTTCCTTTATTTGTTTAGGTATAGGAATATAATTTATAGCTTCTAAATCTAACAATTTCCTTTTTAGTTGCTCAGCTCTTACCATAGCATACCTAATTTTTCCTTCTTTTTCCTTTTCTCTTTTTTGCATAATAGCTACTTGCTCACGGATTTTCCTTTCTAATTCATACACTTATTCAAATATTTCCTTAGAGTTGGGAAAGGTTGTCTCAGATTCAAATTGATGAGCTTGAAGTTCATCTTGCTGACCTTTAGATACATGGAGGCCTTGGGGTAATGAGGAACCAAGGGTGAAAGGAGGGAAAACATCCTGTCTACTCCCACTTTTTCTTCTAAACCTTCTTTCAATTCCATGTTTCTTACTAGGAATTACCCTCCTATTATGCTATGATTTTTTAGCATCTTTCTCAGTGGGAGAATAATAGTCTTCATACTGGTTCAGACCTAAATCAACAACCTCTTCATACTCAGATGCATTCCCTTCTCGACTAGGTCAGGCAAGATTTTCATGTCTTGGATTTCCTTTTTGTTTCCATGTAAGGGACATATTATTACTACTCCTTTCTTTTCTTATTTGGCCACATCTAGATGTGGTTGGAAGTGCTCCTTCCAAATTCTCTTCTGGATGTTCTTTTCTCTAGGACCTTGTATTCCTGAAACTCATTGCAGAGAGATGATTCTTTAATTAGCACTAGTACAGAGATTTTTTTCAAGGAGCCACCCAACTGAGCTGGGATCTTTTGAAATATTACCCCTATAGTCAAAATGAATTTTACAAAGAAATGGGCAATTCTTTAGACAAAAGGACATAACTCTATGTTTTCAATGGTAACTAACTAGCTTAAAATAAGGAAGCTAGGAGTCTAGCTCAACTTATACCTACATTATTTGACACAAATTTATAATTTCCCTAGCAAAGTTGCTATTTTGTTGGTTCTTGAAAATATTTTACACTCCATGAGATAGCAATATACCTAAGACTGATTCTAAGGAGGGGTTAGTTCCAAATATGGGAAATTTGTAGGTAACTAGACCAACTATAGGGACAAGACTACCCTCTTCACTTCTGGCTCTACAAAACCAAGGTGGGTATACCTAATCCAATAAATATAACTTTTTTCTTAACTTAATACTAGATCTAACAACAGATATCAGTGACAAAGTACTAAATAACAACCTATTATTCATTGACTCTCCATCACTGGGTAAGACAGTTACTTCTCCAAACAAATAAAAATTAAAGACTGGTTTTGATTGTTCTATTTCTAATTGCAATGATCTCAATCAATCCTCACAAACTAAAGATGCACTCATATAGGCTAGTGCCTTATCCATTGGGCTAATATCATCAAAATATAGAGGAAATACATAGATTTTAGAGTAACTTAGTTCATAATCATAAACACAAATACTTCAAACTCTTTCCTTCTTATAGATAATCCTTATGCCAATCAAGTGAACATGTATTTTATTCAGAGCAATATTTAATCCAACCCTAGATCAAAACTCAAAATAGAAACACACACACATAGGTCTTTGATAAACTAAAAAATTCACAAATTTGACATAGAGGAGAGATAAAGACCTAAAATTTGTATTAAGTATAATGAACTTTGATCATTTGTACACAATATAGCTTGAGAAACAATCCTACAAATAATGGTAGAAGCATGTACTTTCTTCTGTTACTTTGACAAGAAATGATACAAAATATTACAATCCTCGACTGAGGGCTAGGGTTTCAAAATTTCATCTTCTAGACACCTAAACTCTTAATACCCAATATGATCATGGAAAATCCTTTTATATAGACAAGGAAATGCAACATGCTTCCAATCATATTAGGGTTTACAAAACATTACCCTAAAGTTTACAACAACCCTACTGGGTTTACAATAAATGATTTAATCAGATCATGGACCAATATTTTATAGGCGAGCTACCTATCTTCAAGTCTTTAATTCCTTCCTTGATCTCTTCAAAAAAATTTGATTACCTTTCCTTTACAACTGTGTCCTGTAATAAATGCATTTATCATCTCATCTACTTTAGGACTTATGAGTCACAGTCTTTTGTTTGCCTCAAGAAGTAGATGGAGCACTTGGCACTTTAATGTGGGGCATGTACTGATATCTCCATTCATTGAACACCTCTTCACTTGGGAACATGAAATTCAATGTTTCAGCCCTTCTACCAGACATTTGTTCCCACTTTCTCTCCATCTACCTAATTTCCTACTAGATGAAATCAAATCTTGATTTTGCAGCCAGTAGTACCTTGATGGTGTGGATGAAAGAAAGAGTGTTTTCTAAAGTCAAAATACTCATCATTCTTGCTGAGAAATCTCCATCCATCTCCTATCCATTTGAACAATTCTTCAACTCACCATTTCCTTTAAAAACCCCTGGTATTAACTCACAGCTTGAAAATTTTAATTCTTTCTTTAACACATTGGATTTTCTCTCAAAATCATCTAGGATTTTTCTGAATTCAACCATACTCCTTACAAATTTATGCATCATTTTCATCAAAGGGTCTAGATTAAGCTAGGCTTTTGAAATCATGTAGAACATCTTCATGTTTGATGCCCTTCCTATCCATTTATCTAGAATTGGTGCCAATTTAGCCTTGTGATTACCTAAAGATGTGAGCATTATTTGCAATCTTCTAGCATGATCAAACAAAACTGTGGGGTTCAGATCATGAGAAAATTACATCACTACCTTTGTGACTTTCTCTTCATATTTATGATTCATAAGCACTTATCTTTCTTATGTTCATCCTTTTGTTTGTCTAGCTTTTCCCCACTCTCTCTTAATCTATCCCTTTCTTCAAGCAATTCTTGCTTTTCCCAACTGACTCTTGCATCTATATTTCTTTCTAGGAAAGGGGATGGTGGGAACTCAACAATGGAGCTAGAAGAAGAAACTACTATAGATCTATTAACAATCATTAGCTGAGGTGATCTGCGATCTTGTGGTCCAGATAATTGAGCTATCAATTTGTCTCTTTCTATCAACTCTATCTTCAGCTCATTATAAGATTTGGGAACAGTCTCAAACTTAATTCTTAATTCTTCCTTTTCTTGGGCATCCTTTTCTGCCACTTTTACATTGAACTTGGCTATTTCCAAGGTCATATTTGGGGCTTCAACACTTGAAGTCTCACTAGCTCTTTGTACTAGTAAATTGCTTGAATATTTTGAGGAGAATGCCTCCCCTTTATCTTTATTCTCTTCCCTCTTAAGGGACCACATAACTAGGACTGCATGATCATCATAAAAACCTACACCTCTAGTAGCCTATTGTGCTTGTTATGTAGTAGAGTGGACTGTAACTTTACTTTTCCTAACTATATCAAAGACTATTGCATGAGGAATATCCCACTCAGGGAGAATCAACACTCCTATAGTGTGAACCATAGCCCTACCTTCTTCTGGGGTTATTTTCTCAAATTTTTTCAACATCTTCCCCTTTGTCTCATTTTCTTGCTCAGTCATATCCTTATCAGGGAACTCTTCTTTCTTCTTCTCACAAATTTCTTTTTATTGATTAATTTTCATTCTCCATAAAAATTGAAGAAATGCCCTAGTTTTAACAAAATTGTCATTCAAGATGAAAGTATCACTAGCCTGCTTCAAAATTAGGTCTAGTTGCTTACCTTCAAACTCTACCACTATAAGGTCCATTTCTATTCCTTTGGATTCCTCTTGCATCCCCTCTTGTATTTCATCACTTGAAACAAAAATGTTTCCCTCATTGCTTAATTGCTCTAGTTGCTGAGCAACTCCATGTTCATCTAATTGCAATGGGGATTGGGAAGGGGAATACATATCTTGCTTTGATTGAGGTTCCTCCTTCCTTTGCCTATTTGGAGAGGGATCTTCTGTTATTGGATCACTCATGGGTCTCTTCCCCTTGGAAGTGGATGTGATACTCTTATCTTTTTTTGGAGTTGGGAGAAGGACAGTGTATCCCTTTCTCTCTTGCACTATATACATCCCCTTAGGGGTCAACTTTGTATATCTTGGCCGACTCAAAATTCTTCTTGCCCTATCAGGATCAAACTTGATAACTAGAGCCTTCTTCTCATTTTCTGCTTGTATGATCCCCTCAAAATGCTCCGTAAGGGCATCCACTTTCCTTTCCCATGGCTGAAAAGCCTTTGATGGGTCATATTCCTTGTCAAAAATCTGGATAAAATCTATAGTCTTCTTATAGATTATCCAATTTTCCTTTTTAATTTCTTGAGTTTGAAGATCAAACTCATTTCTAACTATATCCTCAGGAAAATTGAATTGGTGTTCCAAAACAACACACCTTGCCTTCTCTCTAAACATTCTAGAGATGAAGCCTTCATTATCTGCACACCTTACCATTGTAGTAGCCATTTTGTAAGGTTGTAAAACCTGATTTAAATGTATCCACCCCCTATTTATAATAATGTATTGGTGGGCTATTGTGATGCTTGGGAACAAGGTTCCCCTTCCTCTATTTGTTAAGGTTGTTTCCTACAGATCACCAATCTGCCTTTAAATTTGAGCATACCCTATCTTCAAAGGCACTTGGTAAGGCAATACATAAGGTGCCTTTCTACAACCATAAACTCTAAGTACTATTGAAAATGGATACAATATTATGTCACCAAAATTTTTAACTATGGTGATGTCTTTACAATAATCCTTTGGCCTAATTAGCCTCAACAACTGTGTAGGAATTCTTGGATTCTCAATAAATAATAAGGATCTATGCCTTGAAGAAAACTTTATGTCAAAAATGATATAGGTGGAATTAGTCCTATCCCATGATAGCTCTGTAGTCCATAGCTAAATAGGCAACACCTTTTCATTCTTCTCCCTTACTATGTTCACTGTCTTGCTGAAAACTCAACACCATTGTGCAAGAACATATGCATCAGCATAAAATACCACCCAAAAGGCCTGCCTACCTTCATATTCTTTATTCCCATTAATTCCTAGTGGATTAGCTCTGCAAGGTAAAGGGAATAATAAAAAATCAATGCCAAGTGGGGATGTAGGGTTTGCACCATCATGAACATGCATGGGATGGGCATATGTGTAGCTTCATCTTGTCCTAAAATCAAAGACAGGGACTTGAACATACCATGTGCCCTCATGTTGAAAAGATCTAATCTAAAAGGCTCCAGAGTTTTTGGAATAATCACACACATGGTACCTATTTTGTCCAGGAAATCTCTTAAAGGTCTAATCCTCAAATAATCTATCTGTGCCCAATAAATCTTATTGAATTCATCAAAATTAATTTTTTCCAGCCCAATAGAAGGATCATTTAGTGAAAAAACTTTCCTGATCTCTTCCTCTATTATACTTATCAAAACTTTCCTATTTATGTCCCTAACACATCTAGTTACAAGGTCATAACACTTGGCTATCAATATAAGAAGATCAACATCCATGAAAACTCTTGGCACAATAAGTCTCCCTACATCAAACTGCCATATATTACTAAGGGGAGCACAAGCATTTCTCTGGGAGTATGAAGCTCTAAACAAACCCAAACCATTGTAATCTTTCCCTAGATTGGCATCTCTCATCCATAAACCCTTGTCATATAGTCCCTCATCAACATAGTCTCTAGGGTTTTTAGGAACTAATTCTTTTATTATGGATGTCCTGATCTCTAAGTGTGGGAGTAGCTAAAGTAAATCCTCAAAAACCCCCCTATCCTTATATTTTGTTTTCCCTGAAAGCTCTCTTTTGGGTGGCATTTTCAACTAGGTTACTCGGAAAAGCGTATATATATTACCTAGACAATTACATGATAGCAACAATAGACAATATTTCAATCACCAAAACTTTCTCTTTAAAAATTTGTGAACTTTTGACTTCAAAATGCCTACCATATGCTTGAGAAAATTCACAATTGATGCTTCTAGAGATAGCTAAATTGCTTGCAGAAAAAATGAAGGAGAAGTATTGCTTCCAATGATCAAATCTAACCATATTATCATTGCCAACCCATCACAACTGATTCACATGAAACTCATTAAGTTTGCTATTACTGAAACTAGTGGCTACAACATTTACATGATGTGAAACAGCTTTAGAAAATCAAATTTGAATATACACCATTGATCTAAAATCCTTCTGGTGCATTGAATAGGTAACAAAGATCCATGTAGCAACTTTAGCATCTTTTCCAAGCTTAGTTCTCAACCAATGAGAACATTTCATTCTACCCATGTGCAAAAAACTTGCACTTTACTTTAACTTTACTCAGTGTGGACAGGTGTCAACATGTCCCAACCCCACAAGCATAAAATAGTGAGCATCTCTCAATTAAGGAAAAACAACAATCATTGATTCTTTCAAGATCTAATAGATCTTTATCACTTCTGAAAGTTAGTGACCCCACTTTGCAAGTGAACAGGTGGAGGTGGTTGAAAACTTTGGACCCACTGGCAACAAACATTACCAGGGACACATGTCACTTAGTCGCATCCCTGCAAATAGAAAACCTATCAGGTATGTCAGACTAAGGGAAAGCGACAACTGTAGATGAGCTTCCATCGAATGATCATTGGTCATTTATGAGATTTTGGTCCCACCCTTTACTGTTGCTAACAACTCATCCAATCAGAAACTCCCATGTCACAATATCTGGTAAGCAGACTTGCTATTTTTTTTATTTGAGCACCAGTCCTACTGGCGATTTCCACATCATATTCTAGCTTCACCAATGAAAAAAGAGTATCTTAGCATGACCTAGTGACCAAGGACCCACCTCACAGTTTGCAACCACATGGATGATCGGACGGCCATCGCTGAAGTGCAAACCTATATGTCGAGCAACTTCCTTCAGCAATAAAATGATAGCCACGAGATTTAACTAAGCTTTAACCTTTGGAGAATTGTGACCCCACCGCAACTTATGTCATCTTGGACACATGTCACCACATCGTATCTCTTTAGTGTCACTAGTCCTCTATCCAATCATATGGCTATCATAGTTCATCAATGATTAACAAGTGGCCAACTTAGCCTTAAGACATTGCCACAACCATCGATGTAACCCTCTTGTTAGTGACAACATAGCTTCTAAAAACTAGGCCCGCTTTGCCAAGTGTCATTCAGTCGCATCCCCGCAAGTCAAAAAGTATGACAACCATGGGTCTTAAGGAATAACAATGACCACAAGATCAAAATGAATCAAACAACCAAGGTTAAAATGGGAAAAGCTAAAGTCTTCATGAAATATTTAATAAAAAGGGGACCCATTTAAAACCTGACCACAAAATACATTAGGCCAACAACTTAAAGGGTTATTAAATAAACAAATGCATTATTTTCACCTTTAGTGAACAAAAAGGGAATGATCAAATATAACAAGGCCTAGAATAATTAGGAATTTTAGTATTTTGTTTCTGCTTGGTCAAGTTTAATGGAGGTTTTGACAAAAAAATGCAATATGAGGCCAAAAATTTGATAGTATCAACACAAGTCACACCTAGCAGTGTGTTTGTAAACCTTTGATAGGGTTGGCTTTTCATAGACCTCACTTTAGAAGAGTGAAAATATCAGTAACATGTTACAAAGTGGTTTTTCTGAAATTGGGTTTCTACTATAAATCTTGATGTCAATACTTGTGTGAATGTTTTGGTTTGAACATTACTATGTTTTACAAGTTAAATACTATTGGATAGTGGACTACACTGTTATATGTTTTTGGTATACATTCTATAATGACCAAGTAGCTATTGGTTGTTAGATCTGAGTTGTTAAAGTGTTTAAAAGTTTAACTTATACATCTGGACCTGAGAACAACTCATTCAACCCCCCCACCTCTCTATTGTTATAAATCATATTAACAATTATTATCAGAGTTGTTGGTGCTTATAGAGAACATGTTTAAAGGTACTTGAAGTAAATGATCAGGATGTATAAGAAGGAGGTACCGAAGCTGAATAAGGAGAACTTCCCTGCATGGTAGAGTCTGATGAAACTACATCTAGCTAGTATTGGTGACTCAGTGAAGTATTATATTAAACATGACTATGTTATACCTATTGCACCCTTGACTATTGAGAAGATGAGACCTAAACAAGAGCACAATCAAGCAATGTTGGAGATTGCATCTACCTTAAGCTATCCTAAATTTGAAGACATCAAAGATTGCACAAATGCAAAGAAAATGTGGAACACTCTTGCAAACATCTATGGTGGTGACATAAATGTACCAAGGGCAAAAGCTGAAATCCTGAGAGGTAAATTTGATGAAATGAAAATGCAAGAAGGTAAGAATATTGCTCAATATTGTGGTAGGATCAAAGAGGTTGTAAATGCTATTAGAGGAGCTAATGGAACTATTGATGATGAGACTATTATTGGAAAAGTATTGAGAACTTTGTGTCCTATTTATGCCATCAAAATTTCAACAATTCAAGAATCTAGATGTAACCCTGGTAATGCTCTAACTTTGGAAAGTCTTATTGGTAAGCTTACTACTTTTGAGCTTTCTAATTATGATAACTTCACTATTTCTAATGTTGAATTTGCATTTAAGTCACAAATGGTTCTAAATAAGTCTAAGAAATCTAAAAGGAAAGATGCATTAGTGAGAGTGAAATTGATAGTGACACTTCTAATGAATAATTAGAGGATCTTGAAGCTCTTATGGCTAGAAGATTGAAAATAGGAAAATGCAAGTATAAAGGTAAACTCCCTATCATATGTTTCTCATGTAACAAAGTTGGTCATATAGCTGCAAGATGTCCTGATAGGGATGACAAGGATGAGGAAAGAGATAGCAAGCACAAAGATAAGAGAGAACATAGAGGTTATCGAAGGTACAAGGACTACAAAGATAAAGTTAAGAAATCTTGTTATATTGCTAAAGAAGAAACTTACACTGATAATGATGATTTTGAAATTGAAGTAGTCTATGTTGCTATGAAAGATGAGTCTGATGAAGAGGAGAAAACTACACTTGTATCCTATGTGAACAAAAATGATAAATGGATTATTGATAGTGGTTCCTCACACCAAATGACTAGTGAAAAAAGTAAGTTTGATACCCTAGATCATTACAAAGGTAGAAGTGTTAAGTTTGGTAATAATGCACCATGTCTTGTAAAGAGTAAAGGATTAATTAAGCTGACTGATAAGATCACTTGTGAAAATTATTATTGGGTTGAAGGTCTTAACTATAATCTGTCAAGTGTTGCACAACTTAATAGCACTGGTTATCGAGTGGAATTTTATCACAAGAAGGCTAAAATATTTGATGCCACTGGTGAACTGATTGGAAGTGGAGAACAGATGAGAGGTAATTTGTTCTATCTAGACCTATCTGAAGAGACATGTTTGATTGCACAACTTGATGATATATGGTTATGGCATAAGAGGCTATGTCATGTTAACTTTGACAATCTGGTAGATATTAGTAAAAAGAAGAAAGTGAGAGGACTGGTGAGATTGAAGAAACTTGATAATGTAATGTACAAACAATGTCAGTTGGGTAAGATGACAAAGTTTAGTTTCAAGAGAAAGACTTTTACTTCTGAAAATGTTTTAGATTTGGTTCATACTGACCTTTGTTGACCTATGGGTGTACAAAGCTATTGTGGTGATAGATACTTTATTCTGTTTGTTGATGATTACACTAGAATGATGACTATAATGTTTTAAAAAAAAAATTCTAATGCATTTCAGATATTTAAGTGGTATTTGACTAAGGTTGAAAAGGAGACAAGTAGGAACTTGAAGTGTCTGAGATCTAACCGAGGTGGAGAATTTATGTCAAATGAGTTCAATATGTTATATAATGATAGAGGAATCAAGAGACAGATGTCTACACCTAGAACACCTCCATAGAATAGTATAGCAGAGAGAAGGAATAGATCTATCATGGATTGTGCAAGAACACTAATGATTGAGAAGAATGTTGCACAAAAGAACTGGAAAGAAACTATAAGTACAGTTGTTTATACTTTAAATTTAGTATAGATGAAAAAAGGTACAAATGTTACACCTTATGAATTATGGCATGGGTATGCACCTAATGTAAAATACTTTAGAATTTTTCAGAGAAAATTCTATATACTAAAAGACAATAGGAATGGAAAGTTTGATGCTAAAAGTGATGAGGGCATATTCCTAGGTTATTCCACAAAGAGTAAAGCTTATAAGTGTTTGGACTCTAACACTAAAAAAATTATGGAAAGTGTAAATGTGAAGGTTAATGAATATGCAAAGAAAAATGAACAGGAAAGAAAGAGAGAACCAGAAGATTATAGATCTTTTGTCTATATAGAAGAAGGAGAGGCAAGTAACACACTTGCACCTGATGCAAAGTCTCGAGTAAGCAATGCTGAGCATTAGGGAAATAATTTCTGAATGATGGGAAGAAAATTTTGAGCAATAGGAGGATGCTGCCAAGTATTAAGAAGAGTTTGCCAAGAAATCAAAGTTTGAATCTGACAATCTTATTGGTGAACCTAAAGAGCAAGGAGAAAAGAAAGAAGAACCTATTTTGGCACAGTATGTAAGGAGACATCATAAGCCTAAACAAATCATTGGAGATAAAGAAATTGGAGTTCTGACCAGAATCAAGTTAAGAGACCCTACATGTTTATTGTGTGAATTCGAGCCTAAGACAACAAGGGAGGCTCTAGAGAATGAAGACTAGATTCAAGCCATGAATGAGGAGATAGACCAAATAGAAACTAATGATACCTAGACTCTGGTGCTGAGACTAGAAAACAAAAATGTCATTGGAACAAAATGGGTATTCAGAAACAAGCTTAATGAATTGATGCAGGGGCATTCTGGGGTACTAGGTGAATCTACATGGGAGATGTGTGTTTGGCTAGTGTTTCTTGGTTGTAGCCTTGACCGACGGTCTTGGTCATTGAAGGAACTTGGTAATATCTAGTGCTTAGTGAAAGTGTTACTCAGTGATGCCTAGGGTGCTCGATTGATATTGGTGCTCGGTGATGCATGGAATGCTTTGTTATTTCACTGTTGCTCAGTAGTTCTAGTTTACCAACTAGAGTTCTATGTGATTTGGTGGGCTGGCTTGGTGCATTTAATAATGGTTGGGGGGAGTTAATGGTTTTGTCCAGCTGACTTGTGTCTGATGATTAGTATTTATAGGATGTTTGGGGTAGTTTTTTAGAGGGGACTTAGAGGTCACAGATCTTGATGACTTGGAAGATTTAGCAAATCAAATTTGAGGTTCTAAAAGTTGGAGCTGGAAAAGCTGTGGAGGAGATCTTGCATGATCTTGCAGATCATATTCTTATTTGATAGTTCATAGTTACAAAGCTAGTGGTTTGCATACTTGGAGACAAGGAGATTGCTTGGAGGCTTGCAAGCTCAAGTTTAGATCTACCTTAGGGTTTCCATCAGTTGCTGATTTTTTTTAGAATTGAGCTAACTAATGTTGTATTGGATCCTATGATCTTGAAAAATTGTTTCTGATTGTAATTGGTCGTAACCTGGAAGGCCTTACAACCAGGCATGTTAATGAAAATTAGAGTTAAATAATTTTTTTGTGGTTGTGTTGTTGAGTATTCTGCTATGTTGATTATTGGGTGCAAGGTTTGGACTGTCCATAATTGGATCCACCATCCTTGACTGCTTGAAGTGGTGTTAGAGTGAGAGTTGATCTTGTGGAGTGGAGGTTGACCTAGCAAGGCTGATCTTGTGAAGTTGATCTTGTTGGTGAACAGATCATATGATCTGGATTGTAGATTCATGGCACTAAACTTGTGGATCTTGCCTTGGTTGTTTGTGCAAGGTGGTAGGTTGAGATCTAACTTGCATACAAATTGGAGATTGTCACAAGGTGGTTGGTGTAGGGTTTCATGTAGAGGATTTTTTTAATCTTTAAGGATGCCTCTGAGAAGATTGGACCCTAGAGCTATTAGAGATCTTTGTGATGCTATGGAATCAAAGATTTCTGAGAAAATCATATTGGATGTTAGATTTAAGATAGATTTAATGAAGAATGACATGGTCGTTGAGATCATGAGAGATGTTGTTGGTGTACCTTGCAATGTTGGTACTAAAGATGGCTATGAGGAAGCTGCTAAAGACTTTGAACCTGCTAGATTTAGTGCTAATGATTGGAGGGATAGATCTGGTTAAGACAGAACTACTCAGTTGCCTAGATCTGGAGCTCGGTTAAGTAGTAGTTACTGAATGGAAGTTTCTACTTTCTCTGGTACTTTGAAGCTTGACAAATTAATTGATTGGATTGGTGAAATTGAAGATTTCTTTGAGGTGGAAGAAATTGAAGATCCTCTTCGGGTGAGATTAGCATAGACTAAGTTGAAAGGATAGGCTGCTCTTTGGTGGAAAGAACTACAAAGAGATAGAGAAGATGAAGGTGAAATGAAGATCAATCAATGGAGGTTGATGGTGACTAAATTGAAATATAAGTTCATACCTTCCTACTATGAGCTTGACTTGTTTAAGAATTTGCAGAATCTGAAACAAAAGGATTTGTCTATTGAAGATTATACTGAGGAGTTCTACAAACTTACTATTCAGTCTAGACACTGAGAGCTCGATTAGGAAAAGGTAGCTTGGTATGTGAAAGGTCTAAGATTCAATATTCAAGATGAGCTTGGTATGCTAAAGATTGATTCTATTGAAGATGCTTATCAGTATGCTCTGAAGGCAAAAGATAAGTTGAAGAGGAAACAATAGAGTAATTCCCAAGGGAAAGAAAAGATTGATCACTCGATAAGGGATAAATTGACTGATGCAGAATATGAACAGAAACCTATGGAACTAAAGAAGAAGATAGGTAGAGTTATCTTTAAGGGTACTTGTTATAACTATGGAGAGGAAGGACACAATTCTTTTGAGTGTACACAGAAGAAGCTTGGTGACTGATAAACTACTATGGTGAATGAGAATAAACCTAAATCTGAGAACTTGCTACTTTGGTGAACATTGCTCGGTACAAAGGAGGAACCTTGTTAGAGGAGTAACTTGTTTAGGACCCAATGCAAGTCTAGAGGTAAACTCTATGATGTTATTGTTGATAGTGGTAGTACTAATAACCTTGTTGCTGAGGACATGGTTTAGAAACTTGGGTTGAATAGAATGAAGCATTCTTGTCCTTATAGGATTGGATGGTTACAAGATGTTCATGCTTTAGAAGTAAGAGAACAATTCTTTACTGATGTTTAGATTGGCCATTATAAGCATCTTGTGTTATGTGATATTATGAAGATGAATAGTTCTAATATAATGCTTGGTAGACCTTGGCAATATGATTATAGAGCTATGTATGACTATGTCTGAAATGTGTTTACTATTGGGAAGGATGACAGGAAGTTTTCCCTAATGTCTTTGCTAGATACAATGCTCAGTAGGAGAAGCTTGAGTATTGGTAGCCGAGCTGAGTTGGTAGATCCAAAGAAAATGAATGATCTGTATGAAGAATAGACCTATGTGTTGACAAGAAAAGACTTGAAGAGATAGAGAAAGATGAAGTGGAAGAGTATGCAAGATGAAAAGGTGGAGGACTTGTATGTGAAGAACCAAATTGGGGTTTATGTGCTAAATCCTCGAAGATGTTCTTCTCACATATCAACATCTTTTTGAACTTGGGTTGTCCCTGATGCAGTCAAGGATGGTGGATCTAGTTAAGAACAATCCAAACCTTGCAGCTAACAATCAACACAATGGAATACTCAAAAACACAACCAAAAAATAATTGTTTAACTCTAATTTTCATTAACATGCCCAGATGTAAGGCCTTCTAGGTTAGGGCCAATTACAATCAAAAATAATTTTGCAAGATCACAGGATCTAATACAACATTAGCTAGCTCAATTCTAAAAATAATTAGCAATTGATGGAAACCCTAAGGTAGATCTAAACTTGAGCTCGCAAGCCTCCAAGAAATCTCCTTGTCTCCAAGTGTGCAACCCACTAGCTCTACAACTACGAACTATCAGATAACAATCTAATCTGCAAGATCATGCAAGATCTCTTCCACAACTTTGCCAACTCTAGCTTTCAAAACCTTAGATCTAATTCACTAAGTCTTCCAAGTCATCAAGATCTGTGACCTCTATGTCCCCCCTAAATAACTACCCCAAACATCCTATAAATACTAATCATCAGCCACAAGTTGGTTGGATGAAACCATTAAATCCCCCAACCATTATTAAATGCAATACAAATTAGTTTCAAAATAGCCTTAGAAAAATTAAATCCAACATGTTAGCATGTAATAATAGCTACCAACAACAAATGCACCAATTCGGCCCAACAAATCACATAGAACTTTAGTCAGTAAAGCAAAACTACCAAGAAATAGTGAAATAACTAAGCATGCTAGGCATCGCCAAGCACTAGTGTTGACTGAACACCCCAAGCATCACTGAGTAACACTTTCACCGATCACCAGAGATTAAAGAGTTACTTCAATGACTAAGACCATCAGTCAAGGCTGCAACCGAGAAACACTAGCCAAACACACATCTCCCATGTAGATTCACTGAGTACCCTAGAATGCCCCTACATCATGAAAATGGGAAAATCACATGGAATAAAGAAAGGCTAGTATGCAAGGGCTATGCACAAAAAGAAGGAATAGACTATGAGGAGACATTTTCCTATAGCAAGATTAGGAGTAAGAATTCTAATTACATATGCTGCCTACAAAGATTTCAAGGTATACCAAATGGATGTCAAGTCTACATTTTTGAATGGTATATTAGAAGAAGAAGTGTACATTGAACAACTTGAAGGATTTTTTATCCAAACAAGAGATGCATGGTTTGGAAACTAAATAAGGTGCTGTATAGATTGAAGCAAGACCCCAGAGCATGGTATGAGAGGCTAGACAATTACTTGATACAGATTGGATTCTCAAGGACAAATGACACCATCAATCTGTACATGAAAGATGAAGAAGGTAAAGGAATCTTGTTAGGTAATATTTTTGTAGATGATATTATATTTGGTAGACAAGATGCCATGTGTAAGAAATTTTCAAATGAGATGCAAACTGAATTTGAAATGTGAATGTTTGGGGAGATAAAATTATTTGTTGGTTTGCAAGTCTATTAGATGGAAAAAGGTATTTTCATCACATAGTCTAAATATATTAAAGAGATACTAAAAAATTTTGGTATGGAGGATTCAAAACCAGTAAGTACTCCCATGGCTAGTGGACCAAAATTATCTAAAAATGATGATGTTGCTAAAGTAAACCAAACTTTGTATAGGTCCATGATTGGAAAGCTGCAATATTTTGTTCACAGTAGACTAGATATTGCTCTAGCAGTTGGGATTGTGGCAAGATTCTTTGCCAATCCTAAGAAAACTCATAAGATGGCTGTGAAGAGGATAATGAGATATTTGAAATGGACTGAAAATTATGGATTGTACTATAAGAAGCATGAAAGATTTGAACTAAGAGCCTATACCAATGCAAATTAGGCAAGAAATGTGGATGATAGAAAGAGTACTAGTGGTAGAGCTTTCTTTCTTAGAGATTAGTTTCCTGGACAAGCAAGAAACAAAATTGCATTTCCTAATCTACAACTAAAGTCGAGTATGTAGCTACTGTGGTGAATTGTTAAAACTTGGTATGGATAAAGTAATTGTTGATAGGCATGAAAGATGAGATCACTAAACCAGTTGTCATCTACTATGACAACACAAGTGCTATCAACATATCTAAGAACCCGGTGATGCACACAAAGACCAAACATATTCTCATCAAGTATCATTACTTGAAGGAATTGGTACAAGATAAAGAGGCCAGAATGGAATATGTGAATACAAAGGAACAACTAGTAGACATATTCACCAAAGCCTTACCTAAGGAAGCTCATGAATATCTGAGTGGAAAATTAAGGGTTCTTCCCCTCACTGAGGCTGCCTAGTAAAGCTAGGAGCACTACATCAAATGTGTTGCAAAGAGTATCTGACAAATTGATGTAGAAAAGGTCACACTTTAGGAGCAGCCTAGAGTTGTGAAAAGTACAACAAAGCTAATAATCAATCATAAGAAAAGATGACAAAGGGAGGAATATTGTTACTAAACTAACAAGATGACATCTACATATGAAAGATGCATGTGCTAAGTTTCTGATTTGGCATTATTGTCAAAGAGGGAGATGAGTATGATGAAAACACATGGTGAGATTTCACGGAATATCAAGTAAGAGGGAGAGATTCAGAGGAAAGGAACACATAAAAGATTTAGTGGAAGTTACTATATGGATGGTCAAGCAAGCAATGCTAAGTGATTCAGAATCAGAATGAAGCTAAGGATATTACAAATGTTTCTGAAACAAGTCTTGGATTGGTGGTGAATCATGTGTTATTCATATGGTGTTTCCATCAATGCAAAAGAGGGAGATTGTTGGAAACTACAATTGAAGTAATTTTTGTATTGTCATTCATGTCAAACCTTAACTGGTAAGATTGTTGCTATCTAAGAAAGTATTATATCTATTTGATTGTTGAGAAGGATTAGGGAAAGGGTGATAACAATAGCACCTAAGGAAAGGTTGAGTTATCTTGATACTTAAACGGGTACTTGATTATGTGGCACAATCATAAGATAATGTATTGTTTATCTAAGTGAGAAGCAAGACTAAACAAGTAGGCTTAACCAATAAAAAGTGAAGAAATCTAGTTTAAGCTGAGTGATGTTAGTGTCGACCAAGCCAGTATATGCTGAGTAAATACAGTGTTGATCGAACATTAGTTTATTGCTAAGGAAGACAGTATTAGCCAAGGGAAATAGCTTTAGTGGTGACCGAGCTATGCAGTGATGACTAAGGAGTTGAACATAGTATTAACTGAGCATCAATAATTTACATTTGAGGAAGAATTTAGACTCCTAGCTAACATAGTTGAATTCCTAGATTATGTAAATCATGTTGACTTTATTTATTGAATGTATGGAGCATTTAATGCACAATAAACCATTTTATTGTGATTCCATAAAGAGATTAGAGATGTTTCTAGAAGGATGGATGAAGAACATAATGTTGGAAGGATTCAATGAATCTGACCTAACTCTAATATCTACGGAGGAGATTAAGTGGCAAAAGATGGATCTACCTATCAAAGAGGTATTAAGGAAACCTAAGTGTGAGGTTTAAGTAGTATGTTGGAGTTGTTATTATTGACTGAATAAGAAGAGAAGGCTGAAGGAGAAGGAGTTGTGATTTCTTGAAGGGATTTATGAGAAGATTAGTGATTGAGATGGAAATGGATCTTAGTTAGTAAGCCACCATATATATCTAAGAATTGGATCTATTATTTGCAAAGTGAGTTGTATTTTTTTAGATCAAACACTGCTATTACTTTCTAACCATTGTATTAGTTTAAATCCTTTAATCAAGGTTGACCTAATAGTCATTTTTTAAATCCTTTAATCAAGGTTTCATTCTAATGGAATGTACTTAAGTCCTTTAACAAGGTGCACTCCTAATAGGGTGGTTGAAATCCTTTAATTGGGTCACACCTAGCAGTGTGTTTGTAAACATTTGATAGGGTTGGATTTTCACAGAGCTCACTTTAGAAGAGTGAAAATATCAGTAACATGTTACAAACTAGTTTTTCTCAAATTGGGTTTCCACTATAAATCCTGGTGTTAATACTTGTGTGAATGTTTTGTTTTGAACATTACTGTGTTTTGCAAGTTAAATAATGTTGGATAGTGGACTTCATTGTTATATGTTTTTGGTATACATTCTATAATGACCAAGTAGTTGTTGGTTGTTAGATCTGAGTTGTTAAAGTGTTTAAAAGTTTAACTTATAAATCTAGACCTGAGAAAAAATGATTCACCCCCCTCTCTGTTGTTCTAAATCATATTAACAAGAATAATGGTCAATATCTATCTAGGTGAACTGGCCTCCTTTGAAAATTTTGTGAAGATTGGGCTCCACTACCTCCAATATTTTGATGCAACATATTTCCAATAGGACCACCAACCAATGGGACTATTGGATTGATATTTTGAACTAGTCGTTGGACCACTTTCTTGGAGCTCGAGGCTTGGAGATTTGGCATAGGACCAGATGATTTTTTTTGTGGTAGTGTCCCTACAATAATAGGGACTGAGCTTCTAGTAGTTGTATTCATGTTAGCATGTAGGAAAGTAATTTTCCTTTTCATTTCATCTACAACAGCCTCCAATTCTAGCTTCTCTAATTGGATAGCAAAATATTATTTGGCCTTTCTATCCTTCTCTAATTCTAAGCTATCTTGAGAAATAGAATTAGGAATAGCATCATACCTTTTGGATTCATATATGTTTATTCCTACCACCTTTTGTTTTCTTTTATCATAGGAATCCTTTGTATTATTTATGAGATCTTCATTTTTCTTAACCTCTGATGGATGCAACTATCTCAGAATAGGGCCTTTGCCTTCAAATTCATCTTTCTTAGGAGTTGGGTCATTGTTACTAGCTTGTTCCCTAAAAACTCCCATATCACCAAATAAATCACTATCTAAACCCCTAAATTCTTGGTTTAGATTTTTTTCTTGGAGCTCATTATTCTTTTTCTTTCTCATGAGTTCTTGTCTCTCCATGAGTAACTCATAAATTTCTTGCTCAAGTTCTTTTCTTTTTCTAGCAATTTCTAATAATTGTTCGTGCTCTTTTTTCCTCAAATCCATAACCTCTTCCCACAAATTCTCATAATCATGAGAAGTAGTCTGAGTAGCTGAGGTATCTCCTATTTGGTCTAAACTTTCACATGCATGAAAGAATCCTATATCCATTAATTCATCTTTCTGAGGAGGACTAATTAAGTTAGGGTTCATTCTTCTAAGAAACTCAGTGTTCTCAGAAAAAGAGGGAATGTCTTTTGGGATAGGTGTCGAAGCACACTCATTAGGTGGCCTAGGGGAACTATAGTTAAACATATCTCATTTAGACCATTTCTTTCTACTAGGTGTATGGAGCTCATCACCCATATTACTTTCTACGTAATCTTTATAGTATGACCTAATATATCTTTGTCAACTCATGATAACTTTGACAAGATACTTTCACAATTTTCTTTATTCTAAACCAGCAACTGGTAAACATAGATTTAAGAGTTGCCACCCATAGGATTTGTGGGGATAAATTTTGGTAAGCTGCTCTTCTAAGTAAAGCAATAAATGGTTAATAGGAAACTGTAACAAGCTTATTGCAAAATATTTTAAATCCCCAGTAGAGTCACCAATTTTGTTAGTTCTTAAAACTACAGATGATCAAAACTAATCAGAAAAATTCCAATACATAACTCTTGTAGTCCCAATAGATGCATCTAACAAAAAAAAACAATAAGGTGTTAAGGATCTTGATCCTTCTTCACTTTGAGATCCTCGCTTAGGCAGGTATACCTCTTAGATTTAATTCTTTAAAGAATCACAATAGCTATCTGTATACTTGACACATACATGGACAAATAAATCTTGCAATACAAACTTTAAAATAAATAGGTATTCATTGGATTGATGGTGAAACAATGTAACTTAAGTAATGACCAATGCCAAATCCTAGGGCATCAGAGTTAGAAAACATACATCTAAAGGAAACCCTCAATTCAAATAACCCCAAAACCTAGATAAAATGCCTTACAAATTACCCTCTCATATATATATTCTATCATCAAAATCTTGCACAGATATTGAAATCCCTAAGACCTCACTTAAGATTTACCCTTCCCCTAAAAGAAACTTAAGATTCAACCCCACTATCTACCTTATAGATGATGTATTAAAAATGCCCTATAGATTAAACACATAAAGAAATAAAATTCATAGATGAAGACACCAAAACATATATAAGGAATTTCAATATATTCTCATTGATAAATCATTTGTATCAGTACATTTAGAGACTAAGATTCCTTATAAAATCAAGACACTAATGGAAAAAGCTCCTATTATAGTAAATATTTCACCACTCCTTTAAAATCATCTAAAGCTAACTATATATACACTAGCCATCTTGGAATCCTCAAGAAAAGGATGAAACAAGCTTCAAATGGCTAGGATAGTGACTTGCACTAGAATACAATTTTTTTTAAACATAATAGAAAAATGGGAAATGGCACCAGAAAACTATTTCTTCTCATAGTGAATTTTGTCAAGTGGCACCTTTGTCTATTGGTATTCAAAGTAACTGCTGAAGGTTGTTCTATGAATGATGATTGCCTTCTCTAGCTAAACTCCATCATCCTCTTCAAGATATTTACTTTCTTTACTAAAAGATCAGGTGCCATGTTGGAATTCACTCATCTTCTATTTCCTCTATATCAATAGTAGCTACTTTTTTCTTCTATTAGCACCTGAAAAAATCTTCATGGCTATATGTCTTTTTCTCTGGTCTCTACAATTGTTTTCCTTGTCTCTAGTTTGAAACCCTAGGTCAAAAATTCATATTTCTAGCCATTGGTGGAAAAAACCCTAAAATTTCCCATGCCCTATTCTAATTTTTCATTACTTTTTTGGGCCACTTAAGTTCCCTTTCAGCACGTGATCATTTTCCCTCTTGGCATTCACTGAATCACTTAATATGGTTGCATGTCCCTTTATCATTTAGTGAACTGGTGATTACATGTTTGTCACTAGTTCTCCAAGTCCTCAGGTGATTTGCAATTCTATTTAGTGATTGGGTGAATGCTTTGGTCATGTAATCTCTTATTTCTTGGTAGTTTCCTATTAACCTTTAGTGACCTGGTGGGCGGTTCCCTTTTTCTTCAGTCACGTGATCACTAGATGTCTAGCAGTCTAAGGTTGGGAAGCAGTTAAAGCTTGAAAAGGATCTACGATTATCATTATACTATTGACGAAAGATGCATGGAAGTTAAGCTTGCACTTTAGCGATGACCATCTGATCTATTTAATACTGAAGCTTTGTAGTGGGCCCTAAGTGCCAGTTCACGCTAGTGTGTTTTCTTTTATGGGTTGAGCTAGAATATGAGGTGGAGGTTGTTAGGTGAACCCATGTGCGATAAAAAGTTGTATGTCCACTTGCCAGATTTTGTGACGTGGTCTCCTCTAATTGGTCAGTGTGTTGGTGATGGGGATGATGTTAGTGGGGCCTATTTTCTAGGTGGTTAAAGTATTGCAAGATCTCATGGCTGTCATTACACTGCAAGGATAAGATGCTCAATAGTTAAGTTCATGCTTTAGTGATAGTCATTGATCTTGTTTAATGACAAGGTTCAAGGTGGGTCCTTTGTGCTAGGTCATGTCAGCATGCTTATTTTATATTGGTTGCAGAAGGAAGTGATGTGGTAGGATGTTAGTGAGCCCAGGGTTGTAATGTATTCAGAAACTTGGCAACTAAAGGTTTATGTCTCCTCAGTCACACATTTTCCAAATAAAGATGAAGGGTTAAGTCATGGTTTGTTTTCCTTCAATCACGTAATCTCTTGATCTAACCATAGTTAGCAATTTCATTAGGTGACTTGGAGTTTCTTCAATCACGTAATCACCAAGTGTACCCAGGTAAAGGTGGGTCAAGATATGTAGATATTTGGTAGTGTCAGAGGTGACTGGGCAGTAAGCTACAAGTAAAGTGATGACAAGTGGTACTAGGCAGGCCCGTGTGTGGGTCTTACATAAATGTATTTGACAATCTAGTGACTATGTGGTTGCATGGTCTCAGGTTCCTGACGGTTAAGTGCCTAGCATCCAGTGAATCAGTGAACACGATTATCTCTAGGTCGCTGAAGGAAATGGTCAAGCTATGAAACATCTAGCAATTCAGTGATAGCCATAGGATGAAGATAGGATCAATGGCTAGTGTATAATCTTGAGACATGAATTAGGGTTAGGAATCTATCTGGTGATTCAACGAAGGCTTAGGTTTTTCTTGTTCTTGTAATGTAACCCAGGGTCAAGGAAAGATTGTGAGATTTGGTGAATACTTCATTCGCTAAATCGCTAGACCATACTATGGTTAAGGAAATGTGTTTCATGACCTGGAGAATGCCTTTAGTCATGTGTTCACTAAATGACTAAAAGTTAGCTTGCCAATATGTGTGGGTCCATACTGATAGATATGCTGACATGCTCATTTCCCATTGGCTGAGAGATTGATGATGAGGACAGAGACTTTTTAAGCTTAGTTGACTATTGTAAAGGATAATATTAGCCACCTGATGTGTTGGGAAGGACTGAGATTGATGGTCATGTTTTAAACTTGATCCTGTAATTGTTTTCTTTCAAATTCAAATCTTTCTACAGGGTTTTTGCTAGGGTTTGAAATAGTAGCTGTATAGGACATGGGGTTGTTCAGTATTGATTTCTCTGAGATAATTGCAGTCAGGGAATGATGAAGGAGATTTGTGTGGCCATCCTAATTTGATTTTCTTTCCTAGGGTGCCATGCTGAGTAAATGCAAAGGACTATTATTTGACACATTGAGCTAGGGTTTTGATTGATGTCAGAGGTCTCCATGTTATGTACATGTGAAATCTTTCTAATTGGTCCTGGCATTGAAGTTTGTTTTTCCTACAACAAGAAATTAGTTCAAATTGTGTCTGCAGTAAGCCTTGAATATGAAACTAAATATCTGTACATCAAATTTGATCTGATTCTTCTAGATTTCTAGGCTTTTCCTATAGTCTTTCATTTCTTGTTGTACCTGGTGGTTGTAGACATAATTTTTCTCTAAATGATCTGTAGGTTTTTGCAATCCTTGTTCCTATAAAAGGATTTTTAGGATCATTTAGAAGGGTTCCTTCTTCTGCATTTTTCTGAGGATTGGTTCCATGAAGGGTCCTTTTCCTGTAAATATTTCCTTCTTCTTTGCATATAGGGTGTTCCCTCTTTCCTTTTTGGTTATGAGAATGTAAAGAAGTTGTAACATATGTCTTATGTATGAGATTTCAATATATTTGTACTGCTATCAGATTGTCTCCATTTGAATCCCGAACTTGTTGATTATAGCATCAAGGATGTTTAATATTTCTATTTTCATTTCCTATGTGTTTGTAATAGAGTTGTCTTTGCAAAGATAAGTGAGTTCAAGATTGGTTTTCAGATGTGTATGAGTTGGGGTATCAAGGGTATTTCATGCTTGTCTTTCAATGGATGTTGATTTATGTATTGCTTATTCCTAGGTCTCTTCTAAGGGGAGGGTTAAAATCCTTTGAATAGGTGATAGCACATTTGGGTACACAGGTGGTTTGGTAATGTATGATCCAATCAGTAGTGGATGTTTTTCTTCTTGTTTCATAGCTCTATTATAATGAGGTATTTGACTCTATTGCCCATTGGATAAGGCACTAGTTTATGAGAGACTTAGGGTATCTCAGGGGTCCTTTCAACCCAACATTAAAATCATTGGAATGAAATACCTTTTCCTTTCATGTTGGTTGTAGTAGCAGGTAGTTTCTAGTTTTTAGATTCATTCTATGCAAATAGGGTTGTTGCATAAGATTTGTGATTTCATTGGGGTAGGATACCCATAAGAGTCTAAAGGCTATTCCACAATAATCTATCTGCAGGCCTTTTGTTCATCAAGAAGAGTCATGTGTGTGCAGATGAGGTATACCCACCTGAGTGATGTGGAGCTCAAAGTGTAGAAAGCCCTTGTGCTTTGTTCATTGGCCCTTTTTCTTGTCAAATTTGGAGTATTTAGTGAATGTGACACTAGCCCTGTCAATCCTAGTGTAAATATAATAGTGTGGGAGAAAGGAGAACCAACATCTTCTTTGGCTTGGTTCTTTTGTCCCAAGCCGTAACTTCTTCCTCTGATGGCCAAGTGTACACTTTCAGGCTCTGTAGAAACTTGACCTGCTTATCCCACCTTGAATTAGTGATTGACTTTGTTTCAACAAAAAATTTGGTACATTCAATTTTAGTTTTGAACATGTCATCCAGAATGTTGTTGAACCTATCAATGTCTAGGGAGCCATCATTATTCAAAAAGGCTTCCTACTTAGTTACCAACTGATCCATACCTGATTTCCATTCCTCAACATTTATGATGTTACCATCATCTTTACAAATTAGAGGGAGGTACTTGCTAAAATCCAGATCAAACATGTACATTTTGGCCCTCACTTGATTTGCCTTACCCTTGAAAAATCCCCACATGGTACTAATCAATTCTATTTTTTCTCCCACCTCAGCAAATATCTCTAGGATATATTGCCTATGTGGCTGCAATAATTCAAGTTTTTCAAAATGGGCCCCTCTAGTAGACCATACATTTAATAGTGGCTTTAATGTAGCCATAGCATCCTTGATACTTTCATTAGTTTTTTGTAGCATAGAGTAAGAATTATGGACTGAATCCATTTTACCTTTTATCACTTCATACCTATGTTGTATGATGCTAGAGAGGGCCTTTGGGGCTAGATCCAACTTGTTCATCTCTGATTCTTCTACTACATCAATAGGAACTTCTACCACTAGTTGTATTTCAGCCTTAATCTATAGAACTAGAGAAGGAGCTTCCTTGGAAACCTCTTCAAGCTTAGCTTTTGTTTTTGCAAGATCATCCTCCAATGCCTTGATTTGCATTAGTACTTTGTCTCTTTCCTTTGCTATGGTAATTGTATCATCAAACAATTTTGCATATTTATTTGATAGTTGAGTTGTCTTAGCCTCATTCAGATGGGAAAAATGGGTCACCACTTTAGACACCTCAAGATCACTAGTGTTTTGGACAGTCCAGATGATCTTGTTCCCCTCCATTTTTTCTTCTATGCTGACTAGGGAAGGCTTTTGAGTTCTTGGTGCAAGGGACCACATTGCTAGGGCCTACAACTTGGGGTTATACCCACAACCCTTGATCATATCACAAACTTGGGTTTCATGGGAAAGATTTCCCTCAGGTTACTTTCTAATTTGATCAATTATGAAGGATGATGTTAGATCTCATCCTGGCACTAGAAGCATCCTACTGGATTTGACCAGTTTCCTGGCATCTTCAACGAAGATAGTCTCTGACTCTAGATCATAGGTAGCTAAGGCCTTCAATGCCTCATCATCTAGGTTAGTGCCCTATGTCACTGTTGTGGAAATCTCCTGTTGCTTCCTCCATATCAGGAAGTTCTTAAATTCCTCACTTTTGATGAACTAATCATCACTCATCAATTCTTCTTGGTACATTTCCCTTTCATCCTTACCAAGAAACAGGGGCAACTCTACCTCTTCCTATGTAGCCACTTTCTTTCCCTCCCTAATATTATTTCTCATATGGTGATAATAGGCCCTATCACTAGGCACTAATCTGAGGAGGAGTAATCCTTTTTTACCTCCTACTTCTTTTCTTGTTGAGATTCTAACTGGTTGGAGAGAGTATCATACATCTCCACCATTCTATCTATTATTTTATGTGATCAGTGAAAACCTAATCTATCTTGAAAGATGTAGATCATGAAAACATTAGTGAACATGAATCTAACAACATATTTCTAATCTTAAATAGAAAAATGAATGCAAAGACACTGAGATAGAGCTTAAATGGGAGCACCCTGCCACCGTTTGATTTTCTCCCTCTTTAGGGATGTGGGTGTGCTCTATATTCACATGGAGCATGTCCCTAATGATGATTATGGGGGATTTGGATCATTCAAGGATCGTGGATATTCTATATTAGCACAAAATCAGATATAGGAGACTTGACTTGCCCCTAGATCCTAAGGAGCCAAAATGGAGCTAGGATGAAGATTAAGCTACATGATGCTTATGATAAGATTATTTTTAAACCAAAAGAGATGTGATGGTGATGATATGCTATGAAAAAAAATGAAAATAACTAGGTTAATCCATTATTGCTAATCTATGATGTGTTAGAAAGCTTGAAGAAAATAAAGAAATCTAACAATTAGGATTTTCTTATGCTAAGTCTAGAAGTAAATGAGCATGATAACAATGCATTGAAGATAAAAAAACTAAGATAATAATTTTCTCTTGGAAGGAGGAGTGTTTATAGGATTTCCTAAGGGCTTGGGTTAGGAAGAAGACTCAGGTTAGAATTAGGGTTTGGGGTAGAGTAAGGGGTATGGTTTGGGGTATGATAAGGTTTACCTTGGGTTGGGGGTTTCTCACACATGTGTGAGAAACACTAGGGAAGTGTGAAAGGGGAACATGTGTGGAAGAAGAGATATAGGCCTCTTTATGAGCTTGTAAGAAGCCTTCAAGAGGGTGTAAGAGGCTTAAATGAGTGTGTAAGGCTCATTAAGGGAAGGGTTTGATGAAAAGTCAAAGAGCACTTGGAGTAGCTTAGGAAATGTAGGAAACATCTCCTAAGTAGGTTTAGGAAAGATTTAGGGAAGATTGGAAGGGGTAAGGAAAGGCTAGAAGGTTCTAGGTTTTTGAGGCTTTAAATAAATATGAAATTTATTTAGGGATTGTGACATCATTTATTGAATATTGATTCAATAAAGAGAGGAAAATCATTTAAATTTGATTTAAATGCTTTGGGGAGGGATTCTTTAATTAAAGATGCTTAATTAAGATAAAGTGATTTAATGGCATAAAAATATATTAATTAATTAACAAATGATGATGTCATCAGGGGTTTTCAAAAAAATAAAAATACTTTTATTTTCTAAAGGATTTTTAGGTGTCTACATTTTCAAATATGGGAGGTTAGGGAAAAATCCTCCAAAGGCAATTCTAGCCTTTCTAACTTGAGCGTCCAAATTCAATAAGTCACATAATTTGGTAGCCCTTCTTCCTATCTCATCTTCATCTAGCATGTTTCTAGTTACATCTTCTTCATCACATCCCTCATGGTCTCTAATAGTACCAATGTGGGGGATAAGCAATTTCTAGGCATTCTTAATAAAGTCTTCAAAATCCACATATCTGTATATAGCATAGGCCATCTTGAAATGATTCAGCCACATGCTAATCTATGGTAATGCTCTCTTCCCAATCAGAAAACTATCCAATTTGAACTGTCGGGGAGTAAAAGTTCATTTCTTATGTGGAGCTAGGTGCTCCTTATCAGTCCATATTAGTTGCCAAAGAAATTCCATCAGAGCAAGCCTTGGTGGAACATATCTATGGAGTATGTATGGGGGATGTGGGAAACCATACACTATAATTAATGTATAATTCTAACTCAAATAGAAATCACCCCAATTATGGCCTTTTTTCCATTTGTTAACAAATTGTTTAGGTTTGAGAATCTTGAGCAACTTAACATGAAGCCTAAAGCCTCATGATGTTTTTCCCCAATAGGTTTTGTGTGATGAAGATTATCACCTTCATGAAATTAAGATCAAATAGCAACAATTTAAAGGAAATACGATGCAAATCTACTTTAAAATGAAACTATAATCTAGAACATCTCATGGTTCTCTAGAAAGAAGTGGTAAATGAAGCTCTCAACTCAAATCCTCACTAGTGACACTTCTAAAATGAGAGATGCTGCTGCTACTATGCTTCTACAATGCTTAATCTAGCTCAATTGACAAATTACAATGCTAATTGCTCTTAGAATGATCTCAATTGCCTATAGTAACAATGCTATGCAAATGAAATTCCAAGATGGAAATGCTCTCCAAAATGCCTCATACTTATAGTAATTTCCCAAGGGTAGGGGGTAGGGTAAAGTAATCATGGTTATCCCATGGTTAAGTCAAAAACTTTGCTTTGTTCATAAATGGGAGGACAATGAGGGGACAACCCTTTAAATGGTCTCAAAGCTTTGGACAATTTAAATGTTTTGAGTGATTTGTGTCCTTTATGTTCTCAATTTTCATTGGTTGATCACTTTGTTGAAAGAAAATAGGGATTATTAAATTCAATTAATTAATTAAATTTAGCCATGGAAGGGTAAAAGGTTCATTTTTATTTTTGATTTAAACAACTATACAATTAATTGATTAAAATCAATTATATAGTGTTTTTGGCCCTTCTAAGCTTTGATTTGATTATTTAACATCATTATTTAATTTTTCCTTTGATTTAATTGCCTTTGTCCAACTTTATTGAATTATGTCCATTTTAGTGCATTTTAATGATTTTGAGCCATTGTAATTGATTTTTGCAATTTAAAAGTATTTGTCCAATTTTGTGTGTCTACAAATGCCCCTCTTTGAATTAATGCGTGAAGAACATTGATTCAAAGATTTTTTTAGTCCTGATTGCTGATTCTTGATATGCCTCTAATGTGATTGATTGCTGCCTCTGATGTGATATGATAATGATTCTTGATACAAATTTTTTTATGATGCCCCACTGATTTCATGATGTTTGATTGCAATTTTGATTTGATACCCTAATGCCCCCTCATAAATTAAAACATATTAATTTCTTCATTCGAAAGATTTGATGTGATGTTTGATTTATCAAATATGTTTTCATTTCTGACTATTGATGAGTTTCCATGATGTATGATTATGCCCCGGTTTGGTGTGATTAGTCAAGATAGGTCAACGGCTAGTTTCACCTCCAAAATTAGGTCAAAATACCTTAAATAGGTTGATAAACCTTGTTTTACCATTCATTTTTACTTTTCATGCTTGGTGATTTTGCTCTGATCCTCTAGTGAATTTCGAGATGGTTGTGCTGATTCGGGAGCATAGATTCGAGAGGTGCTGGAGATATGCAAGACCGCCTGAGTATGGAGCTTTGATAATTCATTCCTAACCTCTAGTTTGCATTTATGGTGCATTTATGAGTATTTATTTCAATTTCATGTTTCATTGTTGTGTTGAATTTAAGAAATCTCGCCTAGGAACAGTTTTAATGTCGCCTAGGGCTTTTTACTATCACCTCCATGTGTTTCTCTCATGCCTCCGCATATTTTACTCCCACTTAGAAAACCTTTGATTATCACCTAACAATAGGATAAATCCTACCTATAGCTAGGTCAAAATGCCCCTTTTCATATGGGTTTTCGCTTATGAAAACCATAGCGGATTTACTATCACCTAGGCTAGCATTCGCTGTCACCTAGCCTAATTCACTGTCATGTAGCAGGTAAACTGTCACCTGACACCAGAATAATGTCACTTTTCCTATTTTCATTATCACTTGAGGTTAAATGTCACTTGACTGATAAAAATCATGCCTAGTGTATTTTTGTAAAAAATTGTACCTTTTCACCCATGTACTTGATCGCGTCTGATGAAAAATTTGATAACTCTTGATGATAGATTTGGATGATAAGTGTAGGTCTGTTACTGTCAACAAAACAATTGGTTTAGGATATTAGGATAGTGGTACCATAGAATATGATTTGTCAATCTATTTAGGATAGTTACTGATAGGATAAATCAATCAGTGTGAAAACTGATATGATTTTGATACTGCCGCTTCGTTCTCAGGACACAAAGAAATGAACAATGGTACTTGGTGTGATTGCTTGATACTTTTGAGAAGATTGACTTGAGATAATTCCTTGATATGATGTATTGATATGATTCCTTTTCTTTGCCAACAAGATCACTACCCTACTCTATACATCTGGTCAGTTGCATCATGGGTTATTGACTTGAGTTAGGCCCTCATAGTAGTTGAGTTTTGTGTTATTGAGCAATGTGGTTTGAGATTCTTACTTGACCTCCCATGGTTTCAGCTAAACCATGGGTTATTGACTGTAGTGGCAAAGCGATGACACTCTGACCAAAACACATTCCACTTGCCTTATGGAGAGATGAAAATCATGCCCAAGGACATGTATCAATTGTTACAGATCCTGTGTAGAGGAGAGGTGGTATATTATGACTCTGTCTATGATTGTTTTGTCTGTCAATGAGTATTCAGAGACAAAACTATAGGAGATGGGGATACTATCACATGGACTTAGTTTGCATCCTTTCTAACATTACCAGTGGTTCTATGTGCAGTGTTTGGTGGTTTTCTTCTTCCTGACTGATGAGTTCATAGTTTTTCTATCGAATGGGGTAGGATATTGGAGGATTTTGTTGCTCATCTTCAATGGTTTGATTGGGCTTCCTACATCTTGGCATAGCTTTATCATGACTTGCACAAGGTGGTTTATCAAGGGAGTGCATCATTGTCAGCTGGTGCTATTATTCTTCTATTGTGGATATGGGAGCATCTTCCCATTACTAGGCCCATTTTTGATAGGGCTCGACCTTGAGGATTCCCATATGCTTTTCTCTACACTGGAATGGTGATTCAACATCACTTAGGTCACTTGGATGACCGGTGTAGATAGCTAGATGATCTTGATCAGGTTCAGTGGTGTCCTAATCTTGGTTGTGATCACTAGAGAGAGGATGATAATGAGTTACCATACATGTTCACCCCTTACTGGATGATTGGGCGTACTACCACTACTATTGAGCACTTCTGCTTTAGTAGAGTTTTGAGATAGTATGGTTGGATATAGGATATGCCTCAGGGAAATGCATTATATGCATGAGTATAGGAAAAGATATCTCTATGGGGTCCTTGCATTGATTATGAGTTTTCCTTAGATCAGATTGTCGACATGACTACTTGTAGGTGGGAGATGCTTCCTGGTATGGCCTACATAGGGATGTCACATGAGTATGTAGATTGGTGGGCTCACAATTGGTTTATTCATTTTACTGATCCAATAGAGCCTATTCCTGGATGATGTGATGGTGGCGGTGATGGGAGACATAGGAGAGGATGAGGATGAGGATGTAGAGATCCTCCAGTTGCAGTGGATAGAGGATGGGTGAGATGGGGTAATGATCTAGGTGATGGTAGGGATAGATAGGCTAGGGATCAGGATGATGCACTTGTGAGATAGCCTAGAGTAGATAGATAGCAGAGAGCTCATAGGCATCAGAGATGATAGTGACAGGGTCATGTTGATGGAGCTAGGAAGATTCCTGGGGGATTGGATCCATTGGTATAGTTAGAGAGAGTAGCCTTAGCTCAGCATGATGATGATGTGGCTCAATAGGATTAGGCACAATAGGATGATGGTGCTCCATAGATGCCTCCACCAGCTCCATAGCCACAAGATCATGGGCAGGGTGCACAGGGTGATCGTATTGATGGATTATCCTAAGATATGTAGGTATTGAGGATAGATATGTCCACTATTGTGGGTAAGTTAGATCAGGTTACCTCTTTATTATAGCAGTTTGTATCAACCATGGTTGTTCTGAGATAGGATGGAGTGAGCACTTCTCAGGCTCCTCCCCCATAGGATGGAAGAGGTCCAGATGGATCTGGTGCTATAGGATCTTGATTTGATTTGATGACAGATTTACTCAATGTTGATGCTCTTTGTTTCACATTTCCTATTATTGTATGGATCGAAACATTTGATGTACCACTTGTGATGACATTGTATCTTGTTATACTAATTTGATGATCATATGATGAACACTCTTTTGATGATATGTGATGATATACTCTATGGTTCTCCTTGATGAGTTGGTTTATGAGATTATCTTTTATGTAGTTATATGATGTGTTACATGGTTACTTTGATTTGATGCTATGGATGTAGTATCTTATGTTATGATATATATAGATGTATGTAATGATGTATGAATGCTTTTGATGATTTTATATTTTTCATGGATGGATGCAAAATGTTTTATGAAAATGCACATGTATGTTCCTATGTTTTTTATTTTTCAATGTATGGCAATCTATCCTTAGCTATATGAATGCACATGATGTATGGATGTTTTCCACTTTTTTCTTTCTTTTTCTCATATTTGGATAATGAATAATGATTAATGATATGCATGAATGCAAAAGATAATCTCATTTTCTTTGTAGTGTTTGATCAAGAAGAAACATTTGATTGAATCCCATATTGCTTTAGTGTTTTGACTAACCAAGATTATTGATGTACCCCCTCTTGCCCTTGGAAATTTAACCACCAAAAAATGTAATTTAATCTAACATGGTAATCCAATTAATCTAACATGCAATGCAATTCCACCTAAGTGTCACCAGCTTTTAGCAAATAAATGCCCTCAGGATAAAGTTTCATCATTGAGCATTTTGGGACTGGAAAGCTTAGTAAAATCACCACTAACCACATCATGATGATATGAATACTGCCTTTTTTTTTCACATTTGGTAACCTCCTTTTTGAGCCAAGTACAACCCTCACTAGTTGGATGACCAAACTATGGGAGTCTGAATACCGGTGTCAACCGATTCAATGTTGCAAGTGGATTTTTGGTATTAAGATATAGAAGATCTAAATAGCCAAGGGATCCTTTTGCATAAACAAGCAAAGGTCAATCTACCCTCTTATGAGATAGTCCTCGATGGTTCTTTGATGACCATGTCATTAGATGAACTCTCATAAGATGATGAATCTTCCTCCAAACAATCACTCAAAGGCAATTAAATATCACATCTTTATCATGGCTAATCTAGTCAAAACATCATCGAATATCTCCAAAAATATGATAAAAATTCAATCACATCAAGATTTATCAAAAACTTCAATTGTTTTACCATGTTTCATTATTTTGCAAAGAAAGAAAGCTTTGAATGTTGTGCCATGTTTTCTCATTTTCAAAAATTATTTCCAAGTATTTTGATCTTTAAGGTGTTTTTGTCAATTTTTAATCCCGAATAATAAAGTCAATGAAGGCTCAAGGATCATGTTCTAGGATCAAATTCTTAGGCTCAATAAATGTTCCATTCTTCTAAAATTTTGATAAATCTCTCTTTGACATGACTGGTTGTAGGACTTAGTGAATCCATTTGGTACCAAATTTGCAATCTTCTTCTACCCCCAGGTGATAAATGTGATCGGTTGACAAACTTAGGGCTGATAGGCAATGTAATAATGCAACTAAATGGCTTTATTATGACTACATACAAATGATGGATGCAATGGTGGTTGTACAAATGGGATGGTGGAAATGCAATATGGACATATGCAACTAGGAAAGACCAACTTAAGGGAACAAAAGGCCCTTGTTTACCAAGTTTTCACCCTTTGGATAGATCAAGCTCTTTTTTCTATTTCTCAAAGCTTTTCTCTTTTTTTTTTCCTACCAAGGTGCCTATTGCTAGGTTTTCAACAAGGCACTTTTTCTCTTTTTTTGTATTTTTTTTTAAGTTTTATTTTTTGTCTTTTTTGTATTTTTCAAGATCTCTTTGACTATGTGCAATAAATAGGATGCACTCCATCTGATACTCTTTATACTCTTTCATGTGTAGAACCTTTTGAGATGAATTTACCGTTGATAGGTTCTTGGAGTTCATCTCCATCACAATCTGATAACTTATAGGTTCTGGTGCCAAATAAAGACACTATGATGAATGGGCCAAGCCAATTAGCCTCCCATTTGCCTTTCTTCTCTCTTTCCACTTGATTCTTTGGATTCTCTCTCAACACTAAGTCTCCTACATGAAAGACTCTCAATTTGATATGTTTATTATAATTCCTCAAGATTCTATTTTGGTACACTTTCAGGTGCTCATAAGCTTGTGTTTGATGTTCTTCAAGCAAATCCAATTGTTGAAGTCTAGTGACTCTATAGTCCTCATCTATGATCAATCCTTGTAATGAAACTCATAGAGATGGGATTTCAACCTCTAATGGTAGAACTGCTTTGGCCCCATAGACTAATGAAAAGGGTGTGGCTCTCATAGGTGTTCTTATGTTGGTTCTATATGCCCATAACGTTGGATTAATTTGCACATGCCAATCCCTTCCTATTTTATTGACTGACCTCTTCAAGATTTTCAAGATATTCTTATTTGTGGCTTCAGCTTGCCCATTTCCTTGAGGGTAATAGATTGATGAGGAGTGATGGGTAATATGGAATGTAGCACAAAGTTCATCCACATCATTATTTTTAAACTATTTTCCATTATTTGTTATGATAGCGTGAGGAATGCCATATCTACAAATGATGTGGTTCAAGATGAACATGGAAATTTGTTTGCCTGTTGCTATTATCAAAGGAACCACTTTGACCCACTTGGTGAAATATTATGTGGCTGTTATGATATATTTGTGCCCATTTGAAGGAGGTGGGTAGATGACACCAATTAGATCAAACCCCCATTGATAGAAAGGCCAAGGTGTGACAAATGGGTGTAGTTCTTGTGCCGGTGCATGTATCATGTCGCCATGATATTGACATTTCCTGCATATCTTGACAAAGTGGCAAGCATCCTTTCCTAATGTCTTCCAAAAATACCCTAAGAGAAGGATTTTCTTAGCTAGATTTAACCTACTTGTGTGTGACCCACAGATGCCTTCGTGAACTTCATGTAAAGCTAATATAGACTCTTCTTCCTCTAGACACCTAAGTAACATCCTGTCAAGACCCTTATGATACAATTTTTTGGAGAGGATTATGTAACGGGATGATTGACAGATAAAGTTTCATTTTTGAGCTTGGGTTTGGTCTAAGGGCAGCACTTGGTCTTTGAGATATGCATATATAGGGTCGTACCAAGGGGAGTCATGTCCATGTAATAGAGAAACAATTTGGGTGTCAGGAAGGTTGAATGTAGGTTTTACCAACTCTTCCACCAAGAACTCATACCTCTCATTTTGATCAGGTTTTTGTAACAAGGAAGCCAAGGTAGCCATGGCGTCAGCTACTCTATTTTTCTCTCTAGGAATCTACTCAAAGGTGATCAAGGCAAAGTACTTCTTCCATCCATCAATCATGGTCTTATATGGCATCAACTTTTCATCTTTAGTATTATATTCATTGTTGACTTGATTGATGATGAGTTGAGAATCTCCATAAATTTGTAGATCCGTGATGTTCCATTCTAAGGCCATTTTGATACCTATGACAAGTGCCTCATATTCTGCTATATTATTTGTGCATGGAAACATAAGCTTGTAGGATTTAGGAATGGTGTAACCTTATGGAGTGACCAATAGTATGCCGGCCCCAGAACCTCCTTGAGTATAGGAACCATCAAAGCATAACTTCCACATTTTTGATTCTATGTTTACAATGGTGGAATCCAAAAATTCCACTTGAATAGTTTGTGTAGAAGTCATGGGATTTTCAGCTAAGTGATTTGCTATCACTTGTACTTTGATTGCCTTTCTATCGACATACTCAATGTCGAATTCACTCAATATCATCACCCACTTGGTTATCCTACCTGTTAAGGTCATTTTATTTAACAAATATTTGAGAGGATCAATTTTGGAAATTAGCTTGACTTTATGCATCAACATATAATGTCTCAATTTTTGAGATGCAAACACAACTGCTAGGCAAGCTCTTTCCATGAATGTGTAGTTAAGTTCATATTTGATCAATGTCCTACTCAAGTAGTAAATAGCTCTTTCCTTTCGTTGTTCATCTTCTTGCACCAAAAGCACTCCTAGGGACCTTTCCATAGTAGATATGTATAAAAGCAATGCTTTGCCCTTGATTGGTGGCATGAGAATGGGTAGATTTATCAAATAGGTCTTCAATAATGTGAAAGCTTGATCACATTCAACATGCCATATGAATATAGTATCTTTATGTAGCAACCTGGTGAAAGAGTGACATTTTTCAGCCAATTGAGAAATAAATCTCCTTATGGATTGGATTTTGCCTTGTAAGGATCTCATTTGGCTGATGTTCTTTGGTATCTCCATGTCCATTATGGCTTGTACTTTCTCAGGGTCTACTTCAATTACTTTGGTGGAAACTATATAGCCTAGTAACTTGCCAGATTGGACACCAAAGGCACATTTCTTTGGGTTTAATCTAACCTTGAATTGCTCCAACCTAAAACATATCTTTTTCAAAATTTTGAGGTGTTCTTCTCTTTTGTAGGATTTTGCCAATATATCATCCACAATCTTCTAAGAATGTGTGCATCATGCTGTGGAAGATAGTTGTCATGGCTCTTTGATATGTGGCTCCGACATTCTTAAGGCTGAAGGGCATGACATTCCAACAAAAAGTGCCCCAAGGGCAAGTAAAGGCAGCCTTTTCCTGGTCTTCAGGTGTAATTTTGATCTGATTATACCCACTAAAACCATCCATTAGGGAATACATGGAATGACCTGCTGTCAAGTCCACTATTGCATCAATACTTGGAAGTGGGAAATCATCTTTAGGACAAGCAAGATTTAGATCTTGAAAATATGTGCATACTCAAATAGACTTGTCATGTTTTGTGACTGGTACAATGTTTGAGATCCATTCAGCATAAGCTATTGCCCTTATGAATCCTACTATCAATAATTTTTCTAATTCTGCCTTGACCAAAAGAGCTATGTGTGGATGCATCATTCTCAACTTTTTCTTAACGGACTTAACCCCTGGTCTAACATTTAGATGATGCATTATAAAGTCAGGATCTAAACTAGGCATGTTGGCATATGACCATGCAAAGTTTATTTGTCTCTCTTTGAAAATTTTTATGAATTCCTCTCTTTCTAGAGGTGTGTGTGATGTGGCCAAGTGTATGAACTTTGGATCCATTTCCATACCAATGTTAACCTTTTTTGTTGGCTCTATGAGTATAGGTGACCTTTCTTCCTCATGCTCTAGTAGGGTATCCAATCTCTCTTCCTTTGATGCCACAATTGGGTTTTCACCAAAGGAAACATCTTTTATCTTTATTTTTTTGGGTTCTAATGCTACCATATAATGGTTTTCAACACTAGAACTTTTCTTTTTCTTATTTTTTTTCATTTTTTTCTTTTGACTAAGAGATGGAACTCCTGTTGCTTCTATCATGTTTGGTTTGAGTTCATTGGTGAAAGAGGGTTCAACTGCATTAAGGTATTGGTTTGCTGCTTGGTCATTCAAGAAGTAAAGCAAGTCACTTGGCTCGGTTTGGTCCCAATCAATGAGGTCAGGATGTATCAAGGATAATGAGTCATTAGGCAAGGTTTCATCAATTTGGGTTATGGACATGACTTCATTTGAAGGTTCATACATTGTATCATTTAGATCTATGACATGCACTTCCTCAAGGTGATCCATGGAAGAAGGGTTAAAATCCCCTTCACTTGAGTCCTCGCTGACTTCTACAAGAAACAACGTGGGAAAAGTCATGAGTAGATTAAAACTAACATTTGAATCTCCCTCCTCTGAAGGCATCCAAAATGTATCTATCCAAGGTGGACTTGTGTATGCTTGTCCTATGTTGAGACCTTGTATATTAGGTTCTTCATTGATTTGAATTTCTTGCTTTGGGATCTTTGCATATGTGTGTATTGTGATTACTTCCTTGTCTTGACATGATTCATCAGATAAGGTATCCCACTCATAATCTCAAGAGTCATCACTATCTCCATCAGATTCTAAGGTATTTACTCAAGGATAGAAGTCTTGCATTGGGCTGGAGCTTTCGCCTTTGTATTGGTAACCTACTCTAGATCTTTCTTGTTTTGCCCTGCAAATATGTTTAATGGGGTCTAGCAATCCTCTATTTCTTTGTCCTAAGGGTCCTCTTCCCTTGTATCCCATCTTCTGCATTATATCAAACCCTTTCCCATATTTCTCAGTTTGTATATTAACATGCTAAATTCTTTCCATGGGAGTGTTTGAGGTATCTTCCTCATCATGATAAAGCCATTGAAGGACTTCATCTTCTTCCTTATCCCATGCTACTTTGTTATCTTCCCTTACAAAATAGGAATTATACTTATGTGGAAGATGTTCTTTTGATGGTTTTCCATGTGTCCTTGGAGATGTGGGCATGTCAAATAAGGAAACAAAGTATTCCCCTACTCCTTTTGAACTAATCTTGCATTATTTTTCAAATTTATTCATCATTTCACTCATGTGTTGGTAATGATATTCCTTGGCTTTTTCCTTTTCTTCTTTGGTAGGTTTGCAGATTACTATCTCTAATTTAGGTGCTTGATATGAACTTTCCATTGCATTTGGACCCTCGTAGCTCACTTTTTCCTTTCCCTTAGTTGATGTCATTGAGCTAGCTTGAGGAGGAATTGATGTAGCCCCTAATGTTAGTTCTTTCATTTTACCATCTTCAATGGTGTCTCTTTGAATAATTCCTTCTCGGTTATGTGGAATAAATAGCTCATGAAGGGGTTTGAGTGCATTACAATACTGGAATGGGTTTGAGTCCCCTCCAACTGTGATTTCTTCACCCATGTATGGGAATTTGATGCATTAGTGGTACGTGGATGGGACTACTTGCATCTCGTGGATACATGCTCTCCCCAACAAAATATTATAGGTTAACTTCATGTCCAATACTTGGCAATTGGTGTCCTTCTTAACAGGTCCCACTTGTATGGGCAATACAATCATGCCTTTAGAGGCCCTTTTAGCTTCATCATAAGCCTTGATGGTGATCTTTTTCATAGGGTCAATGCAAGACTTGAACAACCCTAAGGATTTAACAAGACTTAAAGTACAAATGTTAAGGCCAACTCCTCCATCAATGAGGGCTCTTTTGACTCTATGCCTTTCTATTAAGACCTCTATATGCAATGGTAAATTTTGAGGATGGGTTATAGACATGTCATCTTGGTCGGAAAATGAGAGACAATGGAGTGCTACAAGATGACCTACCATTTTTTGGAACTTATCCTCTTCTAAGTTAGTAGGAACATTTATCTCTACTAGAGATTTTTCTAAAATTTCCTTATGGTTAGGGGATAACTTCAATAGCTCCAAGATAGAGATTTGTGCTGGAGTTCTTTGCAATTGATCAACCAAGCTATAAGGTTTTACTGCTATAGAAGGTTTCTTGACCATGATGTTGGACTACAAAGTGCTAATAACTTTAGGAGCAACCCCTTGTATTGTCATTCTAGAAGTATTCCCTCTTGTAATGACATTTGATGTCTCTTTTTGAGGCTGTTCTTTGATTATTATAGCATTCATAATGTTATCATAAGGTGGCACAAAGTTAAGGTTATTGGCACTTTGTTTCTTACCACTAGATGACTCCCCTTTGTCATGTTTGTAGAAAGTTTGTTTGAGTGTTGTATGGTCTTCATTGCTTTGAGGTCCCTCAATGGTGATTATGCCACCATCTATTAAATCTTGCACTATATTCTTTAGTTGAAGGCATTCATTTGTTGTGTGCCCTCAAATTCTATGATACTCATAATGGCTATTGGCACTCCACCAACTAGGCTTGTTATTTGGCTCATAAGGTTGAATGCTAGGTAACGTAATAACATTTTTATCCATGAGAGTCTTTAAGGCCTTTTCAAGGGGTTCACCCAAGGGTGTGAAATGCCTTTGAGGAGTTGGCACCAAATATTTATCAAATTTATTACTCCTTGCACTATTTCCTTGGTTCCCATTATTGGCATTATTGTTGTTGGATGGCACATTGGAAATCTAATTGGTATTATTCACCTGATTAGGTGTCCTTGTAAGAGAAAATGGGACCACCTTCAAGTTTCTAGATTCTACCACTCCATCATTCACAATCCCCTTATTGTTGTTCTTGTACTGACTATTACTATTGAACCAACTATTCTTCTGATTGTTGCCATTGTTGCCATTGTTGGAGTTATTATTGTTGGAGTTGTTCTGATTATCTTTGTATAGTTTGAGTTCTCCACTTTTGACCAGCAATTCCTCTGCTGTTACTCCATTTTCAATTAGATCTTGGAAGGTCTTTGGACACTGCATTCGTAATCGGTAGTTCAACTCATTACTCAAACTGTTTATGAAGATATCCATCTTCTCTTTTTTAGGCACACTCCTTAGATATCTTGCAAGAACTATCTTCCATCTTTGTAGAAAAGTGAGGAATGCCTCTCCATCTTTTTGCTTAGTGTTACATAATGTTATCATCATGACCTCATTCTTGATGTTATATGAGTAATGGGCCATGAATTTCAAAGCTAGCTCTTTGAAGGTCTTAATGCTAGAGGGTAATTTAGAAAACCACTCCATAGTCATGCCTCCTAAGCTTCGTAGAAATAATCTCATTAAATATGTTGTATCATGCATGAACTCTAAGCTCAATGCACAAAACTCCCATAAGTGGTCTTGGGGATCCGTTGTTCCTTCATACTTATGATACTTGGGGAACACTACATTGATTGGGAATGGCACCATGACCAAGCTTTTATCAAATGGGAATGGACACAATGCTTCTATGGAGAAAGGCTTCAGAGCCCCGCTTTGCTTAATGTTATCCATTTGCATTTGAAACATCTTGAATTTCTTGTTCATGATGTCTAAGGTGCTTTCCTCAACTTTCAGTGGTTTGAGTTGATTGACGTCATAGTCACGAGGAAGCTTGAGACCTTTTTGTACTAAGTCCATGAAGTATTTTTCTCTATCTCCATCCATTTCCTTTTCCATGAGCTTTCAAAAATAAGGACATTGGATAGCCTCACTAACTTTTTCATCTGTGGCATCTTCTGTCATTGCTTTAGTGTTAGTTTGAGTGTGAGTTTGGTCAATTCCTTGAACATTTTGATCTGCTCCTCCATTGTTGGTATTGCCTTGGTTATTTATGTTAATGCCCCCATTATTGGTATAACCTTGGTTAGTGAGATCAATACCACTATTGTCTTTACCACCCAAACTACCATAATACATCATGTTGTCTTCCCCTTCTTGTTTGGGTGACTTTTGGGGTATTCTAGGAGTAGTCTCATCTCCAGGGTAAGGGAGCTCTTGTCCCAAATAGGTCCCGTCAGCTTGCAAGGTTTTCTTGATGTAATAAGATCTAGTAAATGCAGGCATGAACCTTAGAGAATAAGAGCTAAAATTGCTCGTGGTCTAATCCTTTGTATGATTTGCAAGAATAATGAGGAACAAGATTTTTGACCAAACTGAGAGTTGGAGCAGTAAGAACATGGAAAAGGGTACTCGAATATGTATTCAAAATTTTCTGACCTCTTCTGTAAGTACTCTTTACTTTCCCTTTTAGGTTTTTGGGTGTCACTGGCCTGAGTGTGGGTGTCACTGGCCTGAGTGTAGGTGTGACTAAAACTTTTGTACACGTGCACTGGTTTGTTGTTAGGCGGCCCTCTGTAGGTTCTTAGGTGACACTTTGCTATTCCCAAGTGGGTTTCCAGTTTTAACCAGGCATGTCTCAAATGTCTCTAAGCATGACTTCAGTATGTTTATGTGTGTTTAAGAAAGTCACAGGCGTGACTAAACCTCTACTAGGTGAGTTTATTTTGTGCCCAGGTGGCACTTCTCTGACCAAGGTGTAAGATTTTTTATTTTTAAAATGTTTAAGATCAATTTTTGGAAATTTCTTTATTTGAAAATAGAAAAACAATCGCAACACACACATCACTTTGTCATCATGTCCCTAGAAACACTCTAATGTGTATATTCTCCAATGTTTTTCACAAGTATATCACAAGAAATAATTCCAAATAGCCTACCTAAAGTCAAATTGGCTTGTAAACATGGCTCTACAAGGTGGCTTTGCTATTTTACCTAGGTTTTAATAAGGATTCCATTCAAATAGACTTTAATCTCTCATCTCCCAATAAAGGGGCTTCCCACATGCATCGAAGTATGATTTCACGCAATCCGTAAGGACTACTAGAGGAAGGTTGAAAAATCAAAATCCGTTTGTCACACACCCCATTAAGGATGCATGCATTTTATTTTAAAGTGGGTTGGATTCTCATGGTAAAAGAAAGTGTGTCCCACTTGGGTTTTCCCTCTCACCGACCTTGCTAAGGCAAACTCGGGAGGTGAGCCCACTAAATTTCTAGCATGTTCATGGAAAGAAAGAAATGAACTTGGTAGGGCAAGTTTGGGAATTTGATTCACTTAAAAAGTGAAGAGCATATCCCTATTGCCTTTCCTTATTCCCAACACTCAAACATGAAATGGTTCTTTCCTAATCTCTTAACAAGGAGATTCTTAAAAATTTAAGTGTGTTGATTCGTTTCCCATTTTAATTACTAGATTTGAAAAGCATCAAATGCCATAAGCTAAGGAAGAATTGACTAGTTTAGGCTTACCTCATTCATAGCTAGCCGAAGTTAGGGGCATTTTTTATTGATTTCATTTTATTTCACTCACCTTGACAATATCCTCCACCCAATGTGCTTGGCCACCAGCAAGTTAGTCAACACTAACAATCAAAGTGAGGGGAAACCAAAATCAAATTGACAAAGCACAACACTTATGTATGAATTTATTAGAGCTTATTTGCAAATTTTCAAAGAAAATTTGATCTAAGGACTAAAAATCCAATTTAGAGAAGAAAATTTTGATTTGTATGCCTCAAAAATTTTATTATAGTGTTGAAATACCTGATTATCCTCCTCTTGAGTGGTTTCAAGGATAGCCTTAATGTGCTCAAAGTTTTCCTTCTTAATTTTCTTCGCTAGAGCCTTTCCTTCCTTGTTAAATCTGCTTTTAGGCTTCTGTACTTTCCTATGACTACTCATTTACTGTCAAAATCATAAAAATAGGGAGTTAGACAAATGAATTGATCAAATTAATAGTAAATACAGACAACAGGTAGCAGGCGACATCATCCAGCTAATAAGTGTGAGCAAATTGATCTTAGGCGTAACTTTACTAATAGCAAGTGACACCTTTTAGTGACATAGGTGATAATGAAAATTACACAAATGACAACAATTTATCCTAAAGCATGAACATATATTTAAATTGTAGCAAATGATTATTAAGAAGCAACACTTAAAAAACCTTTGAAGCGAGATTAAAAGGATTCTAAGAATGACTGTATGTTAAAGAAATGAAGCAAAGCTTTAATCAAAGCGATAACAGAATCTCAAAAAGGGATACTCCCTAAGTCACAGGCATGACTTTAAGATGCAAAGGCTGAACAAGTCACTTTCTGGAGGTGTGAACATGTGATACTCAAGTGAATGTGAAGGATGTAGTTCCATAGCAAAGCTTCATACCAAGAATGAATTTCTAGATAATAGGTGATAATACAGAGATTTTAGGCAGTAGTAAGATGACTACAATTGTGAAAAGTTCTCTCGTAGGTGTGACTTCACCAGTTTCCTACAAGAAATTCATGGAAAATAGAACATACAAGCATGCAAATTATGATGCAAATGATGAAATGAGGCTTAGAGCCCCATGATGGGTGCCATTTGTGTGATGAAGATTATCACCTTCATGAAATTAAGATCAAATAGCAACAATTTAAAGGAAATATGATGCAAATCTACTTTAAAATGAAACTATAATCTAGAACATCTCATGGTTCTCTAGAAAGAAGTGGTAAATAAAGCTCTCAGCTCAAATCCTCACCAATGACACTTCTAAAATGAGAGATGTTGCTGCTACTATGCTTCTACAATGCTTATTCAATGCTTAATCTAGCTCAATTAACAAATTACAATGCTAATTGCTCTTAGAATGATCTCAATTGCCTATAGTAACAATGCTATGTAAATGAAATTCCAAGATGGAAATGCTCTCCAAAATGCCTCATACTTATAGTAATTTCCCAAGGGTAGGGGGTAGAGTAAAGTAATCATGGTTATCCCATGGTTAAGTCAAAAACTTTGCTTTGTTCATAAATGGGGGGACAATGAGGGGACAACCCTTTAAATGGTCTCAAAGCTTTGGACAATTTAAATGTTTTGAGTGATTTGTGTCCTTTATGTTCTCAATTTTCATTGGTTGATCACTTTGTTGAAAGAAAATAGGGATTATTAAATTCAATTAATTAATTAAATTTAGCCATGGAAGGGTAATAGGTTCATTTTGATTTTTGATTTAAACAACTATACAATTAATTGATTAAAATCAATTATATAGTGTTTTTGGCCCTTTTAAGCTTTGATTTAATTATTTAACATCATTATTTAATTTTTTCCTTTCCTTTAATTTCTTTTGTCCAACTTTATTGAATTATGTCCATTTTAGTGCATTTTAATGATTTTGAGCCATTTTAATTGATTTTTGCAATTTAAAAGTATTTGTCCAATTTTACGTGTCTACAGGTTCAACATTGGATTAACAATCCAATTTTGAAAGCCATTGAAATCATTTTCATTGGAGGTGTAATTCCACACTCTCAACCATAGCTGCACAGGATTGGGTTGTCCCTCAAACATTGTCCTAGGTCTCAGCATGTGCACATCCAAATTATGAATATTAAAGTATAAAACCAAATGCATCAATAGAGAATAATGCAAGAATTTGATTGGCTTCTTCTTTGCATTGATGCATAACAAAACCTCATGTATCATGTCAATTACATATTGAATGTAATCGTAGTCTGTATTCAAATGTGAGTTATGTATGTCTAGGATTATCATCAACAAATCAGCTATAAATCTTTCTTTATCTCCATCTATCCCCAAAACTTGACATAACCCATATCAAAGATATTTCATATAAATATGCAGGGATTTTAAACTCATAAGGAGCTTTCATATGTTTAGGGAGAGGGGCAATGTATTTTCCAATCTTAGGAATATGCTTGGTTATCTAGGTTCTCACAAGCCTTAATTGACTTGCATACTTCTTCTTTTCTTTCCTGAGGTCTATTTCTATCGAAGAGGAAGAAAATAAACCAAAAGCCTTCATGAAAGATCCCCTATCAAGAGTAACTAGGGCTGATTTGTCCCTTTTCCTGATTGTCTTAGACATAGGATCATAAATCCTAGCTAACGCAAACATGACGTCAACATCAACAAAAACATTAGGAACTATTAACTTTTCCATGCCTAGAGTCCATGCACTATAGACCGGGATAGGCCTACCATGATTATTATAAAAATAATTGAAAAGCATGAAACCAAAGAAAGAAGGGGCATGAGGATCCCTATAGTTTTTCAATTCGTCAATGAAAGCTTCATCACTTGCCTTCTTGTTCTGATTGGAACCACGTAGAAAATCAATGAAATCATTAGAAAAATTGGTTATACCCTTCTGATCATCTCCTTGTTCTTTTTATCCTTCACTAACAAGGCTCAACTTGATTCGGGTTGGCTCATCTTGCAATTTCTAATGAACACTCATCTCTACAAATCTTCTCTACAAATTACACACTACAATTGCTCAAAATTCTCAATTAATGTCTAAAAAATTGTTAAGTGTAAATGCATGAATGTCTTGTCTATGTAATGTTGATCATTTAATGCATTGGAATTATCAAGATCACTACATATATTCCCTGAGTCATCTCAGCATTCAACTCTACATAACACCAAATTTGAAATAGAGCTAGCCATAATGTGAGATGTGATAGTTTGTATTAGAAAATCGCAAAGAAGCAAAAAATAATGATTACTATGTCATCTTTTCAAAACCCTCAAGTATTGACAAAACCCTCAATTACAATCTAATTGGCTGGCCTTTTCACCTTTTCCATCTTGGTAGAGTACTTTTCCACGTAATAACAACTCCTTTCTCTTTTTCATTAATGAGAGCTTAACCTAGTTCAAATCTAGAGATTTAATGACTGAAGCCTTTTGCATGATCTCATAATACTTTTCTTAACTATGGTTATTCCTTGCAAATGACTGAATGAAGCTTTCATGCAATCTCTAGATCTTTAACTTAACTTATCCTTGATTGCAAGATCTAGTGATTGAAGCTTTTGTGCAATCTCTAGATCTTTAGCTTAACCTTAGTTGTATCATGTGATTTTGTGAACACTCTAACCATCAATCTCAAATGTTTCATCTAACTCAAACTTGATCATGTGATTCAGTGAAATGCATTTATCACCAAGTCACCAGATATTCTTCTTAACCTTAGTTCAATCCTAAGTTTAAACACCATCCATTGATCTTCATCATTGTCCATGACTCTCGCTGAATCACTAAAATTTTTAAGATTTAAATGTTTCATTATGAGACTAAGAGAATACATTTAGTCGCTTAATCACTGAATGTAAAGTTACTAACTACTAGCTTCACATGACTAAGTGAACAACTTTAGTCATGTGATCGTTAAATAAATTACCTTAACTATCAAACAATTAGAGAACACGCGACTGAATGAACTATCATCCTCTTATAAGCTAGTCACTAAGTCACCAGATGTTTCATAGTTAACTACTATGACTTGGAGATTATGTGAATGCCTCTTTCGCTAAGTCACTTAATGTTTTACTAACTGCAACCTTTATCCTAAGATTAAATAATGACCGTTGATCTTGGAATTCATCAATGATTGTCACTAGATCACCAAATACTTTAAAACTTTACTATTATATATAGTGAATGGGTGATAACCGGTACACTGAATCGCCAGATGTTTAGGGAAAATGGCTAGAAATTATGTGAATTGGAAATAACATTATTGTTGGATTGCTAGATGGATTCACTAACCACCAACTTAACTGGAGATCACGTGATTGAAGAAAATAAGAATGAAATCCAAGGCTTGTCGCTTGTTTACTTAATGAAAGAGGGTTTAACAAATTTATCACAAGACTCAATGAACACCTAGGAAGATGAAATGACCACATGCATATGTGAAAACCTAAATGCCTCAAAAAGTAACATGAAAACATAAAGATCTAGGGCATACTTATGACATTTTCAGAGATAAAAAACACTATTGAGGACAAAAAGACCTAGGGCAAGGATATGTAGACATTTTTACACCTGGTGAACTTGACAGCTTTCCTTTAAATGGACAATTTCTTGTAGAGTCATAAAATAAATGATACATAAGTAGGATTCAGATGTTAGCAGGACTAAAAGTGAAAATTCTCAAAAAAACCTAGAAATTACCCCAACAAAACACATGCTTAATTGTAAATTGAGTTCCATGGTTCCTAGTGTATAAACTTGGGCTCTGATACCAAATGTAATGCCCCACTAAGGAACCCAAGAGGACAAGACTAATCTAATCAAAATAATGGTGCAAATATTTTTTTAATTTTAACAACTACTACATATGAACTTTAATCTTGATTATAACAACTATTTATCATTAGTTTAATTATGCATTCTATAATTTACATTATGAGAAAGTGGAATTAAAGATACAACATCAATTAATATGAATGTTCATTAAACATTAATCTATAGCTTACTCGTAGGCCCTCTTTGGGTTTCCTAATGTTTCTACCTAATCAACACTTCTAAACATTTATAACCATCTAGATAAATTAATATAATTACATCATATGTATCATTAACATTAAATAATTTATTTATAGGTTCATTTTATAGCACCAAACACAAATCTTCCTAGATTCTTTCTATCACCATATCATTTACATATTTACATAGTTCCCTAAGTCTAATCATTACTTGATGGTTTCTTATTACATAATCATATAAGATTATCAATTCTAATTAACACTCCCATGATAACATAAGAATTTTAACTAATAATTTTCTTATTCCCATCACATAATTAGATTCTACATCAAATACATTTACAATATCATATATCCTAATTTAGATATGCAATGTACATGTCATTACCAATACATCATCATAATCGTAATCATATCAATATCCATTAAAGAGTATATACAAATTACATCATCATATAGACTTTACAATATTACATGAAATAATATAATGAAAACATAAAGATCTCTAATGTAGCAAGAGTGGAAATATTGGAATGAGAATCTATCCACGCAATTTGCACAACCAAAGAACCTTCATGGAGAAATATCACTACCATGTGACCACGTAGAACCCTAAGGCCCACTTCCACCATGTTAAGGAGATATAATAAAGGCCTGAAACTATAGCATAATAATAAATAACAAGGATGGGACCAATCTCCCGATACAATAATGAAATGCAAGAATTGACAAAACAAGGCAAAGACTACTAGAGGCAGAGCACACTTCCAATGCAAGGAACTCTAGTACACATTTAGTAGGAGTTTCATCACATTTACCTTCCCCTTGGGTTGTCCTATAATGATCTCTTTGGAACCCATCCCCCAAGTAGGACTCATCTGGAATTGAATAATTCTTTCATGAAAATAAAGATGTTTGATTATACCACTCACAATAGACATCTTCTCCTATTCTTGTCCTTGGATTGTACTAGCACTTGAGAAATGGGAAAGACATAAAAATTATAATGTTTAATGTGCATTCATCCCATATCATTTATTATGTTGTCACTTAATTACAAAACTTGTCAATGAGTTTTCCTGGACTAGCTACTTTAGGGCCCCAACCCCCATTAAGAGTCACTCAACCTAAAATGTACCTAGGTTCCAAAATCCTTATGCACAAACAAGATGATAGAAGTATAACTGATTACAAAACATATAATACATAATACTCATGATTAAAAAAAACAATTAGAACGCATAGAATGTGGTTTAGGAAACTCATGTATTTCCTCTCTCATCCAAGTAAGCTCTAAAGCCCAATCAAGAAATATAATTGAATATAGTGAACATAAAAAAATCATAATTCATATAAAACTTATAAAATAGACATAATAATTCCTCCATAAATCATATAAAACTCATTTATAAAATTTTACAAAGTCTTTCCACATAGGCAACTCATGTTTGTGAAATAGGACGCATAAATGAATCCATCATTACACAAAAATCATATAAATCATATGAATAATAAAACCATAATAAATATTATATTTTTTATTTAAATTATTGATAAAAATGGTTAAAAACTAATCCCTAAGGCTTTGGTATGCATTGAAAGACACAAAAGTTGAAAACCCTACTTGCAGATTTTTACTATATAACTATTTGACTAAATAATGCAATCTTAAGGCTTCAATTTGATCCTCGGAGTGAAATCAGATAGATACTAATGTAGAGATAATGATTCACATTCAAAACTTCTTATAATCATTCAAGGAAATGCACACATTTTGAAACCCTTTAACCAAATCAACATACTTGGGTAGAATCTTCCACTTGAAAATAGACTTCAATTAAAGCCAATCTCTTTAGTGATATTGAATAAAAACTAAATATAGAGATTTCCTCCACTTTATATGAAGATCTAACAGTGGAAACAAAACTTATGACATTTTTCCCAAAACTACTAACTCTAGGGTAGTTTCAGACTTGCACTTACAAAAATGATCATAACTTCTAAAAATATTAATGAAATGGAACCAAAAATAAATAAAATTAAAGGTAACTCATTAATATTTCCAAAAATATAATTTTTATGTCTATCATTATGTACCATGCTGTACCAATCAAAACATCAGTCAATTTTCAAGAAAAATAATTTAGAAAACTAGTATAGGATGGCTTCAACATAAGTTTTCTTGTATTCCCAACCTAGTCCAACTCAAAAATTAGAATTTTAGAACAAAATTTATACAATTTTTCATAATATTCAACTACCCAACCATTCTACAACTACCCATAAACAACTTTTAACAATCTTTTAAAAAGTTGTCATCAAGTTGCAAAAGTTGTCATGACAATTTTAACAACTTTTGAACAACATTTATAATTCTTATTCAAATGACTCAAAACCTTCCCAAAAACTTCCAAACAAGCCAATAATGACTTCATGATACAAATTAAATAATTTCAACCTATATTGGGTATGTTTACAAATGTTGACCATTGTTGACAAACTCAGGACCTTATAGGTCTTCCTTGAACAAGTGGCTTATAATGCCTTATAAAATGACTGATATTAATCTCAAATGGTCCTTGGCACCTTATTGAACACAAAACATAAAAAAATAACATAAAAGCTTATTATTGGCATCATGGAGGCATGTTTTCAATTTGGTTCTCCTGCACCAATCTCTCAAGGGACAAAGATTTCAAGACCCTTTGAATGATATTTTTCTTCCTGATCTTCTAGTGTTTTTGCACATGGTTCTTGATTCCTATAAACAGATTTGGTTATTTCCCCCTTTTATTCTTCTTGTTCCAAAACTCCAAGTCTTCAACATATATCTCAATATCTTCATGGATATCTTCATTATTCATTAAAATACCATATTAACTTGCATCAAACTCTTATAAACCTACATACAACATATTAAATATCAAAACTTCAACACCCTCATTAGTAGACTCATCATATGCATCAACCTAACCTTTTATGTCACCATTAGTGGTGACATTAATAGTCTCATCCCTTCCTATTTATCCATCAAAACCAATCCCACTAATTTATCCATCAACAACAATAATCACATGATGAAATCCAACATTAGCATGCCCTTTCTTTGATTCATCAATAAGAAAATAAGTTTTTTCATCTTCAAACTCAAAAGGATTATCAGGTATTTGTAATGTACTTTTCTCAACTTGAACAATAAATTCAGACTTTACCTTTGCATCTTGTTCTTCTATACTTTTTCTCCTTCTCCTCTTTTAGATGATCATCTTGATGGTGTGTTGATATTCTCCTTTATTGGTAAGTGCCATTTTTGTGCCTCTAGGGAAACTAGTTCCTTCAACTCTTTCAATTCTTTTTCCAACCTTTCTAACTCCATTTCCCTCTCTCTCTTTTTTTTGTCTTTCCTCTTCTTCATTTCTTCTTTCTTCTTCCTTTATGAATCCTTACTCTAGAAGTAATCCCAATAATTACTCCATGCATCCACCAACTCTCTCTATACTGGCATCATCTTGCCTCATCTAGGTCTCTCTCCTCTTTTCCTCTACCTAGTCTTCTGGTAACCAACCTACACAAACACAACCACACAACCAAAAAACTCTCCTTTTCCTAGATATTTTGGGCTTTTATACTAATATGATTTAGAGGCAAGGATTCACATTCACAACTTCTTATAATCATTCAAGGAAATGCACACATTTTTAAATCCTTTAACCAAATCAATATACTAGGGTAGAATCTTCCACTTGCAAATAGACATCAATAACTTTCAAAAATGAAATAATAAAGGAAATCTCTTTGGTGAGATTGAATAAAAATTAAATAAATACATTTCCTCCACTTTATATGAAGATTTAATGGTGGAAACAAAATTTATGGCATTTGTCCCTACACTACTAACCTTAGGGTAGATTCAAACTTGCACTTACATAAATGATCATAACATCTCAAAATATTAATTAAATTGAGCCAAACAAGATTAAAATTAAAGGTAACTACTTAATATTTCCAAAAATATAATTTTTATGTGTGTATCATTCCATACTAGGTCATACCAATAAAAACATCAGTCAATTTTTAGTAAAACTAATTTAGAAAACTAGTATAAGATGGCTTAAAAATAAGTTTTCTTCTATTCCCAACCTTCTCCAACTCACAAATTTGAGTTTGAAAAAAATAATAATACATTTTTGCATCATATTCAACTACCCAACCAACCTACAACTATCCATAAACAACTTTTGACATCTTTTTTAAAAAAATCATCAAGTTGCAAAAGTTGTCATGACAATTTTGACAAATTTTGAATAGCTACATAAAATTTGAATGGTCATATGCTCGTATGCATGGATTGGACCCCAAACTAGTTTTCTATAATCTCACAATAGACCCAAGTGTCAAACCAATCAAGAAAAATCTCTAAAAGATACACCCTAGTTTGGATTGACTATTTATAATGGATTTCCAACATGGTGTCAATTTCCAAACCATCATGAGAAATTAGAATATGCACAGACTTCTGAGACCTCAACAAGGCATTTTTGAAGGATGATTTCCCTCTGCCAAACATTGATATGATCGTTGACCTTACTGTCGGGCATAAGATGTTGTCACTCATGGATGGTTTCTCAGGTTATAATTAGATATATATTGTACAAGAAGAATGACACAAGAAAACATTCATGATCCCATGAGGTACCTTCTACCATAACATGATTTTATTTGGTCTGAAGAATGCAGGGGAAACATATCAATGAGCCATGACTGTAATATTTCATGACATGATCCATAAGATTTTGGAAGATTATGTAGATGATATTTTTTAAAAATCAAAAACTATGTTAGACCATCTCAAATTATTGGAATGTCTATTTTATCACTTCCATCATTATGGTTTGAATCTCAATCCCAAGAAGTTTTTCTTTGGAGTTACATCAAGCAATCTTCTAGGATTCATTGTATCCCGACGAGGCATAGAGATCAATCCCAAGAAACTCAAAGCTATAATAGATATGTCTCTGCCTAGGATGATCAATCAATTATTTAGTCTACATAGTAAGATATAGTCTTTCAGAAGGTTCATATCGGCAAATAAGTGCCAACCATTCACCCATCTACTAAGTAAAGAAACCAATTTCAAATGGGATCATTTATGTCAAAGAAGATTTGAAAAGATCAAGGAATACCTGGTGAATCCAAAAATCCTCATGCCACCTACTCCAAAGGAGCCACTCATTTTGCACATATTAGCAACTACTACAACACTAGGGCCACTTTGTTACAAGTAGTGGTTATTGTTTCACTAAAATATTGACCTGTTAATGCTTGATACAATCACTAGACTTATAGGAGACATAGGAGGCAGTTAAGCCATGTCATGAATCCCAAGGGGGGCACTGACCATTTTTCCAAATATCTCCCCCTCAGTGTTACCCAGGGGGTTCAAACCCGTGACCAAGCTCTGATACCAATTTTTATAAGTAGTGGTTGTTGTTGCACCAAAAGATCAACTTGTTAATGCTTGATACAACTACTAGACTTATAGAAGACATAGGAGGTGATTAAGCCATGCCACAAATTATGAGGAGAGTGCTAACCATTTTTCCAACACACTCTTGGCTCAGCTTGATGATAATGGAAAAGAAAGATCTATCTATTACATCATTTGTACACTTGTGGGATATTAGCTCAATTACACACCAACGGAAAAGACATGCTTTGCAGTAGTTTTTGTTACTCAAAAGATATGACACTATATGCTTAGTCACATAGTGAAACTCATTTCAAAAATAGATGTGTTTAAGTATATGCTTTCACAAACAACACATACAAACCACATGGAAAAATGGGTAATGCTCCTTAGTGAGTTTGACATTCAGTATGTGGATAGAAAGGAAATCAATGGTCAGGTCATCATGGATCAACTAGCTGAGGCACCCTTGGTGGACATAAATCCTTTAGTAATGTATTTTCCAGATGAACATCTATGTATGATTGAAGAGAAACCAACATAGAAATTATATTTTGACAGATCCTACACATCACATGGATCAGGGGCAGGGATCCTCTTTGTCACTCCATAAGGTGACTACATCCTAAAATTATTCAAATTAGGATTCCCCTATACCAACAATATTGTATAATATGAGGTGCTCATCTCAGGCCTCAAAATAGCTATCCACTGGAACATCATAGAGTTACAAGTGTTTGGGGATTCACAACTCATCGTCAAGAAAGTCATGGATGAGTTTCAAACAAAGGATGATAAGTTGTTACCAATTAGTGGACAAAATAAAAGAACAGTTCCTGAGTCTACAATTTATGAAATTCCCCATTTTATAAAAAAAGGTAGTAGATACAATGGCAACTATAGAGTCCCTATTTAAAATCCCTTGAGATGCCATGTAGTATAAATTATCAGTAGAGAATCTCCACACACCTTCTTATGAGAAGGTTGATTCAAAAATTATGTGCATCTAGGTTGGTCCTCACTCCCCATGGTACCATCATCCATACTGATCTAAAGAATGGTAGCATATCCCCCCATCTCACAAACACCCAATGTAGAACCTTAATTGTAGAGAATCTCACTACATTCTCGTAGCCAACACCCTATAGTTTTTTTGGTATCTCAACATCCTCTCTAGATGTTTAGACTCAAACGCGACCACCCAAGCTTTACAAGAGGTTCACACTAGAATTTTAAATACCCACACAAGTGGGATGGTCTTAGAAAAGTAGCTACTTAGAGCAGGGTACTATTAACCCATAATGGAACATGATGTTTGTGAGTTTGTAAAGAAATGCCTACTATGTCAGTGGCATGCCAATCTAATTCATGTCCTAGCACAGGACTTGAATTGTATTACGTCACCATGGCCTTTCTTATGTTGGGGCTTTGACCTTGTTGGTAATATAATCCACCTTTCCTCAGACAAACATAACTACATTATCATGGCTATTGAATTCTTTACAAAATGGTTTTAAGTGATTCCTCTCACCCTCACTAATAGTGTCCAAATATCCAAGTTTGTCCTCTACCACATCATCAACTACTTCAAAATCCCCTCCACCATCTTCACAAATCATGGCATGTCATTGGAGAACCAACACATGAAGGATCTATGTGACCAATTTTACATCAACCATCACTTTTCAAGCCCATATTTTCCCCAAGAGAATGACCAAGTTCAGGAAACTAACAAAACCATCTTATGAGTCCTCAAGAAGGTTGTTAATGATCATGGTCATGATTGGAACCTCCAAATTAATCCCACCCTTTGGGCCTATTTCAATTCCTTCCACACTCCCGTAGGCACCACCCCATACTCTCTTGTATATGGTGTTGAGGTCATCTTACCAACTGAGGTTGAACTACCCTCACTAAGTGTGTCCCTAAGTAACTATATCATCAATGAAAATTATTGCATAGCATGACTCACACAGATGGACCTATTAGATGAGAAGAGGTAGTATACATATGATCACCCATTTATATACTAGAATTGGCTTAAGAGAAGCTACAGAAAAAAGATCCACCCACAATAGTTTCAAGTGGGGGATATGGTCCTTAAGGATAATCAAAAGGTACAAGAAGATCAAGAAAAGAAAGGCAAGTTTGAGCCTACTTGGTTGCACCCCTACATTGTCACAACTTATCTTGATTCAATAGCATACTAGTTATCAACATCTGAAGGGAAACCTCTGAATTATCTCATCAACATCATTCATCTAAAGAATTTCTATGCTTAAGCTATATAGTGTACCCTATGTATCTAAAAAAATCCAAAAAAAAAGATAAAATGTCCTTAAAAAATTATTGTCTTGGTGAAAACCTGGTAAATAGGCACCTTGATGATAACAAAGAAATAAAAAATTCACAAAAATATAAAAAATCAAAAAGATAAAAAAATAGTGAAAAAAGTAAAGAGAAATAATCATCCAATGGTGAAAACTTGGCAATCAAGAGCCTTGGGCAAGTATGTTAGTGAAAACCTAGAAACATGCACCATACATAATGGACCATCTCATTAACTATCAAAATCCCATTCCCTCATAATTACACAACCACCCACTATCTCTCCACCAAGATCCCTATCACAAACCCATATTCCTGGGGTGTTCCATTATCACACGCATGCACATAGAGGTGAATTGCTATCGAACATCCTTCGCTTATTGTATGTATCAGATGTAAAGCATGTCCTACCCCTAAATATTGAGCTTTGTATATATTTGCCACATGTTGACCTATCCTAATTTTTGAGCTTTTGTAAATCTTATATATATATATATATATATATATATATATATATATATATATATATATATATATATATATATATATATATATATATATATATATATATATATATCAATCTCTCTAGTTATACTATATTTTCATGTCCTATTGTACATATCCTCATCTGTCTTGCAGAAACATGATCAATTATGTTGTCTCATCAATCCTTGTACTTTATCAAGTACCTCAGAAGAGATCCCTGATTATGTGGTTTTCCTAGAGTTATATTTTTCCATTAGACACAAATTTGTAGTGGATCCCATCATCAGGTCCATGTACGATGCATCCTTCCTCATGACTGACCTAATCCCAACAACTTTCAGTTAATCGATCACTTTTGGAAAAGAGTGTCCTTTTAATTTATCACATTGATTTTGAATTAATTCATTAGTTCTTGATAATCTTTCTAATGGCTTCTCATTGTTTGTTTGCTCAAATTCACCACAATCTCATTATATCATGGTGTGCTACGAATGGGGCAATCTGGGGAAAGGTTTTTGATCTTTTCCCTTTCTACATGTGAGTTAGTCAGATGTGACCCTTGCACATCCAACATGTGATCTTTTTGGGTTACATGGTGGGTATGTGCAGGATCATGGTATGCCAAATTAGGGCCCTAAGTGGCAATGAAAATTCATAAAATCAAGTTTAGGCAAGTTGACATAAAAATTTGAACAAGTTATAAATATTATATCAAAAATATGTAAGAAGATAATTTGTAGAAAATTGAATTTAGTTTCTAAGACACTAGGCCTTTTTTGAAAAACAATTATTTTATATGTTGAAAATTTCAAATTTCAATGTAGTAGTACAAAAATTTTAGGAAAAAATAAGAAATAGGTGTATCTCTGACCACCTTAAACACAATCAAATGATAACTTTTTTTTACAAGATTCTAGATATAAGTAGGAGTCATGTCCGGATGTGACACATATTTTTTTGTAAGTTTTTTCCAAGTAAAAAATTAATAATTAATTTTCTTCTACAACTTTTTCAAAATACAAAAACTCTCATGTCTAGCCATGTTAACTTAGTCCAAACTTTATCAAATTGAAAACTTTTTTTATTTTTCTTGTAGTAGGAAAATCATAGAATGTGACACATGTTTTAGATTTCAAAAATCTTATACAGTTTGAAAGTTATAGCTATTTTTCAATAAGTCTATCAATCAGGACTTGAAAGATAACAAGTAGGTGTATGTCTGACTTGTTGGTACCCATATAGACCTTGAAAATAAACTTTCAAGTTTAAGGTCTTGAATCTGTTTGAACTACTTCGAACCAAGGTTCAAAGAGGTTCGAAGTGGTTCAGTTTGCATAAGAGGATTCACAGGTTCAGAGGTTCAGGTTCAAGTGCAGGTTCAAAGATTCAGAATTTAGTTCACTAGTTCAGTATGTTTAAAGCATAGATTCAACCAAAGAGCACTATTGTTATTAATGTGGGCCCAATGGAGAGGTTCAAATTCAAGGGTTCTTTGATTCCCCAATTTCCCATGCTAGTGTGAAATTATGTTTAAAAAAGTGTGATCCTCTTGCAACTCATCATGAGTCCTTGTATGGAGCTCCTCAATTTAATAGAGATGAATGTGCAAATGATTGGTGACATGGTTCAAGTATAAAATGGTGCGGTGATCTTTGGATAGAGATGAAATTCAAAGGAGATTCACAAAATTGTGTTCTTGGTGCATGTAACAGCCATATGTAAAGCTCAAACTCGATAAGTAGGGAACATGCAATCTTGAAAGCCATTTCAAAGGCTGTTGTCATGAAAGAAATCATGAGAAATGATCCATGGATATGCAAGGCATGAAGTGAAGAAAAGGCTCAACCTAATCCAAAAGCTTGGGTCTAGCCCTTCTTGCATAACCGCCAACACGTAGATTGCCTGAATTTCAAACTCATGATTGTCGGTGATGGAAGCACTGGCAACACATATTGACATCATACATTTTAAAATGAATATTGATATTCCATCTAATGTACCCGATGAAGGTTCTCAATGCTTTTCTATTGCATGTTAAAAAATGAGAACACCACATTAATGAGGTAGCAATCAACCATATGCCAATAGGAAAACATGCATGCAAATGAATAGATTGTACCACTCAGAGTTCATGGTTGTAGAAGATTAATGCATCTATTTGGAGCCAAGGAAATATATATTTAACATAAATGGTCTAACATTTCTATATGTTATCAGGTGGGCTGTGTTGTGAATGAAAAATAGATCAAGATTTGTTGAAATCGGATGCTTGACTACCCCCAAAAAATAGTCCTAGTGTGGGGGGCATAACTTCTAATAACACCATTGGATCGTGCTTAGTTTTGTATATGTTTTTAAGATCGTAGTTTTATAGATTCTCATTGGAGCGATCGTCAAAATTCTTGCTAGTTCATGAGATATGAATGATTGTGTACAGTACTATCAAATCTGTCATTTATTTTTAAATGTAGAAGCATAAATATTAGAAATCTATATGATAAGGTGGAGATATTAAAACATTTGATAATTTTTAAATTATTATAATGTTCTAATATTCTTTTGAAGAAGTGTTATGGGAAGGAGAAAAAGATGAAATATTTCAAGAATCAGTTGTGTAACTGAAAAGTGACTGAAAATAGAGGGGCTTTCTTGGAGAGTGATTATAAATTATAATTTTTGCATAGGAAGAGGGGTTCCAGTTTTCTTTATATTTTGTGAGGAAGATTTTGAGCTTTAGCATAATGAGAGCTGTGAATATAGGTAGGAGGGGAAACTTTTCTTTTCTACAAACTTTGTGTTGCGGGATGGGGAGTTTTTGCCCTTGTTTTCATTTGTAGTTGTAAGAGACAGAGAGTAGATTTTTCTTTCTATGCATACATAATGTACAACTCATCTTGGATATTGAAATAATGGAGAAATAGTTTATGGATCTTTGAATTCATTATTGTTCCTTCAGATTTCATTGAGATTTGTCTCATTAAAATCTTTTTCAGCATCATATTTTACTTATTCAGCTATGCATGTGCTTGATTTTGGAACTTTGTTTTCAGAATTAGGCTATGTTTGGAAAGAATACTTGTTTGTGGATTTAATGAGTTATGATTTGTGGGTGTGAGAGAAGTGAGCTTTGTATCAGCCTCTCATATTCAATTTGTTTATATCTTTAAAATCTTTGCACATCTACATCATGTTTATGGGTAGATGTTGATGCCTTTGATGTTTTCTAGTGAAAAGCATACCAATGATATGAATTCATTGCATATTAGATGGAGGGAGTTGTACCTTCATACCAAAATTTAGAGGGCATTTGCATATTTTAATTACAAATGACCTAACTATTGGTTGCTGATTGTGTCTTTTTGTTTGGGCATTCAAGAGTCATTTGAAAGGTTTTTGTTGAAAGACAAATCTAATCACCAATAGATTTTTGGCGACTCTGCTGGGGAAAGGAATCAAAGGAAAGTGCTACATATAGTTCCTTAGTTATTTTTGAAGTATCTTTGTGTGCAGGAGACTGGCTACTCTATTGATGACCATGCCAATTATACAGATGATGAAAAAGACAAGACCTAATCCCTCTTTCATGGAAATCTATTAGATAGATGACAAAGTGTTGCATGAGTTCTTGGATAGTTTCAATGAAAGCATCTCCCGGGCTGTTAGGAATAACATTAGCTTGGACGATGATCATGCATCCATACTCTTGTGGAGAAGTCTCTATGCAAGGTTCCATAAGTTAAAAGATCTCCAAGGGTTTGAAAGGAAAATTTTTCAATTGAAAAAAGAGTTAGAGGTAGATGATGATGAAGCCCTGATCATTTCATCTCATTTTATTTCTTGTAACTATCTAGTTTTTAGTGATGAAGAAGCCCAAGTAATAACAACCCAGCCTCAAGGGGGTCAAACATCATCAAACAAGAATAACCATGCCAGCATCAAAGAACCTATGGACAAAGATGACAAAGGTTTGCCAAATGATTTCTATTTTCTTAAATTAGAAAGTTTCAGATTTGAAGAGCATGAATGTCATCTTGTTTTTCAAGATCCCATTAAAGAGTATTTTCAGAATATGAAACTTTCAATCTTATGGAAGATATTGATAAAAATGATTCTTTATGTTTGAAAGTTTGTGATAACTCCATTGTAAGATCATGCCATTTTGAAAATAAAGAGGTTTCTTTTGAGAGTCATTCATGGAAAGGTGATCATATTGAAGATGTGGTTAAGTCATGCTTTTGTAAAAATCCTTCAAATTTTGAAAATTTGATTGGAGAAGAAAATTTTGTGATAAATACGATGCAAGATGCTAATCATCCTGATGAGAAGTTACAACCCTCAGATATCTTGGATAGCTTACAAAACATTTCTTGCCATGATGAGAAAATTATAGAGTAGTTTTTGTTATCTATCAATCAAGAAGATTTTAGCTTAAGGCACTCAGATATTAATCATCTTCATGTTGTGAGAATGGATAAAGCATTTTTTGATGTGATTTTTGCTAAGAGTGATGATAGTGTTTCAGTGAAAGAGGATCCTATGCTTGACGAAGTCATTTCTCTTTTTCAACATTATGAGAAATCTGCATTTTTTTTCTTGAATGATGGTCATCTTGATGCAATTATTAAATATCTTGTAGCATGTGCTTTGGAGTTTCTTGAATGTTATCATTTTCAGCTTGATGTTGTAGACTATTTGAGGAGTATTGTGCTAGAGGAATCTAAAAAGTTAGAGATTTATGATGAGATTTGGGTTTTTGGAAAAGATTGTTTGATTAAAAAATTTCTACACACCACTAATCTAACATCCAGCATTGAAAGAATTTCCAAGTGGTAGATTTTTCAAGTCACATCACATGGCCACAATCCATTATTTTAGAAAGGTGCTTTTTTCTCACAACCGGTAAATGGATTTTCATAGTTGGTCTTGTACATATTCTGGTAGGGTCTTTTGACCATGTACATGTTTAGATGCTTTTTTGTGTTTTAGGTTAGTTTCCTTGCTTCTGTTAGTTTTGTCATGCTTTGCTCAGTTTTGATTTTGGCCTGTCGTCTGCCCTGCTCCCCCTCCACCTGCATTGCAAGCAACTCTTGGTTTTCCTTTCCTTAATGACTCTATTCACCCAATGGATAAGGCACTTATCTTTTCCCAGAGATTGCTAGAGTTCTCTATTTTTGTGTCAAAAATAGTCCCATAGTTAGAGCCCATGTTGGTACCCATATAGACCCCGAAAAAAAACTTTCAAGTTTAAGGTCTTGAATCTCTTTGAAGTACTTTGAACCAAGGTTCAAAGAGGTTCAAAGTGGTTCAATTTGCATGAGAGGATTCATAGGTTCAGAGGTTTAGGTTCAAGTGCAGGTTTAGAGATTCAGAATTTAGTTCACTAGTTCAATATATTTAAAGCATAGGTTCAACCAAAGAGCACTATTGTTAGTAATGTGGGCCCAATGGAGAGGTTCAAATTCAAGGGTTCTTTGATTCCCCAATTTCCCATGCTAGTGATAAATTATGTTTAAAAAAGTATGATCCTCTTGCAACTCATCATGAGTCCTTGTATGGAACTCCTTAATTTAATAGAGATGAATGTGAAAATGATTAGTGACATGATTCAAGTATAAAATGGTGCGGTGATCTTTGGATAGAGATGAAATTCAAAGGAGATTCACAAAACTGTGTTCTTGGTGCATGTAACAACCATATGTAAAGCTCAAACTTGATAAATGGGGAACATGCAATCTTGAAATCCATTTCAAAGGACGCTATCATGAATGAAATCATGAGAAATGATCCATGGATATGCAAGGCATGAAGTGAAGAAAAGGCTCAACCTTATCCAAAAGCTTGGGTCCAACCCTTCTTGCGTAACTGCCAACACGCAGATTGCCTGAATTTCAAACTCATGATTGTTGGTGATGGAAGCACTAGCAACAAATGTTGGCATCATACATTTTAAAATGAATATTGATATTCCATCTAATGTACCCAATGAAGGTTCTCAATGCTTTTCTATTGCATGTTAAACAATGAGAACACAATATTAATGAGGCAACAATCAACCATATGCCAATAGGAAAACATGCATGCAAATGAATAGATTGTACCACTCAGAGCTCATGGTTGTAGAAGATTAATGCATCTATTTGGAGCCAAGGAAATATATATTTAACATAAATGGTCTACCATTTCTATATGTTATTAGGTGGGCTATGTTTTGAATGAAAAATAGATCAAGATTTGTTGAAATCAGATGCTTGACTACCCCAAAAAAATAGTCCTAGTGTGGGGGGCATAACTTCTAATTAAACCATTGGATCATGCTTAGTTTTGGATATGTTTTTAAGATCCTAGTTTTGCAAATTCTCACTAGAGAGATCATCAAAATTCTACCTGGTTCGTGAGATATGAATGACTATGTACAGTACTGTCAAATCTATCATTTATTTTTAAACGTGGAAGCATAAATATTAGAAATCTATATGATAAGGTGGAGACATTAAAACATTTGATAATTTTTAAATTATTATAATGTTCTAATATTCTTTTGGAGAAGTTTTATGGGAAGGATAAAAAGATGAAATATTTCAAGAATCAGTTATGTAACTGAAAAGTGACCGAAAATAGAGGGGCTTTCTTGGAGAGTGATTATAAATTGTAATTTTTGCAAAGGAAGAGGGGTTCCATTTTTCTTTATATTTTGCAGGGAAGACTTTGAGCTTCAGTAGAATGAGAGCTATGAATATAGGTAGGAGGGGAAATTTTTCTTTTCTACAGACTTTGTGTTGCGGGATGGGGAGTTTCTACCCTTGTTTTAATTTGTAGTTGTAAAGGACTGAGAGTAGATTTTTCTTTCTATGCATATGTAATGTACAACTCATCTTGGATATTGAAATATTGGAGAAATAGTTTATGGATCTCTGAATTCATTATTGATCCTTCAGATTTCATTGAGATTTGTCTCATTAAAATCTTTTTTAGCATCATATTTTACTCATTCAGCTGTGCATGTGCTCGATTTTGGAACTTTGTTTTTAGAATTAGGCTATGTTTGGAAAGAATACTTGTTTGTGGATTGATGAGTTATGATTTTTGGGTGTGAGATAAGTGAGCTTTGTATCTGCCTCTCATATTCATTTTGATTATATCTTTAAAATCTCTGCACATCTACATCATGTTTATGGGTAGATGTTGATGTCTTTGATGTTTTTTGGTGAAAAACATACTAGTGATATAAATTCATTGCATATCAGATGGAGGGGGCTGTACCTTCATACCAAAATTTAGAGGGAATTTGCATATTTTAATTACAAATGACCCAACTATTGGTTGTTGATTATGTCTTCTTGTTTGGGCATTCAAGAGTCATTTGAAAGGTTTTTATTGAAAGACAAATTTGAGCACCAACATGACCACATTAAACAAAATCAAATGATAATATTTTTTTATAAGATTCTAGATAAAAGTAGTAGAATCATGTCTGGATGTGATGTATATTTTTTTGTATTTTTTTTCCTTCTAAATAATTAATTATTATTTTTCTGCTACAAATTTTCCTGAATATAAAAACTCTCATGTCTGACCACGTTAAATTAGTCTAAACTTCATCAAATTGAAATAATTGTTTACTATTATTGTATTAGGTGAAGCATAGAATGTGATGTATATTTTAGATTTCAAAAATATTATATTGTTTGAAAGTTATAGTTGTTTTTCAAAGAGTCTATCAATTAGGACTTCTTTTTCACATCGGCACTTTTTGGCATACCATGATCCTACACATACTCTGGTGCACTTCAAAAATGTCATGTGTATGTGGGTTCTCCAACATTGTTTCTATTTTGAACCATTTGGAGCTCCTGTAGAATGTTGGGGAAACCCTTATGTGATTTTTGAGTCATTCCTATGCAATATTGGTCATATGGCCTTGTGTTCCTAGTAAGCTTGGTAGGTCTTTGATATTGCTCTATCAAACTAAGTGCTCAAAACTACATGGTGGTATTTTATTTCAGAATAACCCATGCTCAAGCTTCAAGAAAAATCCCCCCATCAATCCCCAGCTAAAAGCCCATCAAATATCCTATGAAATCCTAACAATCCATGAAATATCCAAATATCCATAAAAAATCCTCACAACTCCAATCATCTCCTAGAAACCTATCTCGCTCAAATCCATCCCTCCTAAAAAAAAAACCCCCATCCTGATGCAAACTTGAATCATTAACCCCGTCACATTGCCTAAATTCCTAAACCATGGATTTTGATTATGAAAAGGTTTCCCCCATCCTAGTTAACCTCTCACAATGAGGGTTTAGTTGGGTCATGCTATGTTGCATATATGCATCTTTCCTATGCATTTTCATTCCCCCATCCCCATCTCATTCATGTTAGCTTTTTCACACACATTCATGTACACTTTGATTCATTTTAGCATTGCATTCATTTTAGTGTACATTCATTTTAGATTGCATTCATTTTTAATGTGCATTCATTTTAGGTTGCATTCATTGTTAGTGTGCATTCACTTTAGGTTGCATTCATTTTTAGTGTGTATTCACTTTAGGTTGCTTTCATTTTTAGTGTGCATTCATCAATAGTATGTATTCATTTTAGGTTTGATTTATTGCATTCTTTTAGATTTATAGTCATATCATTAATTAGCTTATTAATCATTATATTTAAAGTTCATTCTTGTCATCTGCATTGAGGTTATTATTCACACATTTATTTTGTTATCATTATATCATTTTAGTTGCCTCATTTTAATTGCATTCAGTATAGTTTTTGCATTCATTACCTAGCTTTGTGCATTTAATCTATTTTAAGTGTTCATTTTAGGTGAGCATTTAATAACATTATACTCATTTACTCATTTTTAGTTATCTTGCATTGTTAATCACTTTCTAGATTGCATTACATATATGCCTAGACATATAGATTTTCATCATCCCTATAGGAACATCATAAGTTGAATCATAAATAAATCACATGCATCCATCACATGTATAAATAAATAAAATCATAAGACACACACACATCGTATCCACCCTACATCCACAAAGCATCAGTAGTTACATCCTGCATAGATCACATCTTTCACAAAATCCATCACATAGAGATTATAAGTATGCACCAAAATTACATTAAGAGATCACATCCTACATCACAAGTGTGTTAGTCTCATATCATAATTACCTAAAGCATCACATCCTGCATCACACATGTCAGTACATCATAATCCATATATCCATACATGTGCATCCATAAACATAAGAAAATAGGCTCATGACATGCCAACTCCCAGCCAAATTAGAATCATATGTATATATCCTACAAAAATAATAAACACCCACAAAACCCCCATGAAGAAATTAATGAATATTTGAATGTCTCACAATGACCATCAAAGAATAAAGTAAATATGTCTAGGAGAATGCCCTCAAAAAATAATATACATCATAAATGAAATGTGCAGCATATCACTACCCATCTATCTCTCATGTGGGAGCCTAGCTGGGTGCCTTTGTACCTGTAGGAGTGATTGTGTCCTGTGTCAGATCTAGAAATGGGGAAACCTATCAAGGATCATGTGGGTGCACAGTTGTCATCTATATCTTCATCACCCTAGGTTGTGGTCTCTCAACTAAATTATGGACACCTATAACCTATACCTATGTAGGATTTCATGATGACCCTGTCACATCTTCCTCCTTCCCTCCAACATCCACATTCATCCCAATCCCTAACCCCTCATCCTCATCCATCTATACCAATCCCCTAGATGACCATTTTTGGATCCGTGTCTATCTCATTTGATGTCTCTCTTGCCCTTTCCTATGAGAGGAACCCATTCCAAAATTGTTTCCACTTATCTATTGGATGATCCCCCCTCTTATCCCTATACCTATCCTTGTGGCCCAAGAATAGTTGGCTCACTGATATTATACTATCATGTCTTCTAGAACAAAGGCATGATACATGGCCCTATACCACCCCATCTACTCTCTGAGATCTTCCACCCCCCTATGTAACCTCACAACCTCTTGGGAATCATCCACCAATATTACCCCTTCCCCAGTCTATGCTACTACTAGATCCCACATAAGTAAGTCTTTCTCCCTCTGTACCCTATCTCTCTCTTTCTCTAGTTAGAGGTTTTCCCTCTCTAACCTTAGTCAATCCGTCTCATCCATGACCTCCATCCCCTCATGAAATATCTATGCTAAGTCTATAATGAGGGTATCCCTCTCCCTCTAGCTATCCCAAAGCATCTAGCTGACTATGACATGTGATGCCTAGAGTGGCGCCAACTACATCACTTTATATCTCCCTCCCCCACCCAAAGGTGATCATGCGCCTGCTCCCCATATTGGCACATGTCCTATTGGTGAGACCTATGGCCCCTATCTCTCATCTCCTCCCCCATCCCCTCCCACATCTACCTCCATTTTATCCCCCCTCTTCCAACCTTCTATTCTCCCCTATCACCCCTCCACCAACCTCCTCATGTCACATCTCCTCCTATCCATCTTCTCCCCTACCTACCCTCATCAGGGCCTACCTCTCTGGAACTACCTTCTAGTGATCTCCTAACCTAGGGTGATATGACTACTCTCTACCCTCTCCCTACCCTCCCCTTGATCTCCCTCTCACCACTTGGGCCACTACTACCCTCACTCTTTATGCCTCTAATGGAAATATTGTCCTCCCTACCACTCATGGCCTCCTAAACTAGACCCTAAACTCTAAAGTGGTTCTTAAATCGGCATACCCCCTACCAATTCCAGTGTATTGACTGGAAAGATCTCCACATCATGGTTTGTCCATGTCTATCCAAAGGTGGCCCAAAATCTAAGTGCCTCTCTTGTTTGGTCTACTAGTACCAATGCTTTGTGTCTAGAACCTCTTGTGTGTAACCAAACTAGTGAGCTACCTAATCAGGCCTTTATTTCTCCATAATATACTCCCATCATTTGGTTAGATATGTAGGGGTCATGGCATATGGTAGTTTCATCTGATCCTTTGGCCATGGTCCCACCCCCATGTATGGCCTCCATGTGATGCCATCCCTAACACCATTTGGAGCCTCCCTCTAATATTCAGTATCATCAATGTCATGATAAATTAGTGGTTCTTCCTAGCTATAAGTCATAGGTTGATATGCATGTCTATCCATCCTCCCCACTGGTCTCAGCATTGCAATGTACTCCCAATCCCATACCTATAGTAGGGTCATCAATCTAATGCTCCTACCATGTCCCTCCCCCCGTGATATACAATATGGTGGAGGTCCTTGTACAACTCAATAAGCATCAATGTGTCTCATGTCAAGGGCACCCCTACATCCACTATCTACACAATCACTAGGATTAGTGCTAGAATCATGTGAGTCCCCCCCATGTCAAGGGAAATGTACCTTGAAAATAACCCACATACATTAAAATATACTCATTTGTCCATAGGCTCTACATCCAAATATCTATCCAAAGCTAACTGACCATGTTGCAAAATAGGTATGACACCTAACCCCACTAGTATTGTGCTTTCCTACTGCTATGCAGTATCCTGTGTGATCACCTATGTGCCTCAGATCAATATTTAGAAGATCTAGTACACATCCTCCAAAGTGATAGTGATCTCCCCTATCAGAAGATGAAAGGTGGTAGTCTCTAAGTCCCACTGCTTGCAGAGTGTTGGTAACCATCACCATGTATTCCATCATGTGGGGCATCCACACTAGATATCTTAGTCCAATAGTATCCACCCATGCCTAGTCAGAAAGTGTGAACTGATCTGCCATATGTAACACTATGATTTGCCTCTCCCATGATATCAATTGATGCACAAATGACTACAACCAACCAAACCAAGTGGTATCATCTTTATTTACCATATATCCTAACCTAGAACCTCCCAAGTTCATCCCCTTGTGAAACCCCTTTTCTACCCCACATCCAGGTTCATGAAGCCTAGTCCCCACATTCCTACAAATCTAGCTAGTTCCCACATTCTTGTAGGCATGGGATCATTTACCCTAATTTTGATCCTACCCTCCATAGGAATGTAATCCCATAGTAATTTTTTTTACCCCCTTTGATCCCTCATAGGCTTGCATAATTTTTCCCCCACTTATCCTTTTTCTCCAGGAACATAATCCCACCAAAAATTCATTGTGGGATTGCATTCCCATGAAAAAACCCTTAACCCCACCCATTTTGGTGTTCCTCTTGAAAAACCTCAGCTATCTACACTAACCCAACCTAGTCCCTTACGCTTTTGGTAGGATCACGATCCCATCAGACTTGAGGGTGATCTTGCTAAACTTGAGCTTGTAGGATCACAAATTTGTAGAATATAATCTAAAATAAAAGAAAATGTAGAAAGCACATAGCCAAGTTTGAGATGATACCTATCTATCTAGGGGTTGATGTTGTCATATGCTCCTTATGATCTTTTCTCAATACCTCAGTCACCCTCCTCTCACCATCATCACATGCTATATCAGAGGTCACAACAAAAAGAGTTTCCTAAGCTTGGATATGCACAAATAACCCCTTTCTATCCATCCTGACCCTTATGTAGGTCACCCTATTTGCCCCCTCTTCCTCTTAAACCCCCTTGACCCCTATTTTTTCTCCATTTTCCTTCTTGTTCCCCTCATTTTCTACTTGTTTCATATTTTATTCACTTGTTACTATTACCATAATTTTTATGTTCATTTTAGATTGGTAACCTAATTAGTAGGTGAGAGACTACAATACCCTAATTTACATTATTAGATGATCTTGTTTAAATTTTTGTTCATTTTATGATAAAAGATACATGTTAGAAAAAATAAATTTCTACATCTAAAGATTACATGTATGTATATGTCAAATATTGTGTATGTACTGTACAAAGAAAGGAACTAAAAGATAAGATCATCTGGGCTCGCACAGGGTATGAGCATAGCCAACTTTCAGAAAAATATGCATGAATACAGACATACATAAGTAGATGAACATAAATTATAAGGATACCAAACATTGCCTGGAATGATGAAGTGTTGACCCGGGGTTGAATCCAATATGCTCTGAAATGATCCAGAACCTCCAAAGAAGAAAGAGATGGGATTAGATCCAAATGATCTAAGCAATATGTGGGATCCTATTACTGATCCTCATCTACAATTATGCATGTGCATAGCCAAGCCATACACTTTATTAGTAAATAGATTTATCTTTGCTGAAATGTCTTCACAATAGGCTCTTAGATGCCCAGATTTAGAAGATAAACTACAAAGATAAATTTGTTTACTAATAGTTTTTGGTGACTCTACTGGGGAATTAGAAGAAAAGCTCAGTGCCTGACATTTGGTTCCTCAATTTTTATTTTTTGTCTTTGTACAAGAGACTGGAAACTCTGTGCAATGACCATGCCTAATAGAAAGGTCACAAAGAAGATGAGACCTAACCCTACCATCTTGGAGATCATCCAGATGAAAGACAAAGTGCTACAAGATTTCTTTGAGCACTACAAAGAAAGAATTTTGCATGTTGTGAAAACAAACCTCAGCATTGAAGATGACCACACTTATACTCTATTATGGAGGAGTTTGTGTCATAGATTTCACAAGCTAAAAGACCTGGAAGTTTACAAAGGAAAGGTACAACAACTTGAGAAGGAACTAGAGGTGGATGATGATGAAGTTCCAATTATTCTATTTTCATCCCTCTCATATAATTACCTTGTTATGGGTGAGCAAGAAACTCAACAAGAAGCCTCTCAGCCTCATGAAGAGGAATCATGGGTAAGTTAGAATGAACAAGGTATAAGAAGTATGGTAATTCCTAAAGAAAATGATATGGCTAACTTTACCTCCCTTTCAGACTTTAAGAGTTTTAGTTTTAAAAGCTTAGGAGATCATCCCGCAGCAAAAAATATAGAAGATGAAAATTTTTAGATTCATATGCAACCTGAATACAAAAATTTTAATTTCATGTCTGAAGCTAATGGTCCTTGTTGTCTAAAAGAAAATGATGATCCTATTATAGAATCTTTTAGTTTTCAAGATGAATCTCTTTCATATTTTTCTAACAAAGTTTATGATGGGGATGTTGAAAGGCTACAACCTCAATTATCATCAGTTTTCATGGGTGGTGATTCTTTAAATAAGGAAGACATTATTGAAAGGTTCTTATCAACAATCAAGTAAGAAGATCCCAAAGATAAAGATTCGGGTATTAATTTGTCTAATGCATTTATCTTGGATAGAGCATTTTCAGATTTAGTGGTTGCAAGGCATGATGAAGTTACCCCAATCCATGTTGAACCTATGTTAGATGAAGTCCATTCTTATTTTGAAAGTGTTTTAATTGCTGAAAATTATTTCAAAGATTGGGATCTTGTGAATAATGATCATGATAAAGGCATGAGCCTCTTAAAAAAGTTTGAGCCTAATTTTTTTCAGCCACCAATGGGAGAGGGTCTTGAAAATTCCTTGCTAGAAATTCAGGTCAAAGCAGTGATCTATGATGAGGTATGGTTGTTTGGATCTAGATATAAGCTCATTAAGTTGTTGCATGTAATCAATTGGATTTAAAGTGATAAAAAGTGTGCTATGTGGAGGTTGTACCAGGCTAACTCATTTGGATACAACCCTTTGTTCCAGAAAGGTTCATTCTTCTCGTAGTCAGTGAATGGTTTTGTGTAAGTCTTTCTTGGCTTTAGTTTCTATGGTGAGGTCTTCTCACCTGTATATATTTGTAAATAACTCATTGTTCTGAGAGTTTTTTTGTGCTTAGTTTAGTTGGCCTTGGTTTTAGCTTTATTTATTGGTCTGATTTGGTTAGTTCTTTGCTAATGTTTAGTTTTAGCTTGTTGGTTTTTTTGGTGTTTTGGTGTGTTGTCCTCTTTAGAAGAAGTTCCCCATCCTCTATGATATAATGACTCTATGGCCCAATGGATAAGGCACTGGCCTCATACCAGAGATTGTTGGATTCTTTGTGTCCCTCACAGTCTACATCCCCAGTTAGAGCCAGTTGTTACACATGTATTATTCTTTTCTCTTGCGGCCAATTATTTTGTCGAGGTAAAAGTCTTAGTTGAAGTTGAAGTTGAACCTTCCCAAGTTCAAGTTCAAGTTCAACTTCTATCAGAGGTCACAAGTAGATTGTAGTCCTCAGAGTCATTGATCTTTTAGTCAATCAGATATGAAAGTCAAACTTGAACTTGAACCTCCTCAAGTTCAAGTTCAAGTTCAAGTTCAAGTTCAAGTTCTGTCGGAGGTTGCAAGAAGCTCACAGTCTTTATTTTGTCAGTATTTCAATCGGTAATATGTCAAAGTTGGAATTGAACCTTGAACCTCCCTAAGTTCAAGTTCAAGTTCAACGTCTGATTGATGGAATATTTTGGTCAAATAACTAACTCTACAGGTAAATTATTTTAAAAGATTATCAGACTTGAGATTTTAAAGAGGTTTTATGTGAAGTCAAAAACCATCACATTTGATGGGGCAGCACATACATGCCATGCCATGATGAAAGACAGGTGGTAGCTCACAATGTCTATCTAACAGCTCACAGTGCCTATCTGGTAGCTCAAAAGGAAGTATGTTTGTAATGTATAATCAAAATTCAAATGGCTAATGATCTAATTTATATATTATATGAAGTTAATTGTTTATGCTATAATTAGAGACATTGTAGTGTTGTTTGGGAGAGCCAATTATTATGTCATGCTTCTCTACAGGGTCTGATATTGGATAAACTGGTTTAAGTTTTATCAGTAAAATGGTACAGATAGATTCCCAATTTAATGGTTATATTCAAATCCAAACATTCTCCACATATCATTTGTAGTGCAACATTGGAGCCATAACATTTGATTTCTTTTCTTGGCTGTATCAACCAGGTTGCATAAATTAAAGTGATATGTTCAGAAAATTAGGATGCTGAAAAATAGGTCTTAGTGTGAGGGCCATAACTATTGACTCCACTATTGGATTTCTTTCATCTTTGGATATATTGTTTTAAATAAGGTCTGCTAGATCTTCACCAAAGAGATTTCCATAATTAGATCTGGTTCAAAAGATATGAACAATAGAATACTGGTCTATAAATAGACATGTTTCCAAATTTTTCTGATGATAGAAAAAACTGTCTTGGTGCGGGGCCTATAACTCTCAAGTCAACCATTGGATTTTCCTAAATTTTAGATATGTTTTAAAAAATCAAGTTTTCTAAATCCTCACTGGAGAGATCAAGAAAATGTTCCCTGGTCTGAAAGTTATTAAGGTTAGTGTATGGGTCTGTATGGAAATCCAGCAAGTATCCAAATTTACAAAGGAATTTTTTGAGACCATGCCACATGTCAAAAACATATGAATGCCAGCCCAGATGTTTAATTAAATATATTTTAACAATTCTGGAGATATCAAATTAATGTTTTGTTTTCATAACCAAATATTGTAAGAGGATTCATAAAAGTTTTGTTAAAACTTTAGAAAGTATTCAGTTATCAAGAATCAGTTATTTAAAACTGAAAGTTACAGGAAAAGAAAGGTTTCTCCAGATTGTTCTTTAAATGGGGGAAACATTGATGGAGTAGGGGTTCTTGGGTTCTCTTTTATTCTTTTTTGTGAGTCCTATGGCTGTAAGGGAGGAAGGAGAATACATTTTTTTGGATTGATTGTAACAGAGAGAGTGGGGGAATTAGTTTATTTTTCTACAACTTGATTGTACTGGCAGGGACAAAATAATTCTACAGTTATTTTGTTATGTTTTTTGAAATAAAGAGAAATATTTGTATGTCAAATCTTGAGCTGTAAATATTTATTTTTCTGATTGAAATCAATTCTATAGTTGTTCCTTTTTAATTCTAGGATATAGTCTTGTAGTATTATGTCAAGTATGTGCATGTTTGTAAATCAACTGATTAACAAATTTGTAATTTGTAGAACAAGCCTTGTAATTCTCTTGACTTTCTTTGTAATGTGAAAGACCTAGTGATGGGTGAATGTTAGAAAGCCTTTATGTCTTCTGGTAAAAGACATAACCAGTTATTTAATTTATTGAATATCATTGAAGAGGGAGTTGTACCTCATAATTCAGAGGAAAGCTATCAATCTAATGATAGCCTTTCCAACTATTAGCATAGTTTGTCTTCTAAATTTGGGCATCTAAGAGTCAGTTGTGAAGGAATTTCAGTGAAGAAAAATCTATTTACTAACACACTTATAAAAGGAAACTATGCTACAGGACATGTGCACCTAGGAGAATGTTACAGAAAGGAAAGAAAATACCATGTTTTTACTAAATTGTTTGTTTCATGTGCAGATATAGAAGAAGCTTTGACACTATTTCTTTCCCTCAACTAGGTAATAGCAATTTTGAGAGGATGGTCCTCCCTAAAAAGAGGGACATGCTGAATGGTTTCTATTGCCTATATAATAACAATGTATAAGGTGTTGGAATCAAAATGATTGATGTTTCCTTGTAATGTGGGCACTCCCAAGAAGCCCAAAGCTCCTTTAAAGAGACCACATTATAGGAAAAGAGCACCCATGAATAGTGTTAGGCCCTCCTAGTACCATACATTGAACCCATCAGGGTTATCAGAAGTCCTATTCTCAAAGAGTTTCTATTTAACCTGATAGCTTCAAGGAGGAGCACTGGTCTAAGAAGTGTAAGGTCAGTGAAGAAACAGTGGCCATGGAGCATTCAAGGATCATGAATATAGAATAGAAAAGATTGAAAACATGGAAGCACAAAAAAAAATCAACTCTAAAAGAAGTATCTACATGAACACCCAGTGAATCACTATTGTGACTACATCATCTAAATAGTGCAATAGCAACACTAGATGTTGTTGTTTCATCTGGTATTACTGTGACATCATTTCCAAATGATGCACCCATAATAGTCACCCACCATGCCCATCAACACAAGGCACTCATGTTCAAACATTAGCAATGGAAGACACTATCATAAGTCAAATTAGAGGACAAAGTTTATTCGTGACATCAAATATACATAATTGAGGAAACAAATTTTATTTGTGACATCAAATATGCATAATTGAGGAAAATTACAAGTGAAGATCATAATATCACAACATGGTATACAAGTATAAGGAGGCCCCATTTCATGAAGTGAGTAAGCCAAATTAAAATAAAGAAAAAAGGTACACAAATATACATCATCTATCCATTAATACTATGACATATATGTACTTTTAAGCTAAGGAAAGATAGCTACTTGATAAAATAGTTGCATGGTGTTGATAAACATCAAGGTACATATTCTAGTGAAAGTCCTACAATTTTCATTAGCCTTGAACTAGTATATTTTTATCATCATGATGAGATGGCATCATCATCACTGATGTGTTAGTGCTAGTAAGAAACCATGCAATGGCATGATTTCATTAAAAATAACAATGATATTTCTTCAAAAGAGGTTTAAGTTTTATATTTCAATGGAGCTATACTCAAAACATGAACAACACATGTTTTCATCAATAGGGCCTCATCAAGAAAAGAATGCAGTCATTACAATGGAACAGTATGATGTCAAACAAGCTCACAAGCTGAGAGGCAAGAACGTCTAGAAATCATGCACTGGAAAAATCATAATGGAGTAGCATCAAGAAAATATGCAATCAATTAAGAGGGAAAACAATACAATCACACCTATCATGAGGTAAAATCAATCACAAAGCCATGCAATCATGATCAAGCAGTGACTACAACCCTTCATAGTTCAAGTAATGAAGTATCATAATTCCTAGAGCTCATAGGCTGTAAGCATAAAAGTGGAGTAGAAGTTTCATTGCACATGTTTAAGGATCAACAATAATGTCACAAACCAATGAGAAATCAGTAACACTATAGGGATCCTCATAAAAATGATGCATTAAATCAATAATGATTGTCCCAAATGTGTTCCAACAAAAAATTTAGGGGGTACAATCCAAGGGAACTAGTAAATAGTGATGCCCTAGCTCATGGGCTCAATGAATCAATAAGTAACAGTAAGTATGCTTCAACCTATAGCTCACAAGTCACTAAGATACAAAGATCCATATAATGCCATTACATCTACAACAAGTGCACCATCAAATTGTTGGAGATTTTCCAGCAGGCCAAATTGCTAACTGTATGTTTGTCATTAATGACAACATATGGCAAGTAGCATCTATGGAAGCCTAATGGAGAGAGCCTTCAGCTTATGTTATCAACATGATATCATAGATGCAAAGGTTGATTTTGAGTAAAGACAATAGTACAGTTGTGCATATCAGTGAATGTTCCTAACAGGTGCCAGGAACAATTATGTACATGATTTCAAGTACAGTTGTAGTAGAGCCTTGCATGGTTACACTTATGTTGTAGACATATGTATAATGTTATGTTCATGAATGCAGAGTTAGATATATAGTACATGATGAGTTATGAAGTCTCTAGTTGACAATCATAGTTTCCTGAGTTTATCTAGAAGAGTCAACAATGTTTATATGATTACGGTAGTTGCACCTATCTTCTCGGTATCTATGCTTGGATTAGTGTTTTTTGGTGATTCAATAATGTTTGGTAAAGAGTGCATGTTGTAATTCATCATGAGGAGAAAGTATCAGTTAATTTGATAGAGCTGACAATGTGAAGTAACGTGCTCATTTACATTGAGTTAAATAGGTCCCAGTTTGTGTTGCATGCTTAGTAGAGCCGACTAAGGTATTATTAGAGAGTTGTATTATTTCTCTAATATGATTTCAAGATGGTTCTAATAGGCTGACTTGATTATATCATTTAGGGGAAATATATTTATTGGTAGTAATTTTTGATTGACAAGTATGGTTCAGAGTTGAAAGAAAAGAGAAGAGCAGAGAGTGTGAAGTGCTGAGCCATCAAAAGAATTTCTATGTGACATAATAAGAGTATATGCTATTCATTATAATTGATCAAGATATCAGGTCTACATGTAGTTCACCAAGATCCAAATATAGTGTGTATTTGTTAAATAGAAGGTTGCAGGCTTCACCCTATTGAACAATGCACTCTCAGATAGTGCATCCTCACCCCTAATAGGGTTAATTGTAAAAGACTCCTAACAGGGTCTGACCCTTGACTAGGTCACTCTACTTAATGCATTGTAAAGATCAACTCCAAATAGGGTTGTAAGGTCTTCTAACAAGGATCATAATACACTAGTGCAACTCTTAGTGGGTGTCAATTCCCACCGGGGCTTTTACCTATTTGGCTTTCCCCATAACCAAAATCTTGGTGTTGTGTTAAGTGTTATTTCATTGCATTTATGCTTAATGTTTTTATATACTTAATTGGATAAAGAATTGAAACTTGTAGATAAATGATTCACCCCCCCTCTCAGTTATCTCTTGGGACTATTCCCAACAATTGGTATCAGTGCCAAGTGCCTCAGAGAGAAATTTTAATAGTGTGAGGTTGATTAGATGGCATTCTTTAGAAGAGAAAATCCAAAGTTTGATGGAGAGAATTATCTTGACTAGAAAAACAAGATGATGACACATTTGAAGTGCATTTCCTTTGAGATTTTTGAAGTAGATACCAAAGAAGTTCAGATTCACTCTCTATTAGATCTTGCCAAAGATGATGCAACTTTGAAGAAAAAGGAGATGTTCACTTCAAATTCTATTGCCAAAGAAGCTCTTATCAACACCCTATCTAATAGTGAATTTTTAGAGATCAAGAAGATGGATAAAGCCTACAAGATATGGAAGTATCTTGAGGACATGTTTAAAGGAGATATTCAAGCCAAGAATGTGTGTAGAAAGACATGGAATAAAAGGTACAATACATTAGAGATGTTACCTGATGAGAATGTCAGAGCCTACAATCAAAGGATTAATGAAGTAGTTGCTGGAATCAGAAACAATGGTGGAGAAATTTTGGAAGAAGACATAATAGATAAATTGATGACTACCTTGACACTAGATTATGAAAAAAAAATATGCATCCTAGATGAGACTATGTAGTCCACAAAATAATTTAAAAGGGAAACCTTAATTAGCAAGCTTTCAGCTTTGAGATATCAAGATTGAAGACAGAACCTAAAAGTGAAACAACATTCAGAGCCTCAGTCCATGGTAAGAAATCCTTGAATACTTCTAGTGATTTTGATGTTGATGATGAAGAGAGAGAAATATATGATTCCATTGCTTTGATTGCTAAGAAATAAAAGAAAGGAAAAGGAAAATATGAAGGTCACTTACCATCCAAATTCTTTTCATGTAATAAGATTGGTCACTTTTCATCTAAGTGTCCTACTAGAGTTAAGAAGTTAAAAAATAACTACAAGCCTAAGTATACTAAGGAATGTTACTATGCTAGTGATGGAGTATCTGATGATGAATCATCAGAAGAAGAAATTGGATTCATTTCCCTTGACGATGAGAAAAATGCACATGAGTTAGCACTGATTTCACAAGTGGACATCATAACTAATTGGATCATTGACAGTGGTTATTCACACCACATGATAGGAGACACAGATAGATTTGTACATCTAGATAGGTACAAAGGTGACATGGTTAGATTTGGTGACAACACTCCTAAACCTATCATTGGTAGAGGAGCCATCACCTTGGATGGAAAGAACAACACTAATGATGTTCTTTATGTAGATAGTTTGTAGCATAACCTTCTAAGTGTTGGATGGTTGCTTAAAAAAGGATATCAGTTGGAATTCAAAGACAAAAAGTGCATCATTAATAATAAGGAAGGAGAGATGATTGCATCAGGTTCAAAGACCAAAGGTAATGTTTTTCAACTAAATCCTAAAGCAAGTTTTTTTGTTGCTAAAGTAGATGATAGTTGGTTATGGCACAAAAGACTATGTCATATCAATTTTGATAATATACTAAAGATAAGTAATGTAAAGGCAGTAAGAGATCTTCCTAGCATTGCAAAGCTAGTAGACACAATATGCAGGGAATGTGTGATGGGAAAGCATGTAAGGAATTCATTTAGAAGAAAGTATAATTTGGAAAAGAACAAGTTGGATATAATACATACAGACTTATGTGGACCAACTCAAACAAGATCATACTATGGTGAAAGGTACTTTATTTTGTTTGTTGATGATTATTCTAGAATGATGTGGGTTGCATTCTTAAAAGACAAATCAGAAGCCTTTGAAAAGTTCAAAATATTCAAAGCTAAGGTTGAAAATGAGTCTGGATTGAAGATTAAATGTCTAAGATCAGATAGAGGAGGAGAATTCACCTCTGACATATTTTATGAATACTGCGAAGAACATGGAATAAAAAGATAGTTAAGTGCACCTAGAACCCCTCAGTAGAATGTAATAGCAGAAAGGAGGAATATGATCATTCTTGACACAATGTGCATTATCATGATTGAAGGAAAGGTGGTGTACACCTATTAGAGAGATACAGTCAATACTACAGTCTATACAATCAATAGAATTGAATTGAGTCTAGGCATAGACAAGATAACTTATGAGGTATGGTTTGGTAATGTACCTATAGTGAAATAATTTAGAATCTTTGGAAGCAAGTGCTACATCAAGAGAGATGAAGCAGTTGGTAAGTTTGATGCAAGAAGTGATGAAGGTATTTTTCTTGGTTACTCTACTAAAAGAAAAGCTTATAGATGTTTTAATTTGAGGGTAAAGAATATCATTGAAAGTGCTCATGTTAAGATGATGAGAAGTTCATGATACAAGAAACATATCATGATTATACACCTATGATTGAAGAAGAACCTAGACCTACTAGTAGTAAAGCAGTTGTTGAAGAAATGTTTGACAACATTGATGTTCTATTCAATGACCCTGAAACAAGTGAAGAAGAAACTCAAAAGGTAGATGAGATAGTCACACTGAATGTTCCAAAATTCACATCTAGATACCATTCAAAGAAAGACATCATTGGAGATCAGAGCAGCAAAATCATGACAAGATCAAAAGAAAAGAGTTCCATAGCAAATGAAGAGGTATGTTTACTATCACAAATTGACCCCTTAAGTGTTGAAGATGCATGCAATGATTCAGATTGGCATAAAGCAACGAAAGTGGAGCTAGATCAAATAATTAAGAATGATACATGGGAATTGGTCCCTAGGCCTAGTGATAAAAATGTAATTGGAACTAAGTGGATATTCATAAACAAGATGAAAGAAGATGGTACAGTGGTAAGAAACAAAGAAATATTAGAGTGTAAAGGGTATGCACAAAGAGAAGGAATTGATTATTTTGATACATTTGCCCGTGTGAGCATACTGGAAGCCATAAAGTTTTTTTAATCCTATGCTACATTCAAGAACTTTAAGGTATACCAAATGGATGTTAAATCACCATTCCTGAATAGAGAGTTGAAGGAAGAAGTATACATTGAACAACCAAAAGGAGTCACTTTATCAGACAAACCTGATATAGTATGCAGATTAAAGAAAGCCCTCTATGGACTCAAGCAAGACCCTAGATCATGGTATGAAAGACTTGATGGTTACTTAACTAAGATTGGATTCAAGAAAGGAGTAGCAGATTGTAACCTATTCATAAGAGAAACATCTGATGGACTATTTTTAGTTGCTATATTTGTTGATGACATTATATTTGGTGGAAATGACAAGGTCAGAGCTAAATTTTCTAAGGAGATGCAAAATGAATTTGAGATGAGCATGATTGGTCCTATCAAGTACTTTTTAGGATTGAATGTGCAACAAACAGACAAAGGTATATTCATAAATTAGACTAAGTATGTGAAAGAGATCTTGAAGACATTCAAGATGCATGATTGCAAGCTAGTAAGTACTCCTATGATAACAAGATGCAATCTTTTAAAGGAAGATAATTCACCAGCAGTGGACATAACCTTGTATAAATCTATGATTGGTAAACTTATATATCTTACTCAAACTAGACTAGGCATTTCCAATGTAGTTAGTATTGTTGGAAGATTTGCAATAGAACCTAAGCTAAGTCACCTCATGGCAGTAAAAAGAATATTCAGATACTTGAATGGAACATTAGACTATGGTTTATGGTATTCTAATTCAGACAATGTAAAGCTTCATGTATATATAGATGAAGATTGGGTGGGATGCATGGATGATAGACATAGTACCTCTGGAGGAGCTATATTCCTTGGAAATAGACTTGTTACTTGGACAAGTAAAAAGCAAAATTGTATCTCCTAGTCAATAGCAGAAGAAGAATATGTAGTAGTAGTATTGAATTATTCCATAATTGTGTGGCTCAAGTAGATGATAAAATATTTTGGCATTCAGATTGACTACCCTATTGTTATTCATTGTGATAACACTAGCACTATCAATATGTAAAAGAACCCTGTGATGCATGCAAAGACAAAACACATTGAGATAAAATATCACTTCCTAAGAGAGAAAGTTATAGAAAAAGAATTAATGGTGGATTATGTGAGTACAAAAGATTAGATAATAGACATATTCACAAAGCCTTTACCTAAGGATACTTTTGAGTATCACAGGGAAAATCTGGGAGTAATTCCCTTCCCTGAATCTGATTAGAAATATCAAGAGTGCATCAGTCCTCAGTGATTGATGAAAGGTTGACTACTCTACCTCAGGAGTAGTACTGGTGCTTAATGTTTTTGGCATGATTTTCCATTGATGTCAAAGGAGGAGTATTATATGGTCATTAAAAAACATAAAAAGAAGGAATATATAGTAATAACAAACAAGTAGAAAGGGGGAGTAAAAATGCAGTCATGAGAAGAAGTACACTAGAGGAAATGGAGAATATTAAAGAATATTGCAGCAGTTGGATGATACTTCCTTGGGGGATTTTTTGTTGAGAAAATGGATAATGTTATAAAAAAATTGAATGTTTGGATTGGTGGTGTTTTTCATTCCATATGTTGCCATCAATGCCAAAGGGGGAGATTGTTTGAGATTTGCCAGCAAGCAAGATTTCTAACTGTATGTTTGTCATTAATGACAACATATGGTAAGTAGCATGCATGGAAGCTTGATGGAGAGAGCCTTCAGCTTATGTTACATGGATATGTTATCAACATGATATCATACAAGTAGAGGTTGATTCTGAGTAAAGACAATAGTACAGTTGTGCATATCAGTGAATGTTACTGACAGGTCCCAGGAACAATTATGTACTTGATTTCAAGTACAATTGCAATAGAGCCTTGCATGGTTACACTTATGTTTTAGACATATGTATAATGCTATGTTCATGAATGCAGAGTCAGATACATAGTACATGCTGAGTTATGAAGTCTCCAGTTGATAGTCATAGTTTCATGAGTTGATCTGGAAGACCTGATAGTGTTTATATGACTGCGGTAGTTGTGCCTATCTTCTTGGTATACACACTTGGATTAGTGTTTTTTGGTGAGTCAATAATGTTTGGTTAAGAGCACATGTCATAATTCATGATGAGGAGAAAGTATCAGCTAATTTGATAAAGCCGATAATGTGGAGTAACGTGTTCATTTACATTGAGTTAAATAGGTCCCAATTTATGTTGCATTCTTAGTAGAGCCGACTAAGGTATTATTGGAGAGTTTTATTGTTTCTCTAATATGATTTCAAGATTGTTCTAATAGGCCAACTTGATTATATCATTTAGAGGAAAGATATTTATTGGCAATCATTAGTGATTGACAAGTATGTTTCAGAGTTGAAAGAAAATAGTAGAGCAGAGAGTGCAAAGTGTTGAGCCATCAGAAGAAGGTCTATGTGACATAATAAGAGTATATTCTATTCATTGGAACTAATGAAGATAGTAGGTCTACATGTAGTTCACCAAGATCTAGATATAGTGTGTATCTATTAAATAGAAGGTTGCAACCTTCACCCCTTTAAGCAATGCGATCTCAGGCAGTGCATTCTCACCCCTAACAAGGTTAATTGTAAAAGACTCCTAACAGGGTCTGACCCTTAACTAGGTCACTCTACTTAATGCATTTTAAAGATCAACTCCTAATAGGGTTGTAAGGTCTTCTAACAAGGATCATAGTACACTAGTGCAGTTCTTAGTGGGTGTCAATTCCCACTGGGGTTTTTACCTATTTGGGTTTCCCCGTAACCAAAATCTTGGTGTTGTGTTAAGTGTTCTTTCATTACATTTATGATTAATGTTTTTATATACTTAATTGGATAAAGAATTGAAACTTGTAGATAACTGATTCACCCCCCCTCTCAGTTATCTCTTAGGACTATTCCAAGCACAAATGTCCTCAAAAGGAAAGGATGATCACAAAATACCATGAGAAATAACTACAAACATCAAATGGAATGCCAACAAATGATCAAGTAATTAAAATACAATGTTTCAACTCTATAATATTATTCCCTCAAAAATGCAGAGGAGACGTGAAAATAAAACACCAATGGAGTAAAAAATGATGCTTACCTCAAAACCATGATGCCATATGAAGATCATAAAAACCAAAGAGTTTCCAAATCAAGCTCGAGCTTCAAAGTAGAAGACCAGTTCAAGTAGAAACTTTCCCCAAATTACCAGCAAAGAAGGGTTCGATGCTATTAGTATCTTCTATTCTTTTTAGGATCAATTTTAGGCCATAGAATGTGTGAATATCTTTTGAAATTTTGCATTGTTAAACATATTGATGCTAGGGTCCTCTAAAAGAAGTGGATTATTTTAACCATATTGTTTATAAATAGGTTTTCCCCTTGTTTTGGGTTGAGAGCTTATTTATTAAACATAATCAAACCTTTTAATGTAAATCAGACATTTTTACTATAAATTCTAATAAATAATATTCTATAAATCATTTTGTTAGAATATTTTTTTTAAACATGATCAAAGCGGATAGGGTGGATTTAGTGGCTTACATATTTTGAGGATTTCACCTTCCCACCTACCCCTATGAATCCAAGAATCTGACATCTAGATTTGAGAGGCATATTTCATGGGCCAAGAATGCAGAAAATTTTCTAGCTTTAGTGGATTTAGGGCCATGAATCCTCAAAATGCAGATTTTGAGTTTCATCTATATATACCTCTCACTCCAGTGATTGAGGTATTTCTTCATTCTATCTCACTTGGAGGTTTGAAAGTTGTAGCTTTGAGAAACACATTTTGTAATTGGATTCTTTTACAGTGAATACAAAATAGTGATCCTTCTTGTCCTTATTAATTTTTTGAGTTTTCTTAATGAATTTTATGCTAAGATTATTGTGATGTCATTATGTCCTTAATCTACATATTGGTTCAATTGAGTATTTAGAGGATTTTATTGTCATTTGAAGTCTTAATATGTGTATAGAATTGGATTTTATGTTGTGGAAGTCCTTACCCTCCTTTCATTCCAAGTACCTTTTCATTTCTAAAAAGTTCAAAGCAGCAGGGTCAAGTTGTGATTTATATATTTGTTTCCAGTTGTCCTTGTAACCTTGATTCAAATTGTGGATCTTTATTAATCTGGTGAATCACCTAAGTTTAGTTTTTAGTTATTTAATTCCATGCACTCTCTCCCATTTTCATGCTAAAGTTAGTTTAAGTTTCTAGGTGATTCAAGGGGAAGTCGACCCCTAATCTGAAGGTCTACTTTCCAATAGGTCACCCACAACCTGAAAGTAGTCCTATGTTTCATAGGATTGCTAGGTTTCACACTTAGCCTTCATGGGTGAAATCCTTAGTGACAATAGTTTTTGGCATGCCCAGTAGGACAGAGACTCAGTGAGTCTGATTTTTATGAAGTGGTTCTATATGGGTTATTGTTTGGTATGAGTAGTGATTATGATTTTATATCATACTGGGTGACTCTAATCTTGTTTTATGCAGATCATCCCTTAAGCTTATGAGTGGGATTCCAACTAGGAAGAGAAATAATTATTTTACTTATGTCGAGCTACCTCCATCTAAGAAAAGAACCAAGGCATCCCAATCTAGTACATCCCAATCTACAAATCCCAGTCCTATTACTATAAGCACTATCATAATCCCCCCTGTACAAGCAGCACCAATAGTCCAAGGCCCCTTAAACCCTCCAATGGCTAGAAATCACCTCTTTGTGTCCTTCAATTAAGGCAGTCCCTTGAATTTTTAGCATACAATGACATACTTGTATCAACCCTTAAAATCCTAACTATTTTTACAAGAGAGGATCAAACCTCCACTATAGTACATATAAGAGATGTTGCATCCTTATGTGCCCTCCATAATATAACCCATGATAATGTAGTTGTAAGGTTGTTGGCATCATCCCTGAGGGGAAAATCTTTTGAATGGTTCAGAGGTCTAGCAGTCAATTCCATAGCAAGTTGGGATGAGATAGGTCAAGCCTTAACCAATAAATTTAAAGATAAGTCTGACCATCTCTCCTTAGTTGAGCACTTGCCCTTTATAAAGAGATCACCTCATGAATATATGATGTACTTTAATTTTAGATTTCAAAGGACATGGAACAAGATCTTGGTAGTAGTTAGGCCTTCAAACCAACATGCTTTCATGTACTATTTAAGGGCACTCAATAGTGATATTTTTGTCATGATCCAATCTATGGGAGGGAATAATTTACCAACAACCTTTTATATTTCTATAAGGGCTGAGAATAGTCTCATCCAAGCTGGGAAGATAGCCCCAAGGCCTCCAATGCCTATTTTCCCTGAACTACATCATATTCTTGAAGTAATCCCTATTAAAACTAAATGATAATAATGCTGAAATAAAAAGAACATTAAAACTAAACACATAACTCATGATACCATGATTTGTTCTTGAGGAAACCCTAGCCAAGGGAAAACCCTGGTGGGTATGGTACCCACAACTATGCACCTAAAATATTATATCCTTGTTAGGAGATCTAACCCTATTAGGAGTTGATTGTTACATAGTACATTTCCTTGTTAGAGGAATACAAAACCCTGTTAGTGGTATACAAAACACCTAGTTAAAGGTGGTGAGAAAACTGCTCTTACAATAAAAAATTGTCACAAAGAGTTCTCCAAAATGTGAACAATACAAGCACTTATCTTTCTTAGATAGTTCTGGTTATAGATTTTTCTATTATTGATCTCACATCTACTCTCTTCTCTCAGATTCACAACCTTATTTCATTATCACATCACACATGTGTCTTCATTTCCAAAAAACTATTCTATACTTATACAAAAACTATCATCCAGTCAACTTCAAAAATACCATACAAAACATAATAATTAGTTATGTAAATAGTAAGTATGATGTTGGAGATCTTACATTACCCAAGTGTTGTCAATATAATTCATTCACCTGATTTAGCATGTTACCATATCCTATAACCTTGCCTTAATCTTCACAACTGCTCATATGCCCTGTTATACTGATTATCTATCTTCACATACCTTCAGATCACTAAATCTCACTGATCTAATCACCAAAAATTATGTTCTCTTAATTGAAGCATATACATATCCAAAAATACCTTCTAATAACTTCACAGGCCATAATACCTCACACATTTCCATTGCTAACCAAAACTGTAACACTGTATCTTGTTACACTGATCCTGGACTTAGTCATTTTTATGACTATGACTCCAGTAGCAAAATTGTCTACATGTGATCACTCTAGCATAAGTGTTTCCATGAATGACAACCCTCAAGTGATCCCTAGTACTCCAAAACACCACTTTCCAACAATCTCTCCCTTTGGCATTGATGGCAACACTTAGAAAAATGACTAAGTGTTAAATTTTCTCTTTTCCTCTTTTCTACCTTTTTTAATTTACATCTTTTTATTTCTACTTATTATTTTTCTTCTCTTCTATTTCCTCTTTACATTTTTCTCTTTCTCTTCCTCTCCCTTTGACATCAATGTCAAAGGTGTATTCAAAATTTCAAAAACTACTAAGTGCAAAAGGACTTACTTCTTACTCACCAATTTTAAGATATCTTGGAAAGATTTTTCCAAGGTCTTTACTTCCTCAGCCCATGATTTGATCAAAAGATCACTGACATGGATCAATCCATTTAGTACATATGATGTTGTCACTATTGCCTTAAGTTTAGTAGGTGTAGATAGTCACATTGATCATTTCACCTTTTCCATCTCTGATAGATGAGTTTCCAGCATTGAAAACTTAGGTGTTATCAGCCTCCTCAACAAGCCAAATCTGCCTACGACTCTCCCTTTCTCTATTTCCAAAACATTGATTTTATCTAACATCCTGGATGCCTCTTTGTCCATTTCTCCCATAGTTAGTGAAGATTCCTCACAACTATTCATCAAGTTGTCAATAGTAGCCCTATCCTTGGATATAATCTCCTTAATATTTTTAATATGACTACAAGGACTTATGCAGTAACTGTAGATCTTTCTACCTTGAGCTACACAACTCTTAGCCTTAAGAGTAGTGGCCTTGAGAATGTCTAAGTCCCATGAGATGGACTGACAGACTTCTCTCAATTTCTTCTCTAAAAACCTCTTTTCTGCATTTTCTTTGGTAGTCTTTAGCAATGACACAAAGTGACTAGCAAAGCTATATAGTACCATGCCTAGATTTTTTTATTCATCCTTTCCTTGAAGGTCAATTGGTGTAGGAAGTAACTTGTTTACTATCTCTACAACCCTAGTTATTATTTTAGCTCTTTTATCCCCTTTCTGTAATGATCTTTCTTTAGCATTAGAAAAGGTGATGAAGGATAGCCTCGTAAGCTCATCCTCATCCATACTATCTACATCAACACATACTGATTTGGCCATGCTTGCCAACAATAAAGTAGAAGATTTGTTAGGCTCTATTTTTTTCTCCATTCTTACCTCAACTACCTTCTCTATTTTAGTCTCTTCTTCCTTCCTTTCCTATGATTTCTCTTCTTGTTTCTCCTTTGTTTTCTCTTCCTCTACCTATCCTTGTACTTCAACTTCCATTACATTGTCCAAATTATCCAAAAATGGATCATTTACATCATGTGAAATGTCAAGGGTCACAAGCATACAAGAGACAAAGCAGTCTAGTTGCATGCTAGTTTGGTCACTTCCTTCTATTGTCTTATAACTTTCTCCTAATCCCAGAGATGTAGGTTTTTCAACCTTAGGAGGTGATGTCTTCTTTGGCATATCACTTATTAGGATATGATCTAATGCCTTTTCTACCAATATGTTTACTTGTCTAGCCTTTTTTCCCAACAAGGGTTTCAATTCATTTATCATCCTCTTCCTTTCTTGTATAGAGACAATAGGTAGCATGTCTTCTATAGCCTTGTTCCTTATATTTTCATCTTCTAACTATGCCAACTACTTTCTGATCTCTAACTTACTATATAGCTCCTTCAAATGCTTCCTTCAATCTCTAATAGATTTTTCTTAAAGATTAATAGGTATTCAATGATATTATCTTCTATGAGTGACTTATTCTCAGAATCATACCTCTTATAATACCTATCGATTGTCTTCAAGTTTCCATCTTTAATCACTCTTTTCTATAAATATTTGAGGTCTGGTTTCCATAAGATTTGTGGATCCTCTAGTGCTACTATTTTTTCTTCTTTCTTTTCTTCCTTTTTCTTCTTTTCCACTACTACCACTTTTTCTTTTGGACTACCCTACTTGGTTGATCTTGTAGATCTTCTAGGAATGCTTTCAGGTATAATTTCTAGTACTGATTCCTCTTATGCAATTGACAAGTCAATAATATCAATAGTAGGATTTACTGTCTCTTCTACCTCTGAAGGAATATGAGCATCAATAGCTATGCTTCAAGATGATTCCATCTTATTTCTTATGTTTATCAATTGTTCCTTAGTGATTCCTACCTTTGCAATGATATCTTAAACAATTTTACTAATTTTTATCTTTCTTATCACCTTCTCTTGTTCTTCTCTAATCTTTCCTGACTTCTCTCTATAAGTTCCCCATATTTCTTGAGTAGGGTCTATTTCTTCTGCTAGCACATGCTCAACCTATATAGTTAAGATTTCAGCACTGACTTCATACCCTATAGGATAACACCATTTCATTCTTGGTTCCAAAGCCTCAAAACAAAAATAATCAATTTCAACCATGAAACAGATAGTGTCCTCATACTTGTCAACAATATTTTTAGGTATTCTGTACCTTTCTTTCATCTTCCTTTGTAAGATTTTTGTCATAGAAAATAGTTCACCATCAACCCAATTCTTATATTGCATTTTGTAACTCTCTGAAATCTAAATCCTAGTGGGTACATTATCCTTCCATGCCCTAGGGTGCATGCCAGGATACTTGTGAATGATATGAATGTACATATGGACTAATAATGACCCAAACCTAAATGCTTTAGTCCTATCTTTCTTTATCACCTTTATATTTTCATGGAACTATTCTGTAAGTACTTTGCAAAGATTATATTTCTTATTTTCCTTCACCATTTTGTATGACATCATGATGACTCCAGCTGATATAGAGTTTGGTCTACTACTATAAAATAGTTTTTAACCCAACAACATTGCTACCAATCTAACATCTTGCTAAAATATGTCATTAACTATCATCGCCCTCTTATCCCACTTGGAATGGGTAAGGGTTTCTTCTTGTTTCCTTAGGTTCTTTTCTATAATAGGAAGGGCTCCTTCATTATCAAGAACTATTATATCATGAATCATTTTTTCACATATTTTCACTGGTTGTTCTCAAATCCAAACAAACTGATCATGTACCCTACTAAGGATAATCTTGAACCATTCTATCTCTGTGAATTTTGTGAGTAGGGTTAGTTTAATGATAGATTGGTCTTGTATGTGTTTGGACTGTTCTACCATAGATCCATCTACTTCTATCATAGAATCCAATTCACTATACATTTTTACATCTCCAATGATTTCATGCTTGCTATGTATGTATGCCCTAATGTCTTCAATGTGCAATACGCCTATGGGGGTTTTTGAAAATGCTTCTTTCAAATCATCCTCACAAGACTTGAATGGATGTCTTTTAAAATTATACCTAGGTCTATCCATGACATCATAAACTATTAGCGCATCTATAATTTCTCAATAAGTATAGGTCTAAATACCTTTAATGCACTAAAATCTAGATCTCTACTTCACGCAATCATACAATCTCTCTGCTAGATGACTTGAAATTCTTCACAATTCTTCTCTCCTTATTCGTTGATCAACAAATGGTGTAGAAATGATATCTTCCAAACCTTTTTATCCTTTGCAAGTTGAGTGAGTGCATTAAACACAAGTAGCTCAACTTCATATCCTATCCATTCAACATAAAACTCACGAACATGGTAAATGAATCTCTAAGTGCTTCGTTCTCATCCAAAGACTCCAAAGTGTTTGCACACACCATACCTAAGCTTGCATGAGCTTACTCCATATATATAGGGGCTGGATATATTTTTTTTCTACATCCAATGCTCCCCTTAAGGCCATGCAGCCTACTAGGTCGATGCCTCAAAGAATTCATCATGTGAAGACATAGTATCATCTAATGTCTCTCCCTAAAGTGATGCCTTGTTTAAGACTTTTACCTTCCATATCTTGTCATCCTCCTTTCTCTTTGATTTCTTGAAATGATTCTCAAACTCATTCATGTACTCATTAAGACTCTTACCACTATCATGAACATTCTTTCTTATAACCATAGGAGGTGGCCCTCTTGGCTCACTTGATCTTCTTGGTCCTCTTCTATTGTCCTCTCCATTGTATCTACAAAAACTTTGCTATTTTTACAAGGTTGTTGTATTTGTAACATGTAGGTGGTCTCCTTTCCTAATTTACTTGAAGCTCACAATATCTTGCAAGATGTCCAAATTTATTGCATTTTTTACTTGTGATCTTTGCTATTGATTCTTCTCTGACATAATCTTCCTTATACATAGATTGATTTGGTTTTCTACAATCTACTTTCTTGTGTCCATAATCATAATAGTTAAAATAGTAGTTGGTAAAGGGTTCAGAGGTACCTTTACTTCTATAATCTCTTTTCATATGTCCAACTTTGTTACATCCAAAGCATCTACCTCTGAAAGGTCTAATTTTTTATTTAGGTTCTTCATGAGTAGGTCTTCCTTCAGGAGTAGGTCTTTCTTCATTCTTTGGTTCATTTGTTTCTTCATTGGTCTTATAACTTTCTACTTCATTGAATCCAACTACAGTAATGTCTCCTTTAGGTTTCTGTCTTTCTCTTTTCTCATGAATTTTGTCACTGGTCATGTTCAACTTCTCAATGTGTAATTTGGCTTAAGTGAGTTCACATTTAGTGATCTAATTATATTTTTCCAATTCTTGATATTTATCTTTGTAATGGTCAAGTTTAGTCTTCATTTGTCCTATCTGCTCATTTTCTTCTTTTAGTGATTCTTCAACTTTGTTCCTTGCATCCTTTTCATGTTGAATCTCTTTTACCATTAAAAGATTTATTTCCTCTTTTCTTTCTCTAGCCTCTTTACTTGATTTGATGTATGATTGACTGATTCTTCACTAATTTTGTCTATAAGGTCTTGTTTCTAACATCTTGAAGTTTCAAGCTACTCTTTTAGTTTCCTAATGAAATCTTCTTCTCTTCTCAATTTTAATTTCACTATACCATTCTCAACCTTCTCTTTGTCTAGATCTTCAAGTGCTACATCAAAGTTCTCTTGTAAAATTTCTAAATCCATTATGATCTCCTTTCAGTTGTCAGGCTTTCTCTCTAAGGGCCAATAGCTCTGATGCCAATTGTTAGGATTAGGTAATACTGAGAAGGGGGTGAATCAATATTACTACACTTTAATGTAAACTTCAACCAATTATAAATAAACCATAATAATGTTGAAATGAAAAGAACATTAAAACATAACACACAACTCATTACACCATGATTTATTCTCAAGGAAACCTTGGCCAAGGGAAAACCCCAATGGGGATGGTACCCACAACTATGCACTGAAATATTATATCCCTATTAGGAGATCTAGCCCTGTTAGGAGCTGATTCTTACATCGTAAATTTCCTTGCTAGAGGAATACAAAACCCTGTTAGGGGTATACAAAACACCTGGTGAAAGGTGGTGAGAAAACTACTCTTACAATCAAAAACTGTCACAAAGAGTTCTTCAAAATATGAACAATACAAGAACTTATCTTGCTTACATAGTTCCAGTTATAGCTCTATCTATTAGTAATCTTGCATCTACTCTCTACTCTCAGATTCACAAAATTGTTTCATTATCACATCACACATGTGTCTTCTCTTCCAAAAAACTATTATACACTTATACAAAAACTTTCATCCAATCAGCTTCACAAATACCATACAAAACATAATAATTAGTTATGTAAATAGTAAGTATGATGTCTATGATCTTATATTACCCAAGTTTCATTAATATAGTTCATTCACCTGACTTAGCACATTACCATATCCACTAACCTTGCCTTAATCTTCCCAACTACTCATATGCCCTGTTATACTAATTCTTTGTCTTTGCATACCTTCAAATCATTGAATCTCATTGATTTGATCACCAAAACTTATACGCTATTCACTAAAGCATATAAATATCCAAAAAATACCTTCTACTATCTTCGTAGGCCATAATAGCTCACACATTTCCATTTCTAACCAAAACTGTAACACTATACCCTGATCCTGGACTTAGTCATTTTTACGACTGTGACTCCAGTAGCAAAACTGTCTGCATGCAATCACTCCAGAGTAAGTGTTGTCATGAATGAAAATCCTCAAGTAATCCCTAGTGCTCCAAAACACTACTTTCCAACAATCTTAGCTTTGGCATCTATCCCACCTATCCCACCTCCTTCCCAGCAAGTTGTTATTCCATCTATTGATTAGTCCCAAGATTTGAAGGATCTTAAGAAGACCTCACAGTGTGTTTCTAATGAGATGGTTAACCTCAAAAGGCACTAGTTTTAGCCTTATCAACAGCCTTAACAAACCCCATATCAAGAACAATACTAGCAAAATAGGCCCCAATATCAGTTAGGTGAGCAAGGCCAAGCAAGAAATTACAATAAAAAAGCTAGCCAGACCTACAATCCTAATATCCCTAGCACCTCTAGAGAGCTTGTTCCCATAGCTCTTAACAATATGGCACAAGAATACCAATTGGGTTGTCCATGCAATCAACAACACATTCAAGGGCTATGTCCCAATGGTTATGGCCAAGCCCTCATGGTGTACAACAATGTCATGGCCCCATAGGAGATGCCACAAGAATTAGATATCTAGCAAGGCCAACCTGCTGCCTCAAATGGGCTCAATACACCAAAGGTGGCACTTGTTAATTTCCAAAAGGAGTTTTGTGGGGTCAAATTTTCCCTAGATTACAACTAGAACTATGTTCCAATTGCTGCTAACATGAGATCCAAGAAGAAGGCCTTAGATGCTAAGCAACTAGCTTCTACCAGTTAGCAAACTCTAGTTGTGGCCTCACAATGCAAGGATGCTCAAGCCTCACTTCAAAATCAATCTAAGCAGGTCAAGGAGCTAGCCAAAGTAGCAACATAGCTGGCACCAACACAACCAGAAGTTACTACAATGAAAGGGTAGTTAAAGGTGAGCTTAGGATCTTTCAATATTGTTGAACAAATGAAGAAAAAATTTGTAAGTGTGCCTATGATAGACACTTTGGCCATTCCTAGACAAAAGTAATTAATGATTAATGCCTTGTCTAAAATTTCATTAAATGATGAGAATGTTTTAGAGGAACCTAGAGTTTTGATGGTTAAAACATCCCAAAAGGATCAACAAAATGGAGAAGGTAGCTTGCAGCCCATAATTGCTCCATATGTTAAACCCCCTCCTTTTTATGTTACTCTTACCATTGGGAAATTTTTGGTACACAACTATATGATTGACTCAAGGGCAAGTAGTTTAGTCATATCTAAGAAATTAGAAGACACCCTAGCATTATCTTATTAGCCACTAGACTAGCCTTTTGTTCAATTAAATGGGTTATCATTCAGCACAGTTGGAGTCATTAAGGACCTAAGCCTCACCTTACATGAATGTCCCAACTTCTCAATTCATCAGGATGTCTATGTTATTAACTTGCCTCCCTACTTTTCTATTTGCTTAAGTAGAGATTTCACCGCTAGGTTGGGTGGATACCTTTTAGTAGATTGGTCTCATTTGTATTTTAGGACCAGATATGGGACAAGAGTTCAAATAAAATTTGAAGACTTTTTAAAAGACCATGTGGAACCCTATAATCCTAGCCCCATAAATGTCAATCTAATGTTCTATGAGAAAGATCCTATTGATTTAGAGCCAAAAACCACTACTGGAAATATTCTAGATATTGCCTTGGATGAATGGGCTGAAAGGAACCTAGAGGATGATCCCTTTAGGAATATGGAAATATCTGGTATAGGAATGTATATCATTCATGAGAAAGGTACAGTGATCCTAAATTTGATTGAAAGGGAATATGAGAATCTAGAAAAACAAGAGTAATTTATGGAAATTATTCTTTGATGGTGCCAGGAGAAAAATTGGTGTAGGAGGAGATGTTCTAATTTCACCAGAGGGGAAAAGGTATTACTCTACTGTTCACTTTTCTTTTAGTTGCACTAATAATATAGAAAAATATGAGGCTTTGATTCATGGTTTAGAATGGGCCAGAAAGAAAGGAATCAAGTGTTTGAAAGTTCTAGGTGATAGTTAGCTAGTAGTCAATCAAACTCATGGTACTAACCTCACTAAGAATGATGTGCTCAAGATGTAAAAACATAGGTTTTGGGATCTAATAGAAGGATTCTATTCTTTTAATCTAATATCTGTCCCAAGAAATCAGAAGAAGCAAGCAGATAAGCTGACTGCCATGGGAGCTGAATATGACATTCCTAAAAAAGTCACAAACACTGAAATACAGCATGTGAGGGTCCTTTTGAGACCATCAATCCTAGGTAAGATAGAAATTCTTTGAAAGTGATGAGAAAATATCAAATTTTTTGATAGAAGAAGCTGAATTCTCTAAAGCTAACCAAAATAAAAAATCTCATCAGTACAATGATCAGATGTTATAGTTGAAAACTAATAAGTTACCCAACGGGCTAGTCACCCTTGAGTCTATTTTTAACTATGATGACTAGCTTAGAGGAGACAAAGAAAGCATGATAGTAAAAGAGGAACATTATCAACCTATTGAGATACTCAGGGATAAGTTCCTCAAACATGGAAAGGTATGTATCCAACCAGAAAAGAAAGCTTTTATCTTATTATATCAAGAATTCTATGATATTTTTACATGGGAGTATTATGATTTGAAAGGTTTTGATCCCCACTTAGCCAAACACATTATTGAGCTTTAACCCCATGCTAAAATTATGAGAAAAAAGTAGAGACCTATGAACCCTAAGCTAGAAGTGTTAATGATGATAGAATTAAGGAAGATGATTGAGGCCAATATCATATTCCCTATCAAACACACCTCTTGGGTTTCTAACCTAGTACTTGTTAGAAACAAGAATGGTGAAATTTGGTTATGGGTGGATTTTAGGGACCTCAACCAAGCCTCACTTAATGACCATCATCCACTACCCTCCATGGATTAGATATTATAGTTTGTCTCAAGATCTGATAGGTTTTCTCTACTAGATGGTTTTTCTGGCTATAATCAGGTCTTGGTAAGAGAGGAAGACCAATATAAAATATCCTTTACCACTAAATGGGGCACCATGGCATACCAAAAGATGCCCTTTGGGCTATCTAATGTTGGTGCAACATTTTAGAAAGCCATGGAGATGGCATTTGCTAGTTTCATGTATAAATTTGTCCTAGTTTATCTAGATGACATAACTATTTTCCCAAAAGATACTAATGATCACTTGGTTCATTCGGGACAAATATTTGAAAGGTGCAGGGAATTTGGAGTCTCATTGAACCCAAAAAGTTTCTTTACACTCCATGAAGGTAGCCTGCTAGGACACATTGTTTCTAAAGAAGGAATAACTATTGACCCTGAGAGGATAAGTGCAATCATGGCACTACCATTACCAACACACAAGAAGGGGATGCAAATTTTCTTAGGGAGAATCAATTTCTTAAGAAGATTCATCACAAATGTTGCAGCATTACTAAAACCTATGACCTAGATGTTGAAGAAGGATTCAACATTCCACTAGACAAGTAAAGGAAAGAATTGTTTTGAGGAAGTAAAAGAGGCAATAGCTTCTACCCCTACTCTGGTAAACCCTTATTTTTTAAGAGATTTCATTCTGTATGCATTTGGGAATACTCATACTATATTTGTCATGCTAGTTTAGTAGAATAATGACAAATAGGAGCAACCAGTGGCTTTCTATAGCTAGGGTCTAGATGGATATGAGTTAAATTACACTCCTGTGGAGAAACTATTAGAAATAGGGAATACTAAGAGTGGGGGGGTGAATCAGTATTCTGCAAAATTTTACTTTTGCCCAATTATGGATATAATAGATTAACTTGATACATGCATAACATGGTAAACTAAATAATTTGCATAACAGTAAAGAAAATGAACTCATAACACATTATTTGTTCTTGAGGAAACCCTGGCCAAGGGAAAACCCTGGTGGGGATGGTACCCACAAAGATTCACTAATCAAAAGTATCTTGTTAAGGATGTTGACCCTGTTAGGAGCCTATTACATGTATATAGTGTCTTAGTCCTGATTAAGGGACTTTAGGCCTTGTTAGAAGCCTCAACCCTGCTAAGAGTTGGTAATACAAAATATGATTACTAGATGACCCCACTGCCCAAATAAGTAATGTACAATAATTACTGATTACAAAATATGGCAAGGTACTAAACCTTATGCTACTTTCTTTCTTTCACAACTTCGCACTAGTATCTTTTCACTTATATGTTTTCTATACCATCTATATCATTACAATTGCTTCTTCTTCGCATTTACATATGCCTTATATTTATACAAGTTATTAAGACTAATAACTCTTACAGTCAGCTTGATAAAAGAATTATACAAAATACATATTTACCCAAGGGTTAACATCTAGGATTTCATCCCTTTATATTATTAAGACATTATTTTGATAAACAAAATAATCCCTTAACTCTCTACCAATTCTGTCTTCATATTCTATCTTGTCATCTTGAAACTATCTCTGGTAAAACTATCATAACTTCTTTCGTACATGTCATACTAACTTGCACTCTCAAGTGATTCTTCTATAGTCATCATAGTATCTATGTTAAAGTGCACAAGAACTAAACTTACCTCAATCATCATTTCTAATCAAAACTATCTCTAGGTACACTGGAAAAAACATTGTCTCATACTTAGACAATTTTACTTTGTGCTCTGTCATACTTTCTCTCTATCATATGTGATCTTCATGTAGATCATATGTTTCCATAATGAAAACATCTAAGTATCTAACTCAGACAAATTGCCAACAATCTCCCCCTTTGTCATTGGTGGCAACATATGAGAAAAATGGCTAAGTCATAACACTTCAAAAACTCAAAATTGTAGCCATGACAAAAGTATATAATCACTACCCTTATAACTCCATATATCTTAACTATATCTTGTACTCCCCCTAAGAATATACATCCTTATCATATATAACAATTTTATACTAAATATCTCCCCCCCTTTGATAAAAATGACAAAAAGGAAGGGTGCCAAAACCGTGTTCAAACAAAAATGTGTATACCTTGATTCAGTATTGTAGAGCTGGTAGGCTTGCAACACAATCTACAAAATTTATCTTGATGCTCTCTATCTCCTTCTCCCATGCCTTTTTAATGGAGTCTACAACACTGAGTAGTGCACACAATCCATAAGATGCTATTTCATAGGCTTGAAGGTTTGCAAAAGTAAACTTCTAAAAATATGTCTCTCATGAAAGACATTCTTCCAATTGTCCTTGAACAATGCTTAACTTAATGGAAATATGCTCTCTTAGAAGAGTGAATCTTTTTAGTTTCCTATCCTTGTCATCATATAGAATCCTTATTTCATCGTTAATCTTGTTGATTCTCTTCTCAATGTCCAATATCTTCACATTGGGGCTGGCTAGAAGATTTACCTCTGTCTAAATGTTTGCTTCTTTGGCCTTAATTTTCTGAATTTCTTCTGATACAAGATTCTCATATTTTGTACACTGAATGTACAAATTTTTACCTCTATCCAAGTTCCTTCTTAAGTCTTTTAATAGATATCTAGGCTATTAATGTCATTCCTAATATTTTGACTTATGTCCAAAAGTAATTTGGCCTCATAGGCTGCTTGTGCCTTCACTTTAGCTATATCAGATAAGTTAGTAAACTCATCATCAAATACATTCATAACTTTCTTAGCTCTTTCAAGTGGGTTTGCCTCTACTATCTATGTAGTCACAATGCTTTGCAACTTCTCTATTATTTCCTTCAGTGATCCTTCAAGGATTTTTACCTTCTTATTCTTCCCAATTATTTTGTTCAGAGATGTGATCAATTCCATCTGATCATCATCATCAACTTCTTTTCCAAAGCTTTCAAATATAAATCCAATCTATGATTTCTTTGCAATCTCGGGTGTAAGACTAATTTCTTCTTGACTAGGGGCTTCTACTTGTTTCTCTATTTCCTTTTCTTATCCAATCCTTGTATCTGTCTTCTCTTCTTCTCTAGCACTATCCTGCTGTTCAAAAGCTGAATTTTCAACAATGTTTTCAAGATTCTTGAAAGGGTTATCATCACTGTCTAAAGTGATCTTTGTTCCTTCCACATGCATTGACTCATCTTCAATGTTTATAGCTGGTGGAGAGGGAATTCTCTGATGTTTAGCTTCCTTATCTTGCTTTGTTGGTCCTGCTGCACTAGAGTGTCTTTCAACACTAGATGTCATTACTTTGACTATTGCTTGCTCTATTTCTCTGTTGATCTCTTCATAATTTCCTCCCATAATTTGAATGGTTCTTTTCTTTGTTCTCAGATGGGTGTTTAGTTCTTTCATGATCTCCTTGAAATGTTCTTCATCTTTAACATCACATAATTTTCTTACAAGATTTTCTCTAATTTTATTGTCTTCTTCTGTTGCTCTTTTCTTCTTGTTCACTAATTTTTCATACAAATCATTAGGTATCTTGCCCTGAATTGTGTCAAACTTCTTATTTGATAGCATCATGTGTCTCACAATTACATTTTTAAGATTTAGTCTCTCTAAATAATTGTAAAGTTCATAATACTTGTTCATCTTAGAAAATTCTCCATCTTGTATGATTTTCTCATCACTTTTTCAATCTTAGGTTTCCATGTTTTCTTTTTCACTAGAGCTTCTTCATCATCTTTTATTTCTACTATCTTCCTCTATACTGGTGGTACTAAAGTTTTTTCCCTTTTGCCTAGTCTAGTAGCAATTTCTTTCACTCTTTTACCTGGTGTAGATGAGGATGATCTTGTGGATTTTCTAAATTCTTGATCTTTCTCCACTTCCTCCATTTTTACCTTAATCTGAATGTCTATTGGCTCTTCTATAACTGATGATAGGGGTGGAACAAACAAAATTTCCTTTTTTCCTATGTCTTTGATGGCTGCTGCTGTCTACTTAGCAATTATAAATTCCTATACTGTCATCCCTGTGTCCTTCAGAATCTTCTTCATTGTACTTTCCACTCTCTTCTTAGACTATTTTTCTTCCAAGATAGACTTTGTAGAGTTGAAGTTCTCCTCAAAAATCCCAAATTTATTACTGTGAATATCCAACTTTCTCTTAAGCAATCTGCTCACATACTCTTCTACTTTAATTTCAGAAATTTCATAGCCAAGAGGTTCTATGAATTCTGCTCTAGGTTCTACTGCTTAAATGAATGTAAAGTCAGTATCAACCATGAAACACATCTCAATCTTATATTTCTCAACTAAAGACTGTGGAATCCTTGATCTGCTTTTCATTGAATTCTAAAATATTTTAATTACCAATACTGCACTCTCATTGACCTTGTCAATAAGATGTCTCATGTATACTTTGTTAATCCTTTCCATTGTGGTTTTACCATCATTCCAATCATCACCAATAGTGTAAGGGAACCTTCTTAACAAATGGAAAAACATATGTGATCAATGATGAGAATCTAAACTGAGAGTTCTTAGTCTTCTTTATCTTTTCCAAGTTCTTTATCTTTTCCAAGTTCTCAAGCAACTGAATTCTCAAAATTTCACACATGTCAACTTGAACTTTGTCAACACACATTAAGTAAGCTACATGTATCATTCCTGCTGCCATGTCATTTTCTCTTGAGTTTGCACAAAACTTAGCTATAAGGATTTTGTACAAATACCTAACATCATCTTGATGTATCTTGCTAATCACTATACCTCTGCCATTGTAAGATGATTTTGTGTTGTCTAATAAATTTTTTCTCATGTTCTTCTCATTCAATGGAATGACTCCGATTTTAGATAGATCAGTTACTTCATGAATTAGGTTAGCTGTGATATCTATCACTCTGACATCTAACCAAAACTTTCCATTGTGAATTCTACTCATAATTATCTTAGTACATTCTTCATCATCAAAATCATACTATAAAGAGTACTTTATGATTTCATTATCTTTCAAGTGTTCAAACCCTACTTTCAATGACATATCTTGATTGTAAATATTTTCATATTCTTTAGTAAAGTTACTATCACTGAGGGTTTCAAGCTTGCATCCCAAATAACATCTAACATTCTCTAAGTGTAGAACTCTGTCTAGTATGGATGATAAAGCTAATTTAGGGTCTTCCTCCAAGGGTTCTACTGGTTCCCTTTTAATCTTAGGTATATTCTTATCTCTTACATTATGAATCAATGAAGCATCCATGACTTCTACAAATTCTTTAACTGATTTAGAGATCTGCTAAGTAAAATACCTCGATTCTATGATTTAGGGCTTGCGTAGATTTGGCATGAAAATCTTTCATGAAATCCTTACAAACTGAATTCAATCACTACTCTTTGATATCCTTAGCACTTTTATTCACCTTAATGATCAAATAATATCTATCATAAGCTTTTAACCTTTCAATCTCACAAAAATTTGACATCGTATTCAATTCCTTTGTTGCTTCTTTCCAAAAAGTTGTTTCTTCTTACCTGCAAAACTTAAAACTTCTTTTGATCTTGCATAACATAATATTATCCTATGCACTCTTAACCATAGCATCAATACATCATATACTACCTTGCATTAACTGCGCAAGACTCAATTCATCCTATACTAACTTCTATACTATCCTAAGTTCCTATTCTACTATATTTTTTATGAATTAAGTACTTTGAGATGGGTTAGGTAGAGATTCACTCTTACCATTAGATACTTCACCTTTTTGAGTACCTTCATTGCTAAATATGTCTCCTTGATTCATGGCTTTAACAAACTTCACTTCTTCTAAATTACTACAACATCCTCTTTTACTGTTACTTGCACTTTCATTTCTCCTTGCATGACTTATAGGGTTAGGGTTAGGATGAGGATGAGAACCCCTATTGTTCATTCTAAAAAATATTGTTGTATGACTAATCATGTTACATATCTGAAAAACTATCCCATTGTTTCCATATCTTGGTCCTGACTAGTTGATTTATGATCTGCAATTTCTAGCAATGTGTCCAACTTTGTTGCATCGATAACATACAACTCCATTTCTCCTGTTCATATCTTTAGTATGTCTCTTATTTACATGGTTAGTATTTCTAAACATTCTACTACTATTCTTATTCTCAATAAATTTATGTTTTCTACATTCAATAGCTCTATGCCCAAAACCATGACAATTATAACAATAACCATTAAGAGGTTTAAATTGCTTACCTGTACAATATTTCTTCATATGACCAAAAGTATTACAAACAAAGCATCTACTTTTAAATTCTCTTTGCGTACTTTTAGGTGACTCTTCTTGTTTAGGTGGTTCTTCTTCTTCAGTTGTATCTTCAGATTTATCAATTTCATCAGATTTATTTTCATCTATGCTTTTAGACACTTTCAGATCTGGTTCCTTGCTTTCTTCATTTACTTTAGATGAGGTAAATCCAAGACCATTTTTATCATAGAATGGTTTTTGATAAGACATTTGTTCATCAATCTTCTCACTGGTTGAATATAGTCTCTCAAGTTGCTGCTTAGATTAAGTCAGTTCACCTTTAACAATTGTAATGTATTTCTCAAGTTTAGCATACTATAATTTGGTTTTCTCAAGTTTAGATGTCACTTTACCAAGTTTAGATTTTAGATCTTCATTATCAAGCTTTAAGTTTTCATTCTCAGATTTCAGACTTGCTTCATTCTTTCTATTTCAATCTTTCAAACTTAACTTCAGATTTTCTATCTTTAATTCATGTTTAAGGATCTCAATTTCTTTTTCTATGTTGTCATCACAATCTTCAATTTTAATATAGATTCCTTTTCAAATTTTAGATCTTCCAACTTGTTTTTCAGTTTTTCAATGAGTTTCTTTGCATCATCATATTTTCCTTTCATAGTATCTCTTTCTTTAGTAAGCATATCAATCTGTTCAAGAGCTTCTTCAAGATTCTTTTGTAGCTAATCCATATCCATAGAAATCTTACTCAAGCTACTAGGCTTTCCTTGAATGATTCTTTTTTGAGTAACTAAGCTCTGATACCAATTGTTAGAAATAGGGAATATTGAGAGGGGGGGGTGAATCAATATTCTACAAACTTTTACTTTTTCCCAATTATGGATATAATAGATTAAATTGATACATGCATGTCATGCCCACAAATTTCTTAGGCAAGAACCCAACTGCAATAACTTTTTTTTTAAATTTTTAGCTTACTAAAATGCTAAATAATTAGCTTAAATTAAATCTTACTAAGTTTCCTTCATCATGAAATATTCATCAACAATAGTACACATGGTTACTTATTTTTTTTTGAAGCTTCAACATAAGTAAAGACAGATTTCCTCTAAATACATTACTCATACAACAGGTTACAAATGAAATCAAATGAAATAGAATTTTCACAATGTCATTTTTTGTTTTTAAGAACAACAAGAATACATTATTGCAATATTTCCTATGATACAAAACTAGGAAGCATGCCTTTCCTTCCACACAAAACACATTTATCCAAGGGCTGCAAAACATGAGATACCCTCAGCTTAAACTTGCCTCAAAGATACCAACACACCTAAAACCTGCATATATAAAAAAAAATAGCATAACCATGGGTGCTCTCCACCCTACCATATGGCATCATGAGGCCCTCAGTATGCCCTAGCCAACCCCCGAGCTTGGGGAACCATGCTAAGGTAGGAAAAAAAATACATAAGACATAGGGCACATACATTCAAAACACATATTTCACCACATAGGACTACACAACCACATCTTACTCCCATTATGGCTGATCACATTTGATCACTCATGGATCCATGAAGAGGGTGAGGGACACCTTTTTTTTACAACCCTTCAAACTCAAGAAGAAAGCAAGAAAGAATCAACACCAAAACTACAAACAGATTTCTCACAACACTACAACCACCTTCACAATAACATTGAACACTTCATGGAGAAAGGAAAACTTGCAGCCCATGAGCATACAAAAAAACATACATAAAAATGAAAATGGGTGAAGCACCAACCTCTCCTCCAAGCCTGCACAAAATGTAGTTCCTCCTTCTCTCTAGCCATCCCTCCTCCTTAGTCTCCAAACTGTGTCTCTAAAAAATAGAGAGTGGGTGAATAGTCCAAATGTTTCCCATACTCTCCTCTAAATTTGAATCTAACACAAACCCCCAAAATTCCTAGGAGAAGAGGCCTATCCTATTGGCTGACCTTCCCAAGACTTTTTGAGAAGAGAAAAAATTACTTACATCTTTCCCCAAAATTCGTCACACTCTTCCCAAGCATTTTTTGAAGGATGAAAATTGAGTCTAAAACACTAAATGTGTCCTAGAAATACCCCCAACCCCATAGTACACCCTTGGGGCAAGTCAAAACTAGCCTAAAATACTCCCTAGGGTCAATTTTAACTCTCCAAAAGCTCACTCCAAGAAGACTCACGAAAATGAGTGATGAGACTACCATCAAGGCTCCCTAACCAAGAAAGCACACCTAGGGATACTTATAGGTCACTCAAGATTACACTATCTCAACCCACCCCACATTGACATGCCATGTCACATCACTGGTGTCAAGTGACACCACATAAGGAGTACATCACAAGACAACACTTGGCATGCCAACAAGGAAATAACAAATAACAACTCACATGATTTACATAACATAATTTACAAATAAAACACTTTTACATTCAAGGTTATTCCCTTCTTAGGGTTGACCTTGATCCCACTGGGGTTCTCACAATAATTCCTTAGCAATGGTTCCCCGCAGTGTCCATGGTTATCCACCTGCACACTTGTAAAAGTATCAGTAGTCCAAGATAGGTTGTGCATATACTCCAATTAAAACATCATATAAATCAATCTCTATAATTAGAGAAAATAGATCAACATATTACGACATCTCATAATAACCTTCACATGTTTAAATCTACATTTTCCATTTATGAAATAGAGAAATCAACATGTATCTAGAAAATTGAACACCTCTCCTATCTTGTTACATGACTCAGATCCACATAAACTATACTCGTATATATTCTCTAACCCTAATGCAAAGCATAATTCATTAATTCAATCAGTCACATATATCAATATATGATTTAGGATTTTAGTTCCCTATATCATTTCATTTATAACCTAACCATAAGTAGGTAAAACATAACCCAATATAATTTGATATCCACACACTTAAAGACTTCCATACCAACATGTAAGAATGTATCCTATTAAAATATCATTATCTCAATTCATCACAAGGAACTCAACTAATATGCTTGATCCTAGTATACACTAATCCAACCTAACTCAAGACAGCCTTGGACTATGTTAAACATTGACCCTAACATCATAAATTCTACTATACCACTATGCAATTCCTACATAATGAAATTTGTTAAACATTCTCTCTCTATTGAGTCATCCTATCATGTAAGCACATATATGCATCTTCATGTTCTATCACCATGATAATTTGCCAAAAGTAATATTACTTCAAAACAATATATCTTAAATTAACATATTCCATGAATTTGTTTAAAAATGAAATCTATTTTAATTAAGCTGACGAACTATAGTCAAGATATCTAAGAATTCCATATGCAATCTAAGGAGAATTTTGCAAGAAGTAAAATTATTACTTACCAGAGTGTTCTTACCAAAATGAGGGAAATGGAGGGGTCCTATAATGCATAACATAGTAAACAAAAGAATATGCATAAAAGTAAAGAAAATAAACTCATAACACATTATTTGTTCTCGAGGAAACCCTGGCCAAGGAAAAACCCCAGTGGGGATGGTACCCACAAAGATTCACTAATCAAAAGTATCTTGTTAAGGATGTTGACCCTATTAGGAGCCTATTACATGCATATAGTGTCTCAATCCTGATTAAGGGACTTTAGGCCTTGTTAGAAGCCTCAACCCTGCTAAGAGTTGGTAATACAAAATATGATTACTAGATGACCACACTACCCAAACAAGTAATGTACAATGATTAATGATTACAAAATATGGAAAGGTACTTAACCTTATGCTGCTTTCTAACTTTCACAACTTCGCACTAATATATTTTCACTTATATGTTCACTATACCATCTATATCATTACAATTTCTTCTTCTTCACATTTACATATGCCTTATATTTATACAAGTTATTAAGACTAATAACTCTTACATTTAGCTTGACAAAAGAATTATACAAAATACATATTTACCCAAGGGTTAACATCTAGGATTTCATCCCTTTATATTGTTAAGACATTATTTTGATAAAGAAAATAATCCCTTAACTCTTTACCAATTTTGTCTTCATATTCTGTCATGTCGGCTTGACACTATCTCTGGTAAAACTATCATAACTTCTTCCATACATGCCATACTGACTTGCACCTCTCAAGTGAGTCTTCTATAGTCATCATAGTAGCTATGTTAATATGTGCAAGCACTAAACTTACTTCAATTGTCATCACTAATCAAAACTATCTATGGGTACACTAGAAAAAACATTGTCTCATACTTAGATAATTTTGCTTTGTGCTCTATCATACTTGCTCTCTATCATATGCGATCTTTGTGTAGATCATATGTTTCCATAATGACAACATCTAAGTATCTAACTGTAGACTAGGATTTGAGAGTGCACCTAAACCTATTTTGAAGGCCAAAGACAAACAAATGTCATAGCATATAATCAAATCAAATTTAATAGTAAACAAACTAAAATCAAAGCCACCTCAGTTTAAGCTTAAAACAGATGCGCCCATGCACCGTTTGATATGCTTAGATATAGAGGGATGTGGGTGTGCAAACTCAAGCACTTGGAGCATGCAAGATGGATGATTTGAGGATCAAGAAGACCCAAAATGACACAAAATAGGTATGAGGAACCTATTTTGCCTCAAAGGCCTCAAGAACACACAAATATGCAAAGCTAAATGAAAGAACTAAGATTAAAACAAGAAATGAATCTATGTTAATCCATTTAAGCTAATTTAGATGTGATTTAAGCTTGGAAATGATCTAAAAATGATGAGTTTATGCTTATGCTAAAATGAAAATGGCATTATAACTTTGCTATTGAGTTTGAGAGTTGAGAGATGATTTGCCTTAGGAAGTGAGGGTATTTATAGGATTTCTAAGGCTTGGGGTAGGAGGAATGAATGGCTAAGATTTGAAATCCTTAAGAGAGGCCAAGATTCACTCAAAGGGAAGCACATGGATTGTGCTAGTTCTCAGCCAATCAGGAGGTGACACATGTCACAAGGTGAGTGGATGAAGGGAAGGGCAAAGAGGAGTCAACAAAGGGGGCTCCAAGCTCATAACTCTCCAAATAAATGCTTGTAAGAACAATGAATGGGCTTTAAGAGGCTTTGAAGACTTTGGGGAAGCAATAAATGCTTTGTGGTTGAGATATTTGGAAGGAAAGACTTTGCTTTGGTTTAGGAAAGTCTTAAGCTTGGTTAGGATTGCACAAAGGTTTAAGGGTAGGATTAGGATTAGATTAGGACAAAGAAAAGGATTAGGATGGGTGAAGAGGGTGGATTTGAGAAGATTCTAGAAGAGTCTAGATTTCTCCTTAATTTTATGGAATAAAAGTTATTCATTCCAAAAGCTTAAGTTTAGGAATATTTATTAAAATATTTTCAATAAATATGAAAATTAAATATTTAACCTTAATTAAATATTTAACCTTGGGATTAGGGTTAGAAAAGATGGGATTAGCCTTTTAATCGAAATTAAGAAGGGATTAGAAGATTTTGGAAGAGGTTAGTGGTCTTAAGGAAATTGGCCAAGTTTGGGATAAAAAATAAATTAATTTATTTTTGAGGTTTTTTTTTTGGTCAATTTATTAATTAAATAATTAATAAATTAGGGATAATGTCCAAATGACATTTTTAGGCTAGATTCCTTAATTAAAGATTTTTAATTAAGAGAGAGGGATTTAATGCCATAAAAATAAATTAATTAATTAAATAATTAATTAATTAATAAATGATGATGTCATCAAGGATTTTCAGAAAACAAAAATAATTTATTTTCTGAAAGATTTTTTGGTGTCTACATTTTGCCCCTCTTTGATGCGATGCCACAAGTGGCATGGCGTCAAAGACAAGAAAACAAGATGCCGAGGCTAGAATCAGAAGAAGAGGGTATGACGCCCGGGTGGACTGGAAGAAAGAGGATACATGCCCCGGTGAGACAAAATCATGGAAGATGCGCCTAGTGGGACAAGGAGAAAGAGGGATTACGCCCTAGGATAGAGTGTGCCCGGCGGGACGAGGAAGGAAGGGCCTAGGAAGAAAGGGGAGATAAATAACCTCACTTCTAAGAACAAATATGGATGATATGCAAGATGAGATGGAAATGCAATATGCAAGATGCAGCTATATGAAAAGATGCAAGATTAATCTATATGACAAACGCAAGGGACCAGATAGCTCCAAGTGCAAACGGGAGTGCACAACCTAGATTTAATATAGCAATGTTAGAGACCTGCCAAGGATACTAGGATCACGAGGCCTTGTCACCAGTGTTGCAGAGGACTGACGAGGACTGACGCTAAACAAACACACAGGGTTGCCCCAACATCACACATGAAGCGCAGAGGCGACATGGCAGATCCGATGCTGAAGGAACCACAAACACACAACTGACTCACAGGCAGAAGCGAAAGATCAAAAGACCTTGCCCCAGATTATCCGCACACGCAGCACACCATGATATAATGAATCGTGGTGACCCTGGTGGGATAATAAGAAGCCAAAAAAGATTAACAAGACCCAAAGGACAAAAATCCAAGATCAAAATGATAACTCCAAAAAGACATCCTTTGCCAAGGAGAGAGATTAGGTTTGATTGATGGTGGGAAGATTGGTCGGACAGGAGGAAGGATATATCCTTAAGGACCAGGATGGAAGATTAGGTCAGATGGGAGGAATGATATATCCTCAAGGACCCATGGTTGGTGAGAGAATAAGTGTAGTTGTTCGCTGGCAAAAAGCTGAAGTTCAAGGAATAATCAGGATGAGCAAGGATAAGTCATCAATTGATGTTGTTGAAGCACAAGGCCTAAGTGGGACTACAAATTTTCTGAGGCTGGGGATGGGACAAGATATTTGATCAAATGCTGCTGCAGGACGGACAAAGGTTATGTACAACAAGGAGGAACGATATGCACAAGGGATATGTACAGAAGCTCAGGATTGGGGATAGGAAGATCACACTCAGCGGGACTCTCACTAGGACGGAGACAAGAAGGATAAATACAGGGAGGAAAGCGCTGTACAGGAAAGGGATAAGGATATGGTACAAGATATGGTACAAAGCTTTGGAATAGGATATGGATTGCAGATGGGTTGGAGAAAGATGGAAGCTGAATGCTTGGGAGATAGGGGAGATGGAACTGCTGGGAGATTTGTTATGGATGGAGGAAGAGGACGGTAGCTGAAAGGACAACTGAATGGATAAAAAACTCAGTTTACTATGTTGGCACCTGTTTGCCAGGTTTTCACCAACATACTTGTCCAAGGCGCTTGAATTGCCAAGTTTTCACCGTTTGGACGATTATTTTCTCTTTCTCTTTTCTTTTTTTCTTTTTTTTCTTTTTTTCTTTTTTTCTTTTTTGCTTTTTTGAATGTTTTTTGCTTTTTTGAATGTTTTTTGCTTTTTTGAATGTTTTTTGGATTTTTCTAATATATGCAGGATCAGGTTCAGGCATAGAACCTCTTCAGATGGATGATGTTGATAGGATCATTCAAGGGCTCACGTTCTGGTGTTGATAGCTGATAGGCTCCCGAGCCAAAGGATGCGGTGACAACATAGGGGCCCAACCAAGTAGGCTCAAACTTGCCTTTCTTTTCTCTATTTGCTAGGACCTTCTGATTTTCTTTAAGGACCATGTCACCGACCTGGAATTGTCTAGGATGGACCTTTTTGTTATAACTCCTTTTAAGTCGATTCTGGTATGCAACCAGGTGATCATAAGCTTGCTGTCTCTTTTCATCTAGCAGATCTAGCTATGTGAGCCGGGCCACACGATAGTCTTCATCAGTTGTATAGTTCTTCATGGAGACGCGCAAGGATGGAAGCTCAACCTCGATCGGTAGAACGGCTTCAGCACCATATACAAGGGAGTATGGGGTGGTGCCTATGGGAGTGTGATAAGAAGTGCGGTAGGCCCAGAGGGCAGGATTGATTTGGAGATGCCAGTCATGACCAGAATCATTGACAACCTTCTTGAGGATTTTCAAGATAGTTTTGTTGGTTGCCTCAGCTTGGCCGTTTCCTTGAGGGAAATATGGACTGGAGAAACGGTGATGGATGTGGAGTCTGGCACATAGATCATCCACATGCTAGTTTTCAAAAGGTGTGCCATGGTCTGTGAAAATGGTAGATGGTATGCCGAAGTGGCAAATGATATGGTAAAGGATGAACTTGGATATTTGGATGCCAGTGGTTAGGGTGAGCGGAATCGCTTCAACCCATTTGGTAAAGTACTCTGTGGCTGTTATGATATACTTGTGTCCATCTGAAGAGAGGGGGGTGATCAAGCCAACGAGGTCGAGGCCCCAACATGAAAAAGGCCATGGTGGTGCAATAGGCTGTAGATCCTGTGCTGGTGCATGTATCAAATTGGCATGCTGTTGACATGGGAGACATTTCTTGACAAATTCACACGCATCATGTTCCATTGTTGGCCAATAATATCCAACTCGAAGCAGCTGCTTTGCTAGAACCATGCCACTCGTGTGGGCACCACAAATTCCAGCGTGAACTTCTTGTAAGGCCAGGATGGCCTCGTTTGAGTCTAAACATCTAGATAGGACATTATGATACCCGCGACGATATAGGGTGTTGGCTACAAGAGTGTAGCGGGAAGCTCTGTGAATAAGGTTTTGGCGTTGGTTATTGGTGAGATGGGAAGATATGATACCATTTTTTAGATATGCATGGATGTCGTGGTACCATGGGGATTGGGGACCAACCAAGACACACACCATGTCTGCATCGGCGTTCTCATAAGCTGGTGAATGTAGCTGCTCGATTAGAAATTCATACTGTGATGCGTCTCGTGGTATTTCCAATAAGGATCCGATGGTTGCCATTGCATCTGCTACTTTGTTCTGAAGCCTTGGGATCTGATTGAATTGTAGATGTAGGAAATGCTCTTTCAGTTTATCCACCAGTTGCTTGTAAGGTAGCAATTTGTCGTCCTTTGTCTAATATTCATCTAGGACTTGTTTGATAATCAGCTGTGAATCTCCAAATACTTGTAATTATGTGATGTTCCATTGGATAGCTATTTTGAGACCTAAGATGAGTGCCTCATATTCCGCTATGTTGTTGGTACAAGGGAATCCCAACTTGAATGATTTTGGAATATAGTCACCTTGAGGTGTGACGAATAGGATTCCTGCTCCAGAGCTATGGGATGTGTTGGAACCATTAAAGTATAGTTTCCACATGGGCTGCTCTTCAATCATGCATAAATGTTCATCGGGGAATTCCATGATTAGTGGATAGGCATCCACCAGTGGTGCTTCTGCTAGTTGATCGGCAATGACTTGCCCTTTGATTGCTTTGCGATCTACATATTGAATGTCAAATTCGCTGAGTAACATGACCCATTTTGCCATACGGCCCGTGAGGGTTGTCCTTGATAACAGATACTTAAGAGGGTCCACCTTTGATATGAGCTTGATTGTGTGGCTAAGCATGTAATGTCTAAGTTTTTGAGTGGCAAAGACCACTGCTAAGCATGCTTTCTCCATGGGTGAATAGTTAAGCTCATAGCCCACAAGAGTGCGACTGATGTAGTAGATAGCTCGTTCTCTATTTTCATCATCATGCTGTGCTAGGAGTGCCCCTAGTGCTGTAGCTGTTGTTGAGATGTAAAGGATGAGTGGGCATCCTGAAACCGGTGGTACTAAGATTGGAGCATTAGCTAGATACTCCTTGAGCTTATCAAAGCTTCTTTGACATATGGGATCCCACTTGAAGTTGGTGTCTTTGCATAAGAGATGTGAGAAGGGTTGGCACTTGTCTGCTAGTTGTGAGATGAACCGCCGAACTGATTGAAGCTTGCCCTGTAGGCTTCTGAGCTGTTTGAGATTTCTTGGTGGAGGCATCTCTGTTATTGCTTTTACCTTTTTGGGGTCTATCTCTATGCCTCGTCTAGAGACGATGAAGCCTAGAAGCTTGCCAGATGTAACACCAAAGACACATTTCTTAGGATTAAGCTTTAAGCCATAATGATTCAGACGATCAAACACACGTTCTAGGATGTTGAGGTGCTCATCTCTTGTTTTGGATTTTGCAAGGATATCATCCACATAGTCCTCAAGGATCTTGTGGATCATGTCATGAAAAATGGCTGTCATTGCTCGCTGATATGTTGCTCCTGCATTCTTTAGCCCAAATGGCATCATGTTGTAGCAGAAGGTACCCCATGGGGTTGTGAATGTTGTTTTATGTTGATCTGCTTCCGCTATATGAATTTGGTTGTAGCCAAAAAATCCATCCATGAGTGATAGCATTTCGTGACCCGCTGTGAGGTCTACAAGCATGTCTATGTTTGGCAATGGGAAGTCATCCTTAGGACATGCCTTGTTCAAGTCCCTGAAATCAGTACAGATTCTGATGTCGCCAGAAGGCTTTGTGACTGGCACCATGTTAGAGATCCACTCTGAATAATCTATTGCTTTGATGATCTTAGCTTGGAGGAACTTCTCAAGCTCTACTTTGACGAGCAATGCTACCTTTGGATGCATTTTCCTTAGCTTCTGCTTCACTGGCTTGACGTTTGGATCTACTGATAGGTGATGAACAATGAGGTTTGGATCAAGCCCAGGCATGTGGGCGTATGACCATGCAAAGTTGATAATGGATTCCTTGAGCAAGGCACTGAGAGTGATTTCTTCTCCTTCTGTTAGGTTGACTGCAATGTAGGTGATCTTTGGACATTCTTCTGTTCCCAAGTTGATTGGCTTGGTCTCTTCTATGATGATCGACGACTGCTCTGGTCTATAGTCTTGGATAGGGGGAAGAGGCAAGGCTTCATCTTCTAGCGCCTGAATTACCAGGTTTTCACTAGAAGATACGCCCTTTATTTTTACTATTTTGGAATCAGAATGTGCCCCAAGGGGGTTTTCACATAAAGACTCATGATGTTCTTTTGCTATTTCATTTTTGCGACTAAAGCTTGCCTCTTCCCCAAAATATCCTTCTGGGTGAAGCTGATAGACAGAGGTTGATGTTGGATCCTGGTTGACTGATGGATCTGATGCCCCCATGAATTCTAGGAGTTCTTGTGCACTTTGGAACTCGTCGATGTGTGCGATGCTTGGTTGGTCCCAATCTATGAGGTCGGGGTTTGTGAGGGGAAGATCTATGAGGTTAATGGAGAGTTGTTGGAGGACAGAAGTCCCCAGGAGGGTGTCATCGGCAAAGATATCATCGTAGGATCAGATGTCTTTCTCTTCGAAGATGTCTTCGATTTCCATGAGGTCATCCTGGCTATTTGAAAAGTTCACGTTGGTCATGTTAGTGCCCGCAGTTATGGTATTGGGCTCTTGTTCAAGTAGGCGAGGGGTATTAAAGCCAAGTCCTTGCTGTTCTGGATTCTGGGATGGTATGATAGGAAACAAATTTCCATCCTCTTGTGGTCCTAGACCACCACCTTGATAGTTATAGTGTTCTGTGACATTTTTGTAGGGGATTGGGTATTTCTCTTTGAAGTACTCAAGAAGTTGTGTGTCACGTGATGGGGGATCTTTGTATAACCATTTGTTAATATCTGGATCCATTTCTTTGCTGTTGATGTTGCCATGAGACTCAAAAGTCATGTTTCTGATTTGCTTGAGCTTATAATGTTCTTCAACAGGCTTGTTTTGACAACTTGGGTGCCCTTGAGTATGTGGATCACGTGGAAGAGCTCCTACAGCAAATGCATCACTGAGGCTGTATTCGTCACAACCCTGGTTGTTGATCTTGATGAATGATAAGGTGGAAGAGAGGATGGTCTCTGGATCATGATGGGATCAGGATGAGCTAGCAATAGAAGTACCAATATCGGTTCCAGGACAATGAGTAGAATGAGGGAAAGATGTTTCCATTGCAAGGCAGTATGCGAAGGGGTTAGGGTCAGCGTGGATGGTAACCTCAGTGCCTTGATGTGGAAACTTGATGCACTGATGGTAAGTAGATGGTACGGCCTTAATGGAATGGATCCATGGATGATCGAGGAGGATATTGAATGGTAGGTCAAGATCAACAACGTGGCAGAGAGTATCTTGCGTTGCTGGGCCTAGCTGGATAGGCAAAGTTATAGTACCTTCAGAGGTACGCTCCAAGTTGTCATATGCTTTGATAGTGATTTGCTCATGTTGTATGTCGGCCTCCGTGAACCCGATCTTCTTGATGAATTTTAATGTGCACAAGTTGAGGGCTGAGCCATTATCCACTAGAACTCGTTTGATGGTGAAATCTCTGACCATGACAGCAATGCGGAGAGGGAGAGTATGGTCAAGAGCGACATCTGGTATATCAGATTCTTTGAAGGATAAGGCACATGCTGCTGATAGGTGTCCCACAAGAGTTTCAAACTGAGTTGTGTTAATGTCCGTGGGGACATGGCCTTCTTTTAGAGCTTTGTCCAGGATCTCCTGATGAATGGGTGATGTGCGGAGAAAATCCAAGATAGATATTTGGCTGGCATGTTCCCAAGATGCTCTATGATATTGTATTGTGCACTTGGTGCATTATGCTGTGTTGCGTGTGCATTTGATGCTGGCCTGGTGTTAGACTATGCTGTGGATGTAGTAGACATTGGCCTTGGAGGAGCAGCTGACCTCGGAGGAGCACCGGCAATAGTTATCCTACCACTGCGGGTAGTTGCAGCACATTGTCAATCCGGCCCTCTGACGTGGATGGTATTGATGGTGGGCTCATCTTGGATGGGCTCAACTTGAGTTATGCATCCGACATACTTGTCATAGTTGATGTAGGCTGCTGTGTGATCTTCTTGCTTACCTTTGCCACGATTTTGGGGCTGATTGGCGTTGGCTTGATTCTTCCCGGTATCATGTTGAGGGAACACATTTTGATATATTTGCAAACCGGCGTTGGGTGAAGCTTGAGCTGGTGCATCGACCTAGATCTCCTTGCGATCAATGAGATCCTGGATGTAGTTCTTAAGCCGCATGCACTTCAATGTCGTGTGCCCTTCACATGATGGTAATCACAATATTTATTTTCTTTATACCAATCAGACTTTGGTGCGTTGTCATCCTTCTGTGGGATGGGCGGATATGTGATCATATTTGCCTTGGCTAGCCGATAAAAGATCTGATCCAAAGGCTCACCCAAAGGTGTGAAAGTCCTCTTTGGATTGTTTTGATTGTTGGGCTTGTTCTGCCTTGGGGCAACGTTAACTGTGTTAACAGGATTGCCTTGACGTGCTGGCTGCTGCTGTTGGTATTGCTGTTGATACTGTTGCACAGGTGGTTGATGAGCTTGAGGAGGCTACTGATAAATAGGTGCTTGATATGCGGGAGCTGGGGGTTGCTGATAGATGGGCACTTATGGCGGTTGGTATGTTTGAGCTGGTGTAGGACTAGCCACAATGAATTGTACATTCTTAGTGTCAGTGGCTCCATCTTTAACAACATTCTTGTTACGATTCCAGTAACGGGATTTATCATTGTTGGGTTTGTTTTTGGAATCATCCTTGAAGTGACGAATAGTGCCTTCATCTAGGAGAGCTTTCTCGATGCCTATGCCTTTGCTCTTGATGTCTTGGTATGTCTGGAGACAGTTCATTCGCATGTGATGGGATAGCTTTGGATGCAGGTTATCAATGAAGATCTTTGTTAGATGCTTCTCTGGCGGCTGATATGATAACCTGGTTGTAAGATTCTGCCATCTTTGCAAGTATTCTGCAAGGCTTTCTCCGTCTTTCTACTTTGAGTTGCATAGGTCTAGCAAGGACAACTCATTCTCCACATTATGGGCATAGTGTGTGATGAACTTCTCAGAGAGTTCAGCAAAGGTTTTTATTGTCCCATGTGGTATTTTGTAAAACCACTCAACAGCAGTTCCTCCCAAGCTTTTGGGAAATAGGCGCAGGAGATAGTTATCACTGTAAGCCACTTCTTGGCATGCCATGTAGAACTTTTTGATATGATTTACTGGATCTCCTTTCCCCCGATACTTGTTGAACTTGGGCATCTCAAAATGCTTGGGGAAAGGGATAGTTGCTATGGACCGATCGAAGGGATATGAGCACACCTCTTCGAACTTGTATGTTTTATTCTCTGTTCCACTTTGTAGCTCCTTTAGAGCATTTTTCATTGCTTCCCACTTAGCATTGAGTGGCAAGGGAACTGAAACTTCTGCTTGTGATTGAAGCTGTGGAACTGGATATGGTGCTTGCTGTGGATAAATGGGTTGGAACTGATTTTGGGGTAATGGTTGCTGGGGCTATTGCTGGTGTGGCATAGGGGGATATTGTGGTAAATGATATGGAACCGCTTGATGTTGTTGGGCTGCTTGCTGTTGTTGAACTGGTGGTTGTTGTGGAACTACTTGCTGATATTGAACATTTGAAACTTGCTGTTGTAACTGATGGGTGGGAATTTGTTGTTGCTGGGGGATGATAGGGATTTGTTGCTAAGGCTGATAGCAAGGGACTTGCTGTTGTTGAGGAATGATGGGTGTTTGCTGAAAGGGGACATGTGGTTGCTGTGGGGGAGGCTGTTGGAATGATGCTGCTTGCGGGTATGATGGTGGTAGTTGCTGAGGTTGGCTTTGGGTTTGGCTGATATAAGCTGGGTGCATGCCTGCGTTACTTAGAGGTGGAACAGATGTGGGGAAGCTAGAAGCAAAGGGTGATGAGGTAAGATAGCTGGGAAAAGTTGGCTGTTGAGGTGGTGGAACTTGCTAAAAGGTATTTGGGATTTGGGATGAATAGCTTGAAGCCGACGGTGTTTGGGGTAGTTGCTGTTGTGCTGCTTGGGTGAAGGCGGTTTGTTGACTTGCAACCATAGATGTAGGGGATTGAGATGGGATCTCCCATGCCTTCATTTCTTCTTGTGTAAGGCCCCACTGAGAGCTTGTGTTAGGGTGCACTGCAGTGGATGATGGAATGGTAGGAGCAATGGGAGCTTGGGACACGAATGATGGTTGAGAGAAAGGAGCTTGTTGAGGTTGTGATTGAGCAGATGCTTGTGAGGAGGAGAATGAAGGAAACACCCAAGAGAAAGATGAGGTTAGAATGGGGAGCGATTGTGCTAACCCCAAAGAAGAAGGTACAGGTGCTTGGGGGGTGAAGGGTGACGGTGCTCCTTTGATGGTGAAAGGCGTTGCTTGACTTGCAGATGGTGGTGAAGCTTTTGGTGTAAAAGCTTGCGTGAGAGGTGGAAGCTGACTTTGGTCTAAGTGTTGGTTTTGGGCTTGGGTAGCCATAGCAGATGATGAAGCAAAAGGGGTATGAGATGGAGCAGATGGTGCTGCAGCTTATGTTGCGGGACTGGCGAGGCTTCCTTGCAAGAAAAGGGGAATGGTGGAAAGCTCTTGGGGTGTTTGCATGATAGGATCAGGAAATGATTGGACAAACAGAGAATACGCTTGTGCTGGAACTTGGATAGTTTTGATGGGGATGCGTGGATAGAGAGATGGTGGGATGGAGGTACTTTCTGGCAGGTAGTGAACAAACGTGCTTTGCTGATGTTGTGGTACAAGGGCATTGGTTGCTGGTGGGCTTTCTGGAGGATTTGCAAATGCTTGGATTGCCAACGGGGATGAAGGGATGTTTGGATCTTCACATGGGTTACTGGCTTGGATCTGGGGATTGTAGGTCATCATGGCATTGGTGAAAAGGTTGGGATCGGATGAGGTTGTTGGTGGATAAGGATTCATGCTTCTTCTTTTTCGAGATCTGGTCTCAACAGGCATGGAGATGCAAGTGCTAAATGTATGCAAGATGTTTGGCTAAAAGATGTTGATGGATGCAAAGTTGATGAACTTCTAAAGATGATGACTTCTAAGATGCAAATGCAAAGACAGGGATCAAGATGGTGATGATGGAAGCTGGATGGAATGGATATGGATCAAGATGGTGGAGGAAAGATGGGTTGCTGGTGGAAAGTTGGTGAAAGATTACTGAGTGGTCAACAAATGAGCTGCTGTTTTTCCCAAATGGAGGATCAGAGATATGATGGGGTCAACCTAAGATAGACTGATGATCTTCGGTCAGCAAGTTTCTTATCAATGCACTCCAATCTCTTGCTCGAGATGATGGCTATGCAAGGACAAGGTTTGATTTCTTTATGACAACACGTTGTGTCAAAAAAGAGGATGATGGTCTCTGATCTTGGATATAGGATAGGAACAACTCAAAAGGTAGAACACTAAGTGTTGGTGGAACTCTGGATTTGGAACAAAGGATGATGGATCTACCGAAAAGATATGGAAAGCTGATGGGGGGATGCTGGTGAAAAAGGTACTGAAGGGTGAAGGGACAAATGCTCTATCTAAAGGGACAATGCAGATGACAAGGATTGATTTCTAGAATGCTGGTAGGAAGATAAATGCACTTTATGATGTTTTGAGATGCAACTAAGGTTTTGATGCTGATGCAAAGATGAAAGCTAGAATGAAACTAAGATGCAAGGCTGTTTGAGACAAGATTTCAAGATCTGAAGATGGAACAAGACATGAACAAGGATTGGCTAATCTTCTGGCTCAAGGTTGACAAAGTGATGGTTAACTCGGAAACGGAAGGCGAACTGTTTGATGCGGGCGTTATGGGCAATGTTCTCAAGTCTGGTTTGGGACTTCTCCTCTGCTTGGGTTGCTTGGATAATGGATTGATAGGTCTTGGTGTTCTTCTTGATAACTTTTCGCTCTTGATAGGCTTGGGATTTGGGCAACTTTGCTTTAGGATGTTTGTTCTTGCTGGGCATCACTTGGAAAAGAGGTTTCTGATTTTGAGGCAAAGGTTTCCAATGGCAAAGGTTTAAAGTCAAAGAAATCTCCGCAAGGGACAAAGCAACCCTGCGGGATACAAACAAAGACAACTGACTTTGACAAAGCTTTGAAAGTGTATGTTTCAACAAGTGTTTTCACGGAGTCTTTGACTGTCAAGCACTTCAAACAGATCTACCTAAGGAAGGTGAGTATCAAAATCGCTTGCCCACAGCTTGGTATCCCCTAGAAGGGAATACAAATGGTGAGTAATCTTGAGGCGACCCGGTAAACCCCTTGGAATCGGTCCTTGCACAAGGATTTTGATACTTTCGGATGTAGATAGGGTAGCCTCTATTTTATCAAGTTTTTAATAGTTCCGTGGTGTCTCCATACCCGGTTATGCTGATCATCCATGACTCACTTAAGAGCCTTGCCAATTATGCTGGGGGAGAGGAATGTTTACCATCTCCAGACACGTGTTTGGCACGAACGCCTGGTGATTAGGAGATGTAAGTGATTCTTTTGGTATTCACTTATTTATATACCGGCCAGGGGGGATACCGGTTTGAGGTCGTTCTCCGAGGAGGAGGCGCTTCTCCTTGGATAGGCCTCGCTAAAAGCAGAACAGGTGAACTTGTCCAAGTTCAAATGTTTCACGTTGCTTACTCTAACAAGGATTATGCAAAAATTGAAAAACTCCTACATGCACATCAAGCAGATTTTGTTCATTTTCCCAAATTTGATTAAGTGATGTTTTGAACTTTGAAATGAAGACACTCGTGATTAGATTTTGATTTGTTCTTTTCCTCAAAATGTAAATGAGTTGAACATTTGCAAGTTCTTTCCTTTTGTGCATTCAGGATTTGATTAGCGAGTTGATTTAAGAACTTTGAAAAAGCTTTATTTTGTCCCTTAGATCACTCAAGATTGAATTTGTTTGCTTGCTTTGGAATTTGAAATGAGATAGGGAATAGAGTTGTTTGTTCCTTTAGTGCATTCGAGATTTGGTTTGATTTTCAAATTGACAATGACACTTGGGACCTAAGTTCATTTCCTTAATGTCATTCAAGATTTTGTTTTGACCTTTGCTGTAATAAAATAAATAAAAAAAACTAGTCTTAAGCAACTCAAGACAAAAACCAAAAGCGACACTGTCCAGCTTATAGGTGACGCTGGAAAGTGCAGAGGTGACATTTAATTCCTACAGGTGACATTCTGTACCTCAAAAGGCGACAGATAAAAAACCAGAGGCGTGATTTCTTTTGTTACAGGCGTGATTTCTTTACAGGCAGGCGACAGAAGAAGAATTCTGGGACGTAACAGAAGTTATCGATCACAGAAAAATCTCAGTTATGCAGGCGTGAAAATAGAGCTCATAGGCGTCATTTCTTTCCTCAAAGGCGTGATTTAATTGCATGAAGGCGTGACTGGATTCTTTGTAGGCGACATTTCTTTTGTTAAAGGTGACATTTCTTTGCTTGAAGGCAACATTTAATTGCTGTAGGTGTCATTTCTTTTCATGAAGGCGACATTTCTTTATTTCCTGCAAAAAACAAGCATATAAAGTATAATTTCATCAAAATGATTATGGTTTGTGTCCCACCGGGCGTGCCAGAATGTAGACTAGGATTTGAGAGTGCACCTAAACCTGTTTTGAAGGCCAAAGACAAACAAATGTCATAGCATATAATCAAATCAAATTTAATGGTAAACAAACTAAAATCAAAGCCACCTCAGTTTAAGCTTAAAACGGATGCGCCCATGCACCGTTTGATATGCTTAGATATAGAGGGATGTGGGTGTGCAAACTCAAGCACTTGGAGCATGCAAGATGGATGATTTGAGGATCAAGAAGACCCAAAATGACACAAAATAGGTATGAGGAACCTATTTTGCCTCAAAGGCCTCAAGAACACACAAATATGCAAAGCTAAATGAAAGAACTAAGATTAAAACAAGAAATGAATCTATGTTAATCCATTTAAGCTAATTTAGATGTGATTTAAGCTTGGAAATGATCTAAAAATGATGAGTTTATGCTTATGCTAAAATGAAAATGGCATTATAACTTTGCTATTGAGTTTGAGAGTTGAGAGATGATTTGCCTTAGGAAGTGAGGGTATTTATAGGATTTCTAAGGCTTGGGGTAGGAGGAATGAATGGCCAGGATTTGAAATCCTTAAGAGAGGCCAAGATTCACTCAAAGGGAAGCACATGGATTGTGCTAGTTCTTAGCCAATCAGGAGGTGACACATGTCACAAGGTGATTGGATGAAGGGAAGGGCAAAAAGGAGTCAACAAAGGGGGCTCCAAGCTCATAACTCTCCAAATAAATGCTTGTAAGAGCAATGAATGGGCTTTAAGAGGCTTTGAAGACTTTGGGGAAGCAATAAATGCTTTGTGGTTGAGATATTTGGAAGGAAAGACTTTGCTTTGGTTTAGGAAAGTCTTAAGCTTGGTTAGGATTGCACAAAGGTTTAAGGGTAGGATTAGGATTAGATTAGGACAAAGAAAAGGATTAGGATGGGTGAAGAGGGTGGATTTGAGAAGATTCTAGAAGAGTCTAGATTTCTCCTTAATTTTATGGAATAAAAGTTATTCATTCCAAAAGCTTAAGTTTAGGAATATTTATTAAAATATTTTTAATAAATATAAAAATTAAATATTTAACCTTAATTAAATATTTAACCTTGGGATTAGGGTTAGAAAAGATGGGATTAGCCTTTTAATCGAAATTAAGAAGGGATTAGAAGATTTTGGAAGAGGTTAGTGGTCTTAAGGAAATTGGCCAAGTTTGGGATAAAAAATAAATTAAAAATAAATTAATTTATTTTTGAGGTTTTTTTTTTGGTCAATTTATTAATTAAATAATTAATAAATTAGGGATAGTGTCCAAATGACATTTTAAGGCTAGATTCCTTAATTAAAGATTTTTAATTAAGAGAGAGGGATTTAATGCCATAAAAATAAATTAATTAATTAAATAATTAATTAATTAATAAATGATGATGTCATCAAGGATTTTCAGAAAACAAAAATAATTTATTTTCTGAAAGATTTTTCGGTGTCTACACTAACTCAGCCAAATTTCCAACTGAAACATGTCCTAGCAGTGGTAAGAAGCTTGAATAAATTTAGGCATTTTCTTTCTAATAACATAGTTCACCTCATGGTTGCCCACCCTTGTATTAAAGACATCCTTCTGAACAAGGATTTGAACCATAAAAGGGTTGGTTGGGTCACTAAAGTCATGGAATATGATGTTCAAATCAAGGTTACTAAGTTGATAAGGGGGAAAGTGTTATGTGAACAAATGACTGAAGGGAGAATAGACAACAATCAACAAGAAGAAGATGTTATCCCGATGAACTATAATTCAGAGAAGAATGCAAGATGGACAATAGAAATGAAGCACTATCTCTTAACTGGTCAGTGTCCCCAAAGTCTTGATAGGGCCAAAAGGAGATATTTTAGACTCCAAGCCATTCCTTTTTTCATTCTAGAAGATGTTTTATATAGAAAAGACTATAATGGTGTCCTATTAAGATATGTTGAGCCAAACTAGATGAATAGAATTCTAGAAGAATTCCATGATGGAGCATCTAGAAGTCATTTTGTAGCAAGGAATACTACTCTAAAACTGATGCAAAAAACATATTATTAGCCCAACCTATATAAGGATGCATTTTCCTAGGTAACAAAATGTTAGAAATCTACTCTATTTGCTGGCAAATAGAAGTTGGAAGCCCTCCCATTGCATCCCATCGAGGTGGAGCAACCCTTCACAAAATATGGATTGGATTTCATTAGACCCATTAATCTACCATCTAGTGTTGGCCACAAATGGATTCTTACTGCTATAGATTACTTTACTAAGTGGATAGAGGCTACAGAAATAAAAGAAGCAAATGAGAGCTTTGTCCTCAATTTCTATCAGGACATTGTGTCAAGATTTGGCACACTAAACTCCATCATATCAGATAATGCCTTGGTATTTCTTGGAATGAATATCTCTGAATGGGCATTGAGACACAACATTTTCTTGAGTACTTCATCTAACTATTACCCTTAGGGTAATGGTCAGGTAGAGTCAACAAACAAGAACCTATTGAGGATCATCAAGAAAACCATAGAGGGGAACCAAAGAGACTGGAATAGAAAGTTGAAGCTGGCCCTATGGGAACATAGGATAACCCCTAAGAGATCCATAGGTAACTCTCCCTACATGCTACTTTATGGAAAAGAGGCTAGAATTCCTATTTCTATTGAAATTCCTACTTTAAGATTAATTAAAGAGATTGACTTAATGGAAGAAGACACTATGAAAGTTAGGCTTGTTGAACTAATTGAGCTTGAAGAAACTAGAAAACTAGCATTCAAAAACCTTGAGGCCCATCATTCCTAGATGAAGACAAATTTTGATAAAAGAGCCATGCCTAGGGTTTTCAAGAAGGGAGATGGTGTCCTTAAATGGGATGAGTTTAAAAAAAATTTAGGAATGCACACTAAATTTTATGCTATATGGAGTGGACCCTTCATGCTGATTAAGTGTAAAGCCCATAATGCCTTCCAGTTGGCCACTATGGATGGAAAAGAGTTTCCAATTCCTATGAATGGGATACACCTCAAAGCATGTTATTGAGGTCAAATTACTACCCCTATTTATTAGTAGTTAGTTGCTTCAGTTTCAATTTTTTGTGTTCCCTAAGTGATCCAACACAATTTTTTTTTCAGTTCCAGTTTAGTTTTTGGTTAGCAATAAGCCAGAGACACATTGATGCTACTCTATAAAGATCCATCAAGAAAGCATCAGTGGTTGGTACTAGTGAGTATAGTGCCCACTAATACAAATCATCAATCCTCATGTGATAAGTCTCTCAGAGAAATGCTAACCTATCTCAGGCATTTAGTTTGTTTTGTTGGAAAGAAGGAGTTGTTTTTTTTGAAGTCAGGTTCAGAGACTCTGTGCCTAATGGATACAGAAGGCAACTGGTCAAGGGTACCTATCATGAAAGCACTCAGCTAAGGTCACCATAAATGTTACCATAATTTTTATGTTCATTTTAGATTGGTAACCTAATTAGTAGGTGAGAGACTAAACTACCCTAGTTTGCATTATTAGATGATCTTGTTTAAATTTTTGTTCATTTCATGAGAAAAGATACATGTAAGGGAAAAAAAATTTCTACATCTAAAGATTATATGTCTATATATGCCAAATATTATGTATGTATTGTACAAAGAAAGGAACTAAAAGATAAGATCATCTGAGCTCACAAAGGCCATGAGTATAGCCAACTTTCAAAAAATATGCATGAATACAGACATACATAAGTGGATAAACATAAACAATAAGGGTACCAGACATTGCCTAGAATGATGAAGTATTGACCTAGGGTTGAATCCAGTATGCTCCTTAATGATCCAGAACCTACAAAGAAGAAAGAGATGGGATTAGATCCAAAAGATCTAAGCAATGTGTGGCATCCTATTACTTTTCCTCATTTACAATTATGCATGTGCATATTTAATCCATACACTTCTAAAAGGAAACTATGCTAGAGGACATGTGCACCTAGGAGAATGTTACAGAAAGGAAAGAAAATACCATGTTTTTTCTAACTTTTTTGTTTCATGTGTAGATATAGAAGAATCTTTGACACTATTTCTTTCCCTCAACTAGGTAATAGAAATTCTGAGAGGATGGTCCTCCCTAAAAAGAGGGACATCCTAAAAGGTTGCTATTGTCTGGAAAATAGTAGTGTATAAGGTACTGGAATCCAAATGAATGATGTTTCCCTATAATGTGGGCACTCTCAAGAAGCCCAAATCTCCTTAACAGAGACCACATTAGAGGCCAAGAGAACCCATGAACAATGTTAGGCCCTCCTAGTACACTTCATTGATCCCGTTAGGTTTATCAGAAGCCTTGTTCTCACAGATTTTTTGGTTACCTTGATGACCTCAAGGAGGAGCACTAATCTAAGAAGTGTAAGCTCAATGAAGAAGCACTGAACATAGAGCATTCAAGGATCATGAAGATGGAATAAGAAAGACATAAATCATGGAAGCACAGAAAAGAAATCAACTCTAAAATAAGAAATTAAGTGGTTGTATGAACACCTGGTGAATCACTATTATGACTGCATCATCCAAATAGTGTAATAGCAACACCAGAAGTTATTGTTTCATTTTGTGTTGTCGTGACATCATTTCCAAATGATGCACCCACAACAGTCACCCACCATGCCCATCAACACAAGGCAGTCATGATAAAGCATTAGAAATGGAAGAAACTATCACAAGTCAGATCAGAGGACAAATTTTATTCATGACATCAAATCTACATAATTGAGGAAAAGTACAAGTGAAGATCATAACATCACAACATGGTATACAAGTACAAGGAGGTGCCATTGCATGTAGTGAGTAAGAGAGATCAAAATAAAGAAAAAAGGTACACAAATCTACATCATCTATCCATTAATAATATGGCATATATGCACTTCTAAGCAAAGGAAGGAAGCTACTTCATAAAATAGTTGCATGGTGCTGATAAACATCAAGGTATAGATTCTAGTGAAAGTCCCATACTTTTCCTTGGACTTGAACCATAATATTTTGATCATCATGATGATATGTAATCATCATCACTGATGTGTTAGTTCTAGTAAGAAACCATGCAATGGCATGATTGCATTAAAAAAAACAATGATATTCCTTCAAAAGAGATTTAAGTCTTATATTTCAACGGAGCTACACTTGAAAGGTGAACAACACATGTATTCATCAATAGGGCCTCGTCAAGAAAAGAATGTAGTCATTACAATGGAATGGTATGATGTCAAATAATCTCACAAGATGAGAGCCAAGATCATATAGAAATCATGCATTGGAACAATCATAATGGAGTAGCATCAGGAAAATATGCAATCAATTAAGAGGGACAATAATACAATAACATCAGTCATGAGGTAAAAATAATCATGAAGCCATGCAATCATGATCCAGTAGTGATTACAACCCTTCACAGTTCAAGCAATGAAGTATCATAATTCATAGAAGCTCATGGGATGTAAGCATAAAATTAGAGTAGTAGTTTCATTGCATATGATTAAAGAGAAATAGCAATGTCATGAGCCAATGAACAATCAACAATAGTGCAAGGATCCTCATAAAAATGATCCATTAAATCAAGGTGACTATACCAAATGTCTTACAACAACAAATTTAGAGGGTACAACCCAATGCAACTAGTAAATAGTGATTCCCTAGCTCATGGGCTCAATGAATCAATAAGTAATAGCAATTATGCTTCAACATATAGGTCGTGGGTCACTAAGATACAAAGATCCATACAATGCCATTAAATCTACAGCAAGTGCCCCATCAAATTCCCTCAAAAGGAAAGGATGATCACAAAATACCATCAACAATAACGTCAAACATCAAATGTAATTCCAACAAATGATAAAGTAATCAAAATATAATGTTTTAGCTCAACAATATTATGCCCTCAAAAATGTAGAGGAGACGGGAAAATAAAACACCAATGGATTCAAAAATGATGCTTACCTCAAAACCATGATGCCATATGAAGATCAAAAAAACCAAAGAGTTTCCAAATTGAGCTCGAGCTTTAAAGAAGAAGACCATTTCAAGTAGAAACTTTCCCCAAATTACCATCAATGAAGGGTTTGATGCTTTTACCATCTTCTATTCTTTTGAGGATCAATTTTAAGCCATGGAATGTGTGAATATCTTTTGAAATGTTGAAATGTTAAACATATTGATGCTAGGGTCCTTTAAAAGAAGTGGGTTATTTTAACCATATTATTTATAAATAGGTTTTCCCCTTGTTTTGGTTTGAGAGATTATTTATTAAACATGATCAAACCTTTTAAATTAACATGTATTTAAGGCATGGGGGGAAATAAAATGTAAATCATGCATTTTTATTTTAAATTCTGAAAAATGATATTCTATAAATCATTTTGTCAAAATATTTTTTCAAACATGATCAAAGGGGATAGGGTAGATTTAGTGGCTTACATCTTTTGAAGATTTCACCTTCCCACCTACCCCTACAAATCTGGGAATATGACATCTAGATTTGAAAGGCATATTTCATGGGCCAAGAATGTAGAAAATTTTATAGATTTAGTGGATTTAGGGCCATGAATCCTCAAAATTGTAGATTTTGAGTTTCATCTATATATAAATCTCACTCCGGTGATTGAGGTAGTTCTTCATTCTATCTTGCTTGGAGGTTTGAATGTTGTATCTCTGAGAAACAAAGTTTGTAGTTGGTGGTGTAAGAGCACCCTCAAAAGACTAAATCAGAGGAAGAGAACTAATGCCAAGAAGACCACAAGTCTTCTTTCAATGTATTCCTAGTTCCTTAGATAACAATGTATCCTCATTAGAGTCCTATTGTTCAATCAAGTGATTTTGGGTGGCCATATAAGCCTAAGACACTTAGATTAAAGGGATTGATAAAATAGGTGTTTAAGGTTAGATTTAGTCTTAGTTAGGAATGTAAGGTCTTTATTGGGCCATAAGAAGCCTTAGGTGTTCACATTAGGCCTAGGTAGCATAAGGATTAGAAGATATGCAACAAAAAATGAAAAGTTGCACAAAAATTGCAAAGTTGCTAAAAAGTTGCTTTACAACTTTTAACAACTTGTTAAAAATCTGTTACCAATGGTTGTCCTACCTCTCCAACCAATCAAAGTTGGTTCAAATAGTTGGAGGGACCTATTTAGGTGTTATTTTGGTCATGCCAATGCGAGAGTGCATGGTGATGTAATAGATTTTTGAAAATCAATAAAATATACCCTATTTTTATGTAATATTAGACTGTAGTAGCAATTGTACGGCCAGGTACAGATGGTGGGTGAAGGGAGTTTAATTGGAGAATTTTTTTATGATTCTCACCTTCATTTCTCAAGTGATTTAAAGTCCTCATCCCACCCGGTCTCTATGTTATAGGATCTACAAGGTCACTGCCCTGATTCAGGATTGACCTTAGGGTTTTAAGGCTTTTTGGCCATTTCTTGTAAATAGACCTTGGAAATGTGATGAAACTTGGTGGACTGTAAGAATGACCTATGTATATTAATATTCCAAATGGAGAGAATTTTCCATGCAAGGAAGGATGGACAAACAAGAAGCCCTAAGTAGGCATCTTTATGTGACTACCTTCTAGATAGGCTGTAATAGACCCCATAACTTTTGAAGGGTGATGAATCAAATTACAAAAGCTTGGAATTAGGATTTATTGATCTATCTTAAGAGTCCCCAATTGTCAAAGAGATGAAACCAATCCATTTGAGGGGATTTCCTTCTTTAGAGCCCCTAATTAGCCCTATTCACCCTAGGTGTTTTGAGTGTCCTTTGGTGGGATAGCTTCAAAATCAATTCCTATATTTTACAAACTCAAAAGACCACTAAAAAGGGTGTCCAAATCTATCCTTATATTATTGGGTTGTGTTGGAAATTTTTGAGTTAAATCCAAAATACCTGAGTAGGAGGGCTACAAGGAGATTGGCTAGTGTTGGTGTAATTAATTATTCCTAATTACACTTTACTTAATCTTACTTAGGTTAATGCATTGCATAGTATTTAGTGATTGAGACACCTAGGAGTGTGCACATTCATTTAAGCACATGGTGTAGGAGAAATTCCACTTTTGGTGTGATAGTTGTCATCACATACCTCTTTGTGTGTGAGATCCACCTTTTGTGCTCTTGTCACATTATCATCCTAATCCATTGCAAATAATTTATTTCATAATGGAGGATGATCCACATTTGGTGGACATGTGATTACACCTAGCATAGGTGATAGCTTATCAGCTCCTTATCATTCTCTCTTATTTCCTTTCCTATATAAGGAGGCCTATTATGTAATCATTATATGAAAACATTGATATATTCATCAATCAATCATTCAAGGTGAATTCATTGGATCTATTCAATCCATCTTTTCATTCATATTATCTCTCTTGTGCTTTTCTTCAACCTCTAGATCCTTAGTTCAATATTTTCTATTTGCAAATTCTTACAGCTAGTTTCCTTGAACTAAATATTGGAGAATACTATAATTTCATTTTGAAATTGTCAAGGAGTCAGGAGGGTGTTGATTCATACATCAAGTTGGAAAGGAGGTTGTGGGGTGAATAAAATATTTTTCCAAGAAGTCCTTACCTGTAGAGGTCCTATTCATTCCTAGTGGTGGTTTATGGATTCAAACTTGGGGATTATGGGATTGTCTACATCAATTGGTATCAGAGCTCCTAAGGTCCTTAGGAGAAAGAACACACCATGTTAGAGAAAAATGAGAAAGAAGTGCCAAGCAGAGTAACTAATCTAGAATTAGCAAAAAATTTTAGAGAGCAAAAGGCAAGATATGAGGCCCAATTGGAGAAGATGGCAAAGGATATGAAGACACTATCAAAGAACATTGTTAATCTCTATTTGAGCATTTAAGGTTGTCATTAGTATCAAAGGATATCAAAGAGGTTGGTCGGTTACTTATATTGAGTTGGTTGGTAATGTAAAGAAAAATAGACTAGTCAGTAAAGCAGTATACCAAGTAGTAGATAATTTACTAAGCACCAGTAGACACCGACACCGATAGATAGTAAACACTAAGTAGTCTACATAGTGTTTACCGAGGATCACATAAAATGGCATAGTAATCTGAAATGGAACATTCTTCTATGCAAATGGTTAGAATGAATCATAAAATGGTTTACCAAGATCAAGGAGCATTTATTATAAAAGATACTCATTAAATGTAATGTTTATCTTATTGTAATAGTTGATCTAGGTTAATTTTTGCATTGTAGATCTTAGGGTTATGATTATTTTTGTAACCTAATTTTTGCTAAGTGGCAATATAGAACACTATATATTTTGTATTTTCACACCATTTTTGGGCTAGGGTTGTTGAGCTGATATATATGAATCACAGAGCACTTGAGGTCATTGCCTAATTTCAAGTCTATCAATTAACAGAGCATAACCAATTAACATAAGTTATCAGATTGAGCAGAATCAAAGAAGGCTACCAAGCAGAATAGAGCAGAGATTCATCATAGATAAGGTGATATTTTAATGAGCACTTATAGATCTATTTCAGACAATTGAGTGTCAACTAGCAGATAATTTCATATTACTTTCTGACAATTGTAATAGAGCTTTGTATAAAATCTCTTAACAGAGTAGACTTAACAGTCTTATGTAAATCTCTTAACTGAGTGCACACTTCATTAGTGTTGCTAAATCCTATAACTAGGTAGATCTATCTGATCTGTCATGTCACTCCTAATAGGGTGAGATCACCAGAAGTGATCAAAACTTGTAACCCTAACAAGCAAACCTTTTCAATCTATAGTAGTGAAGAATTTGTGGGTGTCATCCCCACCGCAATTTTTACCTTCTAACAAGGGTTTTTGTGTTACAAAAATACTTATGTTATGTGATTGTTATTTTGATTTCATGTTTTTTACTTTCACAAGTTTACTAGATGATTGATTCATGCAATTATATTCAAGTTATCTTGGTCGGTTATCATAGTTTATAGATATAGATCTAAAAGGTTTACAAGTTGAAGTTTTTGAAGGCACTGATTCACCCCTCCTCTCTCAGTACCTATCTCTCCTATTTCCAACAAAGATGGATAAAGGAAGCATTGGAAACTTTGATGAGGATGCAGTGGGGAGTGAAGAAGAACCCCCTGAGTAAGAGGAAGAACAAGTTCCTACTAATCAAAGGATGCTCCTAAAGACATTGAAGTCCATGGAGAGAAGAACCATGGATGCAAGATTGGACCTACCTATCTACAGTGGGAAACTAGACCCTAATATTTCCTTGGATTAGATTTATACTCTCTCTATTTTTATTGACTATGAAGACATCCCTAAAAATCGTAGGGTGAAGATAGCCAAGTCAAAATTAGAGGGTTCTTCCCTCACATGGTGGAACTTCACCCAAGATGAAAGGGTGAAGGAAGGAAAGAGACCAGTCACCACTTGGAAGAAGATGGTGGGTCTATTGTGGGAAGTGTATATCCCTGCAGATTATGAATTCCAACTTCATAAGAAGAGAATGGGTCTGAGATAGAGAGAACAAGATGTCTCGACATACACTGAGGAATTCAGGATGCTTGGGATGAAATCCAAGTTAGCAGAACCTGAGTGTGAAACTTGCTAGGTATATGCAAGGCTTGAAGATATCCATTCAAGATGAATTGAGCATGACTACTATAACTACTATTAGCCAATGCTATCATTTGGCATTAAAGGTAGAGGAGGAGATGAGAAGGAAACAAGACTAGGCAAATAAAGGCAGAGGTGCAAGCAACAACAAGAGTTTTCAAGGTAGAAGCCAACACAATAAAGGTAGGTAGAACTCCAAGGACTTTGGGGAGTCAAGCCAAGATAGCCATAGGGGATAAAACAATCCTAGAGATACCTTTAAATGGAAGAGGGAACAGTTGATGAAGGGTGCTCCCCTTAATACCACAAACACATAACAGAAATAGAGAAACAAAAACAATATGCAAGAACAGAAAATTGGCTTCTTATTATCTCCACAAATGTGGAATTACAAACTTTCAGAATTACAATATGCAAAGCCACATGGGCATTCCCTTACAATATTCTATAGGACAAAGCCTTGAATTATTACCCAGATCTACTACCCAGAACTATTCTGGACTGCCTAAGACAATAATACAGCCTTCCTTATATAGGCAATTTTCCACCGCCTAGGAAGGTTCCAGAATTTTAGCCAATAAGGCCGACCAAACTTAGAATTATTTTATTTTACATTTTATTACATCATAGTCGGCTCAAGATAACCTTTGAAACCCGAACAGAAATTTTGAAGAAAATTATTTTCTGCCATTTCAGGTGGCCCAACTTCTGAAGACCATAAGTCATCACTAGTTGATCCGATCGGCTATTATAACCCCATTTCAGAAATGTGACGAAGTGCTCTACAGGCTTGATCCTCGCAAGCACCCGTTACCCAAATTTTTGACCTCATTCGGGGCCTCTAAAGCCTTCAAAACTGAGTTCAAAGTTTCTGTACCCTGCTGCCAATACCAAAAATCTTCAATATCTTCCAATATACACTTGATCTGGCAATGAAACTTTACTGGCAGACTTATATGACCAAAATGAACCTCCAAGAAAGAAATCAGATCATTTTGAGCACATACAAAAATTACCAAAAATAGTAACTTTCCATAAATAGCAACTCTGCACAAAATAGCCCTTATTGAATATAAAAATAGAAATATTTTATTTTTTTTGGTGATGCAAGATTGCTCTTACACCCAGGATGCTCCTGCATCAGACACCCAGGGTAATTTGAGAAGTGACCCTGTCACGACTCAGGTGTGCAGAGGAAAACCAAGACGGTTAACCTCCTCCTTTGTTAGCCATGATGAATCTTCTACAGGTCGTCCTTTCCATTTGACCAAATACTCTTCATATGTCCTATTCCTTGTACTTCTACCAACACGACTGTCCAGTATGTCTTCAATCTCCTTGATATCTGAACTGGTTGTTGGAATACTCCACTGTACTGCTGCAAACTCATCTTCAACCCCTCCTTCATGATACTCTGTCAAATCTGAAATGTTAAACACTGGTGAAATATTCAGCTCACTAGGCAATTCTACCTCATATGCATTTCCTGAATCATGCTTCTTCAATATATTACATGGTCCAAACTTCTTCATTTTCAGCTTGTTAAATGTACCAACCGGAAACCGCTCCTTCCGCAAATGAACCATGACTTCATCACCAACCTAAAATTCCTTATATCTCCTTTTCTCATTTGCCTTAGCCTTATACTATGCATTCATCTTGGTAATATGCTTCCTCACCTCCCCATGGATGTTCTTCAAATGTTCTACAAAATCCTCAGCCTCAGCACTACTTATTTCTCCTTTATCTATCTTTCTCAACTCAGATGCATTTCTTGGACTACTTCCATATATAATCTAGAATGGTGATTTACCAGTGCTCCTATTGACAAAATTATTGTATGCAAATTCTACCTGTGGTAAAATCAAATCCCATCCTGTTGGCTTATCCCCAACCAAACATCTCAGCAGATTTTCCAAACTCCTATTCACCACCTCTGTCTGTCCATCAGTCTGTGGATGATGTGATGACTGAACTTTAAATCTATCTTCAACTTCTTCAACAATGTTCACCATAAATATCCAACAAACTTAGTGTCCCGATTTGAAACTATGGTCTTTGGCAAACCATGAAGTCTCACTACTTCTCTGAAAAACAATTCTACTACATGAACAACATCATTAGTCTTCTTGCAGGGAATGAAATGTGCCATCTTCAAAAATCTATCAACTACTACAAAAATTGAATCATGTCCCCGCTGTGTCCTTGGTAAACCAAGAACAAAGTCCATACTGATATCCTCCCAAGGCTTCTCTGGTATAGGCAATGGCTGATACAACCCTGTATTCTGCTTCACTCCTTTCACCATTTGACATACTCTACAACTCTGTACAAACTTCTTCACATCTTGCTACAATTGTGGCCAATAATAATTCTCACCAACCAAAGCAAGGGTTTTATCATGACCAAAATGTCCAGCCAATCCTCTGCTATGCTTCTCCTTGATGAGATTCTCCCTCATAGAACTTCGTGGAATGCACAAATGACTCCCTTTGAATAGCATATCATCCTGGATGATGAAATCCAACCATTTCATCTTGTCTAAAGTAACAGGTTTTGTACAAGCTTTCCAAGCTTCACCAAAATCAGGATCCTCTGGATACAAATTCTTGAGTTCCTTGAACCCAACCACTTCAATATGCATTTCTATCAGCAATAGTTTCCTTCTGCTAAGAGCATCAGCAACCCTATTGGACTTTCCACTCCTGTGTTTCAAAACAAATGTATAACTTTGCAAAAACTCAACCCATTTCAAATGCCTCTGATTCAACTTTCCTTGACTATTCAAATATTGCAAAGCTTGATGATCAGTATACAAAACAAACTCCTTAGGAAGTAGATAGTGTCTCCACTTCTTCAATGCTTGAACTATAGCATAAAATTCCTGATCATAAACAAAATATTTTCTCTTGGCATCATTTAACTTCTCACTAAAATAAGCAATAGGTTTACCTTCTTGGCTCATAACTGCTCCTATTACAGTACCACTAGCATCACAATCTACTTGAAACACCTTATTAAAATTTGGAAGTGCTAAAACAGGTTGTTCTGTAACTTTTTGTTTCAATAATTGAAAACTCTTTTCTGCCCCATTAGTCCACTTAAATTCTTTTCTATCCCCTTTCATTGTTTTAGTCAAGGGTTCACAAATACTGCTAAAATTTCTGATAAACTTTCTGTAAAAGCTAGCTAGACCATGAAAAGATCTTACCTCAGTAGCATTCCTTGGAGTAGGCCATTCAAGGATAGCCTATACCTTCTCTGGGTCCATTTTTAGACCTTCTCCTGAAACTACAAATCCCAAATACACTAACTCTTTCTTCACAAAACTGCACTTCTTCAAATTAATCAACAATTTCTCATCTCTCAAATTCTCAAACACCATACGAATATGCATCATATGCTCATCCAATGTCTTACTAAAGATCAAAATATCATCTAGGTAAACAATGACAAACTTAGCCAGAAATTCTTTCAGAACCTCGTTCATGAGACACATGAAAGTGCTCGGTGCATTGGTTAACCCAAAAGGCATGACTAACCACTCATATAGTCCTTCCTTTGTCTTGAAGGCAGTCTTCCATTGATCTCCTTCTCTGATCTGAATCTGATGATATCCACTCTTTAGATCTATCTTTGAGAAATACACAGCTCCACTCAAACAGTCCATAATATCATCCATTCGTGGCAATGGAAACCTATACTTGATTGTGATCTTATTTATTGCTCTAGAATCTGTACACATCCTCCATTCTCCATTCTTCTTTGGTGCTAATACCGCTGGTACAGCATAGGGACTCAGACTCTCATGGATCAATCCTTTCTGTAAAAGTTCATGTACTTGTCTGTTCAACTCCTCACTTTCTGCAGGTGTCATTCTGTGTGCTGCCTTATTCAGCAAACTCACTCCTAGGATCAAGTCCATCTGATGACTAATCTTCTTGACTGGTGGTAATCCATCAAGCACATTATCGGATACAATATCCTGAAACTCATTCAACAAATCTACAACTTCTATAGGAACATCTTCTACTTCCTCTTTACCAGCTTTTGGAATTAAAGAAAAATATACACGCTCATGCCTCATACCATCTAGAAAATTTCTTCCATCAACAAAAGTTATCCTTACATTACCACATACCTTTTCTTCAGTCTCCTTCAATGGTTTTAGCTTATGTCGAACTCCATCCTTTGTCAGGGAATAGGTATTCGCATGACCATCATGTACAGCACATCTGTCAAACTGCCATGGTCAACCCAACAACATATGACATGCATCCATAGATATGATATCACACAATACCTCATCTTGGTATCCACCAATCTTGAACTTCACCAGGCATTGTTCATTGACCATGACCTTGTGGTCATCCTGTACCCAGGCAATCCGATATGGATGTGGGTGTTTCTGTCTCTTGAGCTTCAACTTTGTCACCATCTCTTCTGACACCAAATTGTCAGTGCTTCCACTATCAATAATCACATCACAAAATTTACCTTCACACTTGCACCTGGTGTGAAATAGGCTCCTCCTTTGCTCAAGTTCATTCTCACCACTCAACAGGACTCTTTTGTTAATCAATGTTTCTCCTCTTTTAGCATCTTCAGAATTTGATGATCTAGCATCTTCATCTACATGTGCAACTCTGGCCTGGCTTTCATTTCTCCTATCTATTCTTCCTTGGCACTGAGGACATTCAAATTTTCTATGACCTTCTTCTCCATAGTGAAAACATGTTCCACGGAAGCCACCTCTTCCAAATCCTTGTCCTCTTCCTCTTCCTCTCTGATCTCTATTACTCTAATCTAGGAAGTGATTGGAATTATTTCCTCACTAATTCTGACTGCTACTGGCCTCATCCTTCTTTTTTGGATCTTCATTTCGGCCACCATATGACCGTCCACCAGATCTTCCACCATGACCTCTTCTATTTTGTCTGCTCTCAAACTTCTTGTTTAGCTTTTCCTCTACTTTTAGGGCAAACTGGTATGCCTCCTCAATACTATTCATTTGAACTAGATTCAACTCCTCCTGAATGCTTGGCCTTAACCCATTAAGGTATCGGGCAACTTTCTCCTTATCAGCTTTTGCATGGCCTGTTCTGATGAGGAGTCGATAGAACTCCTCTGTATACTCCTGAACAGATCTTCCTGCTTGTTTCAAACTTTGCATTTTCTTTAGTAGGTCAAGCTCATAATCAACAGGAATGAACTGTCGCTTCAATTTATCCACCATCCGATCCCATCTTGTGATTTTATCTTTCCCTCTTCTATTTCACTCCAATTGAATTTCTTGCCACCAGATCTTCGCATGACCTTTCAATCTGGCCTTCACAAATTTGACCCTATCAGGATCCTCAACATCTTCGTACTCAAAATATTCCTCACATTCATTGATCCAGTCGATCAATTCCTCTGGGTTAAGGTTTCCAAAAAATGTAGGAACCTCAATCTTAGGTCTTTTCCCAATCTTGGAAATCGCTTGAAAAAGTCTTTCTTCCTCCTGGTTCACAATTTTAGCTTCTCCTTCTTGATATTCTTCTTCGGCTTCATCTTTGCTTTCATCTCTGACATTAATATTTATTCCTCTGTGAATCTCTTCTTGCAATGCTCGCACTTGTCTCTGTAGCTCTCTAACCTCAGGTGTCACAACACCAGCACTTCTGCCACGTTCTCTTCGTGGAGGCATTTTCGCAATGCGCACTAAAACCCTAACCATGATCCTGGTGCAAACTGCCTCATAGTCGGCGATCTATTTACACACTCAAGAACTCCTTCTCTAATACCACTTGATGAAGGGTGCTCCCCTTAATACCACAAACACATAACAGAAATAGAGAAACAACAACAATATGCAAGAATAGAAAATTGGCTTCTTATTATCTCCACAAATGTGGAATTACAAACTTTCAGAATTACAATATGCAAAGCCACATGGGCATTCCCTTACAATATTCTATAGGACAAAGCCTTGAATTATTACCCAGATCTACTACCCAGAACTATTCTGAACTGCCTAAGACAATAATACAACCTTCCTTATATAGGCAATTTTCCACCGCCTGGGAAGGTTCCAGAATTTTAGCCAATAAGGCCAACCAAACTTAGAATTATTTTATTTTACATTTTATTACATCATAGTCGGCTCAAGATAACCTTTGAAACCCGAACAGAAATTTTGAAGAAAATTATTTTCTGCCATTTCAGGTGGCCCAACTTTTGAAGACCATAAGTCATCACTAGTTGACCTGATCGGCTATTATAACCCCATTTTGGAAACACCACAAAGTTCTCTACAGGCTTGACCGGCGCAAGCGCCCGTCACCCAAATTTTCAACCTCATCCGAGGCCTCTAAAGCCTTCAAAACTGAGTTCAAAGTTTCTGTACCCTGCTGCCAATACCAAAAATCTTCAATATCTTCCAATATACACTTGTTTAGGCAATGAAACTTTACTGGCAGACTTATATGACCAAAATGAACCTCCAAGAAAGAAATCAGATCATTCTGAGCACATACAAAAATTACCAAAAATAGTAACTTTTCATAAATAGCAGCTCTGCACAAAATAGCCCTTATTGAATATAAAAACAAATTTTTATTTTTTTTTGGGTAATGCAAGATTGCTCTTACACCCAGGATGCTCCTGCATCAACAGTTCTAGAGGAAGAGATGGGGGAAGAGGCCTAAAAGGAGTGAATTGCATCTAGCAGGACACTTAGCATCTAAGTGCCCTGAAAAGAAGAAGCAAGGGGAAAGGAGAGATAACATAGTCAAGGAAGAAGAGTATCAAGGGAACAATAACCAAGGATCCTATGTACTACCTGAGGAGGGAGAAAACTTGATGCTCAGGAGAACCTTACTGAAGACACCAATCACCCAAGAGCCACCCCAAAGGAAGAATTTTTTCAGATCCTCATGCAAAATTGGAGGTAAGGTATGTAAGTTGGTTATTGATAGTGGTTCTACAGATAATATAATCTCTATTGAAGTAGTAGAGAAGTTGAAACTAAGAAGGGTCCCACACCCCATCCCTCACAAAGTGTCTTGGCTTACTACAAGCCAACAAACTATCCTTGAAGAGTAGGCTTGGGTGCAGTTCCAACTTGAGAAATAAAAGAACAAGGTGATCTATGATATAGTCCCAATGGATGCTTGCCATCTGCTCCTTGGGAGGCCATGACAATATGATGTGGAAGCACACCATGATGGGATACTAAACACCTATTCAATCATGCACAAAGGTGAGAAGGTAACATTCCTGCCCCATTCTGATCATGTTGAAGGTGAATCCAAGTTTCTATTCATAGGTGAAAATGAGTTTGTAAGAACCATTAAGGAGGAAGGAAATCCTTGTTATGCTCTTATTATTTTTCCTAAGAATGATAGGAAGAAGGGAAAGGAAGTCAAAATAGAAACCTTGAGAGGGACTGGCGCCAAGGAAGTGACTGATTTTCTTGATTAGTATAAAGACATTTTGTTTAAGGATTTACCTAGTGAGTTGCCTCCCATCAGAGAGATAAGGCACCACATTGATCTTATCCCTAGAGCTACCTTTCCCAAAAAAGAAAGATATGAGATAATCCTTGAACAAAACAAAGAAATGGCTAGGTAGATACAAGAACTTCTAGACAAAGGGTTGATTAGGAAAAGCTGGAGCCCTTGTGTAGTACCTTCCCTTCTAGCCCCAAGGAAAGAAGGCACATGGATCACCATAGATAAGGTGATATTTAGAGCCATCAATAGGATCACCATAATATATAGGTTCCCCATGCCTAGAATTGAAGACCTATTTGATCATTTAGGGGGCGCAAGATATTTTTCTAAGGTGGACTTGAAGAGTGGATACCACCAAATTAGAATTAGAATTGGTGATGAGTGGAAAACAACATTTAAAACCAATGAAGGCTGGTATGAATGGAGGGTGATTCCCTTCGGGTTTTCTAATGCCCCTACAACATTCATGAGACTCATGAATGAAGTGCTCAAATCATTATTGGGAAAAATTGTCATTGTATATCTAGATGACATCCTTATTTTTAGTAAAAAAAAAGAAGACCATTTAAGGCATCTAGATCTAGTCCTCAAAAGATTACAAGGGGAAGAAATTTTCATCAACTTGGAGAAATGTATAAAGTTCATCAGGAACTTTAGCTAGTTGTGTGCTCCAAGAATGGAGACTATCAAAGGGGGACAAAAGCACAAGTTTGCATGGAGTAAGGAAGCAAAAGAATCCTTTAAAAATCTAAAGCAGAAGGTATTTGATAGACCAGTCTTAGCATTTCCTAATTTTCACAAAGTTTTCACTATAGAATGTGATGCTTCTAGCACTGCAATAGGAGCAATACTAAGCTAGGAATGAAGGCCAATAGCCTTTTTTAGTGAAAAAATGAATGATGCTAAGAGAAATTAATCCTCTTATGACTTGGAACTATATGCACTAGTCCAAGTACTAAAGAAATGAAGACACTATCTCCTACCAAGACAGTTTGTGGTCTAGACAGATAATTAGGCTCTAAGTTTTCTAAATAGTTAGGAAAAATTAGGCCACAAACATATGAAATGGGTTGAATCCATTCAAGCCTTCACCTTCTCCATAAAACACAAGTAAGGGAGTTTCCAACAAGGTCACAGATGCTCTAAGAAGAAGGACCATGACAGTGCAAGAAATTAGCCTCCAAAATGTAGGGATTGAATCTTTGAAGGACATGTACCAGTTTGATGAAGATTTCAAATACATCTATCAAATTTGTTGTGATTTTTCAGAGGAATATCACAATCATTATGTTGATTACCTAATTTAGGATGGGCTCTTGTTCAAGGGACATTAGTTGTGTGTCCCAAAGTGCTCTATGAGGGATAATATAATCAGAGAGAAGCATGCAGGAAGCATGGGAGGACACATTGGCATGGACAAGAACTTGGAGTAGGTCAGGAGGTTCTACCATTGGCCCAAAAATCCCATTGAGGTAAGGAAGTTTGTGGAGTCTTGCACCATATGTTAGAAGGCTAAGGGTACTTCAACCAATGCAGGGTTGTACCAACCATTTCTCATTCCCACTAGACCTCAAGAGAGTTGCAGCATGGACTTTGTCATGGGTCTGCCAAGGACACAAAGGGGATTTGACAACATCTATGTTTTAGTGGATAGGTTTACCAAGATGGCCCATTTCATTCCTTGTAAGAGCAAAAGTGATACAACTCATGTAGCCAACCTATTCTTCAAGGAGATTTTTAGAATCCATGGTCTACCCCAAACAATAATCTATGATAGACATGTAATATTTTTAGGTCACTTTTGGAGGACCTTGTGGAAAAGGTTAGGGACAAATCTTCATTTTAGTTCTTCCTATCATCCCTAAATGGATCAGTAGATTGAAGTTTTCAATAGGTCATTGGGAAACCTATTTAGATGCCTAACCTAGCAATATGGACAAAAATGGGACAATGTTCTTGCCCAAGAAGAATTTACATTCAATGACTCCATTAATAGGAGTATATGTAAGAGTCCATTCCAAGTTGTTTATAGGCAGAGTGCATGAGGTATTCTTGATTTAAAGGATCTTCCTCAAGGATGTCATGTGAGTGCCCATGGTGAAGACTTTACAACCAACATCCAAGAGATGCATGAACAAGTCAAAATAGCACTACAAAGAAGTTCAATGAAGTACAAAGAAAATGCAGACAAAAAGAGAAGAGACTTGTAGTTTCAGATTGGAGATTTGGTGTGGGTATACCTCAAGAAAGAGAGATTGCCAAAAGGAAAACACACAAAGTCGATGATGAGGAAAGTAGGTCCTTGTGAAGTCATCAAGAAACTAGGATTGAATTCCTATGAAGTTTCTTTACCTTTAGATTTGGGGATCTCACCCAGCTTCAAGGTTTGTGACTTAACCCCATACAAAGGCCCATTGGATGTACCTACAAGTATCCAAGATGAAGAGCTCCAACAAGACCTGGCAGAACTTCCATATCATGAGCCAACAAAACTAGACAAGATACTTGACACCAAGATTGTCAAATAGACAAGGAAGAATGTCTATATGAAATATTTGGTTCAGTGGTTGGGGTATCCAAAAGAAGAAGCTGTGTGGATGGATGAAGTAGAAATGAAGAGACTTGGCACAAGTCTTGAAGAACTAGTCTCAAGAGGACTTGAGAATCATTCACCCTGAGAGTATGGTATAGGAGCACCCTCAAAAGACTAAATCAAAGGAAGAGAACTGATGCCAAGAAGACCACAAGTCTTCTTTCAATGTATTCCTAGTTCCTTAGATAATACCAATGTATCCTCATTAGAGTCCTATTGTTCAATCAAGTGATTTTGGGTGGCCATGTAAACCTAAGACACTTAGATTGAAGGGACTAATAAAAGAGGTGTTTAAGGTCAGATTTAGTATTAGTTAGGATTGTAAGGTCTTTATTAGGCCATAAGAAGACTTAGGTGTTCACATTAGGCCTAGGTAGCATAAGGATTAGAAGATATGCAACAAAAAATGAAAAGTTGCACAAAAATTGCAAAGTTGCTAAAAAGTTGCTTTACAACTTTTAGCAACTTGTTAAAAATCTATTACCAATGGTTTTCCTACCTCTCCAACTGATCAAAGTTGGTTCAAATAGTTTGAAGGACCAATTTAGGTGTTATTTTGGTCATACCAATGAGAAAGTGCATGGTGATGTAATAGATTTTAGAAAATCAATAAAATATACCCTATTTTTCTGCAATATTGGACTAAAGCAACAATTATACTACCTGGTACAGATGGTGGATGAAGGGAATTTAATTAGAGAAGTTTCTTATGATTCTCACCTTCATTTTTCAAGTGATTTGAAGTCTTCATCCCACACGGTCTCTATGTTATATGATCTACAAGGTCACTGCCCTAATTCAGGATTGACCTTAGGGTTTTAAGGCTTTTTGTCCATTTCTTGCAAATCAACCATGGAAATGTGATGAAAATTCATGGAATGAAAGAATGGCCTGTTTATATTAATATTCCAAAAGGAGATAATTTTAGATGTAGGGAAGGGTGGAGAAATAGGAAGCCCTAGGTAGGCATCTGTATGTGACTACCTTATAGATAGGTTGTAACAGACCCCATAACTTTTGATGGGTGATGAATAAAATTACAAAACCTTGGAATTAGGATGTCCTAATCTTTCTTAAGAGTCCCCAATTTTCAAAGAGAGGAAACCAATCCATTCAAGGGTAGTTCCTTCTTTAGAGCCCCTAATTAGCCCTATTAGCCCTAGGTATCTTGAGTGTCCTTTGGTGGGATAGCTTCGAAATCAATTCCTATCTTTTACAAAATCAAAAGACCACTGAAAAGGGTGTCCAAATATATCCTTATATTATTTGGTTGTGTGGGAAAGTTTTGAGTAAAATCCAAAATACCCAAGTAGGAGGGCTACAAGGAGATTGGCTAGTTTCCTTGAACTAAATATTGGAGAATACTATAATTTCATTTTGAAATTGTCAAGAAGGAGTTAGGAGGGTGTTTATTTATGCATCAATTTGGCAAGAAGTACTTACCTATAGAGGTCCTATTCATTCCTAGTCATGGTTTGTGGATTCAAACTTGGGGATTGTGGGATTGTCTACTTCACTTGGCTTCTTTTGTAGTGAATTAAAATTTGTGATCCTTCTTGTCCTTATTAATTTTCTAAGTTTTCTTAATGAAACTTATGCTAAGATTATTGTGATGTCCTTATGTCCTTAATCTGCATATTGGTTCAATTGAGTATTCATAGAATTGCTTTGTCATTTGAAGTCTTAATCTGTGTACAGAATTGGATTTTAAGTTGTGGAAGTCCTTTCCCTCCTTTCATTCCAAGTACCTTTTTATTTATGAAAAGTTCAAAGTAGTAGGGTCAAGTTGTGAGTTATAAATTTGTTTTCAATTGTCCTAGTAAGCTTGATTCAAATTGTGGATCTTTATTAATTTGGTGAATCACCTAAGTTCATTTTTTCAGTTATTTCATTTCATGCACTCTCTCCCCTTTTCATGCTAAAGTTATTTTATGATTCAAGGTGATTCAAGGGGAAGCTAGCCCCTAATCTATAGGTCTTCTTTTTGATATGTCACCCACAACCAGAAAGTAGTCCCATGTTTCACAGGATTTCTTGGTTTCACACTTAGCCTTCATGGGTGCAATCCTTAGTGACAACAATTACTCCTTTCCATCCTTTCTTGCTAGCCCCTTTTCTCCTTTCACAATGCCACTCGAGTCCCTTTTTCTTTCCCTTTCACCCTCTTGAGGGGGCCAACCTAACTTTCTTCTCCATATTCTAGGACAACTTTGTTCCCTGTTAATTCTTTACATCATCTATTATTTCAAATGTCATTGAAATAGTGTTATTTTAACACTATCTCGAAGAAGGGAAAAATGTAGACACCTAAATTTGATTACATAATTAGATAATCTTATTTAGTTCTCTTCTAAGACATTGATTTATTAAATATTTAATATTTATTTAATTTATGCCATCCCCCTAGTTAATTAATTTAATTAGTTAACTATAGTCCAATTAATTATCTAAATGGAAACCCATAGCCTGATAATTAACTAAATCTTTGTTCCTCTAATAATTTGAATAGATACATTTCCTTATTTAAATTAATTTCTCAAATACCCCTTTTTATTAAATAAACCTTTTTTAATCAATTAGAGCACATGGCTCCTAACTTTAACCCCTAACCTAACCTATCTCAATCACCTAAATCCTAGTTCCAACCCAACCCAACCCATTCACACATACTAATCCTTCTTAATTAGCTAATGATCCATGATTAGCTAATTTAACCATCCACTCATTCTCTCTCCTACCACCACATCCTCCTAATTCTCCCACTTGCCTTCTAATCCAAGATTAATCAACCACTAAATATTTTCACAATTATAATCCATGAATTAAAATATCCTAACCTAACCCAATTCAACCCTCATGTCACATCCTCACATCTCCCAACCCCCAATACCTCATGTCAACCTTAAATGCTCTTAAATTCCTCTTACACACTCCATATATATCTTACATTCTCATCCCCTCTCACATCTCACAAAATGGTCACATTCCCCCATTATTCCAAACCTCTTTCCTTGTGACAATAATAGGCATTTGAGAAAGCACAATATATGTGCCCTCTCTCAAATGCATCTCCACCTTTCCTTAGGTTTGCATCTTGACCATAAATTTCATCCTCCATTTGCCTATAAATTGAACCCTCTTCTCCTCACAAATCATCCACCATTAGAAGAAAATTTATAATGCTAGTTTGAGCACCAAAAATATCAACATACCATCAAGATACTACACTCCTTCTACAATCTATCCTCATCCATTTTTATTGAAGCTTGAGAAAGCATTGAGAACACATTCCTCATCTTGGACCAAATCTACACAACAAAAGGAGCTTATTTGGGTTGAAAGGTTTTCATGTCAATTTGTTTTTGAGATCCTCTTTTTTGGTCTAAGCTTAAGTGTTTCACTATTTGAGTCTGTTGAATTCTCTAACTTGTCATTGTGTTCTTAGACTTACTATTTTATTGCATACACTACCAACACTATTGCCCAACCTTCTTCATATTCTATGTAGATTTCCTATGATGAAATGTTGAAAGAATAAAATAGCCATGTTGTTAATCATGTGGAGTATGAACCTTTATCTAAACCTCAACCTCCACCTAAACCTCAGCATCAACCTAAATCTCAGCCTCAGCCTCAACCTAAACCTTAGCCTAAACCTCAACCTAAACATAGTAGAGAGCCTTTTATTACCTTTAACCATTTTTAAACCATTAAGGCTTCTAATAGTCCACTTTACATTGTCAATAGGGTTGCTAGGACTCATTCATATGGTTGTCTTGTTGATCCTATATCCACGGTGAATGTTATCACTGAAGAGCATCTCTTTCATAAATATTTACAACATGATTTCTATGATATGATAGATTCTTAGATTTAGACATGTAATGGATTCCTTTATAGACCTCATGGTTCCATATCCTTGCATGTTGAGATTTTTGGTAAAGTGGTGGATAGTAATTTTTTTGTCATCCCTACTTCTGGTCAATTTCAAGTGAAGCTTGATCTCCCTTTTCTGTCTTCCATGAAAACCATTGCTTCTCCTATTCACAAATGAATTAAATTTCCTCATGATGGCTATTAGAATATTTTCCTATCATTGCCAAAATCTTATAAAATGGTCTTCATCCTTGCAAAGCCTTGAAAGTTTCCATGCCCTACTGCAACACAGTTTTGATCAGTGAATAAAATATATGATGTTCTACGGCTTGTGAACTTAGTCAAGGATAGTTCAAGGTGTGTGCAAGCTCCAATTCAGATCGCATGTGCTTAATTGAAAAAACCAAAGAGATATGGCTATTTGAAGGTCTAGAAATTAGGGTTTATCCATGAATAAGGGTTTCCAAATTTTTGTGTAAGTCTACAAAACCCTAGCCAAATCTATTTCTTCATTACATTTTTTCCTGGTCACTTAAGTTCTCTTTCTACACATGCCTTTTCATTTTCCTTTGTTCATGTGTTCTCCAAGTTCTTGGGTGGTTAGTCATTTCATCTAGCAGCTTGGTGAATCTAGTGGTCACATAATCTCTTGATCTTGGTAGTTAGTGGCCTAGCATCAAGTAATCTAGTGGATAGTTCTATTTTCATCACTAGATCTCGTACTAAAGTAGCTAAGTTACTTAACATTAAATGAATAAGAAAGGATTTTTGATGTTGATTTTGATTAATAGTTGGCACATGTTCTCAAAATAAAACTCAAGGTTAGCTAGGCATCCAATGATCCAATGATCAAATCTTTTTCTTATTCTCTAGATATAACCCTGGTTAAGATAGTTATTCAAAGATTATGAGATTTTGTTAGAAAGTAAAGTACACCAAGATAACTAAGAGGGGGGGGGGGGTGAATCATTTTTATCTGATAATTATAACATTTATCAACTTCAATAGCATTTAACCATGTAAGCAATGTAATTACCAAGCATAGAAAGATATTCATACACAATGACACAATAACACAAGATATGTTGACTAGGGAACCTCTTGATTAAAGAGTAAACCCCAGTGGGAATGATGCCCACAAAAGATGAACTAATATGAATATTCCTTGTGAAAGGATGGACTCTGTTAGGAGTCTTATGAAATACATTTAGTACATATGAATCCCTGTTAAAAGATTCTAACCCTATTAGGAGTTATGGAAGACAAAAGGACCCACTGCCCAAATAGCTTCAAGGTAAGATCACTGAACACACTGTCCAAATGACCTTAAGATTATTCAGTAGAATAATATGAAATATGTTACCTCCTCACTGTGCCAAACTACACTCACTGCTACACCACATGTCAATTCTAGATCTCTGTACTTCGCATGTCTTCCTTCACAATTTCACTTTCACAACTTCATTAGCTCTTTTCTTCACCTCATGCATACATTCACATTCAACCATATCATGCTCACACTTATTTCCACATCTTACACATTACAAAAAGGAAAAAAACATTCCTTCCTTTATACCACACTCAAATAATTACAAATGAGTCAGCACACAAATACAAAATAAAAGTTTCCACATGCTACATCAAAATTACACAAAAACTGTCAGCTTCCAAATACAATAAATCTTCACTCATGTGACCTTAAAGTTTGTACTATGAACAATGTCACCATCAATGTGTCTCAAACTTCCCTTTAAATATGCAAAACTAGATTCCATCCTGATTAGGAGCTATCATCCAATTTCCACAAACCGCTACTCAGGAACACTGCCTGAATACTGCTTCCACCAAAATGCTCATAACTTTCATGAATAAATGAATTACTATCTATTCTCTTAACCATAGACATATAACATATCAAAGAGTAAAACCTAAAAATTGCATAGCTCCAACTACAATATCCCATGTGCGCTAATCAAAACATTGTTTGCTTCTCTTCTAGTCTCCAAAAGATCACTGTGTTGACATCAATGACAATCATAGTCATGAATGCACCAATAATTGTTATAGAATAACTGCCAAAATTTAGCATTCATTCGTAATAGATTCTTTAGTTACACAATCTCCAGATGGGCCCAAGTTAAGTCAAAGTTAGCATCAGATCTAGGTGCGGTGGTTAAGTCTAACATTCAATGAATTGGCGACAATGTAATCACATAATCTCATGATCTTGGTGGTGAAGTGCTAAAAATTGTATGAATTGACAAATGTGGTTATCTCCAAGTCACTGAAAGAAGCAGTCAAGTCTTGAAACATTCTAAGATTCAGTGACGACCATTATTGATTGCAAGGATCAACGGTTGGCACTTGTTCTCAAAATCAAACTTAGGGTTAAGAAAATATTTGGCGATCTAGTGAATGTCTTCAGTCACTGGATCACCAGAAAAGAGTTCAGTTAATTCAAGAACTCAGATATTTAGTGGCAATCATGGATGGAAGATAGGATCAATGACCAACATTTAATCTTGAAATTTAACTAGGGTCAAGCCAAAGATTCAGTGCTCCATAGATTTTCCTTGTTTCTCATTCTCATGATCTAACCCTGGACAAGGATAAACTTCAGTGAATTGGAGATGGATTTAGTCATGAGATTACTAGATCGAGCATGGGTTAAAGATGAAGATTAGAAAATTGAACAAGACCATTGATGCAGATGAGATCAGATGGTTGGCGCTTGTTCTCCTAATGAAACCATGAGTTAAGTAAGAATCAAGAGATCATGAGATTTTTTTTTGTCACCTAATCTCCATACTTGACTAAGGTTAAGAGAAATGCTCTGAGATCACAAGATCCTATAGTCATTGGATCACCAAATAAAGATGAGTTAAAGTTAAAAGGCTTGGAGATTTTGTAGTGACCATTGATGCAAATGAGATTGGAGAGATGGCATTTAATCTCATGATTGAACCAAGGTGATTTTATCTAGTGATTCAAAGATAAGGTTGTTCACGTGATCTCTAGATTAAGTCACAGTTAAATAAAGTGTTCAGTGAATTGGAGATCAGATGGTGGTTGCTAGTTCACTGAATGAAATGATGGGTCAAGGAAAGATTATGCAATCACATGAATACTTTGTTCAGGTGATCTCTAGATGAAGCTTGGATTAAGATAAACTTTCAGTGACTGTGCGAAGCCTTCAGTCATGTAATCTCTTAATGACTTAGGGTTAATGCACTTTTTGAGGTTAAGATAAAGACATTGCTAGGTGTGTTAAGGTGTTCATTTCTGATTGGTCACTGAAGGAAAAGAAGATGTGGCTAGATAATTTTTCAAATCTTAAGTGACTATTTCCAATTAATGAGAATTGCCCAATGTGCCAGGAAGGAGATGGATTAATGGTCATGTTTTAAACTAAATCAGTTAGCCATTGTTGCCAAATTTTCAAATTGATTAAGGGTTTTCTATAGAGTTTGATACAGTGAACCAAAAATGATAAGCTAAAACTGATTTTTCTCTTCCAAGGATGGTTACAGGGAGTGCTTTGAAGCCCAAAATAAGATGTTTCAATAGAAGAAAATTTATTATATATTTTTATAGAAAGGAAGGAGTATGAAGTCACAAATGCAAAGGTGACACTTGGCACGGTTTGAACTATTTTTGGAAGTTGTTACAGAAAACTTGGTGCTCAAATTAACGTACACTTTTGAAATTTTGAAACTAAATGCAATCTTTGTGTGCTTTGTGTCCTTTGTCTTATATATGTAATCTTTGATATTTTCCTAAGTGATCTATAGCTTGTGTTGGCACTTCAATTCTTCAGTATGTTAATCTTGTGAAATTTTTATAAAATTGAAGTGTGCATAAGTGTTAAAAGATTGTGATAATTTTGCTAAAGAAAACCCATTAAAAATATTACAAAATTACCTATTTTTCCTCAGTATCCAGTGAGCCCTAACTAAGAGTTAAACCTAAGAAAAACCCTAAATGTATGCCATTTTCAAAAACCCCTAGGTCACTCTCTTCATTTCTATTTGAGAATTACCTTTTGAATCACTTGAGTTCATAGAAAAGCACATGTGTTTATTTTATCATCATGCGGGGGTCATATCTTTATTTTTCCTAAGTCTAAAGGCCTGGTGATATAAATAATATGTCCTAAGTCCTAAATACCTTATCTTTCTAATGTTTCAATGTACTTTGAATCTTGGAATCCTCAGTTGATCAATGGTTGTCATATGTTCTCGTAGAATCTTTTAGCTCTATGCGATCATACGACCAGCTATCATTCTTACTTTATAGCATAGTGTTCCAAGCAAAGTAGGTCCATTGCCATGTATGCACAAATGTTCATCTCTGATTCATTAGTATGGGTAGTGATAAGGGTAGTTCTTGGTGGGACCAGTGTCAAAAGAATCTTCAAAGATGAAAGTAATGAAGGGAATATCTGATGGTTGTTGTATAATCACATAGAATCTTAGAGGTCTATGCGATCATGCGACTAACTTTTGATCTTTCATAAAGCTCAGTGTTATTCTCAAGTGGGACTAGTAACTTGAAGAAAAGATGATAGTGTTTGAAGGCCAATAGTTTGTCATATGGTCGCATGAGCTTCTTTCAAGCTATGTGATCATGCGACTAAGGTTTTGTGTTAACAGTGAAAGTTATAACAGATTGCCACCAATGAAGGGACTCCCATGACAACTTGTTGTATGGTCACATGAGCTTATTTCAAGCTATGTGATCATGTGATAAACCATTGGATTATTTTCCAAGTGAAAATAACTGGTTAGAATTTAAATTGAAGGTGAAGTGGGTGAAAGGTTCAGACAAGTGACAGTTCATCTCCTGGAAAATTAATGGCCAAATCATGTGAAGTAAATTACTAAAATAATTTTTGATTGATTGTGAGTATATCAAAATCTATGCTTCCTCAAAAAACCACAATGAGAAAAAAAATTTCAGAGAGTTTGGCGAACAGAGCTGCGGAGACCAATTGTTGTTTTCTAGATATTTTGAAGAAAAGGTTGGTTATTCTTGCACTTACTTATTTTGATAAGAAGTATTACTTTGCTACTGTGTTCTTTTTCACCCAATATACTTAAGCTATAAGCCCTAGAAATGCCACCTAGGAAGGAGCTTTCTGGTAAAACCGATTATCTTAAGAGGGGTTTGCATGAAGACTTATTACAAATTTTTCCTAGGTCAACAGTAAATTTGGTAGAGGTCAAACAACTAACACCAAAGGAGCCTAGGGTAAAAGTGGTAGATGGATTGTATGATATAGGAAATCATATCAAGGATGCTAAGATTGGGTTTCTTAATGAAAGTGGCACTTTTGACTTCACTGGGCTGACATTATTTAGAGTAGGCTTCAGCCAGAGAAACACCCCTATTCCCAACTGTAATGTATGGGAAAATGACTTAGGAAAGATTGTGGTACCTAGTGTCTTCTTAGATGTAGACCTGATGATTGAAGTTGCAAAAAACTATGACCCTATTACTAAAGAGATTAGGGGTGTTAAAGGGAAAAAGTTATTGACAATCTCTGCTGAGGAAATCAAAATAGTTTTTAGACTAAGTGACCCCTCACCTAACCTGGAACCAATTGATTTTAAAGAATTAAGAGAGGTATATGATGCATAGGGATATCTCCTTAGAATTGGTCCTATAAAAGACTTCTACACTCAAATTGGAAACATGATTGTTACAGGACTAGGTGCACAGGAGCCATTCAAAATAGAGTATTTTGATGTACTGGGAAGAGGTGCCTATTGGTCACTATGTTAGGTTTTTGGGGAAGATGCTAATGAGAAAATGCCATAGCACCTAATGTATATGATGATCTAGATATTACATCCACATCTGTCAATTACTTTTGATTATGCCCCCTTCATTGCTAACTTAATCCATGATGGACTAATGGGGATTCAAAAGAATAAAGTTGATAAACCCTTTTGCTAGTACTCTTTTATGATGTACATGTTTTTGTTCAAGGGTGTTGATTATTTTGCAAAAGAAATGGAATTATCCAAATAGAGAGGTGGAGAGGACATGCATGTTCAGCTATGGAATTCAAATATGACATGGGACATAAATGATAGTAGTTATATAGGGTTTAACAAGTGTTTTGTAGCAAGATTGAGACTATTCTTTGTTCATAATAGCTCTAGAGTCCTGGTCACCTTGACCGAAATTGTTAGACCACAACAATTTGCAATGGACCTCAACATAGTGCACAATTGGGGTGATTTTATTTTCTATCCTTATTCAACTGTCATTAGATTGTATAGTTTCAAGGGGACTCCTTTTATTTTTCCTTTCCAAGTTCCCATCAAGATTGGCATTGTAGAATTTTTTAGACAATTAGGAGATATTGAGAAGAATAGTATTGCTAAGGGCAGAGGAACTTTGTTCCCAAATATTACCATTGCTCACTAGTTTATAATCAAAAAAGGTGGAAGGCTTCACATGCACAAAATCCTAGAACCATATCATTTGACAACCACAATTGTTCGAACAATAGACCTAGAGGGTTTCTATAATGAATTATTCAGAAAGAGTGTCAGATGTTCAACAATAAACCACATTTTTAATTTTCTTGAAGATATTATTAGAAATACCCCAAGGTTACAAGACCAAGCAATCAGAAAGGAAAAGTGGTTAGTGTACAAGAAAACATGGGATTTTATTCGGCAGTTTGATCCCCAATATGATCCTATAGGCAGTATAAATCCTATGGGAAAGAGGATAGATACTCTCATGAATTGTTTTCAAGAAATTTTTAAGACTCTAGAGGAGAAGACGAAAAAGGCCATGGAGGACAACTCTGAGAAGGCTAAATCAGTATTGGGAAAAGGTGCATTTGCAAAGGTGTTGCCTCCTGGAAAATATATGTTGCAAGAAAGGACTGGTTATGGTGTAATAATCCCTGAGTTTGACTTCAAGAAGCAACAAAAGAAAAGAGAAGATCTCCCTTCTACATCAAAGCAGGCGGGGAGGAAAAAGGAGGTTGAAGAAATTACAAATGTACCACAAGACTAGCCAAGTGAAGACATCCTTGATTTTTCACCTCCCACTAAGAAACAAAGGATAGAAGAGAGGCCTCATGATTCAAAGGAAGTATATTCTCCTTCACAGCCACCCTTGAATGTTAGAGATGATCAGGAGATCATAGAGTAGGTTCAACAAATGGGATCTTAGGGTCAAATATTTATGACTCAAGATGAAATAAATGAGGGAATTCTAGAGCAACCAGAGAATCCTGAGTTAGGCTTAACAATGGGACAAATTGCAGGGATTGAATTGGACCCTATCGTCAAATAGGCATGTGAAGAATTTATGGCTGATGATGCATTTGTGAAGACCCGGGCCCTTTTACAATTTTTATGGAAAATGAACATGAGTAAATTTGAGGAAGCTTATGAGAAGAAGCACAAGGAGAATCCTGATAAGGATCTTAAAAATATTGAAGATGAAATTAGGAAAGAGATGACAGATAGCTTTGAAGGGACTACTCCATAATAGGGGAGAGAATTGGTAAAGAATGTAGGAGTACTTGTTCTCCCTGAATGGGACATAGCTGATGCAATAGTCCTTGATGCAACTACACCTATGTACATACCAAGGAAGAGGCAGAACAGGCTATCAAAGGAGTTGCTTTTAGTAATGACCACCAAGCATTGGTCATGTGGTCACTAAAGAAGGATAAGAAAAACAAAGGAAAGCAAATAATTAAGGGTAGTCTCTCTGGTGGTCTCATAGTCAAGAGGTTTTTGGACACCTCAGCACTAGAAGCATCAAGTATGGTGATAGCCACAGCTCACCTTGTAGAAAAGGTGGTAGAAAGGGTATCAAAGGGGAAGGAGGAACTCACAAGAAAATTCGAGGAAATGCTAAGGGCGTATGCAAATTTGAAACAAGGATTGTTTGAGAAGGATAAAACAATTGCAAATTTGAAGAAAAGGTTGGGGAAGGAAAGCTCAATCCAAGCACCACACCAATTACAATTTCCTTCTTCTACTACTGGTCCTTTTTCCTCAAGCCCCATTATTGAGTTTCCCATGTCTCCTTTTCCCCCTTCCATGAACAGTGAGGATGTAGAACAGAGAGAACAACATAAATTTGAAAAGAAAGTAAAGGACACCATTCAAAATTTTGTTTGAAAGGTAACACCCAGTGAGGTTTATAAATGTGTAGAGCAGTTATCTAACATTTTGCTTTCTTTTAGAAAAGAAGAAGACATAGTAGGCAAAATTTTGGATAAGTGGGTGCCTAGGGAAAATGTTTTAAAGACATGCCTTGTTTCAATTAAGGATCATAGTATTGTGTATCCCCAATTGGCAAATACTTATAAAATTATCAAATCCTTTCTTGATTTTGAAGTAATTAGGGAGGAAATAAAAAGAAAAGTAACTTTCTTAAGAGTGAGATATCTTCAGAATGATTTTCAAATATTCCTGGGTCTTGTCAAAGCAGATGGAACTATAAAAGAGAGGGAAAATTGGTTGGAACAAATAGAATATGGGATCTCAACCAAGATAGATGTTGCTTTAGGCACTAAGGATACTCTTCCCTTCGTACAGATAGTTGAAATGTTATAGGATGCCAGGATGCATTTTATTAAAGTGATAACTAAAGTGCATCAATTGTTCACTAGCTGGAACAAGATTCTACCAAATAGGGATGAGATTTTGGCATTTAATTGGCCTAATGAAGATACTTTTGCAGCTTGGGAAGTAGCATCCTTGTCAGAGGTAAATAGAGAAGAAGAAACATCTTATGAGGAGGCAACAGATGTCAATGCCCCAACTCCATAAAAGAAGCAAGCATGGATATAACACCTGGCAGAAGTTGAACTGCCCTTGGGAATTGTTACAAGATTTTGGTGCTCATCTTAACAATTCATTTGGAGAATTTGTAACAAGAAAGTCTCTATTTTAAATTTTTGTCCTATATGAGAACTCCTTTCTTGTCTTTTCTAGAAAGATCTGAAGCTTATTTGCAATCCTTATTTTTCTATAAAAGGATTACTAGGATCAGTGAAAGAGGACAGCGAACTTGAACAATTTAACTGATAAGTTTCTTGAGTCTGGGATATCATAGACTATTTTTAGGCATATTTCTATAGAAGAGCAATATTTTTGGTTCAAGTTAATTTCAAAAGGTTATACTATAAAGCATTTTGTAAGCATGATATTAATATAGCATTTGAATGAAATCTAAGATTTATATCTCTCCTTGAGTATCTTTGTTTCAGTTATGAATTGTTCCAATTCATTGCATGGATAATCTTTGTGTATGTGTTTATATTTCTCAGCTCTGATTTGAGATTAGATTAAATAAGCTTTGAATATGACATAAATTATTTGAAGTTTTTCTTAAGGATGCATCAGTAAGTAGTGTGAATCTAGGAACCTTTGATAAAATCCACCACAAGGTGATTAGTATTTTCAAAGGGTAAAGATAATTCAAAGTTCAATATATTTTTCATGTATTACAATCTTACAGTGGAAGTATTGCCCAATGAATAAGACACTGGCCAGCAATGGAGTTTTCTTATAGAGAGCAGTGTTAGAAAAGGTTTTATTGGTTTTTCCATCTTTGATTATAAAATTGTCAAAATTCTTTGGAATACAGTGATTTGTAGGGCAGTTTACTACTTAGTGATAGTGAAAGATTTATAGATGAATGGTTATCATTTAGATTTCTTTTATCATTTATCTATTGTATTTAAATCCAGTCAGTGATTATTGATTTAAGTTTTGTTACTGGATTAGGAGTACCCTCCTTGGTTTTGCAGAGCCAGAAGTGCAGAGGGTTGTTTGTCCCTATAGTTGGTCCAATCATCTTTAGAGCACCATCTTTGGATCTAACCCATCCTCAAAATCTGTAGATGTATTGGTTGCCTGTTAGAGCATAAAATCCCATTTTGGGAAACCAACAAAATGGTGACTCTACTGGGGAGTAGGGATTGAAATACTATGATAAATTTGAATTTTAGATCTCTAGTATTATAAATTTGAATATCAAATAATGCAGGTACAATTTGAGCTAGACTCTTGGCCTTCTTATTAGTTAGAACTAGTAAAGTACCATTGGAAAATAGAGGAATATTTGCAAGCTTTAGATTAGATCAGAACCTAAAAATCTCATTTAGCTTTGCATCTATTTATAGTAATGTTTGTTTTGATTACTTACCAAGTATGGAATACTTTGATCTACTAAGTGTGTGAAGATATTTCCCAACTTGTGTTGGTGGCGACTCTGAAAGTCTCTGCAGTAGTGCTGAGTAAAGATAATAAGAAAATAAGAAATTGTTTCACATACTTGCAATTATGAGTCAAAGAAATACTAGGGCTTGGAGTAAGAACCATCCAGAAAGTATATTAGAAGGTGAACTTCCAAGCTCTTCTAGGACTTTTTTACCTAGAAGAAATCATAATAGTGGTGATATGTCTCAGACATGGAAAAAAAAGAAAATATGAAAATAAATCACCAACTCATTCATGACCAAGAAGAAAATACCTCTGAGTATGAAGAGGTAGTTGATTTGGGTTTAGGAGCATATGAGGATTTTTATTTTCATAAAAATGATGAAGTTCATCATAAGAAAAAGATGAACCCAGATGTAGAATCTCAAAAGGAAATCAGAAGGTCAAGAAGTAAGAGCAGGGGCCTAGAAGGAAGAAATGATCCCCCAACTCAGGGACCTTCTCCTTCTGAAAGTCCTAAAAATCCTAGAAATCAGCAAGGAGATTCTATGTCTGAAAATTCACCATTTGACACTACTCTTCTAGATTCAGAGGATATTTTTTAAGAAGTCTATAATTTAGAAAAAAAGTATCCAGGAACAAATTGCAATTAGGAAGGAAAGAGAAGTTGAAAAGGAAACTGAAATAAGACAGGCCCAAATTAGGGTAGATCAGCTCAAAAGATAGTTGATGACCTTGAAGGCCATAAATTTTATAGAAGCCCCCAAGGAGGTTGGTGAACAACCTATTATCCGACCCACTGCTGAAGTTAGGAAGCCTAAGGATAAAGGAAAATAGATTTCAAAAGGGATCACAATAAATGAGCCTAAAAATGAGAATACCCAAATAGATCCTTTGTCCAAATTGGAAAATGATTTAGAAAGGGCTAGAAGAGAACAAGAGGTTATTGTTAAAGAATTAGAGAAGGCAGAAATTGTGGCTGCTACCTTGGAAATGAAAAAGAAAGTTGATTTTCTTAGACCATCTTTTAATCCTTCAATTCCAACTAACCATGCGACAACATATAATGTTAATGTTGGAAATTCTGCTACTCAAGCTACCATTGTCACACCAGTGACTATTGCAAATGCAGAAAATAACAAAGCTTCCACCTCTCAAACAAATGCTTCATTACAAAGAGGAACAGTTCACATTGAAAGGTACATACAGCTTCTCTTTAACAATATTGTTGGTTATCCTAATTTGATTCCTGCAAAGATTAGAGAGAAATTACCTAAGTTTACTGGAAATAATGTTGTTTCTTGTGAAGAACATCTAAAGAACTTTATTGATATGATTGATGACTATGAAATAGAATATGAAGATGTCATCATGAAATTGTTTGTTCAATCTTAAACTGAAGATGCAAGAGACTAGTTTAGGGGGCTCCCTTATGATTGTATTGGTTCTTGGGATGATTTTATAAGTTGTTTTAAAGATCAGTATAGTGATAAAACTAATGAAGGTTTTATGTTGAATGAATTCAATAATATAAAGAAAAACTAGAATGAGGAAGTCCTAGAATTCAATGTGAGGTTTCAGAAGGCAATGCACAAACTCTTCCAAGTCATGAGATTGGATGAAAAGGTATGTCTAGCAACATATCTAAATGCTTTTGATGCCAAGATGGGATACCTTCTTAGGGATAAGAACCTTAGGACTATCAGAGAAGCTCAAAGATTTTTGATAAACATTGAGAGCAATAGAAGGGTATCTGGAAAATTAGGAAGAAGAGAAGATCCTAAGGCCCCTAGGTTTGGAAAGAAAGAAGTTGATAAGACTGGTAATGTGAAACCTAGGGAGGATGATAACCTCAAGCAGATCCTAAATGCCTTAAAGGATCTGAAACTAGGGGAAAGTAAAAATAAGTTTCAAGGAAATGATAGACCTCCTCCAAATAATTTCAATAGCCAGCCTAGGATGCAGAACTATCCTTACAATACATAGTGGAAGGATGGAAAGCCTATTGTCCCAGAAAAGAAGGATATGAGGCCAAATGATAAAACCCCTAACCCTTTGAAAAATCATTCAATCAATATGACTGGTGAAATTCCATGGTGCACTGTGTGCCAATCCCCTCATGATTCAGATTATTGTGTGATTTCTCAAAATATGTCTAAAAGTATTCAATAAGAAGAGGAAGATGAATCATATGATGACAGAGGTTGTGGAATGACCTTTGCTAAATTTGTTGAAGAGGTTGACTCTAATGAAGAAAATGAAAATCAGGATGTAAATCATTCTCAGAATAGAGGAGAGGCTTACCATCAACAAGTTTTTTCTGATGAAGAAGAGGAAGAAATTGAAGATATAAATAACAACTCTAAACAAGTTGAAGAACTTGTTGTATTAAGAAGACCCTCTGATGAAGAGATAGCCTAGATCACTGCTGATATGGTGACATAGGCTAAGAGTAATTATGTCCTTAGAAATAGGACTATTGACAAAACATTTGGTAAACTAGTAGGGGTTTTTATTAAAAAGGATAAAGAAGATGCAAAGTAGTCTGCCACAAAAAATAAGGCTGTTGATGATGCCAAGAAATTAAAGCAAAAGGCCACTGAAAATCCTACTAAACCAATCAAGGTTTTTAAGATCAAGGCTAAAACTCCAATGGCTACTACCCCAATTTCCCAACCTAAAAATAAATCAAAGGATAAAGAACAATTGGGTACAACCATGCAACCTGAAGTCAAGGATACCCCAAAAGGCAATATAGACTTATCTATTTTAAATTATGCACCTATTGACATGAATCAGTTGTTATCTCAGATCATAGTAAAAGTACCTTTATTGGAGATGATGAGGATAAATGAACACAAAGAGAAAGCCCTCACATGGATAAATGGTGTTCAAACCACAGACATCCAGGAACCAGTGAATATTAGAATGAAGGGTCAAGATCCAACTAAAAAGGACATTGAAGAAATTATTTCAAAAATTCCTCAGATCTATTTGGACACTAATGTTGTGAATACCTCTATGAGAGTTGTTGATCATTTTTTCCTGACATTGGTCATAAATGATAAAATGTTGAAAAATTGCATGATTGACTTAGGAGCCTCAAATACTATCATGCCTACTAAAATTATGAGATCAATGGGATTGTAGGTTCATACTCCTCATGGGAGATGCTAGGCAATGGACTCTAATGAGGTACCAGTAATTGGAACAATAAAAGCCTTACCTTATATGCTTGCTGCTTGTCTTGAGAAACAGCTGACTATTGTGTGCTAAAATATTGTCACACTTCTATGAATCCTTACATGCAAGAAAACTCAAGAATGAGCCCTCACAAATTGATCCATAGCTCTCTATGCATGGAGTTGCAAGATTTGTAAAATTGCTCTTAGCTAGAGCTATAAACTCATGACCTTGCTAGTCAACCACACAATAAGAGATTCCAAATGAATGCAATGCTATGCAAATCTATATGAGAATGCAAATTAATCTTATGAGAATGAAGATGCAATTAAGCTTTGAAAATGGAAATGAAAGAGTTACAAACCCTCTAATTAAACTATGTGAGATTAATCTAAAACATGAAAGGAAATGATACCATGATGATGCAACTATGATGCAAGCTAAGATGTGATGTAGATGCAAGATGAATGCCAATGATGCTCCAAATCTTCAAAACTTGATGCAAGAATATCTCCAAAAGCTTCAAGATGACCTAGAAAACCTGTAGCATAATAATTCAAGTATCTATGGTGTGTGCAAATGAGGAAGAGAGTTCTTCTTTTATAGGAGGTGAAAAATCAATGGACCATGTAGATTAAGAGGTAAAAGATTTAATCAACGGTGGAGAAAAAAAGAAGCTTGATCCTTGTGCACAAATATCCTCCAATAAGAAAATTAGAAGCATTTACTTTATGTTGAGCATTTAATTTATGTCCATGTGAGACAAAAAGTGCTTTTCTTTTATTTTTTATTTTATTTTTCTTTATAAATAAGAATTAAATGCTTTATTTGTGCAACATAGGATAAGAAGAAAAGTGGGGATTTTTTATTTAAATAAAAGGGGAGGAAATTCCTTTTAATTAAATAAAGGCTTAGAATAAAGTGATTTTATTATTTAATTAAAAGAGATTTTTAATTAATTAAAAGAGAGCATGTTCTCTTAATTAAATAAGATTTTTATTTTTATTTTTTCTTTTAAATTAAATAAGGCTCAAACCTTAGGAAATATTGAATTGATTATGATTTGATCAAGGAAATTGATATAATTGATATTTGAAAATATTGATTCAAGGATTTGATAAATTGCTGAATGGGGGCCTAAAGTCTAGGCAACCATTTTAGGGTGCATACATTTGCCCCTCTTTGACTAATGTGTGATCGATCTGGGAACACATGCAATCAAAGAAGAATTAAAATATGAGATCGATTTGGGATCACAAAACAACCCAGATGTGTGTTCATTTTGGGAACACATCAGGACAAAGATAAGCAAAAGACCAGACCAACACCATCGCTACTAGGTGAAAATCAAGCCTTAGACAAAACTATCACCGTCACTGCTAGGCAATAATTAAATCTGAAAAATAGGAGATAAAAATCAAAAGACAAAATCACCACCGTCGCTGCTAGGTGATAATCAATTCTAAAAATAAGAATCTCAAGCTGAGCTGAATGATAAAGCTGAATCAAAGATTAAAGCTGATAGGTACTGCCCCCTCGGAATCAAAATTGAAATCAGGTAGAGGAGAACAACAAATTGATAAACTTGATCAAGTCACAATAAATCATAATCGAAGGATGGAGCATGATAAGATAACCATCAAATAGTGAAGACATGCCCCAGGTTGACTAGGTTTGACTGGGAAAGATATAGGATAAAGATTAAGTCAAACCTCAGAGAGAGGAAGAGAAAGAGGTGAATGAAAGACTAGAAGTTTGGAAGACATGGAAAGGCAGAAATTCCATCAAAGATTGAAGAATTGTGCTTCAAATGGTCAGTCAATGCGACTCAAATTTTGGTTTCAAGTCCGAAATAGATAGAAAATGATGTGACATGAAAGATCAAAAATGAAAGATATGATCAAGAAGAACTAGAAAAATGAGCACAGTTGACCAACTAGTCCATAGATGATAAAAAGGAGAGCTCTCTCCATATGCAAGATGCAAAAAATAAACTATGATGAACCTAAGAATGCAAGCTACTATGAAAGTGGTTGACTTGCAAGGTCACAATGCTTATAGACATCTAATTATCATCATCGAGCGTTATTAGTAGCATCGCAAGATCATACAATGCACACTAGCATAACTATGTGGATATGAATTTGATCTTTATTAGATAGACATGTGAAAAGCCCACCTAGGCATCAAAGACATGGAGGTCAAGATGACTAATGCAATGAGATTACCTAAATTTGATATGGAAAGATTATGCTTGTATCAAGACACATGAAAGTTAGGATAACTAGAAGCATGCACTCGCAAAACAGTCAAGGATAATACCTTGTCAATCCATAGTGTCAAGTAAGACTAGTATAAATGCTCATGATAGGTAGGACCAACAAAATATACCCAAAAGCAGATAAAGAAATAAAACATGTTCTCATTCCCTCAGTCTTCTAGCTATGCATCATCGAAAACTTCTCAGGGAGAGGCCACTCATCAAAGAAATTCTCATAGACAGCACACAAAGAAAAGTAAAGTCACCATATCTCAAGTGAATTGATTGTTTAAGTGTGTGTGTGTTGGTCATAGAGTCAAACTTTGGTTATCACATCTGCAAATGAGAAATATCGCATCATAATTAGACTATTGGGTAAGACATCTAATAAGTGTTAAGAAACACTCGACGCAAGGGTAGTGTTGAAAAACATAGTTTGGGGTGGTGTTGAAAAACACCTCTTGTGAAATGCTCCAAGAGACAAATGCACCTAAAGGATCAATGCTAACAGGTATGCCCCTTAGACAAAGACAAAGACCAATTCCAGACCAAGGAAAATAAGGTCAAGGCATGATGGAAAGTGGCTAAGTGTCGAGGATGCATGCTAACAAATAGGGGTGCAAAGGCCTCAAGTAGCACCTGTTTCCAGGTTTTCACCACTTGGAGATTTATTGCAATTTTTTCTCTTTTTCTTTTTCTTTTTTTTTTTTTCTACCAAGGCGCCTGTTTCCAGGTTTTCACCAAGGCACTTTTTCTTTTTTCTTTTTTTTTTGAATTTTTAAATTTTTTGGAAGAAAGCAAGCTTTTCAAATAATGCTCCTTGAAAGGATAAACCATAATATGCCAAGGATTCAAAATGATATGCTCAAAGATGCTAATAGGGAAAGGGAGATGGAAGAGAAAAATGGAGGATAAGGCTTTATGTAAAGCAAGTGAGGTTGGAAGATAAGAGGAATAGACAAATGAGAAAAAATGATAGAAGGTAGAAGGATAATGAATGGAAGGATTGTGAAAGAGAAGATGGAAAGGAAGGCAAGATCAATATCAACACACACCTTGAAGGGTGGCGAGAAGGTGGAGGAAACTTGAATGAAGGAATTCGTGAAGGAATATGGCAAATATTTAGCAGAGGTTGCAGTTTAGGCGCATGAAATGGAAGAATATTTTTGGAAGAAGATGAAGTGGAAGCCTTTGGAAGCTTGAATGTCAACTTCACATTTTTCTCAACATTAGAATCTTTCAAGAGAGATTTTGGAATCCATATAGCCTTAGGCTTTCCATTTCCTTTTGATGATTTAGAGAGAATATCTTGAATGATAGATTTTGGAACCCATACTTGTCTTGTAGTTTTCTTCTTAGATATCTCTTTAGACTTTATGCCTCTATGTCAATTAGAGGAGACATGGTGATCTTCTTTTTTTGATGGATTCTTGTATTACTCTTTTTTCTTGTATTGAACATTCAAGTTACTTCCAAAAGACTTGAGAATTGTGGAAGAAGAAGGAAAATATGACTAGTTTAGATGGGTGGGTGGATGAAAAGGATTCAAGGGTATGCATCTATGTTGATCTTGAGGAAAGATAGGAGATGGAGGGATGTAAGGACCCAAGATGGATGATGAATTAGGAGAATTAGGAAGGGAAAGTGAAGGGACATAAGGGCCCAAGATGGAAGGAAGACATGAATCCCTTAGTAGTGCTGGAGGAGGTCCAAGGATGGATGTGGAAGATGCAAAAGGATAATCAATAAGTTCATCAGCATCTATATGACAACCAAGCATATCAGCATCTTTAGAGTGAGCATTAGAATTTTCAATAGGATCTTGCACATCTTGAATAAGAGCACCTTCTTTGATAGGATTGTTCGTAGCTTGCAAAGATTTAGGAAGAGTAGAAAGTGGAAGTGAACATGGAGTGGTAGAACAAGAAGGTGGAAGACTTTGATCTTGACAAGTTGCTTTGGATAGCGTAAGCGTATCATTTTTCTTTGGATTTTCAATAGGCTTAACATTGGAAGTAACAACACCATTTTTAATAACCTTAATGAAAGTATCATCTTTGGAAAGCGCAAGTGTGGTAAGGTTATTTTGATTATCAATAAGCTCAACGGTGTAAGTAGTAACTTGATCTTGCTTAGGAGATGGTGGAATGAATGCAGAAGAGTGTAGAGGATCAAAAGAATCATGAAATGGAGGAGATACATCATTAAGAGAATTGGATGACATGGAAGGTTCTTGATCTTGATCTTTTTTTATATTCTTTTCTTCATCATTTTTAGAGTCCTCTTGCAATGGAGCCACTTCTAAGGACAAGGAAGTAGGTTGGATTTGTATGGAAGACTTTGGAGGATATGGTGAAGGACTAGCTGAAGTAGGCATTGTAACATATAAAGACTTAGGCTCTTTAGGTTTAGCATTATTGAAAGTATTTGAAGCCAAGTGAAGGTTAGCTTGAGTTTCTTTAAGAGATAGCCCTTGAGAATAATTATAGGGAACCGCATGAAAAATCTTAGGATCTTTGTTGGATGAAGGATTTGTGATAGATTTGGAAGACTCAGAAGCTTTAGGAAATGTATGAGTATTGGAGGAAGTAGGGGATGGAAGGGAACCATCACAAGATAAAGGTTCAACATTAATATGATCTTGTTTGAGAGTACAATCTTTATTTTTACCATAAATGTTCTTAGAGGAAGGATTCTTATAATATTTACATTTCAAATCAGCACGGTGCATTTTATATTCCTCAACAGTAGTAGCTGGATTATAATCAAGGTATTGTTCACAAAAATCATCAAAATTTCTTTCAAAATCTAAATCATATGGATCACCATCATGATCTTTCCAATATGAGGACCCATTTCCAGTAAGCACAAGGACACGACTAGGAGGACTCTTAGGAATAGAGGTGTCATAGGTATCACTACATTGTCCATCCTCATAGTCATCATAGTCATCATAGGTGGGTGCGTCACTCTTTATGGAAGAGGCATCATAAGGAATATCACATTGCTCTTTATGGTATGTCTTCTGAAGAGAAGTAAGACTCTTTGAAGAAGTAGAAGAAGAATGAGATTCTGAAGAAGAGGAAGGTGAAGACCTAGTGGAAGAAAAATACTTGGATGATGAGGAATTTGAATGATGTTTAGAAGAGTCATGATAAGATTTGGAAGATGAAGAATGTGAATAGTGTTTAGAAGAATCATGATAAGACTTAGAAGATGAAGAATGAGAATGATGTCTGGAAGAGTCATGATAAGACTTGGAAGGTGAAGAAGAATGAGAAGATTTAGATGATGAAGAATGTTTGGAAGAAGAAGATCGTGATATGATCATGTTTATGATTCTAGCAAAGGCATCTAATTTAATCATCTTTTCTTTTATTTTTGCTTTAAATTCATCACTCATGAAAATTTTGGAGGAACAACACTTTTCAAATATGTCAATGAGCTCAAGATCATCTATTCTTAATAAAGGTTCCAAAACTAGATAGTCAAGATTCATGGTTATAGAAGAGGAGGAATCAAGCATGGAAGAAATGAATAGATGAATAGAAGAAGGTAGACTAGATAGTAAGAGGAAAAAAAAATCAAGAAGAAGAAGAAGAATTTCCCATGGGAATAGAAGACTTTAGAAGAACATGAGAAATGGAGAAGAAAAAAAAGACTAAGAGTCATCTTGTGCAATTGATACCATAATGTTCATTGAGATGTTGAGCAACATGACAACACTTAGGATTTGAGATCTAGACTGACCAAGGAAGACCAAGCTTCTAAGGAGAACTCACTACAACAGGATGGAACTCAGTTTCAATAATCCAAATAGATCTTTCAAAAGATTTCACAATGATGATCAAGCACATAGAACAGCAACCAGGGAGTTCAAGCAAATAGTCTTCAAGCAATGAACAAGGGAGAAAGCAACCTTGCGCATGAATAGAGATAGTGACTTAGTATGCTACTCCTTAAAGATTCTACTTGTGTATGTTCTTGAAAATGTTTTAGCAGGCACTTAGAACACAACAACACCTTAACAAGCTATCTACAAGGATATACGTGGCTTTCTAAAAGGAGTCCTCGATATACACAAGGTACCTGAGGCCCAAATCCGTAGATGAGAAGAATCCAAAATCACACAGTCGGGGGGAGACGGTAACCCAAATCTCCTCCTTCACTTCTCAAAGGTATAAAGTTCTTTGAGGCTTAGCCAAGAGTGATATCAAACTCAATTCTCAAGAGAGGTTTCTTTGGATTCACCTCCTGATATTTATACTCCACCAGAACACAAGAGTTAAGGTCATCCCTTGAGGTGGTGTGTCCCCAAGCAGGCCTTCTAAGAATAAAAGCTAAGGAATTCACTATCAAAAGTATTTAGAGCATTAAAGGTGGAACACTTAACTCTTTAAGTAAATGTGAAGTGAGTCCAAAAGTGGAACATTTAACCCTTTAAGATATTGTGAAGCGAGTCCAAAAGTGGAACATTTAACCCTTCAAGAGAATGTGAAGTGAGTCCAAAAAAGTGGAACACTTAACCCTTCACACAAACTCAAAGTGAGTCCAAAAGTGGAACATTTAACTCCTCACATCAACTCAAAGTGAGTCCACACCTTAGAAAACAAGTGAGTTTCAAAAAGCACAAAAGGGTTGCCTAGTGGAGCAATTAACACTTCTTTCCTGTAGACCCCTCCCCTTTAATGTGGCACTGATCTTGCAACCATGGGGTGGAAATGAGGGGCCAGTGGATTAGCGAGTCTAATAACCCAAGATAGCAATCTAGATCAATCATAAGTAATCTAAAGTTGCTTATCAATACTACTCACAAATGACAAAAGGTTGAATCAATGAAATATTTAACTTTCCAAGCAAACATAGAGTGAGTCCACAAAGTGGTGCATTTAACTCCCTATGTAAACAAGGAATGAATCCATGCCTTCAATCACTCAATGAGATATTTGATATTGGAACCAAGAATTACTTAAGATTTAAACACAAACATTCACTTACACAAACTTGTATGAAAGCAAATCTATGTTCATTCATTTCTCATTAAAAGCATCAATTGAAATGTGTTCTATGAAAGCATGTAAACACTCAAGCCAAACACATGAGAGGTTCAATTTTAATTCTAAAATCTAAATGTTTTAGAGATGGAACAAAGTACCTCAAGTCCAACGCTTTGTTTTAAACATTTTCCATGAAAGCAAGAGCACCTTCAAATGAACAAGACAAGAAAACAAGCAAACAAGATATGCAATGTATATCCAACTTATGCAAACCCTAGGGTTAGATCTAAAAATCAATTGTTAGGAGCAATGATAACTAGAAAATAATTCAAATGATAACTCATATCATGCATTGAACAATGAAAAATAAGTGCATACCCATCACAAAATTTTATTTTTTTTGCATTTGACCTAGTCAACAAGATCTGATTTTTACCATATGAATTTGGACACCAAACCCAAAATTAAAAAAAGAGACCTCTATCAAAAAATAGAGAGCTTTCCAAAAATGTAAAAATTTTAGAAAAATCTTTTCATTTGTGCCCTAGAGACCCATTTTATCAAAATATATTAGTTTTTATAAATTGACCAAATGAGCTATAATATGATTTCTAAATTAAAAACACATTGAATGGACCCCCTGTATAATTTTAAGACCTTTCCAGAAATGTAAAAATTTTCAAAACATACACTGATTTGCGCCAAAAATCAATTTTTTATGAAAAATCAAGAAAAAATCATAAAAAATACAAATCATCTCCAAAAATTCTAAAATTTTTTTTGGAGCTTCTCTGATATGTTTCCAACTTGCAAAAAAAATTTCAGACCAAAATACCAAGCTTTTTGGGAGATATGATCAAATCTTTCAAATCTAAGATTTTTCATCTCTAAACAAATCTGCACAAGGGTTAGCTCCAAAAATAATCAAAACCAGCATGCAAGAGGTGGGTTGCCCCATGGTGGGTGCCAAAAATGTTTGTTAAAATATTGTCACACTTCTATGAATCCTTACATGCAAGAAAATTCAAGAATGAGCCCTCACAAATCGATCCATAGCTCTCTATGCATGGAGTTGCAAGATTTGTAAAATTGCTCTCAGCTAGAGCTATAAACTCATGACCTTGCTAGTCAACCACACAATGAGAGATTCTAAATGAATGCAATGCTATGCAAATCTATATGAGAATGAAAATTAATCTTATGAGAATGAATATGCAATTAAGCTTTGAAAATGGAAATGAAAGAGTTACAAACCCTCTAATTAAACTATGTGAGATTAATCTAAAACATGAAAGGAAATGATACCATGATGATGCAACTATGATGCAAGCTAGGATGTGATGTAGATGCAAGATGAATGCCAATGATGCTCCAAATATTCAAAACTTGATGCAAGAATATCTCCAAAAGCTTCAAGATGACCTAGAAAACCTGTAGCATAATAATTCAAGTATGTATGGTGTGTGCAAATGAGGAAGAGAGCTCTTCTTTTATAGGAGGTGAAAAATCAATGGACCATAGAGATTAAGAGGTAAAAGATTTAATCAACGGTGGAGAAAAAAAGAAGCTTGATCCTTGTGCACAAATATCCTCCAATAAGAAAATTAGAAGCATTTACTTTATGTTGAGCATTTAATTTATGTCCATGTGAGACAAAAAGTGCTTTTCTTTTATTTTTTATTTTATTTTTCTTTATAAATAAGAATTAAATGCTTTATTTGTGCAACATAGGATAAGAAGAAAAGTGGGGATTTTTTATTTAAATAAAAGGGGAGGAAATTCCTTTTAATTAAATAAAGGCTTAGAATAAAGTGATTTTATTATTTAATTAAAAGAGATTTTTAATTAATTAAAAGAGAGCATGTTCTCTTAATTAAATAAGATTTTTATTTTTATTTTTCTTTTAAATTAAATAAGGCTCAAACCTTGGGAAATATTGAATTGATTATGATTTGATCAAGAAAATTGATATAATTGATATTGTTGATATTTGAAAATATTGATTCAAGGATTTGATAAATTGTTGAATGGGGGCCCAAAGTCTAGGCGACCATTTTAGGGTGCATACAACTATGAGTGTTTTAGTTGTGGATATTTCTCCACAATATGAAATTCTATTATCAAGAAAATGGAGTGCAGCAATGGGAGGTAGCATCCAATGTGACTTATCTTATGCTACTCTTAATATCACTGGTGAGAGCATCAAGGTACTCAGGGAAGTTAGAACCCCTCACATGATTGAGGAAGAAGCTAGTGATAATAACATGAATTGTTTTCTGGATACTGACATAAATTCCTTTCAAGTATAGAGTAATGATAATGAAGATAAACCTTCTCTGTTAGCTCAGGAAGAAAGAAATGTAACAAGTCAAAATGATTTTTGAACCATGTACTTTGATGGTGCTTGCTCTAAAGAGGGATCTGGTGTAGGTGTGTTGATAATTTCCCCCACTGAAAAAACTTTTAAGTTTTCTTTCACCCTGTCATTTACTTGTACAAATAATACTGCAGAGTATGAGGCTTTACTGATAGGATTGAGATTAGCCTCAAAGAACAATATCAAAAATCTTAGAGTTATTGGAGATTCAGAATTGGTTGTATCTCATATTAGATCCAAATATGTTTCAAGAAACCAAAGGTTAAAACAATATAGGAATGCTATTTGGGATGAGATAGAACAGTTTGATGCTTTCTATATTGATTGGATGGATAGAGGCCATAATAGAATGGCTGATTTATTGGCTAACATTGCATTCAGGCTAGAGGATATCAATTTTGTAGGGATATCTAGGATTCCATACCAGATAATTATGAAAGTTGGCAAGTTTTTGATGATAACTTGGACATTTTAAGATTTCTGCATTATGATGCATGTTTTGGAGATAAAGAGATAAATTTTGCTGAGTATGTAGAAACATCGAATAATAAAGACTCTCTCCTTTTCAAGGAGATCTTGCAATTGAAAAAAAATAAAGTCCCAAAGGGTTTGGTATTGTTGGAAAGAGCATTTGATAGCCATGATAGCTCTTCCTAGGCAAAGCTTTTAAGCAAGCCTGAAGGTGTAGAGGAAATAAATTTAGGAACAAAGGAAGCCCCAAAAAATGTATATATTGGGGGAAGCCTAACTCCTATAATAAAAAATTCTCTGATAGGTCTTCTTAGAAAGTATAGACATGTCTTTGCTTGGTCTTATGATGATTTAAAGGCATATAGAGAAGACTTGTTCCAACATGAAATTCCTTTGAAGGAAAATACCAAACCTTTTAGACAAAAGTTGAGACCTGTCAACACTACTTTGGCACCAAAAATGTAGGATGAGCTAAAAAAGATGAGTGATGCAGGCATCATTCAACCTATTAGGCATTCAACATGGGTTTCTAATCTTGTCCCTGTAAGAAAAAAGAATGGAGACATCAGGTTGTGTGTAGACTTTAGAAACTTGAACGTAAATTCTTTAAAGGATAATTATGGTCTACCAAACATGGAAGCCATGTTACAGAGGGTTACTGGATCTGAATTAATGTCCATGATGGATGGTTTTTTAGGTTACAATCAAGTAGTTGTCAAAGAAATAGAACAATTCAAAACTGCATTTACCACTCCATGGGGTACTTATGTGTATGTTAGGATGCCATTTGGTCTAACCAATGCTAGGGCTACCTTTTAGAGAGCCATGAATGTAGCCTTTGCAGATTTCATAAAAAAATTTCTTGTTGTTTATCAAGATGATTTGATAGCTTATTCAGAAAAGAAGGACCAACATTGTGGTGACTTGGAAAAAATCTTTGTAAGAGCTCTAGAATATGGGGTTTCCCTTAACCCAAGGAAGTGTTCCTTTGGAGTAACTGAGGGTAAGCTTTTGGGACATATTGTATCTAAGGATGGAGTCAAGATTGATCCTAAGAGAGTAGCAGCAATAGACAAGGTACCATTCCCAAAAAATGTAAAAGGTATCCAATCTTTCTTTGGTCAGATAAACTTTGTCAGAAGGTTTGTTACAAACTTTATTGAAATCAGTGTTCCCATCTCTAAAATGCTAAAGAAGAATGCAAAGGTGGAATGGAATAATGAGGCCAAGAAAGCTTTTTATAATATCAAAATGGCTATTAAAAGTGCCCCTGTATTAAGATCACTAGATTTCAGTAAGCTGATCCAAATCTTTTCATTTGCTTCTTATCATACTATAGCTGTAGTATTGTTACAGAAGAACTTAGAGGGCTTTGAACAACCCATTTCCTTTTTTAGTAAATCATTGCAAGTAGCTGAATTAAAGTATGATATAAATGAGAAACAGGCCTATGCATTGGTCAAAGCTATCAAGAATTTTAGATGTTATTTGGTAGGGGCAACTGTAGTTGCATATGTGCCTAGTGCTGTTGTAAAAGACATCTTGGTTCAAAAAGAAGATTTAGGGAGAAGATGTAGGTGGATAAATAGAATCCAAGAGTTTAATATTGATATCCAAATCACTAAACTAGTAAGAGGATTGGGGTTAGCAAAACTTATGGACCAAAGCAATTTGGATGCTAATCACATCAACACTCTTGAAGAAGAACAAAGGCCATACATTTGTGATTTAGATTGTTGTGAATGGTACAAAGATATCATTGGATACTTGCAAAATCTCTTACTTCCTTCTAATATGGAAGACCACAAAAGGAGGATTGTCAAATTACATGCTCTAAAATATGTGATCATTAAAGGAGAATTATGGTGGAGGAGTAATGAGGGTGTCTTGTTGAAATGTGTTGACCCTCAAAAGGCTAACAATCTATTGCAAGCAATGCATGAAGGTGTGTGTGGTGGCCATTATATGGCCAAGACTACTGTACATAAGATGTTGAGGTCTAGATTTTGGTGGCCAAGTATTTTCAAGGATGAACATTCCTTTGTCAAAAAATGTGATGCTTGTCAGAGATTTTTAGGAAAATTGAAATTCAATGGAAATTTGCCTCTAAGCCCTGTCATTGTGGAAGCCCCTTTTCAAAAGTGGGGTATGGATTTCATAGGAGAGATCCCAAACAAATCCAGTGGGGGACATTCCTATATATTGGTTGCAACTGATTACTTTACAAAGTGGGTGGAAGCCATTCCCACTAAAAAAGCAACCAGTAAAGTGGTTATTGATTTCCTGATGCAAAATTTGCTGATAAGGTTTGGATGCCCTGAAGTTTTAGTTGTAGACAATGCTTTGTGTTTCAGATCCAAAGAATTTGCTAGCTTTTGTTTACAATATGGTATAAAAATTTCATACTCTTCTCCTTGCCATCCTCAAGGAAATGGTCAGGCTAAATCAAGTAACAAAAGCTTGATAAATTTTTTGAAGAGAGTCTTAGATGCAAACAAGAAGGCATGGGATTCAAAACTACAGCTAGCTCTATGGGCTGACAGAGTGATAATCAAGAAGGCTATAGTGTGTGCTCCTTTTGATTTAGTATATGGTATCCATGTTAGGTTACCACAAAATAATTTGCTGCAAATGTACAATTTCATCCAGTTGTGTGATGATGATCAAGATGATGAAATGAAGATTAGATTACAGGACTTGATACAACTAGATGAATCAAGGAGGGAAGCACATGATACAAATTTGAGATCTCAGCTCAAGTATAAGAATTTGTATGACAGAAAAACTATAGTCAGAAGTTTTCAAGATAATGATTTGGTCCTGATGTGGAATGTCAGGCTTGAAGACAAGGGTAAACACAACAAATTTGATCCTATTTGGTTGGGACCATATTTGATCAGTCAAACATGGGGACCTAATTCATACATTCTGAAGGACTTGATTGAGAATGAAATGGAATTCCTAGTTCATGGACAATTCCTCAAGTTGTACTTTTCTTAAGGTACTCTCATTATCCATGAACAGTAGTAGTTTCCCCTTCCAGTTGTGTGTTTGTTTTCAAGTTGTGTGAGTAGGTTAGTTGTTTTGTTTCAGTAGATGGTCTGCTTATCCCAAAGATTTTGAATTCTTGTCATGCCTACAAGAGGCATACATCCCCAGACAGAGCCACTATTGTCACTTCAATTCTTTAGTATGTAAATTTTGTGAAATTTTTATAAAATTGAAGTGTGCATAAGTGTTAAAAGATTGTGATAATTTTGCTAAGGAAAACCCATTCAAAATCTTGCAAAATTATCTATTTTTCCTCAGTATCCAGTGAGCCCTAACTAAGAGTTAAACCTGAGAAGAACCCTAAATGTATGGCATTTTCAAAAACCCCTAGGTCACTCTCTTCATTTCTATTTGAGCATTACCTTTTGAATCACTTGAGTTCATAGAAAAGCACATGCGTTTATTTTATCATCACACGGGGGTGATATCTTTATTTTTCCTAAGTCTAAAGGCTCAGTGATATAAATAATATGTCCTAAATCCTAAATACCTTATCTTTTTAATGTTTTGGTGTACTTTGAATCTTGGAATCCTCAGTTGATTGATGGTTGTCATATGTTCATGTAGAATCTTTTAGCTCTATGAAATCATGCGACTAGTGATCGATCTTACTTTATAGCACAACGTTTTGAGTGAAGCGGGTCCACTTCCATGTATGTACAAATTCTCATCTTTGATTGGTCAGTATGGGTAGTGATAAGGGTGGTTCTCAGTGGGACCAGTGTCAAAAGAATCTTCAAAGATGAAAGTAATGAAGGGAAGATCCGATGGTTGTCATATAATCGCATAGAATCTTAGAGGTCTATGTGATCATGCGACTAACCATTGATCTTGCATAAAGCTCAGTGTAATTCTCAAGTGGGACCAGTAACTTGAAGAAAAGATGATGGTGTTTGAAGGCCAATGGTTTTTCGTATGGTCGCATGAGCTTCTTTCAAGCTATGCGATCATGCAACTAACATTTTGTGTTAATAGTGAAAGTTATAAGGGATTGCCGCCAATGAGGGGACTAACATGATGGCTTTTTGTATGGTCACACGAGCTTCTTTCGAGCTATGTGATCATGCAAAAAACCATTGAATTATTTTCCAAGTGAAAATCAACGATCAAAATTTAAATTCAAGGTGAAGTGGGTGAAAGGTTCAGACAAGTGACAGTTTGTCTCCCAAAAAATTAATGGTGAAATCATGTGAAGTAAATTACTGAAATAATTGTCGATTGATTGTGAGTATATCAAAATCTATGCTTCCTAGAAAAACCACAAGGAGATAAAAATTTATGGAGAGTTTGGCGAACAGAGTTGCATAGACCGATTGCTATTTTCTAGAGATTTTGAAGAAATGGTTGGTTCTTCTTGCACTTACTTGTTATGATAAGAAGTAATGCTTTGCTACTGTGTTCTTTTGTGCCCAATATACTTAAGCTATAATCCCTAAAAATGCCAATGAGGAAGGAGCTTTCTGGTGAAACCGATTATCTTAAGAGGGGTCTGCATGAAGACTTATTACAAAAATTTTCTAGCTCAACACTAAATTTGGTAGAGGTCAAACAACTAACACCAAAGGAGCCTAGGGTAAAAGTGGTAGATGGATTGTATGATACAAGAAATTATATTAGGGATGCTAAGATTGGTTTTCTTAATGCAAGTGGTACTTCTGACTTCACTGGGCTAACATTATTTACAGTAGGATTTAGCTAGAGAAATACCCTTGTTCCTGCATGTAATGTATGGGAAAATGACTTAGGCAAGATTGTGGTACCCAGTGTCTTCTTAGATGTAGACCTAATTATTGAAGTTGCAAAAAACTATGACCGTATTACTAAAGAGATTAGGGGTGTTAGAGGGCAAAAGCTATTGACAATCTCTACTAAGGAAATCAGAATGGGTTTTAGACTAAGTGACCCCTCACCTAACCTGGAACCATTTGATTTTAAAGAATTAAGAGAGGTATATGATGCATAGAGACATCTCCTTAGAATTGGTCCTGTAAAAGACTTCTGCACTCAAATTTGAAAGATGATTACTACAAGACTAGGTGCACAGGAGCCATTCAAAAGAAAGTATTTTGATGTACTAGCAAGAGGTGCCTATTGGTCACTATGTCAAGTTTTTGGGGAAGATGCTAATGAGAAAATGCCATAGCACCTAATGTATATGATGATCTAGATATTACATCCACATCTGTCAATTAATTTTGATTATGCCCCCTTCATTGCTAACTTAATCCATGATGGACTAATGGGGATTCAAAAGAATAAAGTTGATAAACCCTTTTGCTAGTACTCTTTTATGATGTACATGTTTTTGTTCAAGGGTGTTGATTATTTTGCAAAAGAAATGGAATTATCCAAATAGAGAGGTGGAGAGGACATGCATGTTTAGCTATGGAATTCAAATATGACATGGGACATAAATGATAGTATTTATATAGGGTTTAACAAGTGTTTTGTAGCAAGATTGAGACTATTCTTTGTTCATAATAGCCCTAGAGTCCTGGTCACCTTGACCGAAATTGTTAGACCACAACAATTTGCAATGGACCTCAACATAGTGCACAATTGGGGTGATTTTATTTTCTATCCTTATTCAACTGTCATTAGATTGTATGGTTTCAAGGGGACACCTTTTATTTTTCCTTTCCAAGTTCCCATCAAGATTGGCATTGTAGAATTTTTTAGACAATTAGGAGATATTGAGAAGAATAGTATTGCTAAGTGTAGAGGAACTTTGTTCCCAAAAATTACCATTGCTCACCAATTTATAATCACAAAAGGTGGATGGCTTCACATGCACAAAATCCTAGAACCATATCATTTGACAACCACAATTGCCCAAACAATAGACCTAGAGGGTTTCTACAATGAATTATTCAGAAAAAGGGTCAGATGTTCAGTAATAAACCACATTTTTAATTTTCTTGAAGATATTATTAGAAATACCCCAGGGTTGCAAGACCAAGTAGTCAGAAAGGAAAAGTGGTTAGTGTACAAGAAAACATTGGATTTTGTCTGGCAATTTGATCGCCAATATGATCCTATAGGTAGTATAAATCCTATGGGAAAGAGGATAGATACTCTCATGAATTGTTTTCAGGAAATTTTTAAGACTTTGGAGGAGAAGAAGAAAAAGGCCATGGAGGACAACCCATAGAAGGCTAAATTATTATTGGGAAAAGGTGCATTTGCAAAGGTGATACTCCTGGAAAATATATGTTGCAAGAAAGGATTGGTTATGGTGTATTAATCCCTAAGTCTAACTTCAAGAATTAGCAAAAGAAAAGAGAAGATCTCCCTTCTACATCAAAGTAGGTGGGGAGGCAAAAGGAGGTTGAAGAAATTATAGATTTACCACAAGACTAGCTAGGTGAAGACATCCTTGATTTTTCACCTCCCACTAAGAAACAAAGGATAGAAGAGAGGCCTCATGATTTAGAGGAAGAATATTCTCCTTCATTATCACCCTTGAATGTTAGAGATGATCAAGAGTGTTAGAAAGTAAAGACCACCAAGATAACTGAGAGGGGGGGGGGGGGGGGGGGGTGAATCAGTTATCTGATAATTAAACCATTTATCATCATTAACTTCAATATCAACTTTAACAACTTTAAACCATATAACTAATGCAGTAGCCAACCATAGAAAGATAATAATACACAATGACACAAGAACACAAGATATGTTAACTAGGGAACCTCTTGATCAAATAGTAAACTTCGGTGGGAATGATGCGCACAAAATGATGCACTAATATGAAAGTTCCTTGTTAGAGGATGGACCCTGTTAGGAGTCTTATGAAATACATTCAGTACATATCTTAGGATTATTCAACAAAATAATATGAACTATGTTACCTCCTTCACATTGTGCCAAAACCGCACTCTCTTCTACACAAGATCACAAATCCAGATCTCTGTACTTTGCAAGTCTTCCTTCATCACTGAATTAGCTCTTTTCTTCACTTCATGCATACATTCACATCACAAATTTCACAACTTCATATTACAACTATTAAAATCCACATATAACAAGGAAAACATTCCTTCCTTTATACCACACTCAAATAATTACAAATGAGTAAGCATGCAAATACAAAATAATAATCTCAACACGCTACATCAAAATTACATAAAATTGTCAGCTTCCAGATATAATAAATTTCCAATTGTGTGACCTCAAATTTTTCACTATGAACCATGTCACCACCAATGAGTCTCAAACTTCACTTTAACTATGCAGAATCAGATTCCATCCCAGTTAGGAGATATCCTCCGATTACCAAAAACCACTACACAAGAATACTGCCAGAATACTGCTTCCACCAAAATGCTTATAACTTTCATGAATAAATGAATTTATTTTTGCGCTCTTAACCATAGGCTTATAACACAAAAAAGAACATACCATCAACTGTGCATAACTCAATCTACAATATAACATGTGTGCAAAACAAAACTGTGCCTGCCTTTTTGCTAAACTCCATAATATTACTATGTTGACATCAATGACAATCATAGTCATGAATGCAACAACCACTGCTATAGAATGACTGCCAAAAGCTTCAAAATTCATTCCTAACAATCTCCCCAATTGGCATTGATGGAAACATAGATGAAAAACATCCAATGTTCCAAAAATCTAATTACTGCTGCTGAACTGCATTGTTGCTCATCATCAATCAAATCTTGCTTCGTTATCCTATTCAATCTCTCCAAAAAATGTAGTTCCTCAATGTTTTTCATGATTCTCTCCCCCATTGACATCAATGATAGAAATTCTATCACTACATCAAATAATAGCTGAAATGTCAAAAGACACTATTCAAAAAATACATTCACAAGAGTCCTTAATGACTCAGCTTAGATACACATACTCCCCCATAGAGGAAGTAGTAACATCCAATTGATAAAATAGATAGGGCCATAAACCACTAGATGGATGCAACCAATTGCATCATTACTCAAAAGTAGGTTGGGGCATAACCCCAAGCATACCTCTTAGATACTCAAATATATCCTTAGGCAACGGCTTAGTAAATATATCTACTATCTACTCATTTTTGCTTATGTATTCCGTTCTGACCTCTTTATCTGCAACTTTCTCTCTTACAACATGATACTTGATCTCTATATGCTTTGTTTTAGAATGTAAAACTAGATTTTTTGACATACTAATCATACTTGTATTGTCACAATATATGACAATAGGCTCATCAAACTTGATTCCAATGTCTATTAACATCTACTTCATCCAAATTATCTGATTACAATTGTTTGCTTCTGCTACATATTCTGCTTCTGCTGTACTCTGTGAGATACAATTTTGCTTTTTTCTCAACCAAGAAACTAATCTTCCTCCAAGAAAAAAGGCTCCACCACTGGTGCTTTTCTTATCATCAATGCTACCTCCCCAATCAGCATCAGTATATGCACATAGGGTAAAATCATTAGAATTTTCATACCACAGTCCATAGTCCATTGTGCCTCTAAGATATCTCAATATCCTTTTTACTATTGCATAATGTGACTCTCTAGGTTTAGCTTGAAATCTTGCTACCATTCTAACTAAATGTTGTATATCTGGTCTAGTGTGTGTCAAGTACTGCAATCCACCAATCATAGATCTGTATTTCTTTTGCTCAACTTCTAGTGTCTCATCTTTACTAGATAGTTTATGTCCTATAACCATAGGTGTTCCAACTGGTTTACAATTCTCCATACCAAATATTTTCAACAAATCATTCAAGTACTTTGTCTGACTTACAAAGATACCATCTTTGTTTTATGTTATTTGTAATCCCAAAAAGTATTTCATTTCTCCAATCATACTCATTTCAAATTCTATCTTCATTTCATCAGCAAATTTGTCACTAGCTTCATCTTCTCCTCCAAAAATAATGTCATCAACAAAAATAACCAAAACTAACAATCCATTCTCAATTTCTTTTGTGTATAAGTTACTATTAGTTGTTCCTTTTGTAAATCCCAATTTTAACAAATACTTATCTAATCTAGCATACCAAGTTCTAGGTGCTTTCTTTAGTCCATACAAGGCTTTCTTTAGTTTACATACCATGTCTCCTTCTTGAGTCAAAGGAAAACCTTCAGGCTACTCAATGTAGACTTCTTCTTCTAATTCACCATTCAGAAATGCTGACTTCAAATCCATCTGATATACTTTGAATTTCTTAAATGCTGCATAAGCCAAAAATATCCTTACTACTTCAAGTCTTGCCATAGGGGCAAAAGTCTCTTCATAGTCAATTCTTTCTTCCTATGAGTATCCTTTACATACCAATCTTGCTTTGTTTCTAATTACTTCTCCTTGTTCATTCATCTTGTTCCTGAATACCCATTTAGTTCCAATCACATTTTTGTCTTTAGGTCTAGGGACCAATTCCCATATCTTGTTCTTTTCAATCTGATCCAATTCTTCTTTCATAGCTTTAATCCAATGTTCATCTTCACAAGCTTCATTAGTAGACTTAGGTTCAATTTGAGAAATCAAACATAAATGTACCTTCTTTCTAGTCATAACTCCTTTGTCCAAACTTCCAATAACTTGCTCAATAGGATGATGTCTTGATATATACCTGTTAGGTGTCATAGTCACTGATCTTTCTTCAACTGTAGATTCTTCTCTAGATTCTTCTCTATTTTCTTCAGCATGACTATTATTCAACAATCCACCATCAGTCTCAAAAAATTGTTCAGTAGTTTCAATGTTAGGCTGAGGGTTAGTTCCTTCATTAGATTCATAATCAAGCATTCTTTCCTAAATTTTAAACTTCTCATCAACTTTTACATTTGCACTTTCAACTATAGTTTTAGTTCTCTTATTGTAACATCTATATGCTTTTCTTTTCAAAGAATATCCAAGAAAAATTCCTTCATCACTTCTAGGATCAAACTTTCCTATATCATCATCTCTCTTAATATAACATTTGCTTCCAAAAATTCTAAAATACTTAACTGAGGGTGCATGTCCAAATCACAATTCATAAGGTGTCTTGTTTGTGTCTGCTCTGATTTGTACTTTGTTCATTGTATATACTATTGTATTCACTACTTCTCTCCAAAATGTCTTTGCTAAATCACCTTCAAATAACATATCTCTAGCTGCTTCAGTCACTGATTTGTTCCTTCTTTCTACAATACCATTTTGTTCAGGTGTTCTAGGGGCTACTAACTATCTCTTAATACCATTTACCTCACAAAAAGTGTTAAACTCTTTAGATGTAAATTCTCCACCTCTATCAAATCTCAAACATTTAATCCTCATTCCTGATTCATTCTCAACTTTAGTCTTCATGACCTTAAACTTATCAAATGCTTCATATTTTTCTTTCAAAAATGCAATCCACATCATTCTTGTAAAATCATCAACAAGAATCATAAAATACCTTTCTCTATAGAGTCCTCTAGTTCTAGTGGGACCACTCAAGTTTGTATGAGCAATCTCCAACTTTTCAGTAGATGTGAACTTCTTGCTAGGAAATGAACTCCTTTTCTGCTTAGCCATCACACATTCCTTGCAAATCATGTTAGTAGGTTTCATAATCTTAGGTAAGTCTCTTACTGCAAGTGTAGAACTTACTTTCACAATATTATCAAAGTTTATATGACAAAACCTTCTATGCTATAACCAACTATCATCAATCTTAGTCATCAAGCATGTCATCTTAGTAGGGTTCAACTAAAATACATTACCTCTGGTTCTAGATCCAGTTCCAATTAGAGTTCCATCTTTATCCTTTATCAAACAAGTTTTCTCAGTAAACCAAACTTGATATCCTTTATCCACTAACTGTCCAACACTCAAAAGATTATGTTTCAATCCATCGACAAAGTAAACATCATCAGTATTAGTCTTTCCATCAAGCGTAATAGATCCTATACCTTTAATCAAACAAGGTGCATTGTTACCAACTCTAACAATTCCTCCATCATAATTGTTAAACTTTATGAATTTTCCTTTATCACCTTTCATATGATGTGAACAACCACTGTCTATAATCCAATTAGCTTTCTTTTCAACTTGGGAAACTAAGGCTTTTTCTTCTTTAATATCAGATTCAAAATTTTCTTCCTTAATTGGTACAAATCCTATGTCATCAAGGTTATCATTATCACTATCACTTAAATGTCTTTCAATTCTTGCTTCAATTTCTTCATCATTTGCATAATAATATTCTTTAGATCTTCTAGGCTTAAAATTGTTTCTATACTTCTTAACTCTCTTAGGACACTTAGATGCAAAATGACCATATTCTTGACATGTCCAACATTTAAATATTTTCTTACCATCTGGTTCTCATTTCACAAGCAAGGAAATACCTTCTTCAATATTCTTATCTTCATCAGATTTGGATCTGCTACTGCTAGCATAATCTCTATTCACACTTGTACTTCTAGACAAAGTAGGTCTGATGCTAAGAGCACTGAATGCTATCTCTACTCTAGGTAGTTCTCCTGATAATCTCAAATTCATCTCTACTACTTCCAATCTTCCAAGAAGGGTCTCTCTTGAAAAGTTTGGTGTACAAGGTATCACTTGTTCAATCATTTGTGTAGTCTACCTGAATACTGGTGTTAATGTTCTCAAAATCTTCCATATTACTTCATTCTCTGTCTTTTCACCTCCACAAGACTTTATTCCTACAACAATTTCTGACATCCTACCAATATAGCTTCTAACAGATTCATCTTCCATCATTCTTATGTCTTTAAATGCACAAATCCAATTATGTAATCTAGCTTTCTTTGCATGTTCATCACCTTCAAAAGTAGAATGTAAAGCTTTCCAAATATCATGAGATTTAGTTAAACCTTTTACCTGACTATATTCATTTTTGGAAGTGTTGATAAAAGTGCTTCTCTTGCAAGTATGTTACACATAAATAGATCTACCTCATCTTTAGACCTTGTTTCAAGATTGTCTTCTTCAATTATAGTCCTTTGATTCTTTGTAATCAACCAATAACCTGGTCCTAAACACAAGAGATGTGTCTTCATCTTTTCTTTCCAAATGTCAAAATTTTCTCCATCAAACTTAGGGCTTTCTTTCCTAAAATTCACCATAGATCTCCTTAAGTTGTTAAACTTCTCTTTCAAGGACATGTCACTCTGATACCAATTGTTAGAAAGTAAAGACCACCAAGATAACTGAGAGGAGGGGGTGAATCAGTTATCTAATAATTAAACCATTTATCATCATTAACTTCAATATCAACTTCAATAGCTTTAAACCATATAACTAATGTAGTAACCAACCATAGAAAGATAATCATACACAATGCCACAAGAACACGAGATATGTTAACTAGGGAACCTCTTGATCAAAGAGTAAACCTCCATGGGAATGATGCCCAAAAAATGATTCACTAATATGAAAGTTCCTTGTTAGAGGATGGATCCTATTAGGAGTCTTATGAAATACATTTAGTACATATGAATCTCTGTTAGGAGATTTTGAATCCTTGTTAAAATATTCTAACCCTATTAGGAGTTATGGAAGACAGAAGGACCCACTACCCAAACAGCTTCAAGGCAAGATCTCTGAACTCATTGTCCAACAGACCTTAGGATTATTCAATAGAATAATATGAAATATGTTACCTCCTTCACACTATGCCAAAACCACACTCTCTTCTACACAAGATCACAAATCCAGATCTCTGTACTTCACAAGTCTTCCTTCATCACTGAATTAGCTCTTTTCTTCACTTCATGCATACATTCGCATCGCAACTTTCACAACTTCATATTACAACTATTACAATCCACATATAACAAGGAAAACATTCCTTCCTTTATACCACACTCAAATAATTACAAATGAGTGGGCATGAAAATACAAAATAATAATCTCAACATGCTACATCAAAATTACATAAAACTGTCTGCTTCCAGATACAATAACTTTCCAATCGTGTGACCTCAAAGTTTTCACTATGAACTAGGTCACCACCAATGAGTCTCAAAAATCCTTTTAATTGTGTAGAATCAGATTCCATCCCAGTTAGGAGATATCCTCCAATTACCAAAAACCACTACACAGGAATACTGCCAGAATACTGCTTCCACCAAAATGCTTATAACTTTCATGAATAAATGAATTTCTTTTTGCGCTCTTAACCATAGGCTAATAACACAAAAAATAACATACCATCACCTTTACATAACTCAATTTTCAATATAACATGTGTGAAAAACAAAACTATGCCTGCCTTTCTACTAAACTCTAGAATATTACTATGTTGACATCAATGACAATCATAGTCATGAATGCAACAACCACTGTTATAGAATGACTGCCAAAAGCTTTAGCATTAATTCCTAACAAGGAGATCATAACACAAGTTCAACAAATGTGATCTCAGGGTCAAATATTCATGACTCAAGATGAAATAAATGAGGGAATTCCAGAGCAACCAAAGGAGCCTCAGTTAGGCTTAACAGCGGGAGAAATTGTAGGTATAGAATTGGACCCTATAGTCAAACAAGCATGTGAAGAATTTCTGGTTGATGATGCATCTATGAAGACCCTGGCCTTTTTCCAATTTTTATGGAAAATGAACATGAGTAAATTTGAGGAACCCTGTAAGAAGAAGCACAAGGAGAATCCTGATATGGATCTTAAAACTATTGAAGATGAAATTAGGAAAGAGTTGATAGATAGCTTTGAAGGGACTACTCCAGAATAGGGGAGAGAATTGGTAAAGAATGTAGGAGTACTTGTTCTCCCTGAATGGGACATAGCTGATGCAATAGTCCTTGATGCAGTTAGAAAACAAACTACACCTGTGTACAAGACCAAGGAAGAGGTAGAATAGGCTATCAAAGGAGTTGCTTTTAGTAATGACCACCAAGCATTGGTCATGTGGTCACTAAAGAAGGATGAGAAAAAAAAAGGAAAGAAAATAATTAAGTGTAGTCTCTCTAGTGGTCTCATAGTCAAGAGGGTTTTAGACACCTTAGCAATAGAAGCATCAAGTATGGTGGTAGCCACAGCTCACCTTGTAGAAAAGGTGGTAGAAAGGGAATCAAAGGGGAAGGAGGAACTCAAAAGAAAATTCAAGGAAATGTTGAGGGCGTATGGAGATTTGAAACAAGGATTGTTTGAGAAGGATAAAACAATTGCAGATTTCAAGAAAAGGTTGGGGGAGGAAAGCTCAATCTAAGCACCACAACAATTGCAATTTCTTTCTTCTACTGCTGGTCCTTCCTCAAGCCCCATTATTGATTTTTCCAAGTCTCTTTTTCCCCCTTCCCTGAACAGTGAGGATGTAGAATAGAGAGAAGAATAGAAATTTGAAAAGAAAGTAAAGGACACCATTCAACATTTTGTTAGAAATGTAAAGCCTAGCAAGGTTTATAAACATGTAGAGCAATTATTTGACATTTTGCTTTCTTTTAGAAAAGAAGAAGACACAATAGGCAAAATTTTGGATAAGTGGGTGCCTAGGGAAAATGTTTTAAAGACATGCCTTGTTTCAATTAAGGATCATAGTAGTGTGTATCCCCAATTGGAAAATACTTATAAAATTTTCAAATCCTTTCTTGATTTTTAAGTAATTAGGGGGGAAATAAAAAGAAAAGAAACTTTCTTAAGAGTGAGATATCTTTAGAATGATTTTCAAATATTCCCGAGTCTTGTCAAAGCAGATGGAACTATAAAAGAAAGGGAAAATTGGTTGGAACAAATAGAATATGGGGTCTCAACCAAGATAGATGTTTCCTTAGGCACTAAGGATACTCTTCCCTTCATACAAATAATTGAAATGTTATAGGATGCCAAGATGCATTTTATTAAAGTGATAACTAAAGTGCATCAATTGGTCACTAGCTAGAACAAGATTCTACCAAAAAGGGATGAGATTTTGGCATTTAATTGGCCTAATGAAGATACTTTTGCAGCTTGGGAAGAAACACCCTTGTCAGAGGTAAATAGAGAAGAAGAAACATCTTATGAGGAGGCAATAGATGTCAATGCCCCAACTCCATAAAAGAAGCAAGCGCAAATATAACACTTGGCAGAAGTTGAACTGCCCTTGGGAATTGTTACAAGATTTTGGCGCTCATCTTAACAATTCATTTTGAGAATTTGTAACAAGAAAGTCTCTATTTTATATTTTTTTCCTATATGAGAACTCCTTTCTTGTCTTTTCTAGAAAGATCCAAAGCTTATTTGAAATCCTTATTTTTCTATAAAAGGATTACCAGGATCAGTGAAAGAGGATGGAGAACTTGATCAATTTAACTGATAAGTTTCTTGAGTCTGGGATATCATAGACTATTTTTAGGCATATTTCTATAGAAAAACAATATTTTTGGTTCAAGTTAATTTTAGAAGGTTATACTGTAAAGCATTTTGTAAGCATGATATTAATATAGCATTTGAATGAAATCCAAGATTTATATCTCTCCTTGAGTATCTCTGTTTCAGTTATGAATTGTTCCAATTCATTGCATGGATAATCTCTGTGTATGTGTTTATATTTCTCAGCTCTGATTTAAGATTAGATTAAATAAGCTTTGAATATGACATAAATTCTTTGAAGTTTTTCTTAAGGATGCATCAGTAAGTAGTGTGAATCTAGGAACCTTTGATAAAATCCACCACAGGGTGATTAGTATTTTCAAAGGGTAAAGATAATTCAAAGTTCAATATATTTTTCATGTATTACAATCTTGCAGTGGAAGTATTGTGCAATGGATAAGACACTGGCTAGCAGTGGACTTTTCTTATAGAGATCAGTGTTGGAAAAGGTTTTATTGGTATTTCCATCTTTGATTATAAAATTGTCGAAATTCTTTAGAATACAGTGATTTGCAGGGCAGTTTACTACTTAGTGATAGAGAAAGATTTATAGATGAATGGTTATCATTTAGATTTCTTTTATCATTTATCTATTACATTTAAATCCAATCAGTGATTATTGATTTAAGTTTTGTTACTGGATTAGGAGCACCCTCCTTGGTTTTGCAGAGCTAGAAGTGCAGAGGGTAGTTTGTCCCTATAGTTGGTCCAATCATCTTTGGAGAACCATATTTGGATCTAACCCATCCTCAAAATCTGTAGATGTATTGGTTTCCTATTAGAGCATAAACTCCCATTTCGGGAAACCAACAGCTTGTTTGCAATCCTTGTTCCATAAAAGGATTTCCTAGATCATTTAGAAGTACCAGGACTTGAATTCTTTTTTCTTCCAAGTTCTAAGTCTAGGGTATAAGAAGATTATTAGGTCAAGTTTTATGAGAAATAAACAAAGTCATCTGATTTTAGCCATTATTGAGGTGGTATATATTTGGAAGCTTAGTGTATATAGGAACATGGTTCAGTAAATTTGAATACAAAAATCTAGGATTTACTTCTCTCCTTGTGTAGCATCTCTTTGAATTATGAATATTCAAATTCATTGGATATGAGTTCCTCTATGTGTATGTTGTTATTCCTTTGCATTGATCAAGGATCATATTAAAGAATTTGGGATAGGGCATAGATTTTTTGGATTTTGTATGGGGATATAAGTAAGTAGTGTAGATTCAGAGATATTTTGATTAAATATCATCATAAGGTGGTGATATTAAAGGGATCCTAAATCAATAGCTTTGACTAGTTTCTATATATTTTCTTTGCAGCAAAGTATAGCCCAATGGATAAGGCACTGATTAGAAATGAGTTCTATTTTGTAGTAATGACTACCTAATACAATTTGGTTGTATTCCTATCTTTGATATAAATCTATCTGAAAGATATATGAGGTATTGTGACCTACAATTCGTGTCCTATCAAATGGTAATGGAGAATCAATAAATGAAGGTTATCATTTAATATTTTCTTACCATTTATTTGTTTCATTAAAATCTAGTCTGTGATTATTTAAGTAAAGTTTGTTTCAATATATTAGGAGCACCCTCCTTGGTTTTGTAGAGCCAAAAGTGTAGAGGGTGGTCTTATCCCTATAGTTGGTCTAGTTTCCTAATAGACCTAACCACATTTGGAATTAACCTTCCCTTAAAATCTATCTTTAGGTATGCTTGTGTCTCTCCAAGATAAAGTCCATTTTGAGGAACCAAAAAAATGGTGAATCTGCTGGGGAATAGAGATGATATAGTCATGATGAATCTAAATTGAAGATCTTTGGTGGTATAAATTTATTTCAAATAATGCAGGTATAATTTGAGCTAGACTCTTGGCCTTCTTATTTGTCAGATCTAGTTAGTCACCATTGGAGTATAGAGAAATATTTTTCAATCCTGTGGTTATACAATATTAGTGAAAATCTTACTATTGTTTTCATTATCCTTTTATCATTTATGAGGTGTTCTTTGAAGTTTTAAGTGCTTTATTTTATTTGTTAGTTTTATATTTCCCAACTTGTGTTGGGTGGTGACTCTAAGAAATCTCTATCACAGTGTTGAGTAAAAATAAATTTTTTTTATAACACTTTCCAGATATTAGTCAAAGGAATACCAGGGCTTGGAGGAAAAATCATCCTGAAGATAAATTAGAAGGTGAACTTCCAAGTACTTCTAGGGCTCATCAGCCAAGAAGAGATCATAATGATAAAAACATGCCTCAGGAATGGAAATAAAATAAAAACACAAATAGAGATGGCCTAACCCATCCTAGCCAAGAATGGAATGCTTCTGAATATGAGGATGTCGTAGATTTAGGGTTAGGTGCATATGAAGATTATTATTCTCCTCATTCTAATAAAGAGGATAGAATACATCATAAGAAGGAAATGCTTCTAAATAGAGAATCTCAAGGGGAAGATAGAACATAAAGAAGTAAAAGTAGATGTTTATAAGGTAGGAATAATCCTCCAACTCAGAGGATTTCTCTTTCTAAAGGCCCTCATAACACTAGAGATGAACAACAAGAATTTTTTGTTGAAACATCAGATTTTGAAATAGCTCTCCCAGATTCTGAAGATGTCTTTTAAGAAGTTTTCAATTTGGAGAGAAGGATCCAAGAACAAATTTCCATTAGAAAATAGAGAGAAAAGGAGAAGGAATTTGAAGTAAGGCAAGCCCAAATTAGATCAGATCAGTTAAGGAGGCAATTGCTAACCTTGGAGGCTATGAATGTTGTTGTAGCACTTGAGAAAAATGATGAACAACCTATTATCCATCCAATTGTTGAACTTATAATACCTAAGGACAAGGGTAAATAGATTGCAATAGGCATTTTGATTAATGAACCTGTTAATGATAAGATTCCCATAGATCACTTGTCCATTTTGGATAATGATCTTGAAAGAACTAAAAGAGAAAATGAAATTTTAGCTAGAGAGTTAGAAAAGGCTACACTTGAGGCTATTTCTTTAGAGATGAAAAAGAAGATCGACTTTCTTCAGAAATCTTCAGCTCTTCCTCATGTTGTTTCTTCTATTTTAGTGCCTAGTGCTAACTCTGGGAACTCTACCAGTTAGGCTACCATTGTCACACTAATGACTGCTACAAATACTAGTAACACATCAAACAATAAAGCATACACCTTTCAAAATGATGGATCATTCCAAAGGGGACCAGTTCATGTTGAAAGGTACCGACAACTTATCTTTAATGGCATTATTGGTTATCCTAATTTGATTCCTAAAGAAATTAGAGAAAAGCTTCCAAAACTTATTGGTAATAATGTTATTACATGTGAAGAGAATTTAAAGAAGTTTATTGATATGATAGATGATTATGAAATTGAACATGAAGATGTCATTATGAAATTATTTGTTCAATCATTAACTAAATATGCAAGAGATTGGTTTAGAGGGATTCCTTATGACTATATTGGCTCATGGGATGACATTATCAATTTTTTCAAGGACCAATATGGTGATAAGACAAATGAAGGTTTTATGTTGAATGATCTCAACAATATCAAGAAAAACCAAAATGAAGAGGTCCTTGAATTTAATGTCAAATTTCAAAAGGCAATGCATAAGCTTTTCCAAGTTATGAGATTAGATGAGAAGGTATGTTTGGAAACATATTTAAATGCTTTTGATGCAAAAATGGTCTACCTCCTTAGAGACAAAAATGATAGAACCATCAGGGAAGCTCAGAGATTTGTAGCAAATAATGAAAGAAATAGAAGGGTATCAGGCAAGCTAGGTAGAAGAGAAGACCCTAAGACTCCTAGGTTTGGAAATAAAGAGTTAGATAAAACTTCCAATGCAAAGCCTAGAGAGGATGATGATTTGAAGTGAATCTTGAATGCTTTAAAGGATTTAAAGCCTAGTGAGAATAGAAATAAGGTTCAAAGAAATGATAGGCCTCCTCTCAATAATTTCAATAGGTAGCCTAGGTTGTAGAATTTTCCTTACCATACCCAATGGAAGGATGGGAAACCTACTATCTGGAAAGAAAGGACAAGCCTAATGATAAAACCCCTAACCCTTTGAAAAAGCATTTAGTCAACATGACTGATGATGTTCCATGGTGTGCAGCTTGCCAATCTCCACATGATCCAAATTATTGGTCAGTCTCTTAGAGTGTGTCTAAAAATGAGGAACAAAGAAATGATGAGGAAGAATCTTATGATGATCAAGGTTGTGCTATGACTTCCTCAAATTTACATGATGAAATTAATTCTGAAGAGGAAAATGAAAATGAGGATGTAAATAATTCCCAAAGGAGAGAGCTATACCATCAACAAGTCTTCTCTAATGAAGAAGAAGAAATTGACAACACTAATAGTAATATAGGAAAAGGTGAAGAACCTATTATATTGAGAAGGCCTTCTAATGAAGAAATAGCTCAAATCACTACCGATATGGTTACTCAAGCTAGGAGTAACTATGTTTTGAGAAATAGGACTATTGGCAATATAGATGGTAGGCCACCGGGTGTATTTATTAAGAAAATTCATGAAGACATTAAGAAAACACAAACTAAGAAGAAGTTTGCTGATGCTATTAGGAAGTTGAAAATAAAGGGGGCTAAAAAGATAAATGTTTTGAAAAATATATATAAGATAAAATTAAAGGCACTAGTTACAAATACCCATGTTCCCCAAGTTGAAGATGAACAATTAAGGAAAGATAAAATGAATCTTGTAACACAGGTTGAAGATAAAAATATTTTTCAAGGAAAGTAAGATCTATCTGATGTAAAGTATACACCTATTGATATGAATCAGTTGCTATCTCAAATAACAGTTAAAGTTCCATTGATGGAAATGATGAGAATAGGTGAACACAAGGAAAAATCCCTCACATCGATAAATGGTGTATTTTCAAGAATTGTTCAAAAGATAGAAAACACTGAGACAAAGGATAAACCTGAAAATAAGGGAAAGGACATGGAAGAAATTGTTTCAAAAATACCCCAAATCAATCTAGACACAAATTTTGTAAGTACTTCTTTGGGAGTTATTGACCCCTTTTTTTGGACCCTAATAATAAATGGAAAAATGTTGAAGAATTGCGCGATTTATTCTGGAGCATCCAATACGGTTATGCCTGCTCAGATCATGAAGTCAATGGGATTACATGTTGACACTCCTCATGGGAGATGTAAAGCTATGGAATCTAAAGAAGTACCTATCATTGGGACAATTAAAGCTTTGCCCTAAAAACTTGCATCTTATCTAGGTAGACAGTTGACCATGAGTGTCTTAGTTGCTGATATACCTCCCCAATATGGAATGTTGCTATCAAGAAAATGGAGTGCAGCAATGGGGGGCCATTATTCAATGTGATCTATCTTTTTCAACTTTCAATATTGTTGATGAAACTGTCAAAATATCAAGAGAAGTTAGAAATCCTCATATGATTAAGGAGGAGACTGAAGGTGAAAATATGAACTATTTTCTGGATACTGGTATAAATTATTTCCAAGTGCAAAACATGGGGCTTAAAGAAGAAAATGAGCCTTTGCTTCTATCTGAGGATAAAAATAATATCACAAACTAGGATGGTCTATGGACAATGTATTTTGATGGTGCAAGCTCTAAAGAGAGAGCTGGTGCAGGGATACTATTGATTGCTCCTACTTGGAAAAATTTTAAGTTTTCTTTCACTTTGATGTTTTCTTGCACAAATAATATTGTACAATATGAGGCTTTATTAATAGGGCTGAGGTTAGTCTCAAGGAATAAGATCAAAAACCTCAGGGTAATTGGAGATTCATAATTGGTTGTATCTCATGTAAGATCCAAATATGCATCAAAAAATAAAAGATTAAAGCAATACACAAATGTTGTTTGGGATGAAATAGAACAATTTGATGCTTTTGGTATTGATAGGATGGACATGGGCCACAATAGAATGGCTGATTTATTGGCCAATATTTCTTTAAGGCCAAAGGATATTACATTTGTTGGAATATCCAGAATTGAGGTGCAGTCCAAACCTTCTATACTAGACAACATTGAAAATTGGCAAATTTTTTAAGATGATCTGGACATCTTAAGGTTTCTACACTATGAGGCCAATTTTGAAGATAGAGAAATGAATTTCAATGGTTATCTGGAGACCTCAGGAGATAAGGATACTATCCTAGGCAAGGAGGTCTTACAAATAAAAAAAAATAAAGTCCCAAAGGGTCTGGTCATGCTTGAAAGAGCATTTGACAATAATGACAGGTCTTTTTTAGCAAAGATTGTAAATAAGCCAGAGAGATTGGAGGAGATAAATTTAGGAATAGTTGAAGCCACTAAAAATATTTATATCAGGGACAGATTGACTCCTAAAATAAGAAAGTCTTTGATAGATCTTCTTAGAAAATATAGGCATGTTTTTTCTTTTTCTTATGATGACTTAAAGGCCTATAGGGAAGATTTATTTCAACATGAAATCCCTTTGAAGGAGGACACCAAACCTTTCAAACAAAAGTTAAGGACTATGAACCCTACTTTGGCACCAAAAATGCAAGAGGAATTAAAGAAAATGATTGATGTAGGAATCATTAAACCTATCAGGCATTCAACATGGGTTTCTAGCTTGGTCCGAGTAAGGAAGAAAAATGGAGACATTAGGCTCTGTGTAGACTGTAGGAATCTAAATGTGATTTCATTAAAAGATAACTATGGGCTACCAAACATGGAAGGCATGCTACAAATGGTTAGTGGATTAGAACTAATGTCTATGATGGACAAGTTTTCAAGCTATAACCAAGTGGTTGTCAAAGATACTGAACAATTAAAGACTACATTTACTACTCCATGGGGCACATATGTATATGCTAGGATGCATTTTGGTTTGACCAATGCTAGGGATACTTTTCAAAGAGCCATTGATGTAGCATTTGTAGATTTCATAAACAAGCTTCTTGCCATATACCAGGATGGTCTCATAGCTTATTCAGAAAAGAAAGATCAAATTTGTGGCCATCTTGAGAAACTTCTTGAAAAAGATTTAAAATATGGAGTTTCTCTTAACCCAAAGAAATGTGCTTTTGGGTTAATAGAAGGTAAGATTTTGAGACATATTGTGTCCAAAGATGGAGTCAAAATTGACCCTAAAAGGGTAATTGCAATTGATAAAGTTCCAATACCAAGAAGTGTTAAAGGGTTTCAATCCTTCTTTTCTCAAATCAACTTTTTCAGAATGTTCATCACAAATTTTGTTGAAACTAGTCTCCCTATTTCCAAGATGCTAAAGAAGGGTGCAAAAGTTGAATGGAATGAAGAAGAGAGAAACACTTTCTGTGAAATTATGCAAGCAATTAAGGATGCACCTATGCTAAGGACACCACTTACAATAATACCCTTCAAATTTTTTCTTTTGCTTCTTATCATACCATTGCTGCAATATTGTTACAAAAGAACTCAAAGGGTTTTGAGTAGCCTATATCTTTTCTCAGTAAATCTTTACAAGCAGCTAAGCTAAAGTATGACATAAATGAAAAATAGGCTTATGCACTGGTCAAGGCTATCAAGACTTTTAGAGGTTATCTATTTGGAGCAACCATAGTTGCATATGTGCCTAGTGTTTTTGTAAAGGATATTTTGGTACAACAAGAGGTTTCAGGAAGAAGATGTAGATGGATAAATAGGATCTAAGAATTCAACATTGACATCCAAATTACAAAGCTATTTAGGGGACTAGGGTTAGCTAAACTCATGGCTCAAAGAAATCTAGATGCTAAGTATATCAATATTCTTGAAGAAGAGCAGAGGCCATATATTTTTGATTTAGATTCTTGTGACTGGTATGAAGATATTATTGGATTCTTTTAGAAGATGGTTCTTCCCCCTAACGTGGATAAATAGAAAAGAAGGACTATGAAATTCCATGTTGTAAGGTACATGATTACTAAAGGAGAATTGTGGTGGAAAAGCAATGAGGGTGTCTTTCTAAAATGTGTTGACCACCAGAAGGCTTAGGACTTATTACAATAAATGCATGAAGGTGTGTATGGTGGCCATTACATGGCTAAGACTATTGCACATAAGATATTAAGGTTTGGTTTTTGATGGCCCTCTATCTTCAAGGATGCACACTTGTTTGTCAAAAAGTGTGATGCTTGCCAAAGGTTTGTAGGAAAATTAAAATTCAGTGGCAACTTGTGCTTAAACCCTATGACAGTCATAGCCCCTTTTCAAAAGTGGGGCATGGATTTTATTGGAGAGTGATGTGAGTCTTCCAAGGTTTTCTTACACAACGTCCAAGAGACCTAGCTTGTCTCTATCAAGGATCCTAATCTCCTCTAGGATCTCCAAAGGCTTATATGATTAACTAAGGCCTTATCTATCTCCTCTCCAAGAACCTCACACCTAGTGCTTCACCTCAAAAGACTAACACCCTTTAGATACTTCACTTCTTCACCTACACTTAGAAAGCTCTAAGTGCCATCTCCACAAAAACATCCAATTTCATTATAGGGGTGCCAAATATGTTAGAAATATTCCAAATGTTTCCATTTGGATCCATTTAGAAGGATCTTCAAACCTTTTTTCACTGGGTTCAAGATTTCACCATGAGGAGGCCTAATTAGGCCTAAATCCTTGTAGCCTTTATGAGAGACCTTTTGTCACTTTTTGTAAAGACTTTCCAAATAAATAAAAATATAATCCCACATTTGGATACCCTTTTTTATTTTACAAAGGATTCTCTAGGTTTTACACTCCTAAGTCTTCCATACATAGGGTTCCTATAAACTAGGCCAAATAGGGCTAATAGGCCTATTTCCTAGGACTAGACTGAATACTTGTTAGAAACTCACTCTAATCGATTGGTATGACCAAAATCCTCATAACATGACCTGATATGTTGATATCCCACTTGGAACTATACTTTTTCTATACAATACTTCAAACCCCTGCATATAATCTTCTATTTAGCACTGTCAAGCCTCTAACTGGGCACTCACAACTCACCTAGGGCTTGCCATTAAAAATATATGCTCATCACTTCATGACTCCTAATCCTAAATATGTATATTCTAATGGCTCCCCTAACATATTAATCCACCCTTAAGAAGATCCCATGGTTAGCTTTCATGGGGTTGCCAGGAAAAACCAAACTGGTCAGGACAGGACCGGGAAACTCTCCTAAGCTAAAACAATTTATTCAAGGCAACAAAAATACTCAAATGAACTTTCTTACTAAAATAAAATGTATTAGAACTATTTAATGAACACTAATCTAATAATAAATCAAAGCTTTCAACTCATAAGATAACACTGTCACAATGAAATGCTCGGGTTCTTCACATAACCAGAATTACAAAGCTTCTTTCTACTCACCAAACTTAGTTACAATGATGTCTACCTTGAATATCAAGCCTAAGATTATCTTAGATACCACTCTCCATGTTTCTAGGCCCTTTTGGTTACTCTCCCACTCCCACCTTTGAGGGGATCCAATGTTGTCAAGTTGCATGCAACATTTTCCATTATTGCAAATGTTGTCATGACAACTTTGTAACAACATTTGGCATCTTTTCCTTAATGTTACCATCCTAACTTCTAGAACCTCTAAGCCATGTAACTCAATGAACCAACTCCATTTATGGCCTTATGGAATCTTTCTAACATCTCACATGTGTTTAGAACACATTAAAGACTCTAATCCAACCTTTAAGCATCTAAGACTAAGCAATTGAAAACTACTAACAATGACTAAATTGGTGACCTTAGTCCTAATGACTAACTCACCTAGTCCACAATTGCAATGACCTTCTAAGGTCCAAATCAAACACACCACTCATCTCACCATTTTGACTTGGCTAATGTTAGATACAAGCCAAAATAGCATAACTATGGAGGTTAGCCTAGGTGCTCCTACACCATCCTCCCCTAAACAAAAGAGTTCAATCCACCCTTAGATTGAGTAAGGTAGGATCAATCCCCATCTTCTTAAACTATGATTCCTTAACCCATAGTACATCAAAATTAGTTTGACTGTGCCTCTTGATTAGATGTTCTTTATAGTCCTTAGTTCTAGTCTTCTTGTAGACTCTAGTATCCAGTATACTGTCAGGTTGTTTGACTATTGCAGAAGGTAGTTGTAGTGCATCCACATCTTGGATGACTTCACAGAGGCTTTGATCCATGTCTAGTGGTGGTCCTTTGTAATGAACCAAGTCTGCAATATTAAAGATAGGGGATAGTCCATTATCTTCCAATAGCTCCACTCTAAAAGAATTGTTCCCATACTTTGCCAAGATAGGACATGGACCTATCCTCCTCATCTACAACTTGTGAGGGACTCCCTTCAGTAGTCTAGACTAATTTAGATGTATCATCACCAAGTCTCCCACATTGAACTAAAATTATCTTCTACTCTCATCCACCTTGGTCTTATGCTTGATAGTATTCTCTATCAAAGTCTTCCTGACTGTATCATGTATCTCCTGCATTACATAAGAAAAGTCATCTGTATATCCACTTCCCTTCATTCCATCCTTTAAGTCTCTTAGCTCATAGACTCCTCTAGGATGTAGACCATACACTATCTCAAAGGGACTCTTCCATGTTGACCTATTTATAGTATTATTATATGCATACTCATCTTGGCCAATCAATTGGTCCCATTGTTGACCATACTCCTTGGTCAAGCACCTTAATGGATTTCCAAGGCTTCTATTTACCACTTTAGTCTGACCATCAGTTTGGGGACGGTATGCAAATCCAAAGGATAAATTAGTGCCTAACCTTTTCCAAAGAGTCTTCCAAAAATGACTCATAAACTTGGTGTCTCTATTTGACACAATATTCATAGGTAACCCATGGATTCTTACTATCTCTTTGAAGAAGAGAGAGGCTATTTGGCTGGCATCATTAGTTGTCTTGCATGGCACAAAGTGAGCCATCTTGTTGAATCTGTCCACAACTACATAAACACTATCCATGCCTTATCTTGTCTTGGGTAACTCAACTGTAAAATCCATACTCAAGCATTCCCATGGCCTAGTAGGTATAGGTAGTGGTTGATATAGGCCTATATTTGAAGAAGTACCTTTTGCCTTTTGACACACTATGAAACTTTCCACATACCTCCTAACATCAAGATTCATCCTTGGCTAATAGTAGAACCTTTGAACAAGTTCTTGAGTCTTAGTCATCCCAAAATGACCACTCAATGCACCATTATGCTTTTCCTGAATCAAATTCTCTCTAATAGAGCCTCTAGGGACACATAACTGATTTCCTTTAAAAAAAAGATCACTTTGAAAAGTGTATTCAGCATATTTTCTATGAAAATGATTCTTGTATTCAAAACATACCTTGTAAATGTCTGCAAAATCTTCATCATCTGCATATAGATCCTTGAAATGATCTATCCCCATGCTCTTCAACTAAATCTCTTGGATAGTGAGAGATCTTCTACTCAAGGCATCTACCACCTTATTGAGTACTCCTTTCTTGTTCTTGATATTAAATGTGTATGCCTGTAGTTATTCAACCCACTTCATGTGCTTGTGACTCAACTTCTCTTGAGAGTTCAAGAAACTTAGAGCTTGATTGTCTGAATACACTATGAACTCTTTGGGAAGAAAGTAGTGCCTCCATTTCCTTAAAGCCTAAACTAATCCATACATCTCAAGGTCATAGGAAGAATACTTCCTCTTAGCTTCACTCAACTTCTCTGAATGAAAAGCCACTGGTCTACCCTCTTGGCTTAAAACAAGTCTAATAGCCACATTGCTTGCATCACATTCTATGGTGAATAGCTTCTCAAAGCTTGGCAAGACTAAAACATGTTGGGTAGCTATCTTTTCCTCCAACAACTCAAAGCTCTTTTTATTTTCTCATTCCACACAAACTTAGTCTTCATACCTCCTTTAATGGTGTCCAACATAGGAAAACAAATAGCACTAAATTGCCTTATAAATTTCCTATAATATTGAGCAAGGCCATGAAAACTCCTTACCTTTGTTGTTGTCCTTGGTGTAGGCCAATTTATGATGGCTTCCACCTTACTAACATCCATTTTTAGATTACCATGAGATAAAACAAACCTAAGGTACACTAGCTCCGTCTTGCTAAACTCACACTTCTCCAAGTTGATCATCAACTTCTCATCATGTAGCTTCTTAAAAATAGTCTCAAGGTGTTGAAGATGTTCACCTCTTGTTTTTTTAAAAATTAGTATATCATCTAGATATACCACTACAAACTTTCCAATGCAGTCTTTGAGGACTTCATTCATGAGCCTCATGAATGTGGAGGGGGCATTAAATAGTCCAAATGGCATGACAAGCCATTCATACAAAACTTCATCAGTTTTAAAAGCTATTTTCCACTCATCTCCTTCATGTATCCTAATTTGGTGATAGCCACTCTTCAAGTCTACCTTGCTATAGTACTCAGCTTCACCTAGACAATCTATTAGGTCTTCAATCCTTGTAATAGGGAATCTATACCTAATGGTTATCCTATTAATAGCCCTTGAATTAGTACAAAGCCTCCAAGTTCCTTTTTTCTTAGGTGCAAGGATAGTGGGTATGACACATGGACTAATGTTTTTTCAAATGAGACCTTGGTTTAGGAGTTCTTATATTTGTCTAGAAATTTCCTCATTTTGTTGAGGGGTCATCTTGTAGGCTTCCTTATTAGGTAGGGTAGATCCTAGTATCAATTCTATGCCATTACTTATGGCTCTTTTATGGGGTAAGTTTGATGGTTTTCCATCACTTACTATACCTTCATAAGTCTGCAGCATGCTTTGTAACTCCTTAGGTAACTCTATCTTTTTGGTTGCCTTACCTTCATCTATCTCCCTTGGTCTTAACACCAATGCAAAGCCAACTCCTTCACACTCTTCCATGGCTTCTAAGAACTCTTTTTCACCAACCATGAGCACATTAGGACCTTTTATCTTCACCTTCGCATCCTCTAATAGTGACTCAATTTTGAAAGTCACATTATCTTTCTTATAAGTATAGGAGTTCTTTCATCCATCATGCATAGCTTGGCAGTCAAATTTCCATGGTCTACCTAGGATCAAATGACATGCATCCATAGGTAACACATCACACAAAACTTTGTCCTTGTACCTTCCAATTGAGAACTCCACCCATGCTTGTTCATTTACTAACACATGTTGGCCTTTATTGAGCCATGTGACCTTATACAGATTGGTGTGGGGTATCCTTGTCAACTTTAGCTTGTTGACTGCTTCCTCTGACATAATATTGTTAGTAGACCTTGAGTTAATGATGACTCTACATACTTTCCCCATCATCTTGCACTTTATCCTAAACAGGGACCTCCTTTGGCTTGGTTCTTCTTTGACTGGCTCCTTGATCAAAGTTCTCCTCATCATGAGTTTCTCACCTTTCTTTGAATTTAATGGTATCTCAGGGTGTTTCTCTACTACATTTGTGTCCTCATGAACTAGATTAGTTCTCTTGTCACCTCCTTGAGAAGTACTACCCTTCTCTGGACACCTATAGGTATGGTGTCCTATTTGATTGCAATGATACACTAGTACATTTTGGAAAATATGTGACTACATGACTAAAAATTTTAGTCACATGACTAAAATTGATCATATATTACTAATGTTTTGTACTTCACAAATATAAATGACTAAATATATGAGTAATTTGATCATAAGGTAAAATCACAAGTGCAGTCAAATAAAAATGACCAAATAGATGATCAAATAAATGACTAAATAAATGATTAAAGAATTAGTCACTAATAATTAGTTACTGAAACAAAACTTACTAAATAAAAGATTAAATTAAAGACTACATAAATAGTCTCCTAAACAAAATGACTAAATGCATGATTATACCTCATTTATAATTATAACATTTGAATACAATATTAAAGAGTTGGAAATTCCAATTCACCAATAACGCTTTCTCGTCAATAGGCATATTGCACAAGCAATCTTATATGTACACCCTTCTCATGCCCTAAATCTGGGTTTTTGGAGATTTCAAAACCGATTGATAAACAAGATTTAGAGATAGTGTTATAAAAAAGAATAGCCAAATTATAATTATTATAAGTAAACAAAATTAGTTGTACAAGTCTTGACAAATAATAGTTCTAACATTATTAAAATCGAGTGCAGTCTAGTTGTACGGGTTTTGGCAAAAAATAGTTCTAATTACATTAAAATCGATCTACATTGAATATGACTTAAGACTAGAAGGGTAAGAATTAGGTTAAGACCCTTAAATATTAGATGGAACCCATCAAGGCTTAAATCACTAAAAAATAAATAATGTAATTTTATAAAAAATTAGAATATCTCAAATTAAGATGTAACTATATAGAAATATTAGGCCTCCTAATTATCTATCTCCTTGACTTTTTATTATTTTAATATATTTATTTGCTTATAAATTTATTTACTATATATGATAGTTGATCAACTTATATGAACTGGTTCTCATCATTTGAGTTTTGAAATAGATACTAAAGGAAATAGATAAAAGATAAAATGCTTATTTTACAAAATACGAATAGACAACAATATTTTATCATAAAATATTTGGAACATTATTGATTGAAATTCAAATTATATAAATATTTTAAAAGTAATCAATTTAAATACCCTAAAAATCTAAATTTACTTCCAAAAACAAATATATTTATTTATTATTAATTTATTTATTTACCACTTAATTCTAAACATCAAATTAATTATAAATAATTTTCAGCACACAGAAACCTATGCAAAGAAGAAAAGAGGAAACAATTAAAAATGAGAACAAGGCATCAAGAGAGAGAAGGGAGAAAAGCCTCCTAGGTAGAATTATAAAGTGCATATAGTATTATATTATAATAAGTTTAAATATTATAGCGAGTGATATATATATATATATATATATATATATATATATATATATATATATATATATATATATATATATATATGTATATATATTCATCCATTATCCTTAGATCACCCTTATAATCTTGATAATTGTTAATTTTCCACCATAATTATTGTGCCATCATACTTCAAAATTCAATTATAAGTTTCATACAAATTGGTGTGCCTTCAAATAGAAATCCCTAATTATCCAACATTCTTAAGTCAGGATCCCTAGTTATTGCCTTTATAATTGAACCATAGAAATTCTTTTGACAAATGATCCCAAGAGTCTATTTGTAATGATAAAAAAAAATTCCAAAACGGAGCGCCAAATGCACATAAGCAAATACAATCAAATAAATATAAATATAACATACTAGTAAGCATATATTATAGATGTATAGATATATCTAAACATATTAATATATAGGAATTGGCTAATATCACCTTATTTGAAGTCATTACATACACCAAATTAATTTTCAATACTTGTAGAAGGCAAACTCGATATTGAACAAAATCATACACCCACACTATATTGTTGCAAGCATGATTTATTCACTAATATCTCCATAAACCCATCCCTCTCATTTTCATTTATTATTATTTCTTTTCATAATCTAATTAAATGTCGAATGAATGCTGCATCTTAATTATTTTCCCAACATAAAGAAAATATGTAGTTACGCCTTCGCATTAGCCAATGCAGATCATGTGTTGGCATCAAAGCATAGAAAGGGGCAGCCAAAAAAATATAAAATGAATATCCTATTAGGTCTAAAATTGTGCAAATAAAGAGGATCGACATACACATAAGAAAAAAAGATTATCCATTTTTGAATAGGTTGAGTTTCAATTCGCGCGTAGAAGGCAGGCATGCATTTTGGGCATGGGAGAGTGGGGCATGCATTTTGGGCACAGGAGAGTGGGAAGAAACCAAAATGGAAACCACCAGATTTTTCAATAAAAGCTCCAAATCCATTTGGTGTCCACAAACAACAATCCTTGCGCTTTAGAAAATTCAATTCTAGGTGCAAGAGAGCTATGAGAATTTTTTATTGAAGGATCAATTCTGGGCGCAAGAGAACTCTGCATTGAAGGTATGTTCAATGAATATTTGTTTTTGTGTTTATGTAGTATAATGTTTGTTAGGTTTTTTTTATGTTTGAAATTTGCACATCTTTCAAGAAGGAAACTGCATTTGCTTATAAATTAAACAAGAAACAAAAGTTCATTGTGAGTTTTGTTCTTGACTACAAGGTCCTTTATTTTAGGAAACAGGGCCAAACCTTTGTTGTATAGAATATACAATTAAACATATATTCATGTGCATAAAATATTAATTAGATATTAAAAATGTTCTACTAAATATTCTACAACAGTTATAAGCACCTCATGAAGTGACCTCCAGTGTCAATGTTCTGAGTAGGCCTAGTCTACAACAAGACACAATTAATTGCAAATTTAGACTACTAGAGAAGAGCTTGAGAGTACATATGAGTTAGAACATCCAAATTAGAAGCAAGAGAAATTTTAATGGCATCATCATAACTCATCTATGAGAACAGTGATAGGTAAATTTTCTAGACATCTTGATATATGAATTGGACAACTTTCCCTTAAGGTAGGACTAGAAATTGCAAGTGCATTTATTTCACCCCTACTACAAACTGGAATGTACTTTTTAGTAGTTACATTGAACAATTTAATTTTGTGCTCTGAGAGCTCTACAACCTCTAACTTAACACAATAATCAAATATACAAGCAATCCAAAATATAATTTAGGTGATGCTATGGCATGCCTATATTTTTTTGCTCATTGCAATAAAACTCATGTAAACTCAACCAGAACTCTATTAACAAATCCAATATTCTAGTTTGCCTCTAACATTATTTTAAATAACTTAATAACTTATTGTAATCATGTGCTCATGATGATAACAAATTGCAAACAAATTTTCAACTTTGTCAGTTTTTGAAAGGATTTAGAATGTCTTGCTTCAAGGTTTCACCAATAATCAAGAATTATATATACTAAATGTTTACAAAACTCTATTTTTTCATAATGCAAAATTCATCAATACTTGTTTCCATCTAAATCAATAATATTATTGCAATGGATTGTAAAAATCTTTTAACTCAAATCTGAAAAGTCTAAGTTATAAGCACAATACTCCTTTAATAAATTATATTTGCAATTTAGTCACCTCATTTAGAAGCAATTCCCAACATCACATTAACACATTGCCCAGCCATATCATTTCTGATTTCTCCATTATATATAAGCTTTATGAAGCTAAACCTTTGCAAAGAGGTGATTTACAGAATTTATTACTCTTGTGGTCAATTTTGAGAGATCAAAACATGGAAATATGACTGTAAAGGGAGACCATATGGATTGTTCAAAATAAGGTAGGAACGTGACTAATGTTATTCAATTTTAGGGCCATAAACTCATGCAATAAATTGGACAAATCGAACATTAGTATAATATTTTTATGACAGGTTCAAAATTGAGTACTTGTAAGAATGTAAGAGGGAAATGTATGCACTTTTATGCTCAAAAAATTTCCCCTGTTTTGGGGTGTATATAAGAAATATAAATGATTAATGATAAAATAATGAAAACACTAAATAAAATAAGTAAGAAGATTCATAGATACACGGTAGGATAAATTTTTTATGTTTTTTAAGGAAAACATCCCCTAGCATATATACTCAAGTCATTATTAAAATCTTCAAAACAACATCAATAACACAAACTAATGATTATCACATTTTAAAAATTAGAACACATGAGATATATCAAGTGTAGGGTTGGAGCCTATAATAAAAAGTTGCTCACCCAGCCAATTTCACATGTAGAGAAAGTAAGCAGCTTTGGAAACTCATTGCATTATTTGGTCATCCTAAAATGTTTGTAGGTATGAGTTATAGTACAACTAAGAATTAGGGTGGTTGTGATAGAATGGAAAATGCAAATGCTCTGAATTGCCTAGCTAGTTATATATTTTATTCTTAGTAAGTCCAAATTTTACAATAGGCTAAAGACGAAGAAGGGTTCAGTCTTCATATTAGAGTATTTCCAATTTTGAAATAGGTATAGTGTTCTAAAAGCTTATCCATTTTATCCTTGATCAGAATTCTAGTATCAGAGAAATGCAAGCTTGATGCTCACATTTTGTCAAGCATCTTTAGAAATAAAGAGAGTCAATGCCAATATTTCGATGAAGCTTTTGTATTTTCAGGATATATCCAACTATAGAATATCCAGTATTTATGACTATATGAAAATTCATATACATTTCCTCTTCCTCTACACTTACTTCAATCCCTTCAATCTTGAGCCTTTTTCTTGAGCCTAGCTTTGCAAAGTCTCCAGATAATGCTTCTAGTTCAACCCTGTAGAAACAACTATGTTCTGCTCAAAATTGTGGAAGTCTTTTTTCTTCAATAAGACCAGAAGATGTGACCTAAGGACAAGGCCACACAAGACTAGTGTTTTTGAGTATGGTGTTTTATCTATGACTGGGAAGGCATTGTGCTTAGTGCTTTTCAAAATCTGTAGAATGTTTGAAACCTTCTGTATTCTGTGAAGGGTTACTAGTGGACCTATGATAGCATCCCCTGTAATGAGTTGACTCATAAATGGTCCAGGATGTGCTTCCAATAATGGAAGTGATGTAGAGGTGGTATGGTGGTCTTCATTCTGCAAATGATGAGGGACTTCATGAATGTTCTTCGCACACAACAACTAGATCTCCACAAGGATCATCTCCTTTGACCCACTACAACCTCTACCAAATCAGAGTGTACAAATGGTTTATGGTGCCACCACCCATTCTACATCATTTAAAACATCTCAATGTCCCTCAATCCAATCAATGGATTCAACCAAGCAACCCCATCAACTCACAAATCCCAAACCGGGTACTAATTAGGCCTATTTCTCTTGTAGCCCTACCTAGATGGTTTTTCAAGGTTTACAAGTATCTTCTCCAAAACACTTGGGAAAATAAAAATATATTTGGATACCCTTTTCTGATTTGTACAACATATCCAAAAACCACATACTATTCCTTTGGACCAACTATCCAGACAACTGCTGGTGTACCACAATTAGCCCTCTAATTAGGCCTCCAAATACAAAGCAAATACTAATTGCACTCATCCGCAGACCTTCTAACCCAAAAATAGAGTTTTATTATGATCCAAATCAATGTATTCTCACATTCAAAGGAGGTACTATCAAGATCTTCTACCCAAACCACAAAAACCTCATTCCTAGGTGCATAACCCTAGGGATTTTCCCAAAAATCACCTCTCTAATTACTTCCAGACCCTCCCAGTGGATCTAACACCATATAATGGTCATAACTTGACCTTATATGCAATAAAATTTGGCACTCCTTTGGATAGAACTTCCAGACCTTAACTGGTCCAAGCATCTAGTGACCCTTAATCAGCATTTCCTCTTCAATCAGAGATCTCTTTCACCATTATCTTGACATCCCTGCATGAAAAAATTCAATGGAACATATAACATATGAATTAAGTCTCTCCCACAAGACACAATCACCATAGAAAGTGGGAGAGCCTAGGGCATCATGAAAACTTCAAACCAATTTGCTGATTGCACATAGTATTGTACAGGGACAGTCAGCAAATGACTGAGATTCTTCCCTTTAAACCTCAAAAAATGACACAAAATTGCATGGAATTGAAATTAATCTAATCTTCCATCATTCTAATGCATTCTCAATCATTTTTTCATAAAAAATGAGAATTTTTATCACACAAAAAGAGGACTGTGTCCTTCAAGGCAACAACCTGGCAGTTTTCAGAGAATTAATTTGTATTCAATGGAAATTTCATTACATTGTTCTCTTTTCTATCCAAAAAACTCTCCAAACTCCCTACAACTCCTCTCTCTCATTACTCACACACTCACAAGGCAAAAATAGCCATTTTCCAACCAGTTAACTACCTATAAACCGGTTACAGTCAGTTATGACTGTTAGCATTTGGTTTATTGTTTATTTTTTTTATCTAGTTGACAACATGGTTGTCAGCTTCAAAAAATTACATTCTTAGGCATTTATTAACATTTTAAATCTTCTTAGGAATCTATCATAATATCTTAAACATCTTAAACCCTTCTAAAACCCTCTATGAGCCTTCTAGGCTTCATTTTGCCAATTTTAGGCAATTACACATTTTTGGCACTTTTAGTGCATTTGACCTCACATAATGGCTCTATTGGCCATATTACAATAATTATGACCTTTATAGGTCATTAAACACCTTATCAACCTTAGGATCCAAAAATGACCCCCAAGGTACATTTTACCCCAAAATGACATTAAGGCTTACATTGATTGATCCTTTCACAAAGGATTCACATATTAATCAAAACAACATTAAAAAATAATTAAATGACCATTATTGGTCTCATTACAATTCCAATGACCTTTTAAGGTCATTTTTGTCTTTAAATCCTTCCAAGGTCTATCAATGACCCTGGTGTATCCTCTAGGCCTTTTGTCCTTGGCCCTGGTGCTCCTGCACCAGGAAGCCCCTTCAACTTTCAAATGTACAATTTTGTCATAGACACTATTTTTGAAGCTATCAGCTATTGTCTTCAAAATTAAGAGTTCTATCATAATCAAAGGGAGCAAGGATAAGTTTTTTGTGAGCTCCAAAAGGATCACACAAAGTGAAACTATCATTCTCATTGACCCTCCTAGAAGAGAGGCTGCACCAAGCACTGTAAAAAGTCCCTAATCAATGTTTGCAAATGATCCCATCAACTCACCAAGTGCTCTTCCATATGTAGAGCCTATTAAGATTACAGTTATGAAGAGATTTAATGGAAGTGCAAGTCCATATGTTACTAGTCCCAATATGAAAATTGTAACAAAGTAGAGCATCAATGATGTCAAATGAAACTCTTTTGCAGTAACTGAATATATTTCTAACAGTAGCATCATTTGTGTTGAAAAGAAAAGTTGCAAGGTCATTGTAATAGCTTGCAAGGCAATGAAATTGCTTGAAGTTCCCTATTTTGCAAACATTGGGACATTCATGGTTGAGCATCTTTCCTTCTGGACATGGTGTACATGCTACAAGCCATGGAAGTCCAAATATACAACAGGATGTATACAAAGCCACAGTGCATGAAAGGAGTATTTTGGATATTGGCCCTCTCCTGTATCAGTAATACACAACTATGTCATTCATCTCCATGTTCTGTACAAAATTAAGAAAACTTTGTAATTATTAAATAAGGTTAAGTACTCTTAATAAGTATACTAATGGGGTAAATAGTACTATTAGATAAAGGAGGTTTCTTGACTTCATGAGACCTAAAAGTCCAGAAAAGAAAGTAGTCCACATGTATGCAGGGTAAAAGATGCCATGGAGAAAAATGAAGAATAGGGGAACATACAATTTTTCATTGCTTTAGCCACAATCTAATACAAAGTTTTTTTTTTTGTGCCTTGGAGAACTTAATGATTGATTAAGGCATATATTCTCAGAGTACACTCAAGAAGGTAGTTATATACTACTCCCACCACTCCTCCAATGACACCTAATATCACTACTAGAAGTAGATCAATAGCCATATATTTTATAGTCATTGAACTCACATCAAACATTATCAGTCCTCGACCTCCAAAAAGCCCACAGTTTCCACTTCCACAATAATCAATGAATGCTCATAGTACTACAACAACCACTACAGTTGTGAAAAATGTCCTCCAAAGAAGAGCACTTCACCACCTACAAAGGAATGCGGAAAACATTGTTAGATATCATTCCTTTCTTTCCAAAAAATGCTTGCACTTATAGTTACAAAACTTCACCCAAAAATTTAGGTTCTATACTGACACCTCAGAGATTCCTACGATGGGACAACGCAGATGCTTAGAACAATTTTGGAACAATAATTGTAGGATTTAATGCATCATGAGCTTCCTAGTCACATATACATATTGTACTGGTCGCTATTTGTCATGTTCAAAACTTTCAATACTACAAACGTAAACTATGTGGATTGGATGGATCTAATAGTACTGTATATGAAAATTTGTTTAAAAAGTGTGTTTGTAAAGTGACATATGCTCATAACACATATGAGTTCTGCATATGAGGCACATAAATCAACTTTGCATAAGTTCATAATGCATTGAATTATGTGACTACGTGTAACTTGGCTAAGACTCCAAACATGAGCTCTACAATTCAGTATATTTCCCACTGGATGCTCCTCAGACCTAAACCATATTGGATTCTACAACTTAGTGTACTTTCCTATCAATTCTTCCTTGGATCTAGATGATAATGAATTCTAAAATTTAGTGTAGTGCCCACTGGATAGCTCTTCTTGATCAAATTATAATGGAACTAAAGTTTCATGTTACACTAGAGATAATGCACAAAAATGATCTTAGTAGGTTGCTATTTCCTCAAATGTAAAGAGCGCACCACCAATGGGTGCACAGAAGGCTATAGCCACACCTACAGTAGTACCACATGTTATATCTCTTCTATCTCGATCATTCTTGAAGAACCTTAGCCATCTCTTCTATATGTTGAACCTTACCCTATATGTTGAATCTAGACTTCAGTGTGTCTTCCACTATCTTTCATGTCTGCCCCATCATTGTAATTATCTACCACACTTGCAACCTCTTTGTTCTTTCCTTCAACATCTTGTCCTTTTAATGGACACTCATCCACCATATCCTCTTTCACTAGGACCTTAGGTTGATCCACTTCCTCATCTCTGATTCCACCCCTGTGATCATCAAATAAATGTAATGGTTTTAAAAATACCTCTGAACAAAATGACTCCTCAAAATCAAAGGAGGAAAGGGTTACTCATGTTGATAGACCAATCTACAATGTCTGAGTATAAAAGGACATGTAGGTTAGTGGTACTGATACCAAATGGGAGTTAGTTAGGATGAGTTCTAACTGGCCCCAACAAATTATCAGCATAACACATGATTTTACTCAACAAATTTAGAAACAACAACCATAAAATAATATCTTTCTTGAAACACAAACATAAACAAAATTCAATGTGCCATCCCCTCTTATTTATTGACTTTTGTGCCCTAAAATCTAGACCCTTCTTCAAACACATTAAAGAGAATACAAAATAACATTTTCTTATTCTCTTTCTCATTCCTACTATAAAAACTAGAACATGAGAGCAGAGAAGGCTCATATCAGTGTAATTCAACCACTATAATCCAAATTGTCAGTGTTGTAAGTTTTCCATAAGAATTTGAGCTTGAAAACATTAATCCAAGAGATGTATTCTATATTATGTCTTATCAACTTTCTATAACAGATTTTTCAAAAGCATTCTTAGTGTTGGTAATAATTCTGTAAAACCTAGAAAACATTGCACACACAAAAGAGAGCTTATTAATGCACACCAATGATGAAAAGGGATGCCTTCCATGTTCCAGTGTAAGCTCTGATAACAGAGTGGCCATGGAGATCAAATGATCCATCTTTCACAAACTCATTTGATGACTGAAGTTCTTCCTCATCTGATGAATGAACTAATGTGTGCCAATAAAATGAGAGGATCCTTGCATATTATAGGCTTCCCATCATAGACTTGAGAGTTTGAAAATCTTATAGAATAAATCCAATATTAGATAGGATATTTAATGAAAGATCAAAGCATTGACAGTTCTCTATATAATTTTGCAAAACACCCATGATATTTAAAAATCATGGAGAACACTTATCACGATCCTTGACATGGTATATATATATATATATAACCATAAAATTTCTTTTGTTCAACTTCTTATTTATGTTGTTTTTTTAATAGGTTATAGTGTCTTTAATTATCTGATGTGTGTATTTGAAAAAAATTATTTTAGGTGCATATAACTGTAGTGGCTACTTGCATGGGTGATAAAGCTTGTTTGGAGAGGACTCAGAGACTTATTGAAAGACAAGCAAAGAATTCATTGTTTGTAAAAAAATTGATATCATCAGGCCTGTTTGAAGAAAGGTCAAATTTGGGGATGCCTTCTACAATTAATTCAAAGGTAATTCAAAACTTTGCTTCTTTTTATGCTTTGAAACATATTTTATCACTATTTTTTACGCTTTATTTGATTTTGTTTTTAGATTTATTTTTCACTCTCTTGAAATTAGATTCTAATTTAATACTAGAATGCAGAATATTACAAATGGATCAGCAAAGAAGGTTGACTACAGATCAATATCATGCATATGATGAGAGAGTAGCTGATGAGAGGGATGTGGAAAAATATCCATGTCCATTTAATAACTGTCTTGGTGGAAAAATGAAAAATAGAAATGTTATTTATCGACATATGATAAAACATGGGCATAGTGATATAAGCCCTTGGGCTTATAATTATTACAAAGATATGATAGAATTACAAAATGTGAGAGGTGAAGAGGCAACAAACATAGATGAAGTGACACCAAACATAGATGAAGTGGCACCGAATATAGATGAAGGCACAATAAAGCTAGACGAAGGGTTTGAAGTCAATAGAATGTTGAACAAGGGTTTAGACGATGATTGGGCCAAGGCAATGGAGGATGCTTTAAAGCCTGTGTATGTTGATTGCAAGTTAAGTCATTTGACAACAATCCTTCAAATTCTTAACTTGCAAGTGGTGCATGGTTGGACAAATGAGAGTGTAGATCAGTTGTTGGCATTATTATGTTCATTGTTACCTGCTGACTCCACATTGCCAACAAAATGAAGTCAATGTAAAAGGAAAATTAGTAAGCTTGGATTGGGGTATGATAATATCCACACATGTGTGAATGGTTGCGTATTATTTCACAAAAATCTTGCAAATGATATGGAATGTCCAAAATGTCATGAAGCAAGGTACAGGAAAGGATTGAAATTAGCTGTGGTCCCTAGAAAAGTTCTTCACCACTTTTCGATAATCCTACGATTACTACGAATGTATCAGTGTAGAGACATTGCTCAGCTTATATAGTGGCATGCTCTAAATAAGAGCATTGATGGGAAACAACGACATGTGCCTGATTCTAATATGTGGATGGAGTTTGATAACAAATGACCCAATTTTTCTCAAGATCCTTGTAACATAAGGTTGGGTTTGGCTCTAGATGGAGTGAACCCATTCTCAGATCAAAGTATGAAATGGTCAACTCGGCCTATTTTTTTATTAAATTATAATTTGCCTCCATGGTTAGTAACCAAACCATTTTTCTTGATGTTATCATTGATTATACCAAGAAAGAAAAGTGTGACTTCAGATACAATAGATGCTTATCTAGAGCCACTATATGATGAGCTAATGGAATTGTGGACAGGAGTTGAAGCAATTCAATCTTTAAGGGATGGTCATTCAATCAAATTCACTTTAAGAGCTTCCTTATTGGTTACAATTCATGATCTTCCTGCATATGGTACATTGTTTGGTCTCATTGTTCATGGATATCATGGTTGTCCAGCTTGTAACTTTAAGGATTTTGTGAGGCACTCAAGAAGTTTGCGTAAGTGTATTTATTATGGACATCATGCTTATCTAAAAGTGGATCATCCATATCATCAACAAAAAACACGTTTCAATGGTCAAGAAGAGAATCATGAAGCACCTTTGGCAATAACAAGTGATTACATTGTTGACAATGGAAAAAAAAGAATGTCATTTATTACAAATGGTGGTGTTCCTGGTAGCAGATATGATCCATGTAATCAAAGCGGTGTAAAAAGGTTGTGCATATTCTATAATTTTCCATACTTCAAGGATATAACCATCAGGCACACTGTTGACTTCATGCATACAGAGAAAAATATAGCCTATGCTATTATAGAAACTCTTTTTGGTGCTTTTGATAGTATTTCATCATGCGAAGACTTCCGCAATTTAAAGATTCATCAAAATCTTTGGGTTGAAAAATATGATGGTGAAAAATATGGAAAACCTAGTGCTCCCTATGTTTGGACAAAAGAACAATGTGCAAAATTCTTATAGTTGATGTCTCAGACTCGCTTTCCTATAGGATATGTAAGTACTACCATTAGAAGCCAAATTGACATTAATAGCTTAAGAGGCCTAAAGATCCATGATTATCATGTGATAATCAACAAAATTTTACCAATTGTGGTTAATATATTGGGTTTGGAAAAAGGTCCAAGATTGGCAATCATAAGGTTGGGGCTAATACTTAAGAGAATGAGTTCACATGTAGCAGATCCATCAAACTTTGACAGTTTGAGGGAGGAGGTTGTTGAAGTTCTTTGTCTTCTAGAATAGGAATTTCCACCAACAATCTTTAACATCTCTATGCATCTTTTGATACATCTAGAATATGAACTCGAGCATTGTGGTCTAGTAAGAACAAGATGGATGTATTCTATAGAATGATATATGAAGGTTTTGAAACAATTTGTTTGTACTAGGGCAAAACCAGAAGGCAACATGGCTGAGGGATATTCAATGCAAGAGGTGATGGGATTTTGTACAGAATATATGAAGGATTTTGAAAATGTGAATCGACATGTATGGGATGATGATGAAGATGAGAGAGTTGTAGGTGAAGTATTAGAGGGCAATGGATGTCACTTCAAGCTATCACATCAGGAAAGAAGTACATTGCATGCATTTATTCTTCAAAACACATCTTCATTTGATACATGGCATAGGTAAAACATTATACACAATTGTTTATTTACTCAAATGTATTACACATGTATATTATTAATCTTACTATGTCATTAATGTTGTATGTAGAAAATATGAGGAAGAAAATCAAAGTTTCTTGCAACATCGACCTCAAAAGCGCAAACATCATAGTTTGGTTGGAGGTGATACTTTTCCAAAATTTGAAGAATGGATTGCCAGTGCTGTTCATTATGCAAAAGAAGAAGGTCAACATATAACAATAGAGGAAAGTGAGCTTTCACAATCTCCACATTTATGGGCTATGTGATTTAATGGCATGTGGGCCTATGGTAGTCATTTAAGGGTAGAGCAAAAAGACAAAGGAAAGATAAATTGTGATTGTGTTGTTAGTGCTGAGTTTCATCATGAAACTGAGAATAAATTCTATGTTGGATTCATCCAAGAAATTATTCAAGTAGATTTTGGTGAAAATAGTCCTATATTGTTAAAATGTAAGTGGATCCGACCATCCGCAGTACAATTTGATGAGTATGGATTTATACGTGCTAATATAGGGCAATTCTTATCAGAGATGGATGAGCCATATGTCTTCCCTTTTCAAATCAACCAATCATTTCTAATCGATGATGTAAGAAGCCCAAGATGGTCATATGTCATTCAAAAAGAGTCTCGTTCAAAATGGAAATTCATGGAAGTTGTTGATTTAATTCCTGATGGGCAATATATTAATCTACAAGAAACATTTGAAGAAGTGGATGAAGATGATGATGGAATGTTTCAAGAAGATATTTTGATTACCAGTGAAGAGACTGTAAGAGAGAATGTATTGCATGCCACAGATGATGATGACAAAGAAGATCTAGTAGATGCAGACATGAGTGATCAAGAATTGGACCTTGCTGGCAGTGCAAATGATTATTGATGAGCCCCATTTCATGAACTATTATTAAAGTCTTTTAAGTTGTTTTAAAACTTTGTTTATGTTTTGAGAACATGGACCTTCTTACTAATACTATGACCACTATCCTCCATGAAAATTTGTGAAAACCATTTAATTCTATAATAACTTCACCATGGGGATGGAACATTTAATTCTATAATAACTTTACACATTGATTTAGTCCATTTTCATAATGATACTCAAGCCAAGAATGAAAAATTTCTCTTCAATAGTCAATGTCCAAAAAAATCTTTCTTTGGTTCCATTGAAAATGTTACCTAGTCACTACTCTTCTATCAGGGATTTCCTGTGAGACTTGTTCTGCTTCATTGAACTGTATATGGTAGGTTTTGTTGCTGAATCATGTACTACTTTTCTAATTAGTAATTAGGCATTTGATTCTGATGATCTAAGCTTCATTTTATTTTCAAGGATGCTAGAATTCAGAAACTAAGGATCTAATAATTTGGGTTTCTCTTACTTTGCATTGTAAAAAATATAATGCTTCTAGTATTGTCTATCTTCATGAGTGTCCTTTTTCACTTCTTTTGCATTACATTATGTATTCTACCAACAAGCACAATGCTTCATGTTACCTACCCTTTTCACCTGAAAGAGTGTTATGTGAATCTTATCAAAACAATGAAATATCTCCCATATGTTGTTCTTATTGTCACTCACACTTTTGGACTTCTTTGGACTGTCCTGTTGTTATAGACTATGTTGTTTTCAGGAGGTGTTTAAGATTCATACTTGTAAGCAGTTATAGTGACCATGCCTCATTGATGACTACCACTGTGTGACTGTCACTTACATCTATGACTATTGTAGTTGTGTCAATGTTCTCTATGACACATTATCAATCAAATGCAATTTGAATTCTTAAAGCCAGATTTTGCAGCATCCTCCCTCCTTATAACAGAATGGGATCTTTGGAACAGTCTATGGGTATCCAGCAGAGCATAAAGGAGATTTCTCTATTATACATAGTCGCAACTGCTCTGTTATACATAATTGCAACTGCTCTGTTAGGCATGTATGCAAAATGTGGAAGCATAGCCAAGACAAATGAATTGTTTAACTTTAACACATTGCCTCAAAGACATGTATTCTCATGGACTGCAATCGTGGTAGGACATACAGAAAATGAACTTCATGAAAAGGCATTCTACGCTATTGTTAGGTTTAAAGACAAATTCTAAAACCTTTTCCAATACCCTCCATTCTCATACCCAAAAAGGAAAAAAAGGAACAAGATATATGCATCTGACAAAAGAGCTCTTTTAGATAATGTGGTTACAATAACATTATTAGACGCGTATGGAAAATGTGCAAACACATACAATGCATGTGAATTGTTTGGCATAATGCCTCAAAGAAATGTGGTTTCCTACACTCCAATGCTCATCGTATATGTACAAAATGGATTTCTCAAAAAAAACCTTTAGAAAATTTTAGGAAATGCAACTGGCAATTGTAAAACTGAACTGCTCAACCAATACTAGCATCCTCCTTGTATATTCTGAAGTTGGTCTTAGGAATATAGGTATGGACATTCAATGGAAGCCTAAATCATATAGGAATGTTGTTAGTTTTAATTTTGGGAAATCCCTAGTAAATATACATACCAAATGGGAAGCATAGGAAGGCATTAAACTTTTTGATAGATTGTTTGAAGAATTTTCAACATATTCTTTCAAGAGTTGTAAACTCTTTCAATATAAAGGTAACATAAATTTGTTTAACTCTTTTCACAAAGATGTATGCATGTTGCAATCAGTCTAGTTGCAAATAGTTATAGGGTTTGAGGCCACTGCCACCCTTGGTATCAGTCCAGTCTGGACCTCATACTAGTCTTGGTCTGTAATGCCTCCAGGTCTAGTGAGGATGCATAACCAAAGTTCATACTATGTTCAAGAGTTCTTTAACCTGAAACAGAATTGAAGACATAGATTATAACTAAAAGTACTAAAATAAAGAGTAGAAAAGCATAGAAGTCTTATAATAATGCAAAATTGAATGCTTCCAATCTTCTTTGTTTCTTTCATCTGGACCTTTCATGATCACACTCTCCCTGTCTAAATTTTGGACCCATGTGCAGAGTCTTAGAATTCTCAAACATGCGATTATATATGAGTCCTGGTGATGCAAGATGATCCCTTTAAGGTGAGGCAAAGAGGCAATTATTCATTTAGAGTTATTATGAATAGTTTGCAAAACCCTTTGACTTGCAATGATTAGTTGGTTAGTTGAGTTTGATCTGGGTAGATTTTTTGTATAATTTTTGCAATGATGCTCCAGAACCATCATTAGTTTAAGGTAAAAAGTGGATCACAGAGAGTGATTTAGAATAGGAAAAAGCATGTACAATTGAATATCCAAAAGTACTCTTAAGAATCTTAAGGAGTTTGGAAAAATCATGTCTTTCTCTTACTTGCAATGATTCCATAACCTTTGTCAGCATCCTCTTTGTCTAATAAGCAATATCATAGGGGATAAGATCTAATAAGAATTAATTGTTTGAGGGGTAGTAGTAAAGATTTTATTTGGTTCTAAAGTCATTTGCAAGTATATGGAGTCATTAGATATATGGTTTTTGAGTTGAAAACATTTTAAAACCTTTGTAATCACTGAGTACTGACGGTTCCAACTAATTATAGTCAGTTTAGTAGGAAGTTACAGGTAGTTGGCCAGTCTTTTAAACATTGAAAGAGGCCTATTTGTATGGGGGATAGCCCAAGAAATGTAGGTGGTCAGGATTTTGGAGTGTGAATCAAATAAAAGTGTTTAGGTTCTACATTTTCATGTTCTTTTTCTGCAACAGTCAACTTTGAATATGATTAGAATGGGCTTAATGGATTCATTTTGAAACTTTTCTATTTGGACATGTTAATATTTTTAATCTAGAGTAATTTGGGCTTTGAAGGAGTTCATTTGATTGAGTATAGAAAAAGTTGTCTTCATTTGATTAAAACTAATTCAAACTCTCCTTACGGAAAGTAGTGAGCACACAAAATGTGATCCCTTTCATTTTGCACGCATGAATAACCTCCTCTCTTAGACAAGGATGAAGGAGATGGTGTACATTAACTATACCATGAGGTTTCAAGGTCTCATGCAATGTTTGGCATGTGACTTTAAGCCATTAATGTGACTGAACAGTTACATGAAATATTTGAACTGTTGTAGTCAATGAATATGGGCTTTGTCCATAAATTGATGCATAGCAGAGCCATGGGCTTGAGGAGATAGAAGTTTAGATTTATTCTACTATTTGACTATCCTTATAAGGCTGACTATCCTTATGTAGACTATTCAGATCATGTCAAATAAAGCTCTTTTTAAGTATCTTGTCAAGCATTTAGTTGTTGAAATTTGTCTTTGTTTACATTTTGATTCAAGTTGCTGATTTATACATTATCACTTATTTGGATTTTAGGAAATGAGGAGAAAGAATGTGAGGCCCAAATTAGATGATAGTGGTGAGAATGCTGAAATTCTATTGACAGAGTATGAGAAGTTTCATAGAAAATGTGTGGCAAGGAATAATGAATATTTGTCACAACTTGGATTAACAAACAGGTAAGTTGTAAATCTAGTGAGTAGTATGTTATTGTCTAATAGTGTTTACTAAAAATTTATAGGCTTGAGCTTTATGTATACAAGATATAATATGATATTTTTGGTTATATAGGAAAGAAACAAACTACATAGGAAATGAAAAAGGAAAACAAAAGGAAATCAAAGATAGAGTGCCGACAACTCGTAGAAGCCAATGAATTTGTGATTCAACAACACATGCACTTGGTGGAAACAATAGTTGTGATGATGTGCAGCCAGGTATAATGCATAGTGATGTGCATCTTGATAAAGTACATGGTGATGCACAATTAGATATAGAGAACATGGTGATGCACAACATCACGAAGATCTTTTAACACAAAGTCTCAAAGAGATTATTGAAAAATATGGGAGTTAAGGAATAGAAAATATGCAAAATCTTTTTGCAAGAGTGATAAAGGATGTCTTTGAGGAAAAGTCTACAAAGATAGGTAGTGATATAACTACTCATGACACACTTAATGTGGGTAAAGATGGTGAATTTTAGGTTGCTGAAAGGAATGAAGAGATATTGCTTTCATCCAATGTACCTATTACATCTTCTGATGGAACTAATAAATCAGAAAAAAATATTGGTAGCGGTTTAAATATGGAAGGTCTTCCTGCTTTTGTCAAAAGGAGAAGATTGAGTCAAACTTTATATAGATCTACAGAGAGGGATGCAAAATAGAGAAAATTAGAAGGCAAGAAGACATTCTTGGTTGAGGTATCAAGAGATGGCGAGCCCATTGGGAAAAATGTTGCAAGGTGGGCTTGTGAGTTGGGCATGCGATGTAGAACCCATTTGGATATTTGCAAGACAAACTTTGCAGATCAAGATCCACAAAATGTGGAAATTGTCATACAAAAAATGGAAAATAATTTTGAGACTACTGGTGGAAAAATCTCTCAAAGATATTACAAGAAAAAAATGAGAATTTTGATGAATAATTTTAGATACACTTGCAGAAAAACTATCATGGATGGGAAAGATAGGTTACAATCTACTCTATCTCCTAGACAATGGGAGGCATTGAAAGAAAGCATGAGTTTTTAAGAATATTTGATTAAAAGTTGTAGAGGCAAGAGAGCAAGAGATAATGTAATAGCTGGATACACATTTGGCCGAGGCGGGTTGCAGGCTAAAAAGGACAAATTTGGAGTAAGTGCCTAATTTTTTGGTTCAATTTATGTGAATATTTATTGGAATTATTTATTGAACTAACTATTTGTTGATATTAATGTTGTATTGTAGATGGAAAATAATAACAAAGAAGAAAGTGTAGAAGAAATTGTTAATTATATGGAAACATTGGATCCTAGATTGAACAATAATATGAGTTGGAAATCTAGTCCATCAAATGAGATCTCACAGCCATCTGTTGCACATCATGTAATAGCCTCTGCAGATCATTTTAGCTCAAATGATGGTATGAACAAACAATGAATTGCATACATGGACTCACTGAGAAAGTATCCCAGTTGGCTACCTCTGTTGCGCGTATGGATGGACTGGCTGAGATAGTATCATAGTTGGCCACTTCTATTAAGCCTATAGTTTCTACATGGAATGTCCATAATTTTATGGATTCAAATAAGGTAAGAGGCTCTATTCATTTAATTATATTTTGAATTTTTTAGCATTGTCAACTAGTATGCTGTTATGGTAATAAGATCTTTCTTATCACAAACTTTTCAATTTGAGCATCGACTCAACATCCTTAAGGCACCAACCAAAGGATGTTATAAAACAAGTTTTTACTATTTTGCAAACTGCAACTTTGAACTTCACAATGATGGAGATAAACAAGTAGAAATATTACAAACTAAAAAAAATAACTCTTCAGATGTTTCAGTCTGAATTACAAAGTACGAACAACATCAATCTTCTGATAAATGTGCCTTCTACAAGTTCTACTCACATTTTCTTAATCCACTCCATCAAACAGAATTTCATAAATAACTGCACTGTCAAACCTTGTTCATCATTTAAGCAATGTATGCATTAAATACTATCAAAAGAATAATACTATATACCTCAGACTTCGTATGTGTGCAGCATACTATAATTGATTAGATTTCTTCACCCATTGAACATTCAGAAAATATTGTAGACCAGACCATGGTATTCTAAAAATGTTTCTCATCAACAATATATCATCTTATTAAACACATCTCCTTCTCTGCATAAGACAATCAAATATTTAACAACTTTTCATTTGATAATTGTAGTTTGATTACTTCATATCAGAACAATACTTTGTATCGAGCACATACTCTATTCACATTTCATCAGGCTTTTACATATCTCGTGAATGATACACACTCTTGCACACATCTTCCATCAAAATACCAATGAATAAATAAGACAACTCCTTTCTTGATCGACAAGAATTCTAACTGATAAGAGTTAGGAGGTTGTAACTATACAAGTATTCATCACAATTGTAAGCAGTGTAAAATGCCAAAAGTTTAACATAATTAAACTTATACACATCAATGGCATTAAGGAAGTTTCTTATGACAAAGGAAATATATAAAAGATTTCATATAGCTAATCCTCATGGCAATGATGCTAGATTGAAACATATTAAAAAACATCTCTGTCTCTTAAGCCTAAAAAAAATATATCCTTTGAAATATGAACGTGAGGTTCTTAATTACTTTGTTGATCCCGAACAATTCTCTTGAAGACTTAATTACTAGTATGATGTTACAGTAATTTTTTGTTATGTATTTTCTGTGAAACATGTTGCAAACATCAGTGCAAACCTGTGTGTTCAATCATAAATCTGGGGATTTAATCATTATTTTGCGTCTTGATGAAAGCATCACATGTTTTTCAGGATAAAAAATTCAAAACCTTGGAGAACCATGTCATATTAGAGGACCTCAGACAAACTTTTTAAATTATTTGAGTTAAAAACATATGTTTGATTACAAAGGTTGATACCCATTCTGAGTTGTAGATTACTCATTTGAGGTTTAAAGTACCTTCATTTTGTATCTTTCATTGCATATCAATAGCATTCTTTGTTGTGTTGCATCAAAGGTTGAGCTCATAGGCAAAGAAGATTCATCCTCTTTTTGTCTATTAGTATGTCTACTGCTAGTATGTTTGAATTGCTTTCTCGACTTCTAAACAACAACATCCCTCTTCGACTTTATATTGAGACAAGTAATCTAAGTAATCTCTATGACTTCATATTGAGATGAGAAATCTACAACTTCAGGAAACCCACGACTCTGACCATCTTCTATTATGTTGTTGTCTATATTTGAACTTAAGTTTATTTTATGGGTTCTAAAAGGTAAGTACATATTGTTTTTTGCATGTCTTATGTAAGTTTCTCATTTTTTCCTCTCTGCTTGTTCTTTGCAAGGTTTGGAAAGAAGGTGAAGGCTTGGGAAAAGATGGTCAAGGAATTAAAGAGAATGTTATGGTTAAGAAGAAATGAGACTCCATAGGTCATTTCTCACTATCTTATTATATTTGAATTATTATATATGCTTATCACTCAATTTAATAGATATTTGGAATCTCTTTTTAATGTGCTTGCTTTCACTTATCTCCAAATATAGGTGTTAATAAGGCAACTAATAACTAGATATTCAATACTAAGGTATGCTTATCTTCTAAGCCATTTATGCTTTAATTATAATGTTATTTTAGTGTATGCCTATATTTTGGAGTTGTTACAACTTATCATGTTGTAACAAACTGTAATGTCCCCTTATGTAATTACTTCAAGTTTGTCTTATCTCTTATGATCGATGTTGTAATAAATCAATTATCCTTGTTTGATGGCTTGTGAGAGATAAAAGAAATCAATCAATGCAAATTCCAAATATCTTTATATTAATGAGGATAAAGTTTACTTTAATCTCTGAGATTTATTTCCAAACTAGAATGCTGATATAAATTCTGATCTGAAAATGAAGGGTAATATCTATGATCCAAAACTTCTTTGATATCGATACTATAGAGTAGATTGGGGAATGCAAAATGTTGTCAGATTAATATTGCTCTAATCCAAGATGATGCTCTGCCTAGATTCCTGATCTATATTGCTTTGATTTACTGAGATGCTTATTAACGAACTATGTTGAAATAAAGCACCCAATCCTTACAATAATCTGATCGCCTTCTCTGAAATTGTCTTTTATAATCATGCAAATGGTATAGATGTAATCTGGTATGAGAAATAGGATCTTGTACTCGATCCTCTTTCAAATTATTATCCTTTAATTTTATTTTTCTTTAATGCCTTCTTGTGAGTCTAATCTCTGTCATTGTTGCTGAATAATGGCTCAAGTTTCATGCAATTTTATGTGAGAAGTTTATGCCTTAGTCTGATTACAATCTTTTATTCTTGCAATAATCTGGGATGCTATTTCTACTTGTCAATTTCTTCTTTTCATGTGTTTGTGACCTTTCCCAACAGGGGACAAATACCTCCTTTAGTTGGCTATATTAAATCCCTTTAAGTGCTTTAGGTATGAAGACTATATGCCAATAAAATATGCCCCTTGAAGAAATGGATTATCTTCCCTTATTAAGCAACAAAGGGCATGATGTGAAAAGTTGTATCTCTTTGATCAGAACTCTTTCAAACTGAATTACTATTTTAACAAATTGTACCTCTTCCTTGTAACTAACAATATCATTAGTTAGTTATCTAACTTACGTCATATTAATTCCTTCCTTTGGCTACAATTATAAATGAGATGTCTTCTTCCTTTGTGCGATTTGACTTCCTCTTTCTAGATAGCAATTACTTATTTCTTGGATAATATTAGCCCCCTTATTTTCTTCTTTCTTGTATAGTGATAATACTCCTCATTGATCTGTGTAATAATGAGAGGAGAATATGCTGATCTATTTATAAGACCTTAAAGAGTTAGTTGTCACTTATCTGATGTAATAATCCTGTAGTAACGATGACTGGTGATGGTCAGTCTGCAATACACTATTGATGTTTCTGACATGGAAGAAAATACCACCATTGCATTTAATCTACCATTGCATTGATCTATCTACTAACAATTTAACCATGTGCAGAGCAATTCTATCAAAGCTGCACAAAAATGCTTTGATGCCAACAAAGCTGCTGATATTGACAATGATTGTGATGAATTAGTGGACATGGATGTGGATCAACATGGTTATAGTTGTGGTAAAGTTGAGGTAATGTAATAGTTGTCAATTATCTATCCTAATCTTCATGCTTGAAATGTTATTTTAAACAAATAATTATAGATTTTGCATTTTTCTAGATGTAAGTTAATTTGTCACAATATTTATTAGCTATCTTCGTTGCACAATTTAGAATTGTACTTATTTCTTGCCAAGGTTTACATATCATACCCTCTTCCAACATATGACTTGTACTTATTTTCTCTTCAGTCTACTATGCATACAGGGAAAGACGCTCTCAATAGACCTATCTATAAATCTCCACAATTTGAGAAGGATGTTGATAGTGAACATGTTGAACTGGATGAGGATCTATATGATATTCAAAGAAGACTTCATGTTAAAAGCAAGGTGAGTTTTATTTATTGTTATGTATTTCACGGTATATGTTTTAACACATGCAAGTACTATTTGAGCAAGTAATGGTTGTTTTATTATGTTAATAAGTCAAATGTTTACCTATGTGATAATTATTATGTTAATAAGTCACATAATTGCCTATGCACTTTTTGTTTTTGTAGAAAAATATTCATGAACTCCAAGAAGGAGATAAAGTCAGAGTGTTGGATCCATTTGATAGTGCTGCTGTTGGTGTTGGGCAGATCCATTCACTATCTATCATACATGGAGAAAACTTGAAAGGAACGAGTGATGCAAATGTAGAACTTGTGAGGGTCACAAGTAACATACCACTTGTTTATGAAGACAAACTAGATGGAGTGATCCGTCTAAAAGAGAAAGAAGGATCCTTTGCACGGTGGCCAATAATTTTTTTGGAGAAAATGAATTAGTTGATGTTTATCATGCACTAGATACCAAACATTCATGGTGTATTTAATGAGTTGGAAACTCTTAATAACTTTGATATTTTTAGATATAATTATGTATACTCTCAATGTTGACATTTTATTACTTGATACATATTATATTTTAAAATTGCAGATTACCTTTCTTTCTCATGATGTTGAATATTGTTTGTATATGTTAATATATTTTTAATTTTTTTTATGGTTTACTTCAAGTTTAATATATGCCTTTTTTGCATTATTAAATTTATGTAATTTAATACATTATTTATATCACAACTAAATTTAATACCAATTAATGAGAACCAAAATATAATAGTGATTAAATATACTATTAGTAGATGGAAACATAAGAGTGACAATGACTAAATATATTACCAATTGATATCAATTAATTGTTATTGTGATTAAATAAATGACTAATTATTAACAATGTTGACTAAATTAATGATTAAAATGATCAAATATACTACCAATGGATGGAAATTAGTTGATACAAATGACTAAATATATTACCAATCGATATCAATTAAGTGTTAACGTGATTAAATAAATGACTAATTATTAACAACATTGACTAAATTAATGATTAAAATGATCAAATATACTACCAATGGATGGAAATTAGTTGATACAAATGATTAAATATATTACCAATTGACACAAATTAATGATTTTAATGATTAAATAAATGAATATCAAGATTAAATGAATGACCAATTAAGAACAACAAATGACTAAATTAATGAGTAAAAATACTACCAAATTGATCATTCAAAACAACCAACAAATGACTAAAATTTGTTTAGTCACAAATTTGGTGGTGTTACAAATGACTGGCAATAAACTATTACTGGTCATGTGATCAAAATTGGTCATCTATATGTGATTTTTAGTAGTTTTTTTACTCTAATTTTGTTGTTTTTGTACTAGTGATAGCATTTCATATTGGCAAGGTAGTTGCCTCTTCCTTGTCCACCACTACTTCCTCTAGAGCTAGAGCTCCTTCCTCTACCACCTCTACTAGAGCTTCCTTCTTTCTACTCATTGTACTTGACTTCTCCTTGAGCCCTTGATTTAGAACTCCTTCCACCATAGCCACCTCTTTGTGCTCTACTATCTTTTCCCTTACCTCTACTTTTGGAGGTTTGTTCTTACTTTCTTTTGCTTTTCTCCTCTATCTTCAAGGCCATTTGATAACATTGGCAGATCATTTTGAAGTTCACAAGACTCATGTATTCTTGAATAGACCATTTGAGTCCATTCAAATACCTTTCTAGCTTGATACCTTCATCCTCAACCACTTTTAATCTTAAGAATAAATTTTGGAACTCCTTGGTGTATGCTTGGACATCAAAATATTTTTGTCTAAGATTGTGTCTCCTCCTATGCAACTGAGCTTCATAGTCATTAGGTAGGTAGGTCTGGTTCACTTTAGTCACCATGCCCTTCCATGCAACTATAGGACCCTTTCCATCTTTTTCTCTTTCAGTTTGCACAAACTTCCACCATGTAAGTGTTGAACCTCTCAATCTAGACTTGGCCACCATTACCTTATGGGCCTTAGAGATACCATCACATTCAAAATGATTCTCTATGCTGTATTCTCTTCTACTAATCCCATTGATGTATTCTCTTCTACTAATTCAATAGGTTGCAACATCAACCACAAGCCTGATTAAAACAAGGTCTGATACCAATATGATGTGAGTGTTCCAAGGTTTGCTTGCACAACTTCCAAGAGACCTAGCTTGTCTCTATCAAGGATCCTAATCTCCTCTATGATCTCCAAAGGCTTATATGATTAACTAAGGCCTTATCTATATCCTCTCCAAGAGCCTCACACCTAGTGCTTCACCTTGAAAGACTATCACCCTTTAGATACTTCACTTCTTCACCTACACTTAGAAATCTCTAAGTGCCATCTCCACACAAACATCCAATTTCATTGCAGGGGTGCCAATTATGTTATAAAAATTCCCAATGCTTCTATTTGGATCCATTTAGAAGGATCTTCAAACCACTTTTCACCAAGCTCAAGATTTCACCTTGAGGAGGCCTAATTAGGCCTAAATCCTTGTAGCCTTTACCAGAGACCTTTTGTCACTTTTTGTAAAAACTTTCCAAATAACTTGAAAATATAATCAAACATTTAGATACCCTTTTTAATTTTACAAAGGATTCTATAGGTTTTAGACTCCTAAGTCTTCCGTACACATGGTTCCTATAAACTAGGCCAAATAGGGCTAATAGGCCTATTTCCTAGGACTAGACCAAATACTTGTTAGAAACTCACTCTAATTGATTGGTATGACCAAAATCCTCATAACATGACCTTATATGTTGATATCCCACCTAGAACTATACTTTTTCCATACAATACTTCAAACCCCTGCATATAATCTTCTATTTAGCACTGTCAAGCCTCTAACCAGGCACTCACAGCTCGCCTAGGGCTTGCCATTAAAAATAGCTGCTCAACATTTCATGACTCCTAATCCTAAATATGTATAGTCTAATGGCTCCCCTAACATATTCATCTAACCTTAGGAAGATCCCATGGTTAGATTTCATGGGGGAGCCATGAAAAGCCAAACTGGTCAGGAGAGGACCGAGAAACTCTCCTAAGCTAAAATAGTTTATTCAAGGCAACAAAACTACTCAAATGAACTTTCTTACTAAAATAAAAAGTCTTAGAACTACTAAATGAACACTAATCTAGTACTAAATCAAAGATTTCAACTCATAAGATAACAATGTCACAATGAAATACTCGGGTTCTTCACATAACTAGAATTGCAGAGCTTCTTTCTATTCACCAAACTTAGTTACAATGATGTCTACCTCAAATATCAAGCCTAAGATTGTCTTAGATACCAATCTCAATGTTTCTAGGCCATTTTTGTTACTCTCCCACTCCTACCTTTGAGGGGATCCAATGTTGTCGAGTTGCATGCAACATTTGCCATTATTGCAAATGTTGTCATGACAACTTTGTAACAACATTTGGCATCTTTTCCTTAATGTTACCATCCTAACTTCTAGGACCTCTAAGCCATGTAACTTGATGATACAAATCCATTTATGGCCTTATGGAATCTTTCTAACATCTCAAATTTGTTTAAAACACATTAAAGACTCTAATCCAACCTTTAAGCATCTAGGACTAATCAATTAAAAACTACTAACAATGACTAAATTGGTGACCTTATTCCTAATGACTAACTCACCTAGTCCACAATTGTAATGACCTTCTAACATCCAAATCAAACACACCACTCATCTCACCATTCTGACTTGGCTAATGTCAGATACAAGCCAAAATAGCATAACTGTGGAGGTTAGCCTAGGTGCTCCTGCACTAGAGAAATCTGAAACAAATCTAGTGGGGGTGATTCATGGATCCTAGTTGCCATAGAATACTTCACTAAGTGGGTGGAAGTAATTCCTACTAGGAAAGCCACTAATAGGGTGGTAACTGATTTCATGATGTAGAATATGTTAGCAAGGTTTGGATGTCCTAAGGTTATAATAGTGGACAATGCTATGTGTTTCAGGTTTGAAGAATTTAGTAGCTTCTTTCAACAATATGGGATTCAAGTTTCATATTCAGCTCCCTATCACCTTCAAGGTAATGGTCAAGCTGAATCAAGTATTAAGAGCTTGATAAATATTTTGAAAAGAGTCCTTGATAAGAACAAAAAAGCATGGGATTCAAAGTTGTAGTTAGCTCTATGGGCTGATAGAGTGATAGTAAAAAAGGTTATTGGATGTGCTTCTTTTGATTTGGTATATGGTATCCAAGCCAGGTTACCACAAAATAATTTACTCCAAATGTATAATTTCATCCAATTATATGATGATGATTTGAACAATGAAATGAAAATCAAATTGGAAGATCTGATACAATTGGATGATTCAAGAAGGGAAGCCCATGACAAGAACATAAAATCACAGCTCCTATACAAAAATTTGTATGACAAGAGGACTATAGTCAAAAAATTTGACATAGATGATCTGGTCTTGATGTGGAATGCTAGGTTAGAAGATAAAGGAAAGCATAGAAAATTTGACCCAATCTGGTTGGGACCATATCTTGTTGATACTAAATGGGGTTCTGACTCTTACATCCTAAAAGATTTGATTGGAAACATTTTGGAATTTCCAGTTCAGGGACAATTTATCAAATTGTACTTCTCTTAAGATAATCTCATTATCCATGAATAGTATGTTAGTTTTCTTTCCTAGTTGTGTGCTTATTTCATGTCATGTGTATAGGTTAGTTTTGTTTTAGTAGAAGGTCTTCTTGTCCTAGAGATTTTGAATTCTTGTCATGCCTGCAAGAGGCATGCATTCCTAGATAGAGCCATTGTCAGACCATTTTCTTGTCATTTCCAAAGCCCTAAATATTGCCATACCCTATTGCAACATAGTTTTGATCAGTGAAGAAAATATATGATGGTTTGTGGCTTAAAAACTTGGTCAAGGATAGTTCAAGGTGTGTGCAAGCTCTAGTTCAAATCACATGTTCTTAAGTGCAAAAACCAGAGAGATGTGGCTATTTGAAGGTCTAAGAATTAGGGTTTATCCATGAATAAGGGTTTCCAAATTTTTGTCTAGGTCTACAAAACTGTTGCCAAATCTATTTCTTCGTTACCTTTTTTCCTGGTCACTTAAGTTCTCTTTCTGCATGTGCCTTTTCCTTTTCCTTTGTTCATGTGTTCTCCAAGTTCTTAGGTGGTTAGTCATTTCATCTAGAGACTTGGAAAATGTAGTGGTTGTTATCTCTATTGAGCATTTAAGGTTGTCACTTAGTATCAAAAGGTTATCATACATATTAGTTAGTCACTTACATTAAGTAGTCGGTAACCAAAAGCATGACAGACTAGTCAGTAAAGCTTACACACCAAGCACTATACAATTTACTAAGCACCAACAAACATTGACATCGACAAAAAATAAACACCGAGCATCATAGTATACACCAAGCAGTTCATACAGTATTTATCGAGGATCACAAGAAATGGCATAGTATTCTAAAATGGCACATACTTCTATGAAAATAGTTACAATGAATCGTAAAATAGTTTACCAAGATCGAGGAACATTTATTGTGATGATATTCATTAAATGCAATGTATATCTTTTGTAATAGTTGATCCAGGTTATTTTTATACACTGTAGATCTTAGGGTTATGACTATGTTGTGTAACCTAATTTTTTTTAAGTTAAAAAAATAGAACAATATATATTTGTGTGTTCGCATCATTTTTTGGTGTGAACTGATATATGAATCAAGGAGCACTTGAAGCAATTGCCTAACTTCAAGTCTATTGATTAACAAAGTAGAATAGAGTACAGAGGAATTCAGATTGAGTAGAATCAGAAAAGGCTACCAAGCAGATCAGAGTAGAGATTCATCACAAGTGAGGTGATATTTTATCAGAACTTATAGATCTATATCAGATAATTGAGTTGTCATCTAGCAGATAATTGCCTATTACTTTCTAAAAATTGTAATAGAGTTTTGGTTAAAATCTCTTTGCAGAGTAGACTTAACAGTCTTATATAAATATCTTAATTGAGTGCACACTTCATTAGTGTTGTTAAAATCCTATAACTAGGTAGATCTAGCTGATCTAACATATTACTCCTAATAGGGTAAGATCACCAGAAGTGATCAAAACTTGTAGCCCTAACAGGTAAACCTTTTCTATTTGCAGTAGTAAAGAATTTGTGGTTGTCATCCCCACCGTAGCTTTTACCTTTTAACAAGGGTTTCTTCATTACCAAAATACTTGTGTTATGTATTTTCATATTGATTTCATGTTGTTTACTTTCATAATTTAAATGGATGATTGATTCATGCAATTAGATTCACGTTATTTTGGCCAGTTATCATTGTTTACTATTATAGATCTGAAAGGTTTACAAGTGAAGTTTTTGAAGGCACTGATTCACCCCTCCCCTCTCAATACCTATCTCTCCTAATTCCAATAATTGGTATCAAAGCATAGTTCTCTTGTTGAACAGTATAACCACTAAAGGGTAAAAGATCTAAGTCATGGAGAGATATAAGCTTGACAAGACTATCGATAATTAGAAGATATAGATGCAGATGTTCATGGAATAGTATAAACAAGCTAGGGAAGAACTGAAGAAGTTACTGGTTGAAAGGAAGAACCTTTCCATTCTATAAAGTGAAATAGGTTATCATGAAGAACCTATTGATGATATATTTGAGCATATTAGATCTAGTTCTGGAAGCATCTTTGACGGATCTGAAAGCATAATCACTGAATTATCTGAAAAGAATTAGCATCTATCTGAACAAGTGAAAGCACTTCAAATCGGTCAAGAATCTCAGATGGTGAGTGTTGGTGGTTCCCTTTGATCTTCAACTTGTAGATTTATACTTTGATGGATAACTTTTAATGATACGTTGACTCTATCACCACTCCAAAGTCTACAAGGAAGAGGGCCAATTAACAAGGATCAAAAGAGATCCTCCTACACTTTGAGCTCTAATGCTCAGGTGCATGTACCCATGATTCACTTTTGAAAAGGAATCACTAAATGTTATACCAATATACTCTTTACTACTGATTTAAGGATTTTATCATTTAATTTGTGTGTGTGATTGCTGATGATGGACTGCATCGAAAGAATAGACCAGTGCCTTAACCAGGGCATAGAGTCACCTAATAGCATATATCAACCAAAGCTTAACTCAAACACAAATGAACTCAGAGTAAGTGCTTTGCCTATTACTCCCCTCACTCCAAAACATGATCATCAAATTCCAATCTAACAATGAGCTCACTGAAATCACCCTAAAGGCTTTAATCCTAACTTTGTTAGGAACTCCAAGCTGATCTCATAATACTCTTTGTTTACCATATGCTAATCCACTTTGTGACCTTAACATATATGAATCCACAATCAAAAAAAGAAGACAATCAAAGATTTGAGATAGGAATTCAAGTGTATTCTCATTAATCTTTAGAATCAATACATTATCAAGACAACAAAATGCCAAAGAAACAGACCCAAAATCTAGACTCTCCTTGCTTAGTATATTACCATCAACAACCAGGGACCAAAAGAAAGTTTTGGAACCCACACAAAGTAAAAAATTCTACAATATATACCCCCTAGTCATCTTGGAAACCCAAAATAGGTTGCAACAAGCTACGGATGACTAGGGTCAAGGTTTCAACCACTAAACCCACTAGAAACAGTCACAAAATAAATGTAGGGGAAGAAAACTAGGTGACTAGGAGAAAGAAAATCTTGGAGTGATCCTCAATCATGATAACCCCTCTGAGAAGGTATAGAGAACCATAAAAAAGTCTAAAATGCCAATGATTTTAGCCACCTGCAACATGCCTCAAGCATAAAAAACATGGTACAATCCCTTGCAAATGATCATGGCACACCCTGGAGCACACTACGATGGAAAACAAATCATCTCCTACTAGTTCTAGTCGCTTCTGCATTCAATTTTGGTCCTTTGGTCTCAGGAAACCCTCAGAAAATTTGAATTTGAACTTCAATGGTTACTTCATGGCATCTGTAGAAAATTGATAGTCCTCATTTAAATATGGATCAACTTTAAGTCCTGACCATCAAATCCTTTTATTTCACGGGACCTTATGTCTTAACTCAACTAGATACCCCAGGTTACCACTAGCGACCCTGCGACAAGGCAATTTCTTATTCACGGAATAAAAATCTTAACCACCGCTTAACCCCATGAATTGTTGACCAAAAGGACCCTAACTCATCCTAGCTACATCTGGTGAACTGGCAACTGAAGGCTTCTGCCAGTTTGTGAAGAACTTTATCTATCCGCTAAGTAGTTTAGTGACCACATGAATACACACTTGCTGAATCGCCAGCCATTTTAGAATACCGCCATCTCATTTCATGAATGAGAAAAAAGAACTCAAATCTTATTAGGCCGCTAAATTTTTTTATCAGAATCACCAAGTCCCCACCTTGGCCCGCCTAGAAGATCGATGACCATCTTAAAATCTCATGCAGTCAGAAGATCCCATTAGATTATACACCTTCCATTGATCTAGAATCTCCTCCCTACCCTGACAACCCTCTGACACCGAAAGAAATCTATGGCTGTCGCATGATCTCAAGCTTCTAACATATCTGATAAGAACTTATGTCATTCATTGATTCATTGACAATGTCAAGGCCCCTTGACACATCTAGAAACTAGGTCCCATTGACAACTGCCAACACATTAAATCATGGACCAGTCAAAAACTACCAACTATGCCTACGTGTTACTTTAGACCCACCTTTATCTCTAACATGAACACCTGGAGCATCAAATGAATGGCATAAGATCTGAAGGCCTCAAAAGATTCTATTCGCTTACATGCCAATCATCGATTTGGAATCTTAGCCAATACCACAGAGTGTGACCCCACCGTGCTACATAGGATACTCCAAAAAATCAAGGACCACCACATCACAGATTCTAGAAAATGAACATACAATTTCTTCATTCATTCTGACAACCCTGCCACTTCACAATTTCCTTCGACCAATAGGGAAATGCCATGTGTGCCTACCTGGTAGTGGACCCATCTGCAGAGAAAGGAAACCTCACACAGTAAAATCCATGGTGGGTGCAGCTTCGTAAGCCTCTAACACATCACTCATGCTTTAGCGATACCCATTAGATGTAGATGTTGTCAGAGCTGGGCCTAGGGAAATATTAAGCCAGAACATAGGAAAAATTAAATGTTGAGACTTAGGCTTTTGGGAAAATTTAGGCGCAGAGACCATAGGAAAATTAAAAGCCGTCAGGGGTAGAAACTTAGGAAAATATTAAATGCACGACCCCGAAAGGTGATAAAAGAATAAGGCACATGTGCCAAAAGGATTTTAAGTGGCCCAGAAAAGGTAACATCAAATTAGAACAAGGCCAAAGTTTTTCAAAGGGTTTAAATGTAATGGCTAGTTTTTTAATATTCTACTTAGGGCTTTAGCCAGAGATATGAAAAATGATACAGAGACCAGGGGAAAGATAATGAAGCCATAAAACTTTTTGCATGTGCTAACAGTGAGAATGGTGGAAATCATGAACAATGCTAGACAAGCTGAACAAGATCAAAATCTAGCTATTGAAGACCGAAGACTGATGTCTAAACAACTTCAAGCAAAAGAAAGTGAAATATAGAGACTCACTGATCATCACTTCCAAGTATCTAATTAGATGATGACTATTAATCAAGAAGTGAATCGAGTGAATGGAGAATTGTCAAGAAGACTTGAAGATGTTACAAGACTTAGAGAGGAGAATGAAAAGCTAAGAAATGAAGTAAAAACTCAATAGCAACATAATGAAATGATGAAGATAGCTAAGGACAGTTCCAAGAAGATTGATAACTTCCTGACCAATCAAAGAAGATTTTGAAGTAAAGCTAGTATAGGCTACACCAGTGAAGGAGAATCATCACAACAAGCTAAAAAGGTCAACAACAATCAAAATTAGAAACCTAAAGTGTTGGCATGTTATCACTGTGGAAAATCAGGACACACATCTAATGTGTGTAGAAGCAAAGCACAAGGTAAACCTCCTATCACTCCTAAGTTTAATGGATATTGTTATTATTGTGGTAAGTTTGGACATCCAGCTTATGAGTACAGAGCTAAATAGAATGATATTGCTAACAATACTACTGTGGAGAAAATATGCTATACCTACAACAAGCATGGACACACTGCACGAGAATGTAAGGAAAAAATGAAGCAAGTATGGACACCTTAGTAGAAAACATAGAAAAATCCTTATCAACCGAAGAGACAAGGTAATTCTTATGTTTGGGATTATAATACATGGACTAACTATGTTGTATGTGGTCGGTATGGGCACATTACATAAAATTGCAGCAAATTGTTATAGAAAGAATCAAATTGGACAATCAAGAAGCTGGACAAGCACTGGAATGGCTTGTATGCACTGTCATAGGGTCGGTCATTTAAGCAAGAATTGTAGAGACTGAGCACTAGATGAAAACCATATATTTGAGAGTGGATATACTATTTCAGATATCATGAAGTTAAGGAACACTATGTGGATGAAGGCATCTAATGAGAATTCTGAGTCAAGTAATGTTGTCGGTGAAACCTCATCCACTAGCCTGGGTGACATTGGTACCTCCACTTAAGGTGACAAAGGTATGTATGGAACTGACATTTCAAAATGATCATATTTTACATACAGTTCCTTATATATGATGTATAAATACCAAATCTACATGAATAAAGATGCATTATGGTTTATGTGTTATGAGCTAATAATGTTATATAGTTAGTAAAAGAGAGACCGAGAGTTGGTTACCCATCGGTAATCACTATACAAGGTTAACCAGAAAATAGTGCAAACTGATAAAGAAATCCTATATTAACCGAGCAAATAAAGTTGTAGAAATCACCAACCTGACAACTGTTTCATATCAAAAGTTAGGTCATGCATTTAATGCATGAAAGATTGAGCGGGAATAACAAAAAGTCTATAAATACACAAGAAATAGAGTTCATTGTTACATTGTGATTTCGAAGAGCGGAGATTTCATAGAGAAGAGTTTGAGCTAAATATTTTTTAGAAAGATTCAAAGCTACTGTAGATCAAACCACCAATATTCTTTGATGATTCTGAGTAAGTTCATTTGCTACTGAACACTTGTTATCCTACTGCTTGCCAAAACCCTAGAATCAATTTATGGCATCTACATCTTCTGGAAGAAAATCACAAAGTATTGAGGAAGAAGTTAATCTAATTGTTAGGGAAAATTTTGATGAACATAAGTTTAAGCCACATCCCAAGGTCATAGCACAAATAGATAATATGGGCACTTTCTCGAGCATACCAGATAGGGTTTTATTGACTAAAGATGTAAGAGCATATATTCATTGCAAAATTGGTGAAATTGGGGAATTTGAAACTATTGCAGTATTTCAACAAATCTGTGGCACCAATGGTAAATTGAAACAAGATCACAAGAAGATTGAGGAATCAGGGTTATCATGTATCACACACTATCCACAATCATTTAAGATTGATTGGATTAGAATTGTTTTGAGTAGATATCACAATGGAAAATTCTAGCTGTATAAACCTATAGAGGTTAATAAGAAAAGGATCAGTAGGGTTACTGGGTTCCCTACAACTGACAAAGAAAAATCCTTCCATAGCTCATCATGAACAGATGTTGAGAAGAACACTAGAGCTCAATGGGATAGAAGAGCACTAAAAATTTCAATAATCAGAGACCCAATAGTTAAATTTGTAGTACATGTAATTGGGTATAAAATATTTCAATCAAGAAAACTCAACAATGTACCCTGCAGTGTAGTAGACATGGCACATAAAATTGTGAAGAAAGATCACCAAGTTGATCTTGCCAAGGTACTATTTCATCAACTTTAGGAGAATATGAAGACAATAAGGACAAAGAAGTCTAATACATGTAGGTTTGGATCACTACTTGTTTGCATATTTTTCTATCTTCAAAAGTATGTACCTCGCATCGGTAAAGTAAATTGAGAATCAGATAAACCAATAATGACACAAATTAACAGTATGATCAATAAGTTAGGAGACAAACTAAATATAGAATTTGATGCATACTTCAAATAATTCTAGACCAAAATGCATAAGAGAAGTAGAATTCCAAGGGAATTAGTTGAAAAATTTGAGAATGATATTTGTTTTGTAGTCAACACTAACTATACTATGATTAGAGTAGTTGAACCTAGAATAAAATGGTTGGCACCGATGAGATATGAGATGAACCATGATTTCTCTTTGAAATCTATTAATGCACTACTTTCATTACCAATAGACCCCACTGCCAGTAGGTTCGGAACATATGAAGAGGCCAAAGCTAGAATCTCTATAGGCATACAGATTGGTGAAATGTCTAGAAGGGCAAAGAAAATGAGGAAAGATCTCACTGCTAGATTTGGAGATGTATCTAAATCACTTGAGGAGTCACCGGTTAATGCAACAACTGAAGGTTAGTTAAAATTGGCTGACAAACCATATGATATTGAGGAGACCAAGTCTGATGAAGAAGAAGATCCCACACCGGTTCCTCCACCCAAAGTTTAAAAGAAGATGCAGTTACCAGAATAAGAAGGTACAAGAACAAGATCATCAACTATAGCCTCATCCCCTCCAAAGAAAGAAGTCATAAAAGTTACAAAATTGAGAGTAGCTACACCGACAAGGAAATATGTTAAGAGAAAGAACAAGGCTATAGCTGAGGCACCAAAGAAAAGGAGAAAAATGGTAAGAAGTAAAGAAGATCTTGAGGAGACTGAGAATGAAGATGATGCTAATCAATTTAAGGTGTTCCACAACAAGGTAAGCATAATAGATGAAATTATTGAAGACATAATTGAGAATGGAAACCTTGTTGATTTGGGAATAGACATATTTTACAAGATGTCAACTGAGGACCAAACAATGTTAGAACATGCTATCATCCAAATGATGATAAAATTCAAGAGAGTTCCAATGGAATTTGTCTACGCATTACCAAAGAAGTTGGATGACAAGATTACTGAAAAATGGGCTATTGCACTAGACACTGAGAAAAGAAAGAGAGAGCGATCTCTAGTTCAGGCAACCCCACATTTAAGCTATGGAGAACTTGATGCATACATGGCTAAATATCAAGTAAGATTTATGGTCAAGAACTGAGCCATGATGATACTGGATGAAAATGTGGCAGATATGGATATCTCAAGTGACTCTTTATGGTCATCAATTTTCAAAGCCAAAGAAAAAGTTAAGCAAGAAGCATTCTTAAAATTGTCTAAAAAGAGACAAAATTCCAAAGGTAAAGGTATTTACATTGATGATGGCACAACAAAGAAATTAGAGTACACCGGTATATCAGTTACCAAGGTAATTGATATCACTGAGCAAAAGGAAGAAATAAGTGTTTCACAGGATGCACCAGATCGAGTAGAGATCCAACTACAGAAGAAAACTGATGACCATGTACTCATTGAGGACATCACAAATGGTGATCCTAATGACAAAGATGATGAGGATGTGAATATTGCACCTAATCAAGATGAAGCACTAGACACTAAATGTCTATTCACATCATTATCAAGTAAGCTTCTTGTACTTGTAGAAGTAGTAGAAATCATTTTCCAAGTACAACCCAATGGCTTAGACCTTGAGCAACACAAGGACACAACATAAGTACAAGAATCTGAGAAACCTACAGAGATAGATGAGCCTAATCAAATAGAGGCACCTTCCATCGAGATAAAGGAAATAGAAGAGACAAAGGCAATCGAGGTGAACCCACCTGACACCACATCTGAGGCTCCCACTCATTCAACTAAGACAATGACCACTAAGGACCAGGAGAAGGAAGAAAATGTGTCAACTAGGAAGGATACTTCGAAGACTGGAGATAAGTCTATTACTATTATTGAGAAGAAGTCACCTCTCACACTGAAGAAGAAAAAGAAAGGAAAAGGGTTGGTCACCCTAGATGAAGTGATAATTATTCCTAAGTGTGACTCGAGGACCCTAAGCCCCAAAGAATTGAGTAAATATGGGGAATTATGTTCAAGAAAGGAAGCACAAAAGAAATTGAAGCAAGAACATAAAAGAAAAGAAATATTAGCAGACATGAGGGATATCCTACAACAGGTTGTACCTGAGGTGAATATTGATGAGGATACTCCTATCATAGATCAATTGGCTACACTTGCCAAGAAGATCAATGTCCTAGACACTAATGTAGATAAATGAATTGAAGAAAGGGTAGAATCTACGATACAACACAAACTAGTAGAGAAAATAAGCCTAGAAGTGGCAATCAAGAAGATAAAATTATTTGAGGTAATCCCCAAGATAAAATCCATCACCCAGATAATCTATCAATTCCTAATAAAGCTTTGTACTATAGACACCTTCACTATTGAAGTTAGTGAAAAGAAAAAAGGATTGGAAGTAGAAATAAAGTTAGGTACAACTGCAACTATAACTGAGCCAAATCCTTTATCAAAGCATATTCACCAAGTTTAGGAACTCTGACAGTTGATAGCAGATTTAAAGAAACAAGAAGAGCACATAACTGATCAGGTTACTGAGTTACAAACAGAACTCCTACCATACCTAAAATTTTTTGAGGCACACATTTTCAAAGTAGAACAACTCATTGCAACACCGGAAATTTCAGTGTTAGATAACATCTTTGACATGCATGCACAAGTCGGTCTTGAGCACATTGCTCTTACCAACTTGAAAGAGGAATGGGAAAACCTCTTGGAGTCAATGAAGAAAGCCCATCAGCATATCTTTGACAAGATGTGAGTGTACTTTACTTTTTGTATTTGGCATTATTATCAAAAAGGGGGAAAACATGTATATGCCAAATAAGTATGTTTTTCTACGTATACTACATACTATCGGGAGCATGCACCAAAGGGGAGTACTTAGTACTTAGAAATTTTTTTATATGTATATGTATATGGTAGAGATATAAGGTATATATGAGAAAATTTTATCTATATACATTCAAGTTTTGATACTAATGCCAAAGGGGGAGATTGTTATCTCTATTGAGCATTTAAGGTTGTCACTTAGTATCAAAAGGTTATCATACATATTGGTTGGTCACTTACATTGAGTAGTTGGTAACCAAAAGCATGACAAACTAGTCGGTAAAGCTTACACACTGAGCACTACATAGATTACTAAGCACCAGCAGACACCGACACCAACAAATAGTAAACACCAAGTATCGCAATATACACCGAGAAGTTTATACAACATTTACTGAGGATCACAAGAAATGGCATAGTATTTTGAAATGGCACATACTTCTATGCAAATGGTTACAATGGATCACAAAATAGTTTATCAAGATCGAGGAACATTTATTGCGATGATATTCATTAAATGAAATGTATATCTTTTGTAATAGTTTATCTAGGTTATTTTTATACACCGTAGATCTTAGGGTTATGACTATGTTATGTAACCAAATTTTGTTTAAGCGGAAAAAATAGAACACTATATATTTGTGTGTTCACATCATTTTTTGGTGTGAACTAATATATGAATCAAGGAGCACTTGAAGCAATTGCCTAACTTCAAGTCTATCAGTTAAAAGAGTAGAACAGAGTACAGAGGAATGCAGATTGAGCAGAATCAGAAAAGGCTATCGAGAAGATTAGAGAAGAGATTCATCACAAGTGAGCTGATATTTTATCAGAACTTATAGATCTATATCAGACAATTGAGTTGTTATATAGCAGATAATTGCCTATTGCTTTTTGACAATTGTAATAGAGTTTTGGTTAAAATCTCTTTGCAGAGTAGACTTAACAGTCTTATATAAATCTCTTAACTGAGTGCACACTTCATTAGTGTTATTAAAATCCTATAGCTAGGTAGATCTGGCTAATCTAACATTTTACTCCTAACAGGGTAAGATCACCAGAAGTGATCAAAACTTGTAGCCCTAATAGGCAAACCTTTTCTATCTACAATAGTAAAGAATTTGTGGGTGTCATCCCCATTGAGGTTTTTATCTTCTAACAAGGGTTTCTGTGTTACCAAAATACTTGTGTTATGTGATTTTCATATTGATTTCATGTTGTTTACTTTCATAAGTTAAATAGATGATTGATTCATGCAATTAGATTCAAGTTATTTTGGTCAGTTATCATTGTTTACTGTTATAGATCTGGAAGGTTTACAAGTGAATTTTTTGAAGGCACTGATTCACCCCTCCCCTCTTAGTACCTATCTCTCCTAATTCCAATAGTGGTCACATAATCTCTTGATCTTTGAATTTAGTGGCCTAACATCAAGTGATCCGGCGGGTGGTTTTTTTTCCTTCAGTTGCTAGATCTCATAATGAAGTAGCTAAGTTGCTTGACATTCAATGAATAAGCGAGGATCATCAATGTTGATTTTGATCAATGGTTGGTGCATGTTCTCAAAATAAAACTCAGGATTAGCAAGGCATCTAATGATCTAGCAATCAAGGATTTCTCTTATTCTCTATATATAACCCTGGTTAACATAGTTATTTAGTGATTGTGGGATTCTTTAGTCATAAAATCTTCAGATGGGCCTGGGTTAAGTCAAAGTTAGTATCAGATCTAGGTGCGGTGGTTAAGTCTAACATTCAGTGAATTGGCAATAATGTAATCACATAATCTCATGATCCTCATGGTTAAGTGCTAAACATTCTATGAACTAGCAAACGCGATTATCTTTAAGTCATTGAAAGAAGTAGACAACTCTTGAAACATTCTGAGATTCAACAAGAATTGTGGCTGATTGCAAGGATCAATGGGTGGTGCTTGTTCACATAATCAAACTCAAGGTTACAAAAATATTTGGCAATCTAATGAATGATTTGTTTAGGTATTCTTTGAATGTAACCATGGGTCAAGTGAAAGATTAAGCAATCTAGAGAATGTCTTCAGTCACTGGATCGCCAAAAAAGAGTTGAGTTAAGTCAAGAGCTCATAGATTTAGTAGCAATCATGGATGGAAGATAGGATCAATAGCCAATGTTTAATCTTGAGATTTAACTAGGGTCAAGCCAAAGATTTAGCAATCTAGAGATTCACCTTGTCACTCATTCTCATGATCTAACCCTGGTCAAGGATAACCTTCAGTGAATTGGAGATGGCTTTAGTCACGAGATCGCTAGATCAAGCATGGGTTATAGATGAAGATTAGAATATTGAATAGGACAATTGATGCAAATGAGATTAGATGGCTGGCGCTTGTTCTCTTGATGAAATTGTAATTTAAGTAAGAATCAAGAGATTACGAGATTTTCTTTTGTCGCCCAATCTCCAAACTTGACTCAGGTTAAGAGAAATGCTCTGAGATCATGAGATCTTGCAGTCACTGGATCGCTAGATAAAGATGAGTTAAATTTATAAGGCTTGGAGATTGTGTAGTGATAGTTGATGCAAATGAGATCAGATGAATGGTGTTTATTCTCATTATTGAACCAAGGTTAAGGATTTTATCTAGCGATTTAGAGATAAGGTTGTTCGTGTGATCTCCATATTAAGTCCTAGTTAAGTAAAGGGTTCAGTGAATTAGAGATGGCTTCAGTCACTGAATCTCCACATGAAGTTAAGTTAAGTTAAAAGGTTTCATGACTTAGCGGGGGTCATTGATGCAATTGAGATCAGATGGTGGTTGCTAGTTCACCAAATGAAACCACAGGTTAAGGAAAGATTATGCGATCACGTGAATTCTTTGTTCATGTGATCTCTAGATTGAGCTTGGGTTAAGATAAACTTTTAGTGACTTTGTGAAGCCTTTAGTCACATAATCTCTAAATGAATTAGGGTTAAGGTGCTTGTCGAGGTTAAGATAAAGACATTGTCAGGTGTGTTGAGGTGTTCATTTCTAATTGGTTACCAAAGGAAAAGAGGATGTGGCCAGATAATTTTTTAAAGCTTAAGTGACTATTGCCAATTAATGAAAATCATCTGATATACCAGGAAGGAGATGGATCAACGGTCATGTTTTAAACTAAATCAGTTAGTCATTATTGCCAAATTTTTAAATTGATTAAGGGTTTTCTATAGGGTTTGATACAGTGAACTAGAAATGACAAGCTAAAACTGATTATTCTATTCCAAGGATGATTACAAGGAGCACTTTGAAGCCCAAAATAAGATGTTTTAATTGAAGAAAATTGATTAGATATTTTGACAAAAAGGAAGGAGTATGAAGTCACAAATGCAAAGGCAACACTTGGCGGGGTTTGAACTATTTTTGGAAGTTGTTGCAGAAGACTTGGCACTCAAATTAATGTATAGTTTTGAAAATTTTCAACTGAATGCAATCTTTGTGCACTTTGTCTTCTTTGTCTTATCTATGTAATATTTGATATTTTCCTAAGTGATATATAGCTTGTTTGAAATCCTTGTTCTATAAAAGGATTTCCTAGATCATTTAGAAGGACTGAGACTTGAATTATTTTTTCTTCCAAGTTTTGTGTCTAGGGTATAAGAAGATTATTAGGTCAAGTTTTATGAGAAATAAATAGAGTTGTCTAATTTTAGCCATTATTGAGGTTGTGTATATTTGAAAGCTTAGTGTATATAGGAACATGGTTTAGTAAATTTCAATACAAAAATATAGGATTTACTTCTCTCCTTGTGTAGCATCTCTTTGAATTATGAATATTGAAATTCATTTCATATCAGTTCCTCTATGTGTATGTTATTATTCATTTACATTGATCAAGGATCAGATTAAAGAAATTGGGATAGGGCATAGATTTTTGGGAGTTTGCATGGGGATATAAGTAGTGTAGATTCAGAGATATTTTCATCAAATATCATCATAAGGTGGTGATATTAAAGGGATCCTGAATCAATAGCTTTGAATTTTCATATATTTTCTTCACAGCAAAGTATAGCCTAATGGATAAGGCATTGATCAGAAATGATTTTTATTTTGTATTAATGACTGCCTAATACAATTTGGTTGTATTCCTATCTTTGATATAAATCTAGCTAAAAGATATCTGAGGTATTGTGCCTACAAGTTGCGTCCTATCAAATGGTAATGGAGAATCAATAAATGAATGGTTATCATTTAGTATTTTCTTACCATTTATTTGTTGCATTAAAATACAGTCTGTGATTATTTAAGTAAAGTTTGTTTTATTGGATTAGGAGCACCCTCCTTGGTTTTGCAGAGCCAGAAGTGTAGAGGGAAGTCTTGTCCCTATAGTTGGTCCAGTTGCTTAATAGACCTCACCACATTCAGAATTAACCTTCCCTTAAAATATGTCTTTAGGTATGCTGGTGTCTCTTCGAGTATAAAGTCCATTTTGACAAACCAACAATGGCAAGATTAAGACAATTAACCATAGTCTCTATCACCCTTCTAGGCCTATGGATTGTCCTAACCTTGACTTCTTTTGGCCTTCCTTACCTACAACAACTCTGACTCATCTTGATCACTTTTTTCGATCCTATCAAGCCTATAAACATAGAAAGATCACTAAGTTAAGTATGCCTAAGCTTTATCTTACCTGTGATCTTTTGTCTACAACACCTATACCTCTTTTATCTAACTATTTGACTTCCATTTAGAAACCTCCTACTCCTATCTCTCAACTTAGTGTGGTTCCTTTTGTTCCCCCTTCACTAGGATAAAATGACTCGATGTCGATTAATCCCACTTCATAACTCATCTTGAGTAAGACCAAACATAATTGACATGCATGTGACCATTGAAAGAAATGTCAAGCTAAAGCCAAGGTACATGGAAATGCTTCCCAAACATTTTTACCTTCCTTTTACCAGCTCATGCTTGAGCTCATGGAGGAAGTTAATGATCCTAATAATGTTAAAATGGATAAACATGATGATTCTATTCACATTTTGGATTCTATTGTGACTAATCTTGATGAGGAACATACACTTGATGATCCTATTAATACTAAATATACTTTACATGATAGTGATAATGATAAATATGAAATTATTGATTTTGATATTGATCATGATTTTCCTAACATGCATTCAAAATAGTTTTCAATTAATCCTAGTCCTGAACACAATGACCCTAAAAATGGTCCTTGTTTGGAACTGGCTATTATTCCTATTGTGTTGTATGTTTCTCCTCTTGTGAGTTTCCAACCTTCCCTACATGATATAGACCGAGATGGGGGGCATATGATGCACTTGATTAGAATCTCTAGCATGGTAGTCTTTGTGTGTGTTCCTATTGCGGTGTGCTTCCCCTGTGTTATGTTTTGTATATGTTTGTTTAGATTTATTTAAATGACCCTCATGTCTTCATTGGTGCAAGGTGATGAAAGAATTGAAAATGTTGTATCATTCTTCTATTTATATCTCACTTCTTCTATATTTTGTTACATGTTGTGTTGTACATGCGCTATTATTTGTAAATGTTCCTTTGTGTAGTCCTCTTGAGATTTATGACATGGTAGCACTAAATCTTTTTGATCTTCATGATGTTGGCCCAAAAAGACTCTTCTTCATAACTCTTATGTGTTTTTCCTCCATTGTGTTGTAGTTATACTTCCTTTATGGAATGATGACATTTGATTTGACATAATATTTCATACATTATCTTATGGTCATACTAATCTCAGAATTAGTGGATCTCTTTTGTGCTTCTCTTTATGTTATGAGCCCATTTCCCTTGATTTTCCTTCTCTTAGGGGAATTTCAAAGTGGAAACTTATCTAGTGGATGCATTTACACTTGTTAAAGTCATTTCTCTCCTTAAGGTGCTTGCAATAGCTTTAACATGGGGGAATATGCTCTACTCATTTTTTACACACACTCACTTTTATAGATGTCTTTTCTTTATTGAATCCCTTTATGGATTACTACATGATCCTAAAGACTAGATTCTCTTTTGATCTCTTCTTGGATTACAAAAAATATAGAAGATTTATCCCTTTGTAATTTCTCTCTTTGATCCCTTAAGGATGTATGCATCCTTAGGTCAAGATCGCCTCTTTTTTGGTTTTTCTCTTTTGGAAAAAAAAATCCTGAGGGTGAATCTTTGATGGGTCAACTAGCATGCACACACACTTTCTAGAGCATTCAAATCTATCTTTTGTAGAAGCTTCATCTCTTTGTGTGGTTGAATAGTGTAAAAATGGAGTTTGACAATGCATCTAACATTCCCCTAAATATATGTAATTTGAATTGAATTGACAAGTAATGTAAATCTAGAATTTCTTGAAATTAGATAGGATAAGGTACATACCTCATAATTAAATTAATCTAGAAATACCTAGTTTTTTATGCTTGTGCATAGTTTTGGGAAATTCTACAACTAGATCCAGAACCAGAAAATCATGATAGAGAAAACCCAGAAAAAATTTTCAATTCTGAGGGAGGTTGACTTTGACCTAGATAGCGGGCCACAATATTACCCTGGGGCACAATCTTACCCCCCACTAAAGTTCAACCTTAACCTGAAACATCTCTGATAGAAATTTTGTTCACAGATCCCAAAAGTTTAACGAAAAGGGTACTCAGATCCGCTCTGCAATTCTTGAAACAATGACTGTAGATATTTGAAAATGGTGTTTTGGGGTGGCTATATAGGGTTTTTCCTTAGTCAAACCCCCATTTTGGTGATCTCCACCTACACAAATAGGCAGATGTAATAGAATATGTGTGTGTTGAATGTGTAATACCAAGATCTAATCTTCTAGATTAAAACCGTAGCATGAATGGGTAGGAGAAAGAAATGCATAGATTTGAATAAGATAAGAAAGCATACCAAGTGCCCAAGGCTAAGGTTCTCTTATCCAACTCATAATCCTCAATTGCTACCCCATGATTGTATCTTTGAATGCTTGAATATTGATAATGGTGGATCAAGGAAGAAGTCATCTCTCTTGATCCAAATACATGTTCCTAATAGTGTCTTCACAAAACTGCTTGATATCAACAATGGCTTGATCTTCTATATCATCCTCTTGTAATCATGCATCTTCATTTCACCATCAATTGCTTGCACTTGCTTAGTTGTACAAATGAAGGAAAATGAGAGTGTTTATATAGAGGTTTCAAGGTTAGTCTCTTAGAGTAATTTGAGGACCCATAATTCAAATTTCACTTTGAATTATGGTCCAATCGCAATAACCAACTAAGGAGGGAAAATAATTAAATGAATTTCAAATTAAAACCCTTCCGCATTCGGATTTGAAAGCTCAACATTGATTTTGAGGTCCTTCGAGACCAAAATTTGAAAAGGGGGATCAAATCCCAATAGAGGTCAAGGATGACCTTGAATCTGACCTAGGTTAGAGTTGACATTGACCCTGACCTTGACCTAGGGGTCTAGATCTAGCAATAGTAGAAAATATAAGTCACCTGGGATGCCCAAAGACCTAGAAATGATGACAAAACAAGGCAGAGTGCCAGAGAGAGGTACAAAGTCCTATGATGAACATGATGAAATCTAGGACCTATACCTAAGTCCTACCTAGAAAATAGATCCATAAAGAAGGGAAATTAAGGATAATCCTCAAGATCCTAACCCTAATTTCACCTAGAATGAAGGAATCAAGTGAAAATGCATCCTAAATGAAAGTTTATCATGATAAATGCACTAAAAGAGGGTGCTAAACCTAGTGCTTCCATTTTAAGATGATACATTTAGCCCCCACTTTATCTTAGATATGACACTACATGAATATGCAAGCTAAAGTAAGAAAACATCATAGTAAATAAAAAGGATATAGCCAAGTCCTTGATGTAGAGATCATGTAGAAAACTATTAGAACCTGTAACACACAAGGTTAATGAAAATCCACAAATCACCTAGAGCTTACTAAATGACAATTTGATAAGTGCATAAAGCCCCTTCTGACCCCACTATTTCAGCTTTCTACTTCTGAAGGGTGAAATAGGGTGATAAGGATAACTTTATACACTGGATATGCAGTTTATTGAAAAGTTCTTTCCTAAACCAATTATAAGGATTTCTAGCCTTCATAAACTGATTCAAGGACTTAGGTCTCTAAATCATGATTCCAATGCCACTCATGGCACTGAAAAATAGAATTACTAAACTCAAGTTATGATGAAAAGAGTGTGTCTATCTAAATGCATAAGAAAGGAAATCTAAATTTACCATGAGTAAACCCTAAGAGAAACCCTAATAAAAACCCTAATTTTAACTATAAATAAGGAAAAAGGAAGTCATACTTACTCATTCTTACCATTTGAAGATTATAATAGAGAAATAAAGATGCCGAGGAGATAAGAAATGCAAGTGATGTGCATGGAGCTCCTAAGACAGTGCCTGGCTACCTGACGACCACTTCCCAAGGTGAGTTTACTATTATTAGTTTTTGTATTTTCCAAATTATTGATTTTTGTAGGGAAGGTGGACCCTGAGCCAGTAATGTTGACCTTGACCCAAAAAGGTCCACATGAACTGGAAGGTATCCACCCTATCTAGGATGTGGTCGACGATGACCCAAAAAGGTCAACCTTGACCCAAGAAGGTCGACCCTAACCTAACTAGGGTCGACCTTGTCCTAGTGAAGTTGGATTTCTAGATTTGATGATGTAGAATGTTGATATGATGTTTTTTTGTACTTACAAGACATGGTCCATCTCCAAGAGCATCCCTTTGGAGAGTTACTAGTGCTCGTCAGAGAGAGATTGTCTGAGTTGAATGAGGATGAGATGTAGTTACTGAGAGATGTAAGACTATACTAGGTAGTAGTCCTACCATAGATCAGACTACACCAAGCCATGTTATCAGCTCTGATAGAGAGGTAGGATGAGGATACATTCTCCTTTCATCTTCCCTCAAGAGAGATTATTGTGACACTGGAGGATATCTATAGGATCTTGTGGCTTTCAGTTCAAGGTGAGATTATCAGACTAAGAGCACAACAAGTTTGAGAGGAGATCCTTGCAAATGGAGAGTACTATTTGGGATGGGTTCCACACATATGAACTTGGTTAGATCAGATCCTTTTGTCATCCATACTATCAAGCCCTACACATTTGGTATAGAGAGTGATGCTTTGTATAGTATCCTTGGTTTTATTACCCAACATAAAGGGTACAATATTTTTTGTACCTCTTACTCATCTTGTATGAAGGATGGAGAGTGATAGGATCATGTTCTCATGGGGTTGCAACATGTTATTCCATCTATACCACAAGCTATGTCAACTAGTGAGATATCAAAGAGAGAGTATTTTGATATGCACACTCTTGCAAATTTGGTTGTTTGAGCATTTCACATGTACATGACCACAAGGTGCTCTAGTGATGGTAGATGCAAGTACATTGAGAGTATTTTCTTATCCTTTGAGAGATGCTTGGTAGTTCGTAGATATCCTTTATTGGAGGGTACATCTAGACCACATTCTGGGCACATATGTGATATGGAGGTCCTACTGCCAGATGACAGAGTGGCCAAATACATGATATGAGATGAGACACTCACAGTGGAAGAAGCTACTAAAGGGTCATGAGAATCATATAGTGATGCCATACTATTATGATCAGGTGATGAGACAATTTGACATGTTACAGGGAATCCCTAGAGTAGTACCTCATTATGTACATTCGATAAGGTATTACCAGAGACCCAACACCATATGCCAATCATTGGTAGCATACATAGAGGATAGTGATGCAGATGAGATAGAGGATATAGAGGTACCATCAGATGTGACCTATTCAGGCATTGGCCAAGATTACATTAGGTATTGGAGTCTAAAGGGGACCCACCCCATCTTCCTTGTGGATTATCCTATGAGTGATCTAGGTCTTTCAGAGAGGACACACTGGGATAGTGGTACAGTAGTGGAGGATGAGGATCTCAGAGATGAGAAGGAGCATATTTTCAAGGGAGACCCCATGGAGGAGGAGAGAATAAAGAGAGAGCAGAGGAGATGCCCCTAGCTGGTGATACTAGTGCAGATGTGCACATTTTTCATGCATCACCATTGAGATCACGACGGCCTCCATGCACCCACATAGAGACACCACCACTAAGGCCTAGACATAGTGAGCATGGAGAGAGTAGTTACTCCATGCCCCCACCATCTAGACACTTCAGTGATGTCCAAGAGGGAGACCCAGGTATGAAATATGAGATTTGATTAAATATGTAACATAATTTGAGATAAAAAGGCACTAGATTGATAAATATATTTTCATTTTGTAGCTAGCGTAGTGGAGTGGAGGAGCTTTATATCTAAGCTTATGAAGGATATATGTATATTCTACTAACTACCATCCAACAAGTGAGAGTCTTCTATTGTCTATGGAGATCCTAACAGGCATGCTGATATCTTTGCATGTGTCCAACGAGAGCTAAGGTTGTGTAGAGAGAGGGAGGAGAAATTGATAGCTGACTTAAAGAGTTCCCAGGAGTGCTAGTAGCATATGATCATATCAAGGAGCCACACACTTTCACATAGATTTGCATCTTCTTATCATAAACCAAAGAGATCTGGGAATCATTAACCATCAGAGCATAGATAGAGTGATAGATAGGGCCATGAGCCACATATGTATCAAAACTAAAAATATTTTATGAATGAAAAAATTTCTCTACTAATTAGTTCTATATTTGATTACTATGTTTTCATCAATATAAAACTTAACAAAAAGAAAAAAAATGCATAAATATATTCAAATGTAATTTTGCTAAAACTACATAACCTATAAAATAAACTTGATAGGGAATACATAAATGCACAAGGAAAGAAAGAAGGAAATTAAGGATAATAATGTTTGAGATGCATAATATTAATAGGTTCCTTAAAAGAAACACCATCCATATCAACAAGTTTATAAGCACCTAAACCAAAGTCTTCAATGACAATAAAAGGTCCAAGCTAATTAGGGCTAAAATTTCCTTTTTCGCTAGGTAAAGCATTCACATTTCATTGATTCTCATATAGGACTAAATCACCAACTGAAAATGTCCATTCAATTACTTTATGATTATATTGTTTCTAAAGAGATTTATGATAATCTTTTATATGTTCTAACGCATGTATTCATCATTCATCCAACATTTCTAGCTCCTGTAAGCATTGTTCATGAAAAGTATCCTTGTCAATTATCCCATGAAATGAAACATGTAAAGAAGGTATTTCTAATTCCAAAGGCATAATAGCATCAGTACCATAGACAAGATTTTAAGGATAAGTACCCATGGAAGTATGAACACTAGTCCTATAAGCCCATAAAGCATAGGTTAGTTGAGTATGCCAATCTTTCACATGCTTGCTACCTGTTTTTCTCAAAATTTGTTCAATGATTTTATTCGATGCTTCAGCTTGACCAATAGATTGAGGATAATAAGGAGTTAAAAATCTATGTTGAATTTTATATTTCTCCAAGAATTTTGTGACTTCTTTATTCTTAAGATAGGTACCATTATCTGAAACTATCATCGAAGGAATACCAAATCATGTTATTATATTGTTAAGGATGAAATCACAAATAACATCCACAATTGTTGAACAAAGAGGGATAGCTTCATCCCACTTTGTGAAGTAATCTGTAGCCATCATGATGTATGTATGTCCTTCAGAAGAAGCTGGTGAGATTTTTCCAATAAGGTCAAAACCCCAACTACTAAAAGGCCATGGAGAAACTTGATTACAAAGCTCACGAGCAAGAGCATGAATCAAATTACTATGTTGTTGACATTGAGGAAATTTTTTAACAAACATGAAAGAATCTTGCTCCATTGTTTTCCAATAATATCCCATTCTAAGAAATTTATTAACCAAGGATTTTCCACCAAAATATCCCCCACAAGAACAAGAATGAGCTTCTACCAAAGCTACCAGAATTTCAGTTCTATTAAGACACGTTAATAGTAATCCCTCATAAGAGCATTTGTAGAGTGTGTCTCCTAAAATGATGTAACACACTACAAGCTTCCTAATATGATTATGGGTGTTTCTTGTTGCTAATTCAAGAAAAGTACCATCTTTTAAAAAATGAAAAATATGAGAATACCATTCATTCGAATGCAAATTGAAATAATCTAAGGTAATCTTTTTAGAAATTACATGGTTTTTAAGATTTTGTATAGTAAATTGAAAGTTTTCAACATTATTCTCAAGACACACCAAAGAATTTGTGCTTGACATGGCATTCACATGTCGATCATCTTTCCTAGGTAAAGTTTGAATCGTATAAGAAGAGAAATGTGAAAGCACCTCAAGTGCTAAATCTCTATATCGTATCATTTTATCATTCTTAGTCTGATAACCTCCTTTAATTTGTTCAACAATCAATTGTGAATCTCCATATATTTGCAAGTGTTTGATGTTGAGGGATGAAGCTACTCGTATGCCGTCTATAAGAGCTTCATACTCTGCAATGTTATTAGTACAAGGAAAGGTTAATTTTTATGATAAAGGGATTGGCTTTCTCATAGGAGGAATCAATATAATACCAACACCAGAACCTATCTTACATTTAGACCCATCAAAATATAATTCCCAAATATCATCCTATTGAATAGCTAGAATAATGTCATCAGGGAATTCTATTGAAGTAGAACATGTATCAGAATGAGGACAAGGAGCTTTAGCTAAGTAATCTACTAAAGCTTGTCCCTTAATAGACTTTTGAGAAATGAAATTAAGGTCAAATTCTATAAGTAGCATCACCCACTTTGCTAGATGGCCAGAGAGAACAGTTTGTGAGAAAAGATGTTTCAAAGGATCAAATTTAACAATCCCATTGACTTTAGCATTTATAAGATAATGCCTGAGTTTCTGGCATGCATAAACTACAACTAAACATTGTCTTTCCAAATCTGTGTATCTTGTTTCATAATCAAGTAAAGTCTGACTAATGTAATACATAGGTCTTTCCTTACCATTATTATCATTTTGAGCTAACAACGCACTCACAGCCTTTAGAGTTTCTGAAGTATACAAATGAAATGGTTTATTAAATTTAGTCGATTTCAAGATAGGAGGATTTGCAAGGTACTCCTTAAATTTCTCAAAGGTTTGTTTACATTCATCATTCCAAGAGAAAGTGGTATCCTTTCTAAGAAAGGAAGTAAAAGGAATAGTTATATCTGCTAAATTAGAAATAAAGCGATGAATAGCTTGTATTTTTCCTTGTAAACTTTGTAACTAAGAAATATTCTTAGGAGGAGGCAAATTAACAATAGCTTCAATCTTTTTAGTATCTACTTTTATGCCTCTCTTATATATTATAAATCCTAATAATTTACCAAAATTAACTCCAAAGACACATTTCTTAGGATTCAATCTCATGTTGTAACTTCTAATCCTTTCAAATATTTGTTGTAAAATAGTAACATGATCTTCTCTTTGTATATATTTTTCTAAGATATCATCCACATAATCTTCAAGAATCTTATGAATGTAATCATGAAAAATTAAGGTCATTGCTCATTGATAAGTTTCTCCTGCATTTTTTAATCCAAAAGGCATCATGACCCAACAAAATGTCCATAAGGTGTTATAAATGTGGTCTTAAATTGATCTTCAAGAGGAATAAAAATTTGATTATATCCAGAAAAACCATCAATAAAAGATAACAAAGTATGACCCACTGTTGAATCCATAATCATATCAATATTATGTAATGGGAAATCATCCTTTAAGGATGCCTTGTTTAAGTCTCTGAAGTTAGTACACATCCTTATCTTATTTTTTCCTTTTGAAATAGGCACAATGTTTGAAATCCAATATAAATAATCAATAGAATGGATAAATCCAGGATCCATAACTTTTCAATTTTAGTTTTAACTAATAAAGGAATTCATGGATTCATCTTTCAAATTTTCTACTTCACAGGTTTCATATTTGGTTTTAAAACAATATTATAAGTAAAAATCTTAGAATCTATACCCAACATATCTAAATATGTCCAAGAAAAAATGTGCTTAAATTTAAGTAAAAGAGAAACCAACTGATCACGTTCATCCTGATTCAAACATTTCCCAATCTTTATCATCTTTTTAGAGTCATTCTCATCCATTTGAATATCAACAGTCTTAGTTATTAACAAATCACTTTGTATAGGAGGATCCAGTGGTAAAGGAAGAATATCATGTTTATCATGTTCTCCAAAATAAGCATAGATACTTAAATAATGATACAGGAGCATCCTAGGATTCTTGGCAATCCTGTATCAACCAAAAATATGTTTGTCTTTGAAGGTAGATTGTTGGTTTTGATCATGATTTGGTGGAGTTCTTGCTTGGTTTGGGAAACTGGTTGCTCAATTTTTATGGTTACCGAGGTGCTCAGTCTCTGAAGAATGCTCAGTAGCTAAAGGCATCAGTTTCCTATTGCTCAACATTAACTATGTTTCTCAGTCATGCTTGGCATGGTTGGTTGACTGGTGCTCGGTTATTTCTTTGATTGCTCAGTGTTCTTGCTTGCCGACTAGATTATGTGGGTAGATCAGCTTGGCCAACTAATGTATTTAATTTGGGGTGCATTCCTCATGTTATGGATTGATCGTTGGATGCATGGGGACCTAGATCTGGCATGTTGTATTCTTTTATGAGGATCTAATGACCGTTGGGGCCATCTTTTGAGGAGTTTATTTATTTTATGAGATTATGTGAGAGCTGACGGATGTCTTAGCATTTAATATTTGTTTGTAAGATTTAATTGTTTCATCAACCGACTTGTGGCTAGGAATCATCATTTATAGGATTCTTGGGTAGATGTTTAGGGGGATCTGGAAGGAAGGTTAGTAGCCTACGAGCTTAGGAGTAGGAAGATTTCTTGGAAGTTTGAGTACAAGTTTAGATCTTTCCTAGGAGCCTACCAGTGTGCTGCCTGTTGCAGACCTAGACTAGCTGGATGTAGATGTTGGGGAAAAGATTTGGATCCTATAAGATCTTGTAGACTGTTACCTACTTTGTAATTGGCCATAACTAGGAATGCCTTACAGCTTAGCACATTGCATGTAATCAGTGTTTTCATGAATAAAGACTTCAGTTTCATTGTAGATCTATTATTGTCATTGTGTATTTTCACTGCATATTGGTTTGGCTGCAAGGTCAATCTATCCTTAATTGGATTCACCAACCTTGACTACATCAGGTGGTATCAAAGTGAAGTTTGTTCCTATTTGAGCAAAGTTTTGTTCTTGTTGGAGCTAAGTGGAGCTTGTGTGTCTAGATCTTGATTTAAAGATGCCTCCAAGGAGAAATCGTGAGACTTCAGATGAAGAGGCTATTGGAGAATTTAGTCTTGATGATTTTAGGGCTTTGCAGAAACAAGTGCAAGACCTACAAGAAGAATTGAGAAAGAAGAAGCCTACCTTGAAGGAGGATAGTAATGATGAACCTGAGGAAGATCATTTTGAAGAAGCTAGAGATCCAGAGGAGAATAGAATCTTGAAAGCTATGTCTAAGATTGGGAAGAGACCTAGGGTTGAAGTTTCTACATTTGCTGGAAGCCTTAAGCCTAAAGAATTGATTGATTGGATCAATGAAATTGATGAATACTTTGAATATAAAGAAATAGAAGATCCTGATAGAGTTAGGTTTGCAAAGAATAAGTTGAAGGGTCATGAAAATATTTGGTGGAGAGAAGTTCAGTTAGAAAGAGGTAGAAGAGGAAAATAGAAGATCACTAAGTGGAACCGAATGGTTGACAAGATGAAGAAGCAATTCATTCCACTGGATTATGAATTGGAGATGTTCAAGAAGATGCAAGCTTTGAAGTAGACTAACAAATTGGTATAGGAGTATATCGAGGAGTTTTACAGACTTTTGATTAGGATTGGTCATTCTATAGTTGATAAAGAGAAGGTTGCTAGGTATGTCTATGGTTTGAGACCTAGTATTCAAGAAGAATTGCTTACTACGTGGATGAAAACAATACGAGATGCTTATCAGATGGCATTGAAGATTGAAGAAAAGATGAATAAGAAGTTTGAATGTAGACAAAATAGTAGGAACTGAGGTGGTAAGACTAGTGAGATAGTTACTGAAGGCAATATGATAGAGAATCCTAAACCTGATGTTGGATCTAGCTGTGGTCAAGCTACTAAGAATGCTGGACAGAGAGGAAAGTGGAAGAATGAGTTCACTGGTACTTGTTATAACTGTGGTGAACCTGGTCATAGAAGTTGGCAGTGTCCTAAGAAAAGAGTTGCATTAGTTGCTAAAGAAGACATTGAAAATGTTCCTGAGAAAGGTGAATGTCTTGTCACTAGAAGATTGGCTACATGTGTCTCTGAACCAGTGCAAAGGAGGAATTTGTTCAGAACTAGATGCAAATGCAAAGATAAGGTATGTAATGTTCTAGTTGATGGTGGCAGTTCTAAGAACTTTGTTTCAGAAGAAATGGTTAGTAAATTGAAATTGGAAAGGAGGAAGCATCCTAATCCTTATGAGATTAGTTGGATACAAAATGTTTCTAAGGCTAGAGTTGAGGAGCAATGCTTGGTTAAGTTTTAGATTGGATCTTACCATGATGAGATATTGTGTGATGTGTTGCCTATGGATGTCTATCATCTATTGCTCGATAGACCTTGGCAGTTTGACAGAAATGTGTTGTTTGATGGTCATGCTAACACCTATATGGTTAGGCATGAAGGAGCTCAACATAAGCTAATACCTTTACAAGAGATAGGGGTTAAAGGATGTGGAGTTATCAGGTGTTTTCCTTGTGAAAAACCTTAGAAGCACAACCTCAGGAGTTCAGGGCCTATTCATGTTAAGCTTGATTTGAAGGAGAAAGAGAATGAGATATCCGAAGAGTTTCTTGAGATTAAGAAGAAGATTATTTTGTTAGCAGAGATGGTTCAGCAGATGGTGACATTTGTGACATAGAGAGATGCATATGATATTGAGTTGATTGAGAAGTCTGAAAAGGATGAACCTTACTAAGGCACTGAGGTGGTCAGTAGTGGTTAGAATTGGTTGCTATCAGTTGCCGACCAAAGGGATAAACAAAGTGGAAGGCAGAAGGACTTTTTGCATGAGATAGTGAATGAAGCAAAGACTAATTGGGATGAAGGACAACAAGAGATGTGGGTGAAGAACAGATTCAACATACCTATTCTCATTCCCTTGAGGCGTTCCTAATTTACTTATGATAAAATCTTTCTGACCTGGGGTGTCTAATGCAGGAGCATCCAAGGATTCTTGGCAATCCTATATCAACCAAAAATATGTTTGTCTTTGAAGGTAGATTGTTGGTTTTGATCATGATTTCATGGAGTTCTTACTTGGTTGGGAAACTGGTTGCTTGGTTTCTATGGTTACTGAGGTGCTCTATCTCTGAAGAATGCTCAGTAGCTGAAGGCATTAGTTTCCTATTGCTCGACATTAACTATGTTGCTCAGTCATGCTTGGCATGGTCAGTCGACTGGTGCTCTATTATTTCTTCGATTGCTCAGTGTTCTTGCTTGCCGACTAGATTGTGTGGGTAGATCAGCTTGGCTGACTATTGTATTTAATTTGGGGCACATTCCTCATGTTATGGATTGACCGTTGGATGCTTGGGGACCTAGATCTGGCATGTTGCATTATTCTATGTGGATCTGATGATCGTTGGGGCCATCTTTTGAGGAGTTTATTTATTTTATGAGATTATGTGGGAGTCAATGAATGTCTTAGCATTTAATATTTGTTTGTAAGATTTAATTGTTTCATCAGCCGACTTGTGGTTGGGAATCAGTATTTATAGGATGCTTGGGTAGATGTTTAGAGGGATCTGGAAGGAAGGTTAGTAGCCTGAAAGCTTAGGAGCAGGAAGATTGCTTGGAAGTTTGAGTACAATTTTAGATCTTTCCTGGGTGCCTACCAGTGTGCTACCTATTGCAGACCTAGACTAGCTAGATGTGGATGTTGGGGAAAAGATTTGGATCCTACGAGATCTTGTAGACTGTTACCTACTTTGTAATTGGCCGTAATCAGGAAGGCCTTACATCCTAGCACATTGTATGTAATCGATGTTTTCATGAATAAAGACTTCAATTTCATTGTAGATCTGTTATTGTCATTGTGTATTTCTACTGCATATTGGTTTGGTTGCAAGGTTAGTCTATCCTTAATTGGATTCACTAACCTTGACTGCATCAAATAATAAGGCATTTGTCATTTGTGATGAAACTTAGGTAAATCCTCATAAACCCCTAAAAAATCCATTAAGGCTTCATCTTCAGGAAAAATATCTAAGGTAGGTCTTTGATCAATGTCAATGAGGAGTGGGTTAATCAATTTTAATTGTCCATCACATATATGATTAAATTTAGGAGGAAAAGCTGATGGTTGTCTATAAGGATTAAATCCTAATCCATATGAATGATCATAAATTTCATTATGAAAAGGTACTTGTATACCTTGCTCATATTTACCACATCCTTTCCCATTAAATCTTGATTTCTTAAGAAAATAATAACTGGAACCATATTGATTAGCCATATTAGATGGATTCCAAGGAGCGGCATATGTCACAATATCATAACAATCAAATTTTATTGTTTCAATCATTTCTTTAATTGACACAGCAAAAAAAATACTTTTTAGTTCCTCAAAAAGTGGGGAAGGAGTAAAAACTTGTTTCTCAAATTCACTTTGTTGCTTCATAAATTCCAAATTAGAGACCTTATATTCTCCAATGAAATTAGGATTAAAATCCAATGTCCCCCAATCATCCTTAGTCAAAGAAGAAGATGGAGCTTCTGGTTGTTGTATCTTAGGTTTTTTTATCTCAGGTTTGCTCGGTTGAAGAGGCTCAAAGATTTTACATATTCTACATTCAGGCAATGATTTGGTGCATCATCTGTATGTAATGTATACATTAAGTTTTATAAATGAACATAACCTTGCGATGAAGAGTAGAAGGAATTGCATGCATAGTATGCAACCACGGTCTTCCTAAAAGAAGGTTATAATTAAGAGGTCCAGGCATAACATGAATAGGTGTATTTAGAATAATTGGACAAACTTTAATAGGTAAGGTAATAATGCCCAAATTTCTCTTTGCAATATTGTCAAATCCACATATAGGGGAATTATTAGGTTGAATAGTTGTGAGATTAGCCTTAATTGCCTTAAGAATATCCTTTCTACAAACATTAAGCCTAGATCCATTATCAATTAATGTTCTTTGGATGATACTGTGATTAATAGAAATAAAAACCATAAGAACATCATATTGATTGTGCACCTCAGAAGGTAAATCTTTATTGGAAAACATAATAGGAGGTACAGAAGGCATAGTATACATGCAATCTAAAATGGAATGAATGTTCTCTTGATTAGGAGGTGAATCAAGAAGAGTGTATAAATATTTTTGCAATGCCTCATGATATGTCAGGGAAGTCTGAAGTAATTTCCATAAAGATATCTTAGCAGGAGTAGCACGTAATTGGTCAACTAAGTTATACTCCTTAAAGGTAGAAGGAAACCTAGGAGCTTGAGGAAGCAAAGGTTGAGAAGGTGGTAAATAAACTAGAACAGTAGGCTGAGGGTTATTCCATGTGTGATAAGCATGTGAAATGGAATCAGTGTTGTCAAAGAAATCCAAAGGATCTCTAGGTTTACCCTTAATTTTTATGTGAGGACATCCTTTTATTGTCATCAAAGGTGTAGGATATATCATTTTAGGTTTATCAAAGTTGAAAATAGTGGGACATGAAGGTAACCATGCACACACCTTATGGAAAAGGCTAATTGGATAGGTCGTGGAGGAGAGTGAAATAGGAATAGGATCAATGGAGATCTTATTCAGATAATTTTTATTCACACTACCATGTACCTCATTAGGGAATATATCCTCTTGCATAGTAAAAGCCTCATCAAAGTATTCAAAACAAGAATCATACATGTTGAATACAGAGAAATACTAAAATCATAAAAATGTAAATATTTTTTAATTTTTAAAGAGATTTTGCAAAAAAATAAAATAGTTTTTAAATATAAATGCAAGAAACATAATTTTTAAGGCGTGCAAGATCTAAATCTAACACAAAAAATAAAGAGTTGTTGTAAACAGGTTCACCAAAGTGAATAGTGTAAAAATGGAGTTTATCAATGCATCTAACATTCCCCTATATATATGTAATTTGAATTGAATTGACAAGTAATGTAAATTTGGAAATGCTTGAAAATAGGTAGGATAAGGTACATACATCATAATGAAATTAATTTGGAGATACCTATTTTCTGATGCCTGTGCATAGTTTTAGGAAATTTTGCAACTAGATCTAAAACCGGAAAACTATGATGGAGAAAACCAAGAAAACTTTTTCAATTCTGAGGGAGGTCAACTTTGAACTAGATAGCAGGGCACAATCTTACCCTGGGGCACAATCTTACCCCCCACTATTTTTTGACCTTAACCTAAAATAGCTTTGATAGAAAATTTGTTCATAGATCCCAAACATTTGACGAAAAGGGTACTCAGATCCACTTTCTAATTCTCAAAACACTGACTATAGATATTTGAAAATAGTTTTTTGGGGTGGCTATATAGGGTTTTTCCTTAGTCAAACCCCCATTTTTGTGATCTCCACCTCCATGAATAGCTGGATGTAATAGAATATGTGTGTGTATTGAATGTGTAATACCAAGATCTAATCTTCTAGATTAAAACCCTAGAATGAATGGTTAGGAGAAAGAAATTCATATATTTGAATAAGATAAGAAAGCATACCAAGCCCCCAAGGCTAAGGTACTCTTATCCAACTCATAATCTACAATTTCTACCCCATGATTATATCCTTGAATGCTTGAATATTGATAACGGTGGATCAAGGAAGAAGGAATCTCTCTTGCTCTAAATAGATGTTCCCAATGGTGTCTTCACAAAAATGCTTGATAAAAAAAATGGCTTGATCTTCTATATCATCCTCTTGCAATCTTGTAGCTTCATTTCACCATCAATTTCTTTCTTTGTCTTTCTTGCGCTTGCTTAGTTGTGTAAATGAAGGCAAATGAGAGTGTTTATATAGAGGTTTCAAGGTGAGACTCCTAGAGTAATGTGAGGACCCATAATTCAAATTTCACCTTGAATTATGGTCTAATCACAATAACAAACTAAGGAGGGAAAATAATTAATTGAATTTCAAATTAAAACCCTTCTGCATTCGGATCTGAAAGCCTGACATTTATTTCGGGGTCCTTTGGGACCAAATTTTGAAAAGGGGGATAAAATCCTGATAGAGGTCAAGGAAGACCTCAACTCTAACCTAGGTTAGCATCAAGCTCAACCCTGACCTAGATCAAGGTCAACCTTGACCTTGACCTAGGGGTCCAAATCCAGCCAGAGCAGAAAACAGAAGGCTCCGGGGATGCCTAGAGACCTAGAAATGATGAGAGAACAAGGCAAAGTGCCAGAGTGGCTCACAGAGTCCTATGATGAACATGATGAAGGCTAGGAGGACCTATACCTAAGTCCTACCTAGAAAATAGAGCCACATAGAAGGGAAATTAAGGATAATCCTTGGGATCCTAACCCTAATTTAACCTAGAATGAAGGAATCAAGTGCAAAATACATCCTAAATGAAATTTTATCATGATAAATGTGCTAAAATAGGGTGCTAAACCTATCACGATGGAAATGCTTCCATTTTAAGATGATACAGTGGTTTACACTAGGATATACACTTCTTACTAGGAAAGTTAACCACACTTCTTTTATTTTATATTGATGTTAGTGATATATCTCTTGTTATGATTTTAGAGTTAACAAGGACTCAAGTTAACAAGGACTCGAGTTTTCTAGGGGCTTGATGTATTTTTGTCTCCTTCATTGTGATGAAATCATATTATGCCTTTTTCTTTACTTTACCAAGATTTTGTGTTGAGTCCATATTCTTGCTAAAGTGGGGGTTAAATGTATCATCTTAAAATGGAAGCACCCATGTTAGGACATGTTTATCCATCCTTGGTGGATGCTTTGGACTCAATTCAAATGCCTCATATAGATCTATGGATGTGCATATGCTTATGTGCTAGTTTAGACCATGTTCTATCCCTTTCCCCGCTTATTTTTTCCCTCTTTTCGAGACCCCGAGGCACTTTTGGAAGACCTTTCACTTTAGTTCTAGGACAAATTTCCACCCTAACCTTTAGGTCTAGGCCTAATTTCAGCCCTAACCTTCTAGGTCACCCTCTTCAAGATCCTAGACCCTTTCAAAATTTTAAATTTATTCTCACCTTCTGGTCAACCCTTTTGAATTTCATAGATGAAATAGGTATAAATAGAGGTCTTCCCTCTTCATTTGATACATCCAAAAATTCTTGCATTCAATCATACATGCATACACACCTTCATATTTCTTTCAAGAGCATTCTACAAGCATTCATAAGCATTTTTAGAGCATTCAAGGAGATCCTTTTGTAACACTTCAATACTTAAAGCATAGGAGATCTCTTGCATTCTAGGGGCTTTCAAGAAGATTTGAAGGAGTTCATTGGAGACCTTTTCATCCTACTTTCATATTTTTTCATCCACCTTTCAAGATGTATCTTCCTTCCTTAATGATAGTGAATTTGGTAATCAAGGAAGGGCATCTTCATCTTTCATTCTTGCATACCTAATTTGAGTACATGAGAACATAAGCATCCATTGATATATTGAATTAGTGAGGTGGATCTATTTCATTTTATTGAGACATCTTACTCTTCTACGAGATTAAATTATAGTGGAGTATTTCTTCATCCTTGTGGAATATGGATCTGAATCATCCTCAAGGGTTTCTACAAAAGTAAGGTGAATTCATACATTTACTTTACTTTTTACATATATTCTTTCATATTTACATTTAATGTTGATTCCTTAACCAAGGCTTGACTGAGTCAAGCCACTCAAAAATCAAACAAAACCATTTTTCTTATAGGATCAGGTTTTCAAGAGTTTCAAATCTTATTTTTGGGAATTCTGGAATAGGACATAGTCACAGATCCAGAGATAGAAAGTTTAGAAATGAAGGTCTAGGATTAATTTCATCCTAGTCCTAGAGCAGAATGATTTATGGGTTTTTCTTGTCTCATAGTTTCAAGTCTAGATCTAGTCCCATTCATTATTCTGAGCAGTTATGAGTGTAGAAATATAGATCTGTATTGGACTTTTCTTCTAAGGGTGAGTTTGTAATTTACATTATTTACGCTGTGTATTTACCATTCATATCTATCATATTTAATTATATTTAGCATCTTTTCTTCTTTCCTAGTTAATTTCCTGACCCTATGCTTAAAGGAACTTGTATATTCTTTCCTAGCTCTTAATCTTTGGATCTTTGTTTCCATTGGCACTCCTACATCACTTTGGTAGTGCTAATCTACTTGGATACAAAACCTTCGGGGCTTGGCTTAGAAGATCTATTCCTTTTTGGGCCTTCCGAGGTATAGTTGGCCACAAAAAGTGGGGTGTGTTACACTTCTTATCCTCATCTCACTTTTCCCCCTATACATATAGTTTGAAGGTTTAAGTTTTGTTATAGGTTTAATAGTTTGAAGGCTTAAATTTTGTTTTAGGTTTAATTTTTTAAGTTGTATTTCAATCTAATGGTTTAAATTACACATTTATATTTATTCTAAACACTAAAAATAAATTAACATTACAAAAAAATATTTCAAAATAAACATTTTTTCATAATAAAATATTAAAAACACATTGTTTATACATATGATTATAAAAACATGAAAAATAAAATATTTTCTACTAATACAACATTAAAAAATATTTTTAAAGCATATAATTACTTTAAAAAATAAAAAATGCAAAAGAAATTGAAAAATGGTGTAAGATATAAAATATGGATGGGGTCTAGCACAATTGGAGTTTGCCCATAAAAGAGACCCCAAAACTGATATTTTGCACATACATGAAATTATAATGATATGGAAAGTAAATGTAGAAGACTAATATTGAAATGAAGAAATAAAGGTACTTACCTTCAAAAAAGAATCTGCTGGAAACCTTATCATACGGTCTCATAAACTATTAATTTTTGCACTCCTAAAACTGATACTGTGAGATCTACAAAACCCATAAATCTTTTTCTTTTCTGAGCCAGGTCGACCTTGACCCAAGGATAGGGGTAAGATCTTACCCTAGGGCACAATCTTATTCCTTTATGATGACCTTGACCTACACTACTCCGATAGAAATTATGTTCGCGAATCCTGAAAGTTTGCTGAAAAGGGTATCCAGATCTGCACTGATATTCATTGTTTCATACCTGTTCCTACAAGAAAAATGGTTTTTCTATTGGGAGGCAGAGGTTTTCCTTAGTCAAACCCCAATTTAGGAATTAACCTTGAAATTGAATTGAAATTGTAGTAATAAATAAAGTAAATGAAACAATTCACCTTGCTTATGTTGACACCCTTGTGGAGGTTTTAAGGATTTGAATCCTTGAATCCACAAGTATGGATGCTCCAAAAAAATGTAGAATTGAATGTAAGATGTCTCAAATCAATTGTCTTTAGATATTCAATACCAATCTTGAATGGATCTTGGAATAGGAAGAAGCTGATGGAATATGGATGAAGTGACTGAGAGGGGGGGGGGGGGGGGGGGGGGTGAATCAGTCAACCATAAAACACTTCACAATTATTTCTTTCCAGATCCCTTAGGATATCTTAAAGAATATTATCTGTTATAGCACTCGGTAAATAGATTGCAGTAACTTGAAGATGCAGAAAGTATTAGCAAAATTGTCTTTAGATATTCATCAGCACATGTATATGATTAAGATAGAAATTAAGAACACAAGAGACACAGAATTTAATGTGGAAACCCAATATGGGAAAAACCACTAATGTATCTAGATACTGATTTTCACTTTTTTGAAGTGATGCCTGGTTAGAAGCCAACCCGATAAAAGGTTAAAAAATACACTGTTAGGTGTGACCTTGTTAGAGGATTTAATCACCCTGCTAGGAGTGGCCTGGTAAGAGGTCTTGAAAACAATTCAATGGAATTGTCACCTTGTTAGAGGATTTACAATATGGTTGTTAAACCAACTCGGTTAAGAGATTTAGAATTCACTGTTACAATGATAAGAAGGTAGCAATGAAAATGACCTGTATAATAATGCAACTGCCTTACTGATTACAGATCTCTGTTCTACATAAGTGTGATCCTTCCTGATCGAATAAATCTCTACTGCACCTTAAGGATATCTAAACATCCTTCACAAATTCGCACACACCTTTCCTGCTTTTCTTCTTTTAAATCTTCTGCTGTATTTCTTATTTATTTTTCACATTTGACCTTTTATTTATATGATTTTAGATTTGTCAAATCGACATTATTTAGCATAACAGTCAGCTGAATTAAGCAAACTCTATTTGCAAAAAATCCTTCAAGGGCCGACAGTGCTCGGTGACCATAACTTTCTACAATCTTTCGGAGACCGAGGGAACTCGGTAAACACCGACAATCCTTTACCTTCGATAACCGACTGAACTCGGTAAATGCTAACTTTTCTTCGACAACTGACTGAACTCGATAAACACTGAATTTCCTTTGACGACCGACTGAACTTGGTAAACATTGAATTTCCTTTGATGACTGACTGAACTCGGTAAACGCTAACTTTCTTTGATAACCGAGTGGACTCGGTAGACACTAATCTTCCTGTTTGGCAGACTGACTGAGCTTGGTAGGAACTAATTACTGTGGACTGACATTGTGTGACATCAAAGACAATATATAATTTGAGTAGCAATTTCCTTCAGACGATTATTTCCAACAATCTCCCTCTTTGGCATTGATGGCAACACAATATGTCATAGCATAAGAAATTTGAAAGAATTAGCTCGGTTCAGATTCAAATCTCCCTCTGTCAGCAAACTTCCTTTTTCCTAAAAATTCTTCCTTCTGATTATTGAAAATTTCTTGAAGTAATAGCAAAGACATAGCAAACACTCCCTCTTTGACAACACATGCCAAAGATAATTCACATAATACCGGTGTAAATTAATGTACCTCAAGTACTGATTCATATGCAATGATTCCTTGAATATGCTGCATCAACTGGTTGATTTTCAATCATGTTCTAGTTGATGCATCACTAAAACTGTATTTAGTGAGCCTCGGATAGGGGAATGACCCCTAACTTACCTCTTAGATATACAAATGCATCCTTAGGTAATGGTTTGGTAAAAATGTCTGCAATCTGCTCTTTTGTATGAATATATTCTAATCTGATTTCCTTGTCCTACAACAATTCTCTGACAAAGTGATATTTAATAGCAATGTGCTTGGTTTTGGAATGCATCACTGGATTCTTCGAAATGTTTATTGCACTAGTATTGTCACAAAATATAACAACTGGTTCTTTGATTTCAACCTTCATACCTTCTAATAACTATTTAAACCAAACAATATTTGAACAGTTTACTGTAGCAGCAACATATTCTACTTCAGCTGTGGATTGAGATGTGTAATTCTGCTTTTTACTAGTCCAGGATACCAGTCTTTTTCCAAGAAAAAATGCTCCACCACTTGTGCTTTTTCTGTCATCAATGTTCCCTACCCAATCAGCATTAGTAAACACTTTTAAGTCTTGATTGCCTCCAAATTTATACCACAAACCATATTCTTCAGTTCCTCTTAAGTATCTTAAGATTCTTTTGATTGCCATCATATGATTTTCCTTAGGTTTTGCTGAGAATCTAGCTACTATACCGACTGCTAGGGCAATATCAGGTCTTGTATGTACTACATATTGCAATTTTCCAATCATAGATCGGTATAGGGTCTGATCAATTTCTTTTGAATCATCATTTTTGGTAAGTTTCAGTCTAGTACACATGGGTGTACCAACTGGTTTTGAATCTTCCATACCAAACTTCTTAAGTATTTTCTTAATGTATTTAGATTGAGTAATGTATATACCATTCTTGCTTTGCCGAATTTGAAGACCAACAAAGAATTTTATTAAACCAAACATAGACATTTCAAATTCTTTGTTCATTTTCTCTGAAAAGTCTTTGCATTGATCCTCATTCCCTGTAAATATAGTATCATCTACAAATATTTTTGCCAATACAATTTTGTCATCCGGTCCTTCTTTAATATACATATTGCTGTTGTCATTGGCTCTTTTGAAATTAATCTGAATCAAATAGTTATGGAGTCTTTCATACCATGCTCTAGGAGCTTGTTTCAAACCATACAATGCTTTGTGTAACCTGCAGACCATGTCCTTTTTATCTGGATCAACAAAACCTTCAGGTTGTTCAATGTAGACTTCTTCATCAAGAATTCCATTGAGAAATGCAAATTTTATATCCATCTGATATACTTTAAATCCTTTGTGTGCTACATAAGCAAGTAGAGTTCTTACACCTTCTAATCTTGCAACAGGAGAAAAATTTTCTCCATAATCTATACCTTCTTCTTGAGAATAACCTTTACATACCAATCTAGCTTTGTTTCTAAATACTTGACCATCTTCATTCAGCTTATTCCTGAATACCCATTTTGTTCCAATTACATTCTTATCCTTAGGTCTAGGTATAAGAGTCCATGTTTTGTTCTTTTGTATTTGTTCTAATTCTTCATTCATTGCTTCAATCCAACTTTCATTTTCCAATGCATCTTTGATATTTCTAGGTTCAAAATCAGTAAGCAGACATGTACCTTTTAGCTTGCTTCTTGTCATAGTACCATCTGATTTGTTTCCAATGATTTGATCTGGTGTATGATGTCTTCTGACATATTTGGCTAGTATAGGTTCCTTGCCTTTTGAATGAGTCATGTTGTTGTCTTCCAGGATCTCTTCTTCAGGTTGCTTGGGCTCGGTAGATATTTGCTCGGTAACTTTAGGCTGAGACTCGGTCTGAATTTCTTCTTGTGACTCGGTTTGAACTTCTTCCTGTGACTCAGTTTGTGACTTGGTAACTATGCTCGGCTCAGTAGATATAGTTTGCTCATTGATAGTTGTGTCTGCCAATATTTAGGTTCAATGTAAATGAATCTTCTGTAGTTCTCAGGTTCCCTTTTGCTTTCTTCCTCAGTCTTTTCTGCAAACTCATCAAATTTTACATGTATACTTTCTATGACTTTGTGAGTAGATAAGTCCAGACATTTGTATGCCTTGCTTTTGCTAGAATATCCTAGGAATATTCCTTCATCACTTTTAACATCAAATTTATTTCTTCTAGATTCTTTTAAGATATAACACTTGCTACCAAATATTTTCATGTAACTTACATTGGGTTTATAGCCATACCATAATTCATAAGGAGTTTTGAATGTGTCTTTCTTCAATTGTACTCGGTTCAAGGTATGAAATACAGTGTTGATAGCTTCCTTCCAGTACTTTATAGCGATGTTCTTTTCTATCATTAGAGTCCTTGCACAATCCATAATAGATCTGTTTCTTCTTTCTGCTATTCCATTCTGCTCAGGAGTTCTAGGAGCTGATACCTACCTTTTGATTCCTCTTTCAATGCAAAAATTGTTAAAATCATGGGAGATGAATTCACCACCTCTATCTGATCTTAAGCATTTCAATCTTTTCCTTGTTTCCTTTTCCACTCTTGCTAAGTACCATTTGAACTTTTCAAATGCTTCTAACTTTTCTCTTAAATACATAACAGTCATCATTCTAGAATAATCATCAACAAAAAGAATAAAGAATTTATCTCTAGTATAGCTTTGTATTCCAATAGGTCCACATAAATCAGTATGCACAATTTCCAAAATCTCTTTAGACTGATAGTTCTTACTCTTGAAACTAGTTTTACTCATTTTGCCAATCTGACAATTCTTACATAGACCAGTATCAGGTTTCTTCAAAGTAGGAATGCCTCTAACCTTCTTGAATTTTCTTATTTTTATCATGTTATCAAAATTCACATGACATAACCTTTTGTGCCATAGCCAACTTTCTTCAATTTGAGCAATAAAACATGAATATTCACTAAGATCAAGATAAAATAAGTTACCTTTTGTTTGTTTTCCTAATCCAATGAGTTTTCCTTTTTCATCCAGCAGTCTTGCTTGACCATTCATGAATTCAACCTTGAAACCAGTGTTGATTAGCTATGCTACACTTAGAAGATTATGTTTTAGTCCTTCAACCCAATAAGCATTATCACATATGAGTTCTTTGGTTAATGAGATTCTTCCTTTTCCTTTTATACAACAAGGTTCATTGTTTCCAAATCTTACATTGCCACTATCACAGTCTTCTAGGTATTCAAATTTTGTCTTGTCACCAGTCATGTGGTGTGAACATCCACTGTCTATTATCCATATATCATCTTTGCTTATATGAGAAATAAGTGCCATCTTATCTTCATCATCATCAGATTCATCTTTTATAGCAATAAAGACAATTTCTTCTTCACTATCATCAGAATCTTTAGCCATAAAACATGTTTTCTTACCTTTATCCTTGAATGATTTGAAATTCTTTTTGCCATAGTACTTGTGACTTCTCTTCTCTTCCTTGACTTGCTTGTTTGGGCACCTAGCTACAATATGTCCAATTTCTTCACATGAAAAATAGATTAAAGGAGTTTTACCTTTATATTTACCTTTCCCTTTAGAGTACTTCTTTGCAAGTAATGCTTCTACAATTTCAAGATCACTATCAGAACTTTCTTCTGATACTTCTTCACTTTCTGACTAAACTTCTTTAATTTTCTTGTTCTTCTTTAGTGAAACCTTGGCCTCAAATGCTGATTCAATATTTTTGGAATTTGGAACATAGTTATCATAGTTGTCTAATTCAAAAGCTGTCAATCTTCCAACTAAAGCATCCAAAGTTATATTGTGGTTTGTTTCACATCTTCTTTCTTGAATAGCTGATACTCTTATTGCATAGATAGGGAGTAATGTTTTGAGTACCTTACCTATAATAGTTTCATCTGAGATTGTTCCTCCAGAAGCTCTAATTGCACTTACACTTTCTTTGATTCTTTCAACATATTTTGCAATGTTTTCATCTTCCTTCATATTCATCTTGTCAAACTCTCCTCTTAGGCTTTCTGCTTTGGCTCTTTTAACATTTGCATCACCACCATATATTTTCTTCAGTGTCATCCACATTTCATATGCAGTAGTGCATTCTTTAATATCATCAAATTATTCATAGCTGAGAGCAGATGCAATGTCTATCATCATGGTGTTATGAGTCTTTTTCTCTGTAATGTCTTCAACAGTTAATGCACCAGTAGGAACTATGTATTCTTCATCAATTTATTTGCATCCTGAATCACCAATGGAAGCCAGATGAAGTCACATGAGACCTTGCCATGCTGAAAAGTTATCTCTGTTGAGCTTTGGAATTTCCCTCTTGTAAGACATCCTGATCTTTAGCTTAGGTCCTTGAAACCCTTCCTGCAAGCACCAAATGCTCTGATACCAATTGATGGAATATGGATGAAGTGACTGAGAGGGGGGGGGGGTGAATCAGTCAACCATAAAACACTTCACAATTATTTCTTTCCAGATCCCTTAGGATATCTTAAAGAATATTATCTATTATAGCACTCGGTAAATAGATTGCAGTAACTTGAAGATGCAGAAAGTATTAGCAAAATTGTCTTTAGATATTCATCAGCACATGTATATGATTAAGATAGAAATTAAGAACACAAGAGACACAAAATTTAATGTGGAAACCCAATATGGGAAAAACCACCAATGTATCTAGATACTGATTTTCACTTTTCTGAAGTGATGCCCGGTTAGAAGCCAACCCGGTAAAAGGTTACAAATCACACTGTTAGGTGTGACCTTGTTAGAGGATTTAATCACCCTGCTAGGAGTGGCCTGGTAAGAGGTCTTGAAAACAATTCAATGGAATTGTCACCTTGTTAGAGGATTTACAATATGGTTGTTAAACCAACTCGGTTAAGAGATTTAGAATTCACTATTACAATGATAAGAAGGTAGCAATGAAAATGACCTGTATAATAATGCAACTACCTTGCTGATTACAGATCTCTATTCTGCATAAGTGTGATCCTTCCTGATTGAATAAATCTCTGTTGCACCTTAAGGATATTTGAACATCCTTCACAAATTCGCACACACCTTTCCTGCTTTTCTTCTTTTAAATCTTCTGCTGTATTTCTTATTTATTTTTCACATTTGACCTTTTATTTATATGATTTTAGATTTGTCAAATCAACATTATTTAGCATAACAGTCAGCTGAATTAAGCAAACTCTATTTGCAAAAAATCCTTCAAGGGCTGACAGTGCTCGGTGACCATAACTTTCTACAATCTTTCAGAGACTGAGGGAACTCGGTAAACACTGACAATCCTTTACCTTCGATAACCGACTGAACTCGGTAAATGCTAACTTTTCTTCGACAACCAACTGAACTCGGTAAACAATGAATTTCCTTTGATGACTGATTGAACTCGGTAAACACTAAATTTCCTTTGACGACCGACTGAACTTGGTAAACGCTAACTTTCTTTGATAACCGAGTGGACTCGGTAGACACTAATCTTCCTGTCTGGCAGACTGACTAAGCTCGATAGGAACTAATTGCTATGGACTATGACATTGTGTGACATCAAAGACAATATATAATTTGAGTAGCAATTTCCTTCAGACAATTGTTTCCAACAGAAGCTTGAATGGATGGATGGAGAAATCTTCAACAAGAGGGCTCCATAGAGATTGAATCCTTCAATGGCTACTAATGGATCTCCTTGATGAATTGGATCTTAAATGATTGAGCACTTGAATGATTTAAATGCTTTCCTTTTTTCTTGCCTCTTGCTTGAGAGATATTCTGATGTGATTATGAAAAGATTGCTTTATGATTGATGGAGAAAATGAGAAGGGAAGGCTTCCTTTTATAGTGATCTAAGGTACAAACTTCTAGAGAGGCCACATAGAAAACAATAATTAAGGGTCCATGGAACAAAAATCTAGAGAGGTGCACATGGAATGGAAATTAATTTAAAGTCTTGACATAAAACTCTAGAAGGGGTCCACCCTTAAGATAGAAATAAAAATAATTATTTAAGAGCCTTGTCACAAAATTTGAGATAAGGCCAACCCCAAAGTTAATTTGAGCATTAGGCACAAAAATCGAGAAAGGATAATCTCAAATAATAAATTAGGAATCCTACATAGAGCTCGAGAAAGGTCCACCTCAAATATTAATTTGTGGATTTGACATTTAACTCAAGAAATAGTGGCCCTGAAGAGGGAAAAGATAAAATTTTGACAAAACCCCAAAACTGGAACCTCACCCCAAGGACACTAGACCCTAGGGTCAAGGTCAAGGTCAACCTTGACCTAGGTCAAGATCAAGGTTGACCTTGACCTAGGTCATGATCGAGGTCAACCTTGACCCAGAGGGTTAGGACCTCAGGAAATGTGTCCAAGTCTTAGAAATAGAGAGAAATGGGAGAAAGAGGGGGAGAACAGGAACGTAAGCAAATGAAACCCCACAAAAGCATGAAAGTGTCTAAATCCAGATCAAAATAGCCTACTAGGGAGGGCTAAAAGGTCTCAACATGGATTGCATCCATTTTAAGATGATACATTTAGTCCCCATTTTAGCAAGAGTATGGACTCGATGCAAAATCTTGGTAAAGGAGACCACAAAAAAAAATCTTATTGAAATCAAAGGGACAAAGGAAACCTCAAGCCCCCAGGGACTCAAGTCTTTGTCAACTCCAAGATTACAATAAGAGAGACATCACTTTAAAAAAGAGAGGAAAGGGAAGAGAGGAGTGGCTAGCTCACCCAGTAAGATGTGTGTATCTCACTGTGAACCACAAAAAGGATAGGATGGCCCACCAAGAAAACACTTGATAGTCACCCCATAAAGTTGTGCACCTTCTAGTGGCTTTGTGCATGTATGTAGTGCATCTTCTGATGGATTTTATGAAGTACCCATGGATCCATATCCTCATATCACCATAGAATACATTTGTAAAATGTGTATCTCTTCAGGATTTGTAACTTATGTGCATTACCTTCCAAGGATTTAGCTTATTTTAAATTTAAAATGCATGTCTCTTCAGGATTTAGCAACAAATGTGTGTTAGCTTTTGAGGATTTAGCATATTTAAAATTGAAAATCTACGTCTCTTCAGGATTTAGCAACTAATGTGGGTTACCTTCTAAGGATCTAGCATGTTGCAAAACAAAAGGTTAGAACAAAAATGCATAATATAGAACAAGGGAGGTCATATATATGCCCCCCTCCTTAAGATGGCAAAAAACATACTATTTTGACATGTTAAGGAAAGAAAAGACCAAGGATAAAGCCTTCTTCAACATCAAGACAATATCCATAGACAACACCCAATCAAAGCCAAGAAGGTCAAAGCTCCTATGAGGCCATGGAAGGGATGAATGCAAAGAGCTATCATGCAAGAAGGGAAAAAGTAACCCTTGTGAGGGATAGCACACTATTTAGTTTCCAAGGTGAGAGATTTATCAACCATGGAAAACCAATGTCAAACAAAGAAATAGGTTATGATCAAGGACATAGATCCTCAATGCAAACCAAAATTTGCATGTATGATTGGATATCACATAATAGATAGATACTTCTTAACCAAGGGAAAAGTGGATCCCGAAAAGATAGAAAAGAAGGAGATTGAATCCTTTCCCCCCAGGTATAGGAAAAAGGATGAAAGGGGACCTATTATATCGCTCACAACACTATAAAAGACAACAAGACCCCAAGGATTAGGCTAACATTGTTTACATAATGTGGAGCTCCATAATAGGAACATAAATATTATTTAGAGAAAACAAGGTTGAAATACAACTCATTGCCACATGATCTATAAATAACCTTACTATCAATGAGCTACATAATCTTATAATGTAAATCTTGACATTCATTAGTAAGGTGATCATAAAATCTATGATACAAAAAAAAAGGAAGAGTCTTCAAGTGTGGACTACATTTCTTTTTACATTTAGGTCTAGTAATCATCTTAGCACGAAGGATTTTAGGAAAAAGAACTTCTTGGTCAAATTATTTCATAGGTTCATCATGTTTTGAAGTTTTATTTGAGATGTTGTTAACATTGATTTTTTGTTGAGGATTAAATCCAAATCCATAAGAATGCTCATGCCCCCCATTCTTTAAGGGCATTTGACTTCCCTATTTATGCTTACCACATCCTTGACCATTGAATCCTTGTTTAACTAGGAAATGATAACTAGGACCATAACAAGAAACCATATCAGAAGGAGTCAATGGAACTTCACTAGTCACTATGTCATCATTAGTAGGTTTCATAGATTCATAGTGGGTAGAAGTAGTGACAAAGTTATTATGAAGAGCATTATAAGTAGAAGCAAAAACTCATTATTCAAACTCTCTTTATTGCTTCATAAAATCAAGATCAGAAACCTTATACTCTCCAATAAAGGTAGGATTAAAATCCAAGGTTCCCCAATCATCGCCAAGAAGATTACTAGAGGAAGAAGGATTACTATTAGGAGTAGGAGTAGTGTAGGTTTGAATATTCAAATAAGGATTTGGCACATCATCCACATGAAGTGTATACATCATGTTTTTATGTATAAGCTTGACTTTACGGTGAAGGGTGGAAGGAACATCATGCATCTCATGCAACCAAGGTCTACCCAAAAGGAGGTTATAATTGAGATGTCGAGACATAACATGAATAGGTGTATTTAGGATGACCAAACCTACTTTGATAGGTAAGGTAATAATTCCCAAAGTGTTCTTAGAAATGTTATCAAAGCCACGTATAGGAACATTGTCAGGTTGAATAGTTGAAAGATAGGATTTAATCACTTTGAACATGTCCATGCTACAATTATAAAGCCTAGATCCATTATCAATCAAGGTCCTATGAATGATACTTTTATTGATAGTAACAGCCACTATAAGAGCATCATATTGATTCTAAACTTCTTTAGAAGGTAAATCTTTTTGAGTAAATACAATGTCAGGAGGACCTGGGGTAGCATGCATGTGATGTAAGAAGGTATTGATGTTCTCTTGATTAGGAGGTGGAGTGGGAATAATTTATAGAGCTTTTTTCAAGGCTTCATAGTAGGTAGGTGAAGTTTGAAGAAGCTCTGATAAAGAAATCTTGGCAGGGGTATTACACAATTGGTTTATCACATCATACTCCTTTCTAGTAAGATGGGGTGGAGGAGGAAGAATGGGTTGAGAAGGTGGTAAAGAAGTAGAAACCACTGGATTAGGTTGAGGGTTATTACTTGTATGATAGGTGTGAGCTATCGAATCTTGATTATTGAAAGACACTAAAGACTTCATAGGTTTAACTTTGATAGTAATGTGAGGACAACCTTTGATAGTCAACAAGGGTTCCAGATAAACCATGTTAGTTGTCTCAACACTACAAATAGATTCACAAGAAGGACACAAAAATGACATCCTAGGAGGAGATGAGGTAGGATCTTGATTCTCCATAATATCATCCTGAAGAGGAAGAGAATTATAGGAATTCATATCATTCTCCACTAATGCCTCATCACTAGAAGGAATCCTAAATGGAGGTAAAGCATCTATAATGTCATCTTCTTTTGCTAAAATGTCTGCATAAGGGGAGTGTAATTTAGAAAAAGAGTCACCATCATGTATGAATATGTCATCCATTAATAAATCACCCTCTTGAATCAAATATTTTTCATGAGGAGAGGATAAATTAATGTCTTTATTCAAGGGATCATCCACAATGGTTTCATGAGGAAGAGAGTAATCAACATCCACATCCAAAGGTTCAATAAAATAATTAAAAAACACTTGAGATAACTTGTGTAACATGATAATGAATAAATAGATGCATAGACAATAGATCTAGATATAACCAAATGCGTTTAACTAAAATTTATAAGAATTAAAAGGAAATCAAACACCACAAACACAATAGGGCATCTAATTCCACAAAAGATAGGGGGTAAGCTTGTAAATATTTTTGTATTTTTAAAAAAAATGCAATTTTTTTGTATTTTTGAAATATAAATGAAAGAGCATAAAATAAATCTACTTTTTTAAGCATGAATATCTAACACAAAATGGAAATCTAACACCAAAAAGAAACATTTGTCGTAAATGGGATCACAAAAATGTATGATGAAGGTGAACACACATGATAATACAAAGGGAAATCCAACACCAAAAAGAAAGAGTTATCATAAAATGGGTTCACCAAAATGTAAGGTGGTGAACTATAAACAAAATAGGGCATCTAATTAAACAAAATATGGGGGGTAAGCTTGTCGGGTTCACCAAAATGTAAGATATAAAATATGGATGGGGTCTAGCACAATAGGAGTTTTCCCATAAAAGAGACCCCAAAATTGATATTTTAGACATACATGAAATTATAATGATATGGAAAGTAAATGTAGAAGACTAATATTGAAATGAAGAAATAAAGGTACTTACCTCTAAAAAAGTATCTATTGGAACCCTTATCACATGGTCTCAAAAATTATTGATTTCTGTGCTCATTGATCAAAACTATGAGATCTACAAAACCCATAAATATTTTTCTTTTCTGAGCCAGGTGTACCTTGACCCAATGTTAGGGGTAAGATCTTACCCTAGGGAACAATCTTACCCCTTTATGTCAACCTTGACCTACTCTGCTTTGATAGAAATTTTGTTCGTAGATCCCAAATTTTTTTTGAAAAAGGGTATCTAGATTTGCACTCATATTCATTGTTTTGTACCTGTTCCTGCAAGAAAAATAGTTTTTTTTGTTGGGGGGGGAGGGGTTTGCCTTAGTTAAACCCCAATTTAGGAATTAACCTTAAAATTGAATTGAAATTGTAATAATAAACAAAGTAAATGAAATAATTCACCTTGCTTATGTTGAAACCCTTGTGGAGGATTTGAATCCCTGAATCCACAAGTATGGATGCTCCAAAAGAATGTAGAATTGAATGTAGGATGTCTCAAATCAATTGTCTTTAGATCTTCAATACCAATCTTGAATGGATCTTGGAATAGGAAGAAGCTTGATTGGATGGATGGAGAAATCTTCAATAAGAGGGCTCCATAGAGATTGAATCCTTCAATGACAACTAATGGATCTCCTTGATGAATTGGATCTTGAATGCTTGAACACTTGAATGATTATGTATCATCTTAAAATGGAATAAATTCCATGTTAAGAGCATTTATCCCTCTGAGTGAGTGGTCTAGGGTCATGTTAAGTGCCTTGATTGGGTCTTTGAATGTATCTGGCTATTTCCCCCTATTTTTCTTCTCTCCTCCTTGTTTCCAACCTTTTTCAGATAGTTTTCTCTAAGAATCTAGAGTTTCTAACTGTCTGGGTCAAAGATGACTTGGTAGGGTCAAGGATGACCTAGACCCTAACCTAGGTTAGGGACAACCTTGACCCTAACCTAGGGTGGTTTCTACCTCATCCCTGACCCCGGGTCTAATTTTCAAATTTTGGGAGTTTTGGGATACTGGGTTTTGGAAAGATTTCTTTTCCTGCTTCTGGGTTGGCCATTTCGGGTTTTGGAATGGTAAATCCTTATATTGAATTTAATTTGGGTCCATTTCTAGGGGTTAAGGTTAATTGAGATTTAATTCCCCAATGTCATCCTTCTCTAGAGGTTTGTGCCCTAGATCACTATAAAAGGAAGCCTTCTTCTCTCATTTTCTCCATCCACAAGTTATGCAATCAATCATTTCATCAAGAATTTTTCAAGGAAGCATTCAAGTCATCTTCTTCATTCAATTTCTCCATTGAGGATTCAAGTATTCAATCCTTTGAAGGGATTCAGTTCAAGCATTCAAGATTCATCATTCAAACCCTACATCTATCCATCATGGTGGTGTGATCTTCCTTCAAGATCCTTTTCTCATCTTCAAGATCCATTCATTCTCCTTTCAAGGTGGATTCCAAGCTTACAATCATGGAGCTTTTGATTTACAATTAATTTTTTGATTTAAATTTATGGTTTTGATTTACATTGTTGAGTCCAAGCTTTCATATCAATATACTTGTTTACATTTCAAATACAATTACATATCTATGGAATATCATAGCTTCATTGTTAGATCTACTTCTACTACTTGCTAGCATTCTCTATTTCAATTCCATTATTAAGGTTGATTCCAAACTAGGGTTTGACCAAGGAAAACCCCTCATCCAAACAACAAAACCATTTTTCTTGCAAGTACAGGTATAGGACAGCAAATTGAAGTGCAGATACGAATACCCTTTTCGAAAAACTTCTGAGATCCACGAATAGATTTTCTATCAAAGCTATTTTGGCTCAAGGATGACCTTCAGTGGGGGTAGGATCCTACCCTAGAGTAATACCTTGCCCCACTATCTGGGTCAAGGACTACTTGCTTCCAGAAAGACAAATTTTTTTGGGGTTTTCTCTGTTATAGTTTCTTGGTCCCGAATCTAGTTGTAGAATCTTCTGAGACTGTGCACAAACATAAATAATCAACATTTTCCAGATCTGCCCTATTTTGAGGTTAGTATTTCTCTTCTATTTATTTTATAATTCAAGCACATATTCTTCATAATAGAATATAAGGTTTTCTCCTTCGATCATATTCTCCATAGATTGATTCTTTTGTGTATTGACCTTTTGGTTGATCAATTTGGATCTCTCCTTTGGGACTTTAGATTTAGAAGTAGATCTTATATTCCCCCTTTCATATCACTCTATTCATTTTGGCACACATACTATTTAATTATATATTTTGGTGAACCTAAAAAGCTTACCCCCTATCTTTTGTGGAATTAGATTCCCTATTGTGTTAGATTTTCATTTTGTGTTAGATCTTACATACAAATAAAAGTAGATTTCTTTTATGCTCTTGCATTTAAATTTCAAAAATACAAAAAAATTGCAAAATTCCTTTAAAAATACAAAAATATATAAATTTTTCATGCTTTTAGTGTTACTTTGTGTTCAACATGTATGATTCTTGTTTGGATACTCAAATGAGGCTTTTATTGTACAAGAGGATAGATCCCTTAATGAGGTACATGGAAGTGAGGATGAAAATTGTTTGAATAAGATCTTCATTAATCCTATTCCTATTTCATCTTCCTCTACAACCTCTTCAATTGATCATTACCATAGGGTGTGTGCATGGTTACCTTCATGTTCCACTATTGATATACCTAAAATGTTATATCCTATTCAAGCTATAGAGGTCTTTGAGAAAGTCATCTGTGATAGTGATCAAGGTGTTAATCTCCTATGTGACATCACTCATCTTGTGCATTTAAATGATAAACCTTTAGCTCAAGATCTAGGACTCACTTCTCTTGTCATCAGTGTGGAACCTACTTCTATTCCTTTACACAACATTCCTACTTACACTCCTCCTTTGGTGACTACATCTCTTTCATCTCTTCCTATGAGCATTCCACTGGTGTCTTTACCTACCTCACAGCCTTCTTATCATAGTGTTCCTTATATCTATTCCAACCCTCTTCCAACTATGGTTCTAAGTGTTCCTCTGATTGTGTCTTCTATTCCCATTGCTTCTTACACTATTCCTAGTGTTCCTAATGTTTCTATACCTCCCATTGATTCCATAATCATTAGTCTAGCTCAAACTGTGTCTTCTTTACAATAACAACTTGCATCCTTAACTCAATCCAAGTTTAGTATTCCTACATGTGACATGGGTAGTCCATATCCTTAGACATTATTTGTGCTCTTGATCCTCAATAGGCTGATATGCCTCATCTTAAGAATTACGATGGTAAGGAAGACTTTGTCACTCATGTTAAAACAATTCAAATCCTTTGTAGTGACTATGCTATTATAAGATTGACTAATACTTTCCTTCCTACTTTCAAAACTTTCATTAAGAAGTGGTATGGAAAACCTATTACTCTTTTGGATTATGTGAAGAATTTGATAGATGATACATCATTTCCTAATTTTCCTAATCCTAATCCTATCTTTCCTAATCCATTTCCTAATCTTCCTAATCCTAATCCTATCCTTCCTAATCTATTTCCTAATCTTCCTAATCCTAATCCTATCCTTCCTAATTCATTTCCTAATCTTCCTAATTCTAATCCTATCCTTTCTAATCTTTTTCCTAACATTCCTAATATTCCTAATTCTCCATTTTCTATTCCTAGTTGTTCCCACACTAATGATGAGACTCAAACTATGGTTCATGATGAAAATGTGCAATAATTCTTTTTACCTTCCCTTTTTTATTTGAATTCTTTGACTTACATAGAAATATTTAAATCTATGCCAAAATATGTTTTCTCCAAGTACAAATATCTTCTCCACTATAGTAATACACATTCACTTGCTAGTTGTGTGCATTTCAAGACATATGTTAGAGAAATAGCTTCTTTAGGAATTTTATCTCACTCTCGTGCGATATTACAATTTTTTCATAATTTTACCCCTCATTCTTCTATAATATAGCTCTTTCCCCCTCTTGTCTCTTAACTGGGGGGCAAGAGGTATTTCTTCTAGTCTCCTAGGATCCATTAGGCTTTTTGTTGAGCTTAACTTCTATCCTATCTCTCTATGGTTTTGTATTATGTTTATAATCATCCATAGATTCTATTTTATACTCAAGATATTTTTTCTAAGACATTTGTTTTGCAAAGGTATCCCTTGCCTTCATCTTTGGGGGGCAAGGTTCTTCCTTCTTTCTCTTTGTCTAGGGAATTGCTTTCCTTAGCTTACTAGTATTTGTTTATATTGCAATATTACTTCATCATATTGACTGATGTTTTGACTATGGATAATATTTTTATGAGAGGTTGTTGTCCTAGGTCATCACCTCTTCTCTATGTTGCAAATTATGTTCTTTATAAACTCTTACCATTGCTTTGGTGTTAGAGTTGTTTCCCTCATTCCAAAGATTCCTCTTCCTCTTGTTTTACAGGGGGCTTGATGATTGAATCTTTATTCTCACTTGATTTATCTTTGAAATTTTATCTAAAGCACTCCTCTATGGTGGGGGTCTTGTTGAGAAGATCTCTTTCATTGAGGATCATTTTCCATGAGTCACATATTATTTTCACAATTATCTATACTCTTGGATGTAGGGGTCAATATCCCTTGCTAAGAATATGGTATACATTATTGCTAAACATGATATCTCCTTGCATTGTGAAGTAGGTATCCTCTTCCTCTTCCTTATCATGTCCAGTAGATAGCCATGATAAGGAGGGGGCATCTATAGGGTCTCCCTTGTACTATATTTTTTATTTTTATATGCTAAATCCTCTAAAGGTAACACACATAAGTTGCTAAATCTTGAAAAGACACGCATTTCTAGTATGTTAAATCTTTCAAAGGTAACACACATAAGTTGCTAAATCCTGAGGAGACACACATTTCATATTCATAGTGATACAAGATGGTGGATCTATGGTTATTCTAGAAGCCATTAGAAGATGCATTAAAATTTCAAGCATAGTTTTTGGGTGAACTATCAAGTTGGCCACCTATTAGTCTCTCCCTCCAGGGTGATTCATAGTAAGGTGGGCATCTTACTAGGTGAGGTAATCACTTTCTCTTTTCTCTATTTTTGCTTTCATGCTAGTAGGACTAGATCATGAAGCTATGTTATTTATAGTGTTGCTCTTGTATTTCTTATGTAATCATTTATGCTTTTATGATAGCTTTCCAAATATGATATTAGTATGAGAAATATTTCTTTGCAAGGTTTCTTATGCTAGTTGATTTGGGTTTGTTTAGTACTAACCCCACTTTTTGTGTCTTTTAGCTTTGTCCTTTTTTTTCTTTGTTTTCACACCCTCATGCATGTATGCTGAGTTAGAATCCTTAGCCTAGGGGATTTTGTACTTAGCTAGGTGTTATTTTACCTCATTGTGAATCCACTTGGATCTCTTCTTTCTTCTCCTTTACTAGGAGTTTGCATTGAGTCCATACTCTTGCTAAAGTGGGGGCTTAATGTATCATCTTAAAATGGAAGCACTTCCATGTTAAGAGTGTTTAGCCCTCTGAGTGAGTGGTCTAGGGTCATGTTCAGTGCCTTGATTGGGTCTTTGCATGTATCATGTTGTTTCCCCTCTGTTCTGCTTCTCTCCTCCTTGTTTCCAGTCTTTTCCAGATAGTTTTCTCTGAGAATCTAGAGGTTATGGCTATCTAGGTCAGAGATGACCTTGTAGGGTCAAGGAAAACCTTGACCCTAACCTCAAACTAGACATAGGGTGGTGTCTACCTCATCCTTGACCCCAAGTCCAATTTTTAGATTCCAGGAGTTCTGGGATATCAGGTTTCAGAATGGTAAATCCTTAAATTGTATTTAATTTGGGTCCATTTTTAGGGGTTAAGGTTAATTGGGATTTAATTCTCTAATGTTGGCCTTCTCTAGAGGTTTGTGCCCTAGATTACTATAAAAGGAAGCCTTGATTTCTCATTTTCTCCATCCACAAGTTATGTAATCAAGCATTTCATTAGGCATTTTTCAAGGAGCATTCAAGTTCTCTTCTCCATTCAACTTCTCCATTGAGTATTCAAGAATTCAAGCCTTTGAAGAGATTTGGTTCAAGCATTCAAGATTCATCATTCAAACCTTAGATCTATCCATCATGGTGGTGTGATCTTCCTTCAAGATCCTTTGCTCATCTTCAAGATCCATTCATTCTCCTTTCAAGGTGGATTCCAAGAATGCAATCATGGAGTTTTGAATTACATTTAAGGTTTTGATTTACATTTATGGTTTTGATTTACATTGTTGAGTCCAAGCTTTCATATCAATATACTTGTTTACATTTCAAATACAACTGCATATCTATTAAATATCATAGCTTCATTATTAGATCTACTTCTACTACTTCCTAGCATTCTCTATTTTAGTTCCATTATTAATGTTGATTCCAAACTAGGGTTTGACCAAGGCAAACCCCTCATTAGAACAAAAAAACCATTTTTCTTGTAGGTACAGGTAGATGACAATGAATTGAAGTGCAAATCTGAATACCCTTTTTGGTCAACTTTCGAGATCTATGAATAGATTTTATGTAGGAGCTATTTTGGGTCAAGAATGAACTTCAGTGGGGGGAGGATCCTGCCCCAGGGTAAGATGTTGCCCCGCTATTTGGGTCAAGGAATACCCACTTCCAGAAAGACAAATTTTTTTTGGGATTACTCTGTTATAGTTTTTTGGTCCCGGATCTGGTTGGAGAATCTTTTGAGACTATGCATAGACATTAGAAATTAGCATTTTCTAGATCTATCCTATTTTAAGGTTAGTATTTTCCTTCTACTCGTTTTGGATTTCAAGCACATATTCTTCATAAAAGAATATAAGGTTTTCTCCTTCAATCATATTCTCCATAGATTGATTCTTTTGTGTGTTGACCTTTTGGTTGATCAATTTGGATCTCTCCTTTGGGAATTTGGATTTAGAAGTGGATCTTATATTACCTGTTTCATATCACTCTATTCATTTTGGCACACATACTATTTCATTATACAAATTGAAATGTTTTCCTTCTTGCTTGCCTCTTGCTTGAGAGATATTGTGATGTAATTTAGAAAAAGATTGCTTGATGATTCATGGAGAAAATGAGAATGGAAAGCTTCCTTTTATAGTGATCTAGGGCACAAACTTCTAGAGAGGCCACGTAGAAAACAATAATTAAGGGTCCATGGTAGAAAACTCTAGAGAGGTGGACATGGAAAGAAAATTAAATTAAAGTCTTGACACAAAACTCTAGATGGGGTCCACCCTTAAGATAGAAATAAAAATAATTATTTAAGAGGCTTGTTACAAAATTTGAGGTAAGGCCAACCCCAAAGTTAATTTGAGCATTAGACACAAAAATCGAGAAAGGCTAATCTCAAATAATAAATTAGGAATCCTACACAAAGCTCGAGAAAGGTCCACCTCAAATATTAATTTGAGGATTCAACACTTAACTCAAGAAATAGTGGCCTCGAAGAGGGAAAAGATAAAATTTTGATGAAACCCTAAAACTAGGACCTAATCCCAAGGACCCTAGATCCTAGGGTCAAGGTCGAGGTTCACCTTGACCCAAAGGGTCATGACCTTGGAAAATGTGCCCAAGTCTCAAAAATAGAGAAAAAAGGGAGAAAATAGGGGCAAAATAGGAACATAAACACATGAAACCCCACAGAAGCATGAAAGTGTCTTAATTAGGATCAAAATAGCCTACTAGGGAGGACTAAAAGGTCTCAACATGGAGTAAATCTATTTTAAGATGATACAAATGGAAAAATGGAAAAAAAGTGAGGCCCCTACCTCACACTCAGTTGAGTACCCCTACAGCCCCCTAGTCCTCTTTGCAAGCATCTCACTGTGCAAATGAGGGGCTTAAAGAAGACTTTGGGGTATTTATAATGGCAAGTACCACTTGACCAAGTCTTACTTGGTCGAGCAATATGCACCACATAGGTGCCATCTAGAACTTATGTGGCATTAGCTGAGTCCTACTCGAACGAGGATTACTTGACCGAGTTCTTCAGGTTAGCCTAAAGTGTGACACCTGACCATGCTTTTACCCCTCTATCGCATCATGTCTCCTTTTCGTTGAGCTTGATTCCACGTAGATAAAAAGTCCAATAACATTAACAACTAAATTATTCCTCTTGCCTACAATTTTGTTGATAAGTGTAAAAGAAAACTAATATTTTGGGATGGAGAAATCATCATCACAAAGGGAATGTTTTTATTCAACCAACAAAGATATTTCCAACCCACTACTGAGTCTATTATAACTTAGTCTGTTGGCAATCTTTATTGTACCACCAAATATCATGTATGTAGATCTAACATGCATGTTATAAAAATGGAGGTCAACCATGTCATTGAAACAAGTGATGTGTGTCTCAATTCCTTCCTTATCAATAATATCAAAGCTAAAGATTAAAAAAAGTTCAAGATCTATTATATTTTCTTTTGATATAGTAAATTGTATTTTCTAAAAACTATTTTAAATTTGAAACATAATGTCTTATATAATTCTAACATTTTTTTTAATAAAATATAAGAGCTTATATATCCTAAATATTAATTTTTGAAATTGAATTGTTTTGAAAAGACTAAATCAACTTGCATTTTCTTAAAAGAAAATATTTTGAAAAACTCTTATAAATTATTATTATGTATTATGATTAATTTATTATTTGTGTATTATGATCAAATGTATTTATGTATTATCATTTAAGATCAATTAATATATAATATATTTACTTCATCACAATTATTTAAGATTAATTATATTTAACATATTTAGTAAATTATATTTTCTTAAAACAACTCATTTAAAATATAAAAGGTAATATGTTAGATATATGGTTGTGTCTATAATTATTTTTAAACATACTATAAAAGTAATCAAGTGAAAAATAAACTTCTATAGCTAACAGTTGAAGAAATAGTTATTTAAATAATATTATTTAGATTTTATTAAAAATTAGATCAAATTGTTTCTTCTAAACTCTGATTCATTGCATATCTCCTAATTAAATAGTTTATTTTTAACTATCTACTCATTCCATAAATATTAATTAAATAAGCTTACTTAAACCCCCCAAATATATTGTGCAAGTATGGCTACACCGATAGGAAGATATAGCTAGGTAAGAAATTGAAAGGTAATGTGTAATACATTTATTAGTGTTCATTGTCTTCAAGACCTAAATAACAATACTACAATGATACCTTCATATTGTTGTTGAGTTGAGGGAAATGTTGTTAATCAATATACATGTTAGATTTTCAAAATTGGCTCATTCTAATTGATTCTCTCATGGGTAGTAGTACATTTTTACATATGAAAAATTTGTAACAATAGAATTAATGCATTGAGAATAATTAAAGTGTGAGGATGTAGGGACTTAGAGTTGTGCACCTTCATTTCATAGAGAAATAGTTTGTTGCAACTAAGCTTCCTCTTGTTCCCTTATCATTGTGTATAGATTGTTTTGTATATTGAAGTGTAGCTCATAGGAAAATATTGGTTGAATATATGACATTGAGTAGCTTTGTTATTTTCTATTTCCAAGAATGGTCATCACCAATATGGTATATTGTAGTTAAAGAATACATGTATCTAGAAAAATGATCAAATGAAAAATTTAAATCCCTAGACTAACAATAAATCCAACCCTAGTTTAACCCTATTTATAATAACTAACTCTACTCTTAACCCTAAATCTAATGCAAATCTTAACCTTCACCAAAAACCTAACCCTGACGGTAACTCCAATGTTTCTAAAATTATAATAATTAAGATGAATTGTGATTAAAATTGTAATATTCTTAATTCTCTATATTAAATCAAAATAGATCAAGTAAGAATTAATTCAAGTTTAAACATTCTTTAATTTTTTAACATGTATCAAAATGAATATCTTGAATAGTTAAAGAATGCATGTATAAAAATTGATCAAATTGAAAATTTAAACGCTCTAATCTAACAATAAATTTAACCCTATGGGCTAGTATGGTGGAAAAAAAAAAACTCACTAATAGGGGTTCTACCTCTACATCCCTCACAACCTCCCACCTCATTCAAGCCATAATTCATCTCTACTTGCAATATAATATTTCTCATCCTTATCATAGCTTCTTTTTTTGTCTGTTCTCAATACCATGGCCATTGATATCAGGATCTTTTTGTTTATAGGTCTCCAAGATGTCTTTTCTCCATTGAATCCAATTCTTGACCCATTCTTCCTTCTTAGGGTGTCGTTATTAATGGAGATTTTTGCTTTCCATATAATGTGGAGTGACAACCATTATCATGCTCAAGTTGATTTACATTTTGGTACTTTTAGTGTAAATGATCTTGATCTGTAAGTCCCTTGTTTAATGGGGTAAAATATGACAATGTCTATATCTAATTATAGAGACAGATTTGGGCTCTATTCCATTGGAGCAATTGAAAGATCCCAAAAATCCTACTACATGATAATAGTGCTTGTAGGGTTCAAACCATTGTTGAAACTCCCCAATATAGTGTGTAAACTATATCACAACAACCCATCAAATTGTACATAAGGCATCAAATAACCTCACATTTAGGATTATATAAACATTGGATATTTCATAATAGCTTTTATTTCATTTATCATTTGAGTAGATATCTAATTACATCCTTGCTAATTGTAAAGTAGGTGTTGAGCATTGAGAAGAAAAGAACTCTTGTATTAGATCCATTTCATGTGTAAGTCTTGTCTCGAGCTCATAAATCCTTCCTTTGGGCAAAAAAAAATCATTCTTTTGAAAGCCCACACAATACTCTAAACACCCATAAACTGGCATATATTGTGCACCCTCTTCGCTCACATTTTTGTGAGGATTAAGATTTAGCAGAAAAAAAAAGTTTACTATTGATAAATTCAAGCAACAGATGTAGGGAGATTGGTTTTGGTAGGATATCTATTTGGAAATATAATTTTTTTTGCCATGGTAGGGCTTCAAAACTTCTTGCAAACCTACCTATTTTTTCTCATCAATATTTTTTATAGTATGATACAATTTTTTAGGGCCCCTTATTTTGGAAAAAACCTAAATGCTGATAGTTATAGAGGCAATAATTTATGTTTCTACCTATAGGAACCTATAGCTTTTCGATGTAGTGAATGGTGTAAGTGTATGAAATTTAGATTCCTAATTACTAGAAATGAGATATTAACTAATCTAAGCTATTAAATTAATCTAAAGAAAACACAATGAAGATTAAAAGGATTAATTGAAATCAAAGACAAATGATTATACCATCACTCACCCATGTATCTTGTCTCTGTTGTCCTCCTAGCCTTGATTCCTTGGATGTGGTGAGCTCTCAAATTTCCAAATGAAGATCCTTTTCCCAAGATGTTCTCAAAGTGTGGAGATTGGATGATTTATGTGCAAAATACCTTGATTATGCAACTATGGGAAGATGGAATGCTTATGCAGATGGCTCACAAATATGCTTGATTTCTTGAATGCTTTTGATGCTTGGATGCTTGAATGATTGAAGATTACTAATGCTATTAGGTTCACAAAGGAAGATTGAGGCCCCTTTTATAGGTTTTTGGAGGACTAAAGCCTAGGTGGCACAATCCTAGGGTGGAGATTGAAAGGTGGAAGATCCTAGGTCTGTAATTGACTTAGATGAAGGGGTTGAGAGAAAAGGGGATGTAGTTAGAATGTGAGAGGAATAATAGGGAGGATGTTTCTCCTACATTGACAAGGAAGAGAAGAAGGTGGAAGGGAAAGACACATGTCAAGTTTCTCACAAAGACCATGGAGAAGAAGGAGGAACGACCTTTTCTCCATGAGGAATATTGTTACAAGTGTCCCATGAGTCATCTTTGACTCCTTGAGGTGGCTTGAGAAGCTCCTTAGGAATAGGGATTTCTTCTTGACTTAATTTCAAAGAAGACATGTGATCATGAGACCAAGTCTTATGAGGCCACATAACCCTTAAAAATAGGACATGTGTGTGTGAGGATAATGACTTATTAATAATTAATAAAAATTAATTATTTTAGCCAAGGTGATGTGTCAGGTGACTATGTCTTATGAGGTGGACTAGGATACTTAGTCATATTAGTGATTGTGTAATTGATTAATTAATTAAAACACTTTAATAAGACTAATGTAGAGGACTTAGGATAAGAAGAATAGGATATAGTGAATATATTAAATAAATTAAATATAATTTATTTAATAATAGAGGAAATAAATATTAATTAAATAATAAATATTTAATTAATTCATCAAGTTAATATTAATTAAATAATAAATATTTAATTAATTTATCAAGTCATTTTTAAGTGTATACAGTAAGCATTAGAGATTACCCACTCTGAATTAATGTGAGGTGAATTAAAGTAGGAAAAATCAACTTCAAAGGATTGAAACAATTAGATCTACCAACCATGCTTTGAGAAGTGCAATGGTGCTCTCAATCAATTTTCACAACAATGCTCTGAAGTGAGATGACTAAGTGAAGTAACTTTTGAAGCATATTTATGTCAATGACTCAATGGTAAAGTAGCATCTATTTTTTATCATTGAGTGTGAAATTATTTTGTAGATATTTTTTTGAGCCAAATTTAATGTATTTGAGTTCTAAACTGTACAAAATTTTCGTATCTAAATATTTTTTTTATACTATTATATTTCAATGAAGCTTGCTAACCAAGAAGCAATGTCACATAGTTTATTTTCTGACCTCTTTGAGATATTTGTAATTTGGCATGATACAGAATTGTAGTTATATTTTTTAAGTTCCTATTGTCATTGGTATTTTTCTATGTAAAAAGTAGAATTATACTGGGCCACAAATCTCTCTAATTCCCCTCTCAAAAATCCTTAAATTGTATTTTTTTAAATGTCTAAAAAGTAAGAGAACATTGGAGGATGTTTGACTATTACTTAATAGTAAAATTGCATGAAACAAAGAATCAAATGCCCAGTTGTGACTTGGAAATTACTTAGAGACCAATAGATCAATCTTTGAAGATATTTATGTTTGATACTCAGCTATAATAAATTTTCAAATATGTGGTTTGTGATGTAATCAAATTTAGCATTTTCTAAGAATGACAATCTTTAGCTAGAAAATCTTTTTGAACATTTTTTGTGAAGTGCATTTTCCCAAAATTATTTCAACTTCTATATTGATATTATTTAATTCATTAATTGGATATTCTTGTTATTGAAATCTACTCATTTATAGATATGATAAGTTTTCTTTTATAGTTGTAAGCTCCACTATTAGTGTCAAGAGATGCATCTTTGTAAATTGTCATGGAGACTTTGATAGGAAAAAACATTGACAGATTTGCATCTAAGATCTTGTGAGAATTTTTTATTTCTTCTTTGAAAGGATTTGAATCAAAATCATGTCTTGCACTTGACCAAAAAATATGAAGACATCATTTTTCCTATTGTTGCTTGGACCCAACAATATGAAGATATCATTTTGTCCTTTTTTGTTTAGGTCTTGAAGACAACAAGCACCAAACATAAAAAACTAGACTAATGATTAATGTGTCTCATAAGATTTAACTTCATTATCCTCTTACATTATTTTTTTAAAACAATTTCCCACTACCCTTCAATATATTACCTAGATATATCTTTCTATCAGCATCGACATTGCATATAATCACACCCCAACAACAAGGTGTAGTGGTTGTGCTAATAGGAAGATTTATCCAACATAATATATCTCTGTAATATATTGAAGAGCAAGAAGTTAATTTCAAATAATTGAAGTCCATTGTAAGAGGACAATTAACCTAAATCTTATGAGACAATGAATCATAAATTCTTAAATACTTTATTATATGATTTACTTACTATAAATACAAAATTAAATGTGTTTCTTTCCAGTACATATTATTAATAATATCAAAAAAACTTGTTGAATTAACTTAATTCCAAATAAATAAATCAAATATTCAATTTTAATGTATCTAAACCCTAAGTTTTCTTTCCATACGCCCTAAATTTAGTACTACCACCCATTATTATTGTGACCTTTCAAGTGTTAATTATGATATATAAGATTAAATCAATGACTATTTGTTTATGTCTATATCAAGCATTTAAATCCTCTATATAATTGAGACACATGATAAATTTGATAGACCTTATAGAAACTGATGTTGGTTCCCAAAAAGGATTTTACACTCAAAGAGACACCAATATACCTAAGACAGATTTTAAGGATGGGTTAGTTCAAAATGTGGAGAGATCTGTAGGTAACTGGACCAACTATAGGGACAAGACTGTCCTTTTCACTTCTAGCTCTATAAAACCAAGGTGGGTACACCTAATCCAACTCAATATTCTATACTTCACAACCTTCTTTGGATTTATATAACAGATAATATGGTGAGAAAATACTAAATGATAACTAGTCATTCATTGACTCACAATCACCATAATGAACACATAGCCCTATAACCTCAACATTTTATAGACTTTTGGATTGGTTATGTTTAAATTTTAGGAATATAACCAGACCATATCAAACAAATGTCACTGCACAATATACTTATTCCTGACTAGTTCTTTATCCATTGGGCTAAACCTTAAACACAAAGTAGCATACAAAGACAAAATATCGTCAATGATTCATGACCCTTAATACTACCACTTAATGATAATATTTATCTATATATCCAGATCCACACTACTTACAAATATCCTTATGCAGACCAAATAAATTTATGTGCCATCCAAAGAATCTTTAATTTGATCCTAGATCAAAATGTAAGGAATAGCAACATATACATGGGTAAACACCATGCAATGGACCAGAAAACCCAAAACTCAAGAGATGAACATAGAGAAGAGAACTTATCCTGAAAGGATTTGTATTATATTTGATGAATCATGTCCCTGTGTACACTTTGTTTTCAAGATACAACCACTCCAAAAATAGCCAAAGACCAAAAGCTTTCCTTTCATACAACAATATTGTTTAATAAAAGTTTGTTACACCCTAGACTAAGAATAATTCATCAGTCATTTTTCTACCAATAGGAAAGACCTAGCCCTCAAGACTTAGGAAAAAACCTTGCAAAAATACCCTTCCTAAATGATCTTGGAAATCCTTATAAAGGATTGCAACAAGATTAGGATCATTTAGGGAAAAATTAGGGTTTCCAATAACCTTAACAACTTGCAACAACAAGAAGTAAATGTAGAAGAGATGGCCTAGAAACCTGGAATGATCAAATCAAATCTGATTTACAATTTTAGTTCTATCATCATAAGCAAACTACCATTATCAGATGAAAAAGCTTCTTTTTGTAGACAATAATTTAATGCCAGAACCATCTTAGTAAAATTACTTGTACTAGGGCATGAAAAATACTAACAACCATCATACCCTAGTTTAAATTTTCCAAAAACCATTCCTCTACATCAAATGAAAATGACACTCAGGGAATACAAATCCAATCATGATGGCCACCTTAACATTTTGCTCATTAATTCTCACTTGAAACCATCCTTGGAACAAATCATATCAAGGTAAAAATATGATCTGCATGGTGCCATTAATTTCTACCTATTTTGACTTCACTAACCCTATAAAAACCCTTTAAAATTTCAAAAAAATCTAGCCGCAATGGTTAATCAACAAGTTTAAAACATGGTCATTGATCTTCATCCTTCCCGACACATTGTGCGGCTCACAAAAATCAAACAAAACCTTCGATTTAATTTAAAACATTATTTTCCACATCATCTTCCTCAGTGACCAATCATAAACAAGAACATCAACATTAACTGGTACTGAGGACCCACCACTTTATTGACTCATCGGGCTGGACACATGGCGGCAAGGCATGATCCCGCAATCACTAACCATCATTCACCTTTTCATTGAGGCAACATGCCCACCACATGATCAACTAGATATTTTAGAACTTTACCATCCTTTAGCCCTGAAATATATGATATCAGTAGGGATAGGTGTCACCAAGGCATGTTCCCCCAATGAATAAACATCGAGCAACTTGGGTTCATGGGAAAATTCCCTTCGTCAGATGAAGCTTGATTTGAATATCCTTTACCTTTCATCTTCCTGCATCATGATGTTACATAGGATACTTGTCAACAAGGCACGATGCCTTGATCAATAAACTTTGAGAAATTTTTCTTTGAGGTATTACGCCTTCCGTCAGATCAACAAGATTTGACTGTTCTTTAATTTTGTTTATCCTCCAAGAGCTGATGTCATGTAGGACAGATGTCTCTTGGTCCCAATCCCATAAAGAACATCTTTCATGCATCTTTTCATAATAGGAATACATCGACCATTGGATTGAAACACATCTTCTCAATATTTATCTTCATCCCTCACTCTGACAAGGACCCATCATTTGCAAGGTATCACTCTCTTGTTGACTCACCAGAAAATCAAAGAATATGCTTCATGCCTTGTGAGCTAGCAAGCACCACAGATTTGATCTAGGAAAATGGATATGTGGCAAGATCATGATAACTCACAAAACAAACATCTAATTCATCACACTAGTACAGTTGATCCACTTTTTAGACCAACATTTCTGACCAAGCATTAAAATGATTTTCCTTGGTCAGTTTATAGAAGGAAAAATTTGAATTTTTTTAATCTATTCCCATGTTGGTTAGAATTACAACCATGACAGGTGGGCGTAATTCCGACCAGCACAAGAATATAACTTTAAAAAAAAGACACAGTTTCATTTTATTTCATTATGTAATTACTTCATGGGAAAAGGAGAGGTGAAGGAGGGAAGGAGGGAAGGAGGTGAAATTCAATCAGCAACATGCATTTTCAATCATCTCTTCACTGGTTTCATCTCTTAACCCTAACCTTACAAATGCTTATTAAAACCATTGGGAAAACAATGTTTATTAATGTTTATCTTTGAACATTCAGTAGATAATGGCATTAAAAGACTTAGAGGAAGTCTAGATTATCAATTTTGTGGGCATCACCATTAGTGCCCAAAATGTTTGATTTGAGCTCTTTTAGTTTATTTATCTGGTAAACAAATCTACAAAATTGAATTGGAAAAACTATTTTTTAACATTTTTTTTTATTGGTGTTTGATTTCTCCTAAACCCGTGTGGAATACTATGGAAAAAATAACTTCATAGGAAGTTTGTTAGATGTCTTAGCTTCCTTTTGTAATAAATTTGAAGTTATTTGGTTGAGAAATTGAAGAGAAATTGGGTGGTAGTCAATAACAAGCCACTTTTGCACATAAACTAGGGCTGTCGACTTTGTTGTATCAGACAAACTCATATCCATTCACAAGAACCATAGAGAAGCATGTAAAGTTACTGTATTATGTTAGGCATAGCCCATTAGGGTACAGTCAAAGGATTTAATGGTAAAAATGCTTCTCTATGGTTCTTGTGAATGGATATGAGTTTGTCTGATACGTTTTATTCTTTCCTTGATTATTTTAAACTATACTATGGACCATAGAAGATGTAAAGTAACTCATTTCTCTATGGTTCTTGTGAATGGATATGAGTTTGTCTGATACATTTTGTTCTGATCCATCCTACTCATTTATACCTGGAGTGGAGGATCATACCAATCCAATATTACAACAATCCAAGTGATTGTGACCCCCGCTCACTGTTTAGGGAAAGTTAACACAAAAATAGAGGGTTTACATCTTCTATGGTCCATAGTATAGTTTAAAATAATGAGGGTTTTACATCTTCTATGGTCCATAGTATAGCTTATAAACTAGGGCTATCAACTTTGTTCTATCAGACAAACTCATATCCATTCACAAGAACCATAGAGAAGCATGTAAAGTTAGTGTATTTTTCCAAGCATAATCTGTGAGGGTACACTCAGAGGATTTGATGGTAAAAATGCTTCTCTATGGTTCTTGCAAATGGATATGAGTTTTTATAATACATTTTGTTCTTTCCCCGATTATTTTAAACTATACTGTGAACCATAGAAGATGTAAAGTAACTCATTTCTCTATGGTTCTTGTGAATGGATATGAGTTTGTCTGATACATTTTGTTCTGATCCATCCTACTCATTTATACCCAGAGTGGAGGATCATACCAATCCAATATTACAACAATCCAAGTGACTGTGACCCCTGCTCACTATTCAAGGATAGTTAACACAAAAATAGAGGGTTTACATCTTCTATGGTCCATAGTATAGTTTAAAATAATGAGGGTTTACATCTTTTATGGTCCATAGTATAGTTTATAAACTAGGGTTGTAGACTTTGTTGTATTAGATAAACTCATATCCATTCACAAGAACCATAGAGAATAATGTAAAGTTAGTGTATTCTTCCAAGCATAACCTATGAGGGTACAGTCAGAGGATTTGATGGTAAAAATGCTTCTATATGGTTCTTGTAAATGGATATGAGTTTGTCTGATACATTTTGTTCTTTCCCTCATTATTTTAAACTATACTATGGAACATAGAAGATGTAAAGTAACTCATTTCTCTATGGTTCTTGTGAATGGATATGAGTTTGTTTGATACATTTTGTTCTGATCCATCCTACTCATTTATACCTAGAGTGGAGGATCATACCAATCCATTATTACAACAATCCAAGTGATTGTGACCCTTACTCACTATTTAGGGAGAGTTAACACAAAAATGGAGTGTTTACATTGTCTATGGTCCATAGTATAGTTTAAAATAATGAGGGAAAGAACAAAATATATCAAACAAACTCATATCCATTCATAAGAACCATAGAGAAGCATTTGTACCTTCAAATCCTATGACTGTACCCTCACGGGTTATGCCTGGCATAATACACTAACTTTACATTTTTATTGCTTCAAAGTGGATTACTTGATCTTCATGATCTAGGATCAATTATGTACCCTATCTTCACTCTCTCCCCTTCAAAACACACCATTATCTCTATTAAATAAGCCTCTTGAGGCCAGTATAACACCTGCTAACCATAACAGTCAGTTATAAGACTGTTGAGAGTTAGTTATTTACTTATGTTGGTTGTCTAGTTAACAACAAGTTGTCAACTTCAACAACATTCCACCTCTTAGGAGTTTATAACATTTCCTTGAACCTTTTAGATTAAAATACATACAACATACTTCTTCTTAATGTTCCTCTAACAATATGTTGTCATCTTTCTTTGTTTTGAATGAACGACTACACATATGTTCCAAATGCCCTCTACAATATATTAAAAACCACCAATGAAATTTATATATTCAAAAATAAAACTTAATGATACAATATTATACAATGCCTTCTCTTTTTATTTATTACAATGTGTTTAAAGGTTATGTGTTACATCACTACACAAGAAAGAGAAAACCATGTCTAAAGTATATCTAGGATTGTGCCACAAATATATTGCTCTACATCTTGTATATTGCCTCTATCATTGAGGTTTCAATGGACAAAAATAATGGAAAAGCTAAGAATATTTCTTCTTTCTTTTCTTTTTGCACATTTGGTAGGGTTAAACTAAAGCAATCGAATCCCCAAGCCATTGTTATCAAGGTTCTCTATCTTCTAGTTAACTCTCTTAGGGAATGAAAATGCTTCTTAAAACCATCTAGATCCTCCACTAATAATACCAGTGGAGCCCTAGAAATAGGAAAAAGAGCTTAGCATTATAATAATATGGTGATGACAACAATGGTGGCATTGAGGAGGCAATTACTAATTGAAGTGTGCTAGTATTTCCATTCTACTGAGTGCTTGTACACTAAAGCTAGGTAGAGATATTGACAAAGTGGATATCACCATATTAGATCATCATGATCCCAATATTTAAGCCATTTTCATCATTCAAAGCCATAGAAATTAAACACAATTTTTTTCTAGAACAATCAACTTCATATCCATAGTATCTATTGTACCCATTGCAAAACTTTCACTTTCATAGAGAATTTTACATGTTCTAATACATATATTGGAAAATGGTAAAAATTTGATAGATCCATTATATGACGAGGGTGTCATTTTATACAAAAGCATGGATAGTTGGCACAACCTAAACCATCAACACATATAGAGAATCTACAGCAACATTTTCCAACAAAAATACAAGGCATTGGGCCAACGGTTCTATTCTAGTTCACTAGGTTCTACTTTTATATTTCATTTCACCATCTTCCACTCCTATACCAGCTAGATTAAATAATAAATATTTTCACTTGGAAGGTAAGAGTATTTATTAGTTTAAATTTAATTTGAGACCTAGATAATTTAGTTAGTGTCCATGTGTATGTATTTTTCACTATTCAAACATTATATTACGTAGAACCCAAATCTTTAATAATATCTTGATTATGATATTTTTAATTTGAAGATGTACATATATTTGACCACACACACACACACACGTGTGTGTGTGTGTGGTCTTAAAATAGAAGCACCCATGTTGTAGGTGTCTACCAAGCATAATGTAGGCTAGGAAATCCATTGAATTTCAAATTCCAATCACTATAATATATTAATAGATTTGATAATATATATTTTTTTATAAAAAATTAGAATTTGCTGTCAATTTTTCAACCAGCATAGCAATGTAGTTTCAATGAGAATGCTATACTCTCGACGAATGCTTCGACCATCTATCGTCACTATTTTGACTAGCATTATGTGATTATTTCAACCAACATTTGTTGAAGAAGATGAAACATATGTCCATAATTCTTTCAGATTGAAGTGATTATTTCGACATTGGTTCAGTCAATAATTTGATGATTATAAAGGTCGCATTTATGAAAAATATATTGTGTCGAATAATCGATGAAAAAAGTTTGACAATAGTGATGGTCATCTAGCCAACCAATTTGCATAGAAAAATTGACTAATCCTTTTCGAAAAAAAGCTAAAATTTACTAGTGTCAGAAGAAATCATGAGTTAGCAATTGATAAAGGACTTCACATTCATTAGGTCACCATGATTTTTGCTAACCACCTCAAAAGTCTGTGAGCTAGTGACTAAAGGTTTAACTTGACCCTCGCTGGATTTCCATGGTTAGTGAACAACTTATCAAAAAGTATGTGACTTAGCAAAAAAGGCTTAAGAAATATTAATGAGCCCGCTAGGTAAATAAATTTTTTAGGAATTTGGCCCCGTCCAACAGTAACTTAAAACATGTGCCGAAAAGGAACTTAAGTGGCACAAAAAAGATAATGAAGAAAAATAAAGTCATAGGGTTTAGAAAATTTAAACAATGTTATTTTGAAACCCTAGAAACAACAAAAACCTATTCCTTCATACCTTAGACATTTTTCAAAAGTTTTTTTGTAGGATAAGACCATTTTCATCAGATTTTTACATTGGTAGGAAAAAAGGGCTAACAACTAAGTTGGACAAACTTCATCAACATAATTTTTATTGTTGTACCAAGTCCTATGAAATAAATAAATAAATAAGAGTACCAAAGATGATATCTTCAAACTATACCCATGGTTTCAATAGTTGGAACCTCACGAATATTTTTCTTTGACACTTATTGCTACAATAGATATTTTTATTTTGAAAATGGAATCATCCAACGTCTAGTTTTCACATTAAATCCTAGATGCCTAATTTGAGTGTCCCTTTTCTATAGTTCAATGTTTGTTAAAACTCTTTTTTACTAAAACCAATTGAACCATGTTCCTCAGGTCTATAATATTTGCTAGATGCACTCCATGGAGTTCACAATCAAGCACAATTCTATTGATAAAAAATTTTATAAAAAAATTATTCACAAGAACTTGATAGTTGCATTGTTTGACGCCTCTACTCACGACACAACATTTCCTAGATGCCTCGCTATCACAATTTCCTTGTAATTTTTTACCCTATTACATAGTTTGTGGTCCAGGAAAAACCTTTTTATGTTGTCAAAATGTGCTTAGGAATTTTTCAAATTAAATCTAAGTTCTAACTTATTTGTATGAGTGCTCCTGTACAACAAACAAAGGCATTTGCACAAGCAGAATTGTTCATTGATGGACATTTTTCATCAAAATATGCTCTTGATAATGAGAAATGGGAAATTAGGTGGGTTTGAAGTTTAATTTAAATGCATTAATGTAAACATATGGGAATTTTTTATGCTAGAATGTGCACAATGTACACTCCTCACAAAATAATGCAAGCTTGTGTGCAAGACAACTAGCTAGTGAAGACTTTTGGGATTGTTGGAGGAATCATTTTGATAAAGATCAATATTTCCATTTATTTATTTTTCTAAATTATAAATTAATTACATCATAGGCATTTTCCTATGAAAGGGTTCAAGCTAATATTTTCATCTAACGGTGGGAAATCTCTAGGAAGAATGAATACCATTGAAGTCATCTAAAGTGTTCAATTTTTTCCACTTTACATATCGATTTTAGATATTTACTATCTGAGAAAGCTACACTAATTTTAGAGATCTACGATTCCTAGCATTCTAGAAGCATATTTGAGACATGATTTGTGTGGGATGGTAGAGATCCCAGAATAAGTATTCTCCTCTATTAGAATAGTATTTCACTACTAGTAGACAAGCCACAAGACCATTCTATTTTCTTTCTCCACAACATGCGTGTTAGGAATAGTCCCAAGAGATAACTGAGATGGGGGGGGGTTTGAATCAGTTATCTACAAGTTTCAATTATTTATCTAATTAAGTATACTTGAACATAAAGCATAAACATAATGAAAGAACACTTGAACACAACACCAAGATTTTGGTTACGAGGAAACCCAAATAGGTAAAAACTATGGTGGGAATTGACACCCACTAATATTATGCACTAGTGTATTATGATCCTTGTTAGAAGATCCTTAACTCTGTTAGGAGTTACTTTATAATATATTTAGTACAATAGACCTGGTCAAGGGTCATACCATATTAGGAGTCATTTATAATTAACCCTTTTAGGGATGAGGACGCACTGTCTGAGAGTACACTACTCAAATTGGCGAAGGCTGCAACCTTTTGAATAATAGATACACACTATATCTAGATCTTGGTAAGCTATGCTTTGACTTGTTGTCTAGATCAGTTCCAAAGTATAGCAAAAATACTTTACTTGGTCACATAGACCTTCTTCTAATGGCTCAATGCTTCGCAGACTTTGCTCTTCTCTTCACAATCAACTCTGAACCATACTCTAGAAATCACAAATGACTGCCTATAAATATCTTTCCTCTAAATGATATAATCAAGTTGGCATGTTAGAACCACCTTGAAATCATATTAGAGAAACCATAAAAAACTCCAATAGTAATTTAGTTAGCTCTACTAAGCACAGAACACATTTTGGGACCTGTCTAATAAGAGAATTGTAGATGCACACTACACACTATCGGGTCTACAAAAATAACTGGATCTTTCTCCTCAAGTTGAATTAACTCATGCACTCTTAACCAAACATTACTAACTCTTCTTCAAGCTCTAATCCAAGGATGCATACTGAAATGATAGGGGCAACTCCAGAAACAATATAATTTCAGTCGACTCTTCTGAACAAACATAGGAAACTACTATTGGTAAATAGCATCTTCATAACTTAACTTCTACTAATCATCAGACTCTACATCCATGAATGTAACATCACTAATATTTCTTCATCACATATTCAAACACAGGAGGCTCTATAATAACTGTACGAACAATCATTCATAGAAGACTGCTTATTACTTTGTCAGGAACACTACTGACACAGGCTGCTATATAATTGTCTGTACTAATAGTTAACCTCTACATCCATGATATCATGCTGATAACATGTCCATGCTACATTTACTAAAAGCTTACTACATAAGTCTTCCACGCATGCTACTTACCATTTATTTTCATCAATGACAAACATATAGTCAGCACTGGCTTACTAGTAAATCTCCAACAATCTCCCCCTTTGGCATTGATGGCAACATATGGAATGAAAAAATCCACCAATCCAAATGAACATTTATTTTATAAAATTCTCCATTTCCTCTTCAAAACTCCCCCAAAGATGAATCCTCCATTTGCTGCAATATTCTTCAACATTCTCCATTTCCTCTACTGAACTGCTTCCATAACTGAATACTACTCCCCCTTAGTATATTACTCCTCCTTTTACTTCTATTTTTCATGACTATATATCACTCCCCCTTTGACATCAATGGAAAAAGGCACCAATTAGTTTAAGCATCAGTACTACTCCTAAGGTAGAGTAGTCAACCATCCATCAGTCCCAGAGGACTAATGCTCTTTCTTTTTTATTCTAAGTAGAATCAGGGAAGGAAATTACTCCCAACTTCTCCTTGAGATACTCAAAAGTATCCTTTGGCAAGGGCTTTGTGAATATGTCTGCTAATTGATCTTTAGTACTCACATAGTCCACCTTGACTTCTTTCTCTGCCACTTTCTCTCTTAGGAAGTGATACTTGATCTCAATGTGTTTTTTCTTTGCATGCATCATAGGGTTCTTTGACATGTTGATAGTGCTTGTGTTATCACAATGAATAACAATAGGATAATCAATGTGAATTCCAAAATCCTTTATCATCTACTTGATCCAAACAATTGTAGAACAATTCAAGGATATTGCAACATACTCTACTTCTGCTATTGATTGAGAAATACAAATTTGTTTCTTGCTTGTCCAAGTGACAAGTCTGTCACCAAGAAACACTGCTCCACTTGGTGTACTCTTTCTGTCATCAATGCATCTTGCCCAATCTGCATCAGTATACACATGAAGCTCAACATTTTATGAATTAGGATACCATAGACCATAGTCTATAGTGCCTTGCAAGTATCTGAATATCCTTTTTACTTCCATGAGGTGACTTTGTTTAGGTTCTACTACAAATCTTCCAACTATGCCAAATGCATTGGAAATATTAGGTCTAGTTTGAGTAAGATAAATGAGTTTTCCAATCATAGACTTATACAATGCTATATCTACTATTGGCGAGTCATCTTCTTTTGTAAGCTTTCATCTAGTTATCATAGGTATCCTTACTGGCTTGCAATCATCCATCTTGAATTTCTTCAATATCTCTTTCACATACTTGGACTGATTAATGAAAATACCTTTCTCTGTCTGCTACACATTCAATCCAAAAAAGTACTTGATAGGTTCAATCATGCTCATCTCAAATTTTCTCTGCATCCCCTTAGCAAATTTAGAACTGAGTTTTTCATTACCTCCAAAGATAATGCCATCAACAAATATAGCTACAAGTGGTAGTCCTTCAGATGTCTCTCTTATGAATAGGTTACAATTTGCTGCTCTTTTCTTGAATCCAATCTTTGTTAGATATCCATCAAGTCTCTCATACCAAGCTCTAAGAGCTTGCTTAAGTCCATAGAGGGCTTTCTTCAATTTGTATACCATATCAGGTCTGTCTCATAGGGTAAATCCTTTTGGCTGCTCAATATATACTTCTTATTTTAATTCACCATTCAGGAATGCTGACTTAACATCCATCTGATAAAATTTGAATTTTTTGAATTTTGCATAAGCTAGAAACAACTTAATAGCTTCTAATCTTCTCACTGGTGCAAAAGTGTCTAAATAATCAATGCCTTCTCTCTGCGCATATCCCTTACACACTAATCTTGCCTTTTTTCTTACTACTATACCATCTTCATTCATCTTGTTTTTGAATATCCATTTTTTTCTAATCACATTCTTATCACTGGGTCTTGGGACCAGTTCCCAAGTATCATTTATGATAATCTGATCTAGTTCTTCTTTCATAGCATCATGCCAATTTGAATCATTGCATGCATCTTCAACATTTAAGGGTTCAATCTGAATAGTAAACATACTGCCTCATTGCTTGCAAAAATCTTTGCTTTTGATCTTGTTGTGACTTTTTCACTCTGATCTCCAATGATGTCATTGTTAGAATGATATCTAGATGTAAACTTTGGAGCTTTGGGTGATATTGTCTTATCTACCTTAGGAGTTTCTTCTTCACTTGTCTCAGGGTCATTGAATAACACATGATTACTATCAAACATTTCTTCAATAACTGTCTCACTAGTGGAGGGTCTAGGTTCTTCTTTAATCATGGGTGAGTAATCATGATATCTTTCTTGAACCATAAACTTTTCATCAATCTTAACATGAGCACTTTCAATGATCTTTTTCAATCTTAAATTGAAACATCTATAAGCTTTACTTTTAGTAGAGTAACCAAGGAAAATACCTTCATCACTTCTTGCATCAAACTTGCCTACTACTTCATCTCTCTTGATGAAGCACTTGCTTCCAAAGATTCTAAAGTATTTTACTATGGGAACATTACCAAACCATAGCTCATATGGTGTTTTGTCTACGCAAGGCCTTAATTGAATTCTATTGATGGTATAGACTATTGTATTAACTACATCTCTCCAATAGGTGTGTTCCACTTTTCCTTCAATCATGATGGTGTGCACTATATCAAGGATGATCATATTCCTTCTCTCTACAATTCCATTCTACTGAGGGGTTCTAGGTGCACTCAACTGCCTCTTGATGCCATGTTATTTGCAGTAATCATAGAATCTATCAGAGTTGAATTCTCCTCCTTTGTCTGATCTCAAACATTTTATCTTTAGTCTGGATTCATTTTCAACCTTAGCTTTGAATATTTTGAACTTCTCAAATGCTTCTGACTTATCTTTTAAGAATGCAACCCACATCATTCTAGTATGGTCATCAACAAACAAAATGAAATACCTTTCACCATAGTATGATCTTGTTTGAGTTGGACCACATAGGTCTATATGAATCAGATCCAACATGTACTCTACTAAATTGAGCTTGCTCCTAAATGAGTTTCTCACATGCTTTCCCATCACACATTCCCTGCATATAGTATCAAATAGCTTTGCTATGCTAGGTAGATCTCTAACTGCCTTTACATTGCTTATTTTTACTATGTTATCAAAATTGATATGACAGTCTTTTATGCCACAACCAACTGTCATCTACTTTAGCAAAAAAACAACTTGCTTCTAGATTAAGTTAAAAAACATTACCTTTAGTCTTTGATCCTAATGCAATTATTTCTCCTTTGTTGTTAATGATGCACTTGTTTCCATTGAATTCCAATCTATAACCTTTGTCAAGTAACTACCCAACACTTAGTAGGTTATGTTTCAAACCATCGACATAAAGAACATCATCAATACTATTCTTTCCATCCAAGGTGATGGCTCATCTCATGAGTTAGGAAAAAGATCAATATTTTATGCATTTTTCCTCTATGAGCATAAAGCTTCCTCTTGACTTTGATGTGGATGACTTGTTACAAAAGGAGTAATAATCTCATATCACAATCCGCAACAAAAAAATCCAAGATTTGTGATGTGATCTTTTCCAAATTAGAAAGGAAAAGGACCAATAATCAAACAACTACTCTCTTGAAACTATCTATCCTTTCCCTTTTTCCAAAGGCCTCTATATGCCACCCTTCCCACCAAAGGTGGAGATTCCTAAGTATGATAAAATAGAGATCCCCAAGACCATATGAGATAATTTTTTGTTCTTAGTATGGATTTCATGCATTAATAGAGCTATCTTATGATACTCTTTCCTAGGAGTCTCAGTGGCCAAGCCATGAATTGGTTCACCTCACTTTCTCCTAGCATCAAGACTTTTGACAATCTTATTAAGAAGTTCATCTAGCAATACTCTTATAACATCTCTCACACTGTTACCATGCTTGATCTATTAAACACAAATAAATGTGTTGGAGATCCCTTTGTTACATTCCTTTAGTGGTGGAAAAGGATGTTTGATAAATACCCCCATCAAATTCTAGAGACTAAAAATATTGATATATTTATAAATACTTTGGTCCCCAAAATGAATTATGCATTGCAAATGAAAACTCACACCTCATTTGACAAATTGGTTCAGACTTATATTCATATAGAAGACATCCTTGTTCAAAAAGGAGACATCACCCTACAAAATAAAGAACATAAGTCTTCTTTTAACAATCAGCATAACAAGGATAACTATAAGTTTTGGACCAAGACCAAAGATGTCATCAATGATAGAATTGTGGGCACAAGTTCCACATATATCTTAAGAAAACCCAAGGAGCCAATTTTCAACCTCTCCACCATCATTCAAGAAGAAAAAAAAAGAGCACCCAACCAAGCTCTAAACCTAAGAGTAATAGAGATAGACTATGGATCCCTAGGCCCGAGTGACATTTCACTCCCTTGGGAAAGTCACTTGAGAATGCCTTGAAGAAACTTTTGACTAACAATACCATCACATTTCCTAACAATTCAAAGCCTTACAATATTTAGATTAAGCTTAAGTGGTGTAACAATAACTGCTATTATGATTACCATCATAATAAAGGCCACAAAACTAAAATTTTTATGAAGCTCAAACATTTGATCCAGGATCTGATAATGAGACCATCATGGTTGATCCCCCTCAGATAGATACTAATCATAACACCTTTAAAGATCCTTTTCCTAAATATGAAAAATGGAGAATCATCTAAGAAAAAGGATATTAAGGTAATTTATACCTACTTTGACAATGACAATGTGATTCACATGCTTGAGTCCTCTAATAGTACCATTAATGTCATCAAGATCAAGAGAAAAATTTGGGTTGAATCTTCTAATATAGTCACTCACTCTTAGGGTAAGGTTTCTTTATGAGGAGAAGGTTCATCCTCCTCTTATAAAAAAGAAATGACCAAAGGGTGCAAACAACTAACTTGTCTATAGAAAGAAACTATAATATGGTTGATCAACTTCAACACATGTCAACTTAGATATCAATTCTTGAATTTCTTAAAATTTGTCTTCCACATCAGGAGATTCTTGACCAAGCCCTCTTAGCATGTAAAGTTCCTAAGGACCTATACATAGAAAAGTTCCATTCCATGGTCAGTAATCTTGTTTCCCCACATTATCTTACCTTTCCAGAAGAAGATGATAAATCTATCAGTCACCCTCACAACTAGCCTCTCCATATTTAAGTCCTCATACATAAGAACAAAGTAAATTGTATTTTGATAGATAGAGGCATAGGTTTGAATATCTTCACATTCAACTTGGTTAAGGCTCTTGGTTTCTCAGATCATTCCATTGATCCTAGATGAAGGATCACAATCAAAGCATATGATGAAGAGGAACTCTCATTTAAAGGTTTGGTAGTCTTACCCATCCGAGTGGGTCCTATTTAGAAAGAAGTTATTTTTCAAGTCCTCGATCTTCCACTTGCATATGATATAATTCTTGGTTGCACAAAGATCCATGAAATGTAATAATTCCCATGGACATACCATCATTGTATCAAATTTCCTTACAATGGCATTGAGGTTATAATACCTACAAACTCATCTTATACTTGAAACAATGTGAAAAAAATTGAAATCATAGCTTTGCACAATAAGGAATCCCTATGAAATTAGGAAACCAGGAGACTTAAACAAATGACACTAGATTCCTTTTAGAAGAAACTGAATATAAAGGAGAATGGAATTGGAGAATATATGCTAGATGCTTTGTGCTCTATGATCAATCTTCCTATTTCACCTAGATCTTATGAGAAAGCATCTCGGTCTTTCCAACTTACTAGCACCTCTATGGTAAGAATTCATGAAGGAACAAGTATGGTAGAGTCAAAATTCCCTCTTGATCAAGAAAATGAGGAGAAAGTTGTTTCACAATGGTTGTATAAAGATGAATAATTTGAACAAGAGGTGAAATATGCTGAAATTTCTCATGAGAAGTATTGTGTAGGTTACCAACTAATATAGAAAATAGGATATGATGGAAAAATTCCTCTTGGAAATGGTAAAGGCCTTATTGAACATCTACATGATAAATTCCATAATCCTAGGGATAAAATTAGAGTAAGGTACTATGAATAGAAATTGGAAACATCATCTACAAGTGGCCTTATATTTGATAAACTAGGAAAATCTGACGATGAGGATGAGGACATTGTGCCTAGAACTTATGAAAGACTTACATATACCTACAAACCAAGAAATTGTACCTGAAAGATAGCTTAGCCAACAAGAGTCAAATGTTGGCAAGTGATGTTTAGGAGCACTATGGATCACTTAAGGGTTGTCATTTATGGAAAACACTTATGATAGAGTAATTGCATGATGTAAGATTAGGTACTGGAGACACACTCATGAAAATGACTAAGTACAGAATCAGAGTAATAATATTCTGTAATACATTTTTGGTTAGCGAAGATAATATGTGATGTATTATGTCTTGCAAAGTTAAAGGAAGACATTTTGGGATATGTATGACCTTTAGTTAAGGTTGCACATGTTTTTGAGATGATATTGAGAAGATATAGTGACATGAAGGTATGCGAAGATAGAGAATCAGTGAAACAGGGTATGTGAATAGTCCGCAATGATTGAGGGAAGATCAGATGAAATGGTAATGTGCTAAGTCAGATTAAAGTTGTATATTTCTGACACTTTGGTAATATAAGATCATTGACTCTATGTTTATCATTTGCATAAGTAATTATTATATTTTGTATTGTATTTGTGAAGCCGACTGGATGGCATAATTAATATAAGTATAGAGTGTTTTGTGGAAGTGATAAGTGTGATAGTGATAGATATGTGATGGATGTGAATTTTGGATATTGAAAAAGGTAGATAGTAGATGCGAGATCTGAGATTGATAGAGCTATAACTAGAACTATCAAATCATAGTAGATGCTTATATTGTTCACTACTTGAAGAACACTTTTATGATAGAGTTTTTGATTGTAAGAGTTGTAATCTCACCACCTCTAATGGGGTTTTTGTATGCTCCTAATAGGGTTTTGTATTCCTCTAACAAGTAAATGTAGTATATAATACTCAGCTCCTAATAGGGCTAGATCTCCTAACAGGGATTCAATATTTTAGTGCATAGTTTTGGGTACCATCCCCACCAGGGTTTTCCCCCACTAGGGTTTCCTCTAAAACAAATCATGGTGTTGTGAGTTATGTATTGCATGTATATGTTCTTTTCATTTCAGCATTAATATGGTTTATTTGCCATTGGTTGAAGTTTAATTTAAAATGTTGAAATACTAATTCACCCCCCCTCTTAGTATTACTTAATCCTAATAATTGGTATCAGAGCTATTGGCCCTTGGACAGAAAGTCTAACAGCTTAAGGGAGATCATAATGGAGTTAGAAAGTTTTCCAGAGAACTTTGAAGAAGCACTTGATGACCTGGACAAAGAAAAGGATGAGAATGGTGAATTAAAATTCAAATTGAGAAGAGTAGAAGGTTTCATCAAAAAACTAAATGAACAACTTGAAATTTCAAAAAGTCAGAGACAAGACCTTATGGATAAGATCAAAGAAGATTCAAACATTGACACATCAGATGAAGTAAAGAAGTTGGAGCAAGGAAAAGAGCAAATCAATCTTCTGATGATCAAATAAATTCAACATGAAAAGGATGCAAGATATAAAGTTGAAGAGACACTAAAAGAAGAAAATGTGCAGATGGGAAAAATGAAGATTGAACTTGATCACTACAAGGATAAATGTTAGGAATTGGAGAAGTACAATCAGATCATAGGTGAACTCACTCAATCCAAAATACACATTGAGAAGCTACACATGAGTAGTGATAAAATTGATGAACAAAGAGAGAGACAAAAACCTAAAGGAGACATGTTTAGAATTAGATTCAATGAAGGTGAATGTTCTAAGACTAATGATGAATCACATGAAGCAAAGACTGAAGACAAACCTACTCTTGAGAGACCTAGAGATCAAATCATACCTTTCAGAGGTAGATGCTTTGGATGTAACAAACATGGACACATGAAAAAAGATTGCAAGGTTAATAGTTCTTTCAAACCCTTTTCTAGTTATTGTCATATCTGTTATGCATATGGATATAGCAAAGAAGAATGTAGGAAACCTAATTAGTCTAGATATAAACAAGATTACATCAAAGAAGAATAAAAAATGAAGATCACATGCCACAAATGCAATAACTTTGGTCATACTACAAGGTATTGTAAGCTATGGGTAAATTAGGATAGAAGGAGAACACCTACATGTTACAAATGTAACAACCTAGGACACATATAAAACTTTTGTAGATACAATGGAGAGGAAAATAGAAGAGGACCAAGAGGACCACCTCTTGTGGTTATAATGAATAATATTGGTGATAGTGGTAAAGTCTTACTAAGTATATAGATGAGTTTGAGAATCATTTCAAGAAATCAGCAAATGAAGAGGATGAGAAGATATGGAAGATAAAAGAGTTCAATAAGGCATTGGTTTAGGAGAGACAGTAGATGCTACTATGTCTTCACATGATGATTACATTTCTACATCAACCTAGAAGGTCGCATGGCCTTAGGGGGAGCATTAGATGAAGACACCAGAATATATCCAGCCCCTAATTATGCATAATAAGATCATGTGAGCTAAGATATGGTGTGTACAGACACTATGGAGTTTATTTTTGTGATCGCAGCACTTGGAGATTCATATTCGGTGACCGCAAGATTTTTTTTGATTGGAAAGTATGCAAAGTTGAGCTAACTATTATTAATGCATTTAATTGGCAATGGATAAAGAGCTTGAAGCATCTTATTTCTTCACCATTTGATAATCAGCTACCAAGGAGAGAAGTGTGAAGAAGCATTTTAGCCATATAGCAACCACATTATGTGATTGATTCAAGCAGAAGTTTTGAAATTCAACATATCAAAGGTATTTAGATATTATCCTCTTTCAAGCAGATATGGATGCACCTGTGATTTTTTATGTTGTTGATAGAATGAGCTATAAGTTCAAGAAGCACTCATTTAAGTCTTTTGAGCATGATCTGGAAGGAGCATTTTCACAATTCCCTTACGTTGTGTTATACATTAAAGACATTAGGGCTTACATTCACTATAATTATGAGATCATAGGAGACGTTGATATCTATAGGGAAATAGATGGAATGATAGAATTAGATGGAAATAGGTGGAATGATAGAATCAGATGGTAGAAGAGTTCAAACATTTGGAAGACTAGTCCATTATTAAGTTAACCCTTCTAATAGAGTTCAACAAAACTGGAAGGTTCAAGATCATTCTAAGTAGAATTCATGACCAATTTATTTGGATAGGAGAGCAACTAGTTAAGATATGTAGCTAGATGATATATGAGATATAACTATATTAGACAATATTGGAGCCCTCCCAATAGTTGAGAAGAATATCAGAAAAAAGAAGAAACTAATGTAGTGCAAGGTAGGAGAATCCCTGATGGAGATGTCCTAGCCCCCAGAAAATAACCACACAATAGAATATAATAACAATACAAAGATTTAGAACCACACAATACCAAAACTCATAATAGAATTATCATATTTTCATCCAACATGCCCAGCTGTAAGGCCTTCTGGGTTACGGCCAAATACAATGCAATTCCAATAGTAACTTTTCAAGATCCCTCAAGATCCAATCCAAACCCTAGCCACACTATGGTAGAAACCTCCAGGAAGATCTAAACTTGTGCCTGCAAGCCCTCCAAGAAATCTCCTTATTTCCCAAGCCACAGCTACTAGTTCTCCTCAAAATTCGCTCCTCTACCTCTTCCTCTTCTCCAAGATAGATGAATGATGCCTAAAGACTTCCCCCATAACCCCTACTTATACCAATCTAAGCCATAGGTCAGCCCTAAACATAAATTAAATATAAACACATAAATTAAATGCCACAAGTCGGCCAACAACAATAATTAAATGCCCAAAAATGATGTCTTAGTAAAATCACAATATCTCCTAGCTCTAAATGAATAAGAACTTGTGCTTCAAATTTTAGGTAGAAATATAGGCCCTTTTCAATCCCTAAAATTTTCATCCTCTAACTCTTTGTGGAAAATTACTTATATGGCCTCTAATAGGCACCAAATTCCTAAGCAAGGCCGAGCTCCTCCTAGGCCATGCTGAGTAACCAAGACCATGCCAAGCTCCATTAAATACATCAAAACCAATTACTCAAGACCCAAGTAGGTTTATCCAACTCTACCAAACCCCTCACATATGAAAATAAGTCCACATGACTCCAAATCTCCCAAACATGCAGGATAGCCAACTACCCTGGGATGCTCCTGCATTAGACTCCCCAGGTGCAAAAAGATGTTCTCAATAGCTAGAAGAACATTGTCTGGGATTCAACACATAAATCTTTGAATGGTTCTTCACATACATGTCCTCCAAGTCTTCAACTTTCACATTCTTTCCCTTGTCCCACTGCTACTTCTTCGTATCCATCCTTGAGGTCTCACAGGTTTTTTGTCCATGCTGATCTCTAACCCTTTCAGAATCTACCAACTGAACTCAGCTACCAATGCTCAAGTTCCTTCTACCAACCTCTTCCTTTTGCAAGGGAATTAGGGAATTCTTCTTGCCATCTTTCACAATTGTAAAGACATTCTTGACACAATCATGCATAGCCCTACAATCATACTGCCAAGGTCTACCAAGCAACAAATGACAATTGTTCATGTCCACAATATCACACAACACTTGATCCTTATACTGTCCAATCTAGATACCAACAAGGCACTGCTCGCTTACTTCCAAAGCATGCTCACCTTGCAACCAACCAATCCTATAAGGATAAGGATGTCTTGTTCTTTTCAAACCAAGTTTTTGAACCATCTCCTCAGCAACAAGGTTATCAGTACTACCACCATCCACAATCACATTATAGACTTTTCCACTAGACTTGCAATGAGTCCTAAAGAAATTATTCCTTTGACAAGATTCCCATGTCCTTTGACCCATCAGTACTCACCGAGCTAGAAAAATCTCTCCTTACTTAGGTTCTTGGTCTTCAACCTCATCCACAATAGTAGCTCTTCTGTCACCATCCTTCCATGGACACTGATAAGCTCTATGCCCTTCTTCATGACATTTGAAACAAGTACCCTTAAAGTCACCTCAACCTATCCTTCACTTTTGATCAACAAGTGTTGGTTCAGCTTCTGTATTTGGTTTTTCTGAATAATCCTTCTTCTCCTTCCCTCGGGAACCACCTTGATTCTTCCTCTTCAAATTTTCTTCGGCCCTCAAAGCATACTGATAGGCATCCTCAACTGAAGAAATATTCAACATACCAACCTCATCCTAAATATTGAATCTCAAACCATTAATGTATCTAGCTACCTTCTCCTTAGACAACTCTCTATGTCCAGAATGAATAGTCAACTTGTAAAACTCCTCTATATAATCTTTCATAGTCATATCCTTCTATTTTAAATTCTACAACCTCTTAAACAACTCAAGTTCATAATCAGCAAGAATGAACTTAGCCTTCAATTTAGTCACCATCAATCTCCATCTAGTGATCTTCATTTCACCCTCCTCTTCTCTATCTCATTGTAACTCTTTCCACCAAAGAGTAGCATGTCCCTTTAGCTTGGTCTATGCTATCCTCACTCTAAGCGGATCTTCAATATCCTCAAGTTCAAAATAGTCTTCCAATTCACCAATCCAATCAATCAGGTCTTCAAGATTCAAAGTACCTAAGAAATTAGAAACCTCCATCTTATGCTTTAGCTTCAACCGAGTTCCAGATCTATCAAACTGAACAATCCTATTTCCTCTAGGTCTCTCATCTTTCTCAGCTCTACCATTAAATCTAGAAGTCTCAAAGTCTTCAGTAGCTTCCTCATAACCATCTTCAGTACCCACAGGCCTAGGTATACCACCCAAGGCACTTACAATCTCATCAATCATATCACTCTTCATCAGCTCCATCTCAGATCTAAGATTGGCTTTAACCTCCTCTATTTGAGCCTTAATCTTCTCTGAGATTCTTTCTTCCACAGTATCAGTAAGATCATCAATTGCCCTAGGGTCCAATCTTCTCAGAGGCATCTTCCAAGATCTTCGCAAACCCTTTGCAGCAAATCACCAACTAGATCTAACCTTTTCTCTGATACCACTTGATGCAGTGCAAGGCAAGAGAATCCCCGATGGAGATTTCCTAGCCCCCAGCAAATAACCACACAATAAAATATAATAACAATACAAAGATTTAGGACCACACAATGCCAAAAATCATAATAGAATTATCATATTTTCATCCAACATGCCCAGCTATAAGGCCATCCAGGTTACGACCAAATACAATGCAATTCCAATAGTAACTTTGCAAGATCCCTCAAGATCCAATCCAAACCCTAGCCACACTATGGTAGAAACCTCCAGGAAGATCTAAACTTGTGCCTGCAAGCCCTCCAAGTAATCTCCTTGTTTCCCAAGCCACAACTACTAGTTCTCCTCAAAATTTTCTCCTCTACCCCTTCCTCTTCTCCAAGATGGATGAATGATGCCTAAAGACTTCCCCCATAACCCCTACTTATACCAATCTAAGCCATAGGTCAGCCCTGAACATAAATTAAACACAAACACATAAATTAAATGCCACAAGTTGGCCAAAAACAACAATTAAATGCCCAAAAATGATGTCTTAGTAAAATCACAATATCTCCTAGTTCCGAATGAATTAGAACTCATGCTTTGAACCATAGGTAGAAATATAGGCCCTCTTCAATCCCTAAAATTTTCATCCTCTAACTCTTTGTGGAAAATTACTTATACGACCTATAATAGGCACCAAATTCCTAAGCAAGGTCGAGCTCCTCCTAGGCCATGCTGAGTAACCAAGACCATGCCAAGCTCCATTAAATACATCAAAACCAATTACTCAAGACCCAAGTAGGTTTATCAAACTCTACCAAACCCCTCACATATGAAAATAAGTCCACACAACTCCGTCAAATCTCCCAAACATGCAGGATAGCCAACTACCCTGGGATGCGCCTGCATCAAAAACCCTAACCCATTCTAAGTGGGATAATAGAGTGATGATAGTGAGTGACATATTTTAGAAAGATGTGAGATTGGTAGCAATGCTACTAGGTTACAAGTTGTTCCATATTAGCAGACTTAATTTTGTGTTAGTAGGAGTAATTATGATGGCCTATAGAATGGTTAAAGAAAACAAAAGATATAACTTATGAAAAATCCTAGCACAATAGTTCTTAGAGAATGTGAATGTTATCAAGAAAGATAAGTCAAAGGCATTCAAGTTTGGTTCACTTCTGGTTCATGTGTACATCTATATGGAGCATAAATTCCCTAGAATGCACCCTAGAGTATGGAAGGACAATATACCTACTGGTATACAAATATTTGAAAGCTACCGAAGACAAGACAAAAAATGGGTAGATGGTGAACTATTTTTTATGACAAAAATTATTCAAAGGAAAATGAAGGAAAGGTATAGGATACCTAAGGAGATAGTTGAGAAATACAAAGAAACAGTCTATTTCATGGTTGAAACTAACTATGTATGCTTTGAGTTAGTTGAGCCAAGAAATAAATAGTTATACCCTATGGGGTATGAGGTTAGTTTCAAGGTTCTCACATTGAAAGTTGAATATGTACTTGTTATACACTAAGTTTGCACCCTTTTTTCAAGCTCTCTTGGTCTTGATAACCTAGTATAACATGGGAATCATCTCCAGGTTGTGGGGCCTATGCTAACTGAGATGAGACCTCTAGGTTCTAGGCTAGTTCCTCTTGGATAATCACCCTAATTTTCTTCTTGACATGAGAAGTAAAATCTTTGAGGGGAAAGGGATAGAAGGAATGCTGAAAGGGAAATGACTTGAAAAGAAAACTACCTACTAGGTGATACACTGAAAATATGGTATGAATCATAGTATAGAGAATGCAATCAGTAAACAAACTTAGGTCTAGGAGATCACAACTCACTAAATAGGTTTGCATAAGTATTTCATAGAGAGGTCTGAACAAAAGACATAGACTATGACCTGTAAATAGACATTGACCTCTGCAATTGGGTATAGGAATGAGATAGATTGTCAGGGGGTTGAAGTATACCCACAAGAGCATTCAAATCAAATCAAACACAGTAATACACATGAATTGCAGAAAGAAAGAGGGATCGGGAACCCTAAGATATCACTGAAAACATACATATACTTCAATTTAATAAGAGATAGTTCAAACAAGAAAAGGATAGGGATAGAAATAATGTCACAAATACCTCTGCAATGCTTAAACAATCAATGGGAGATTACAGAAAGTAGAAAGCCAGAGGGCAAAAAGAATGCCACAGATAACCTTCTGAGAAAGAAGAACTCTCCTTTTACAAAATGTAAACTCTGAGCTCTAAAAGCTCCAAAAATTAATTATATACACCTCCTTTCGGCACATAGGCTGGAGTAAAATCTAACTAGGGTTACATTGATTTGCATAAAAATAATCAAACCCTAAATGTCCTTCTGATCATCATGTATTTCTAAAATATCTAGCCAATCAGATACTATCTTTGCATGCATATCTCTTTACTGAGTCCACCTACAGACACAACTGCCTTGATCCATCTACCCTTCTGCAACTTGAACTCGCCATGAATGCTCCAAATCCAATCCTTATAGATATTTGTTATTCTAAATTTTAAATGGTAATAGGAGGCACCGACCCTAATGTTTCTTTGGCACAAGAAAATAGACACTATACCCTAAGAAATCAGCGATGCTAGCTTATTAGATCTATTTCATCATCCCCTCAACTTCAACTATCCTAAAGAATTCAATCTAAGCTACCCACTTTGTTGCAATTGATCACTAGATCAAAACCCTAGCAAAAAACCCTATAGAGATATATTTGAATTTAAATAAGAAATGGCTAGCCAATCATATTAAAATGTGACCGTCAATGTCTATTTTTCCCGATAGATGAACGACTCATATTTAACTTGAAACAATCAAGAGACCCCTTGAAAAGTCAAGCACCAACTCATTGGTTAAGAGCTAATAAAAAGTGAACACCTTAGCAAGACTGATAGAATAGAAGGAAAGAGAATCCTCACTTTACATCAGATAGTTATCGCATGATCTGATGGGCTTAGAAGATTCCATGAGATCATGCAATGACCGTAAATCTTCATCAACTTGGAAAATCCTCTGACAACTGGACCCACTAACAAGCACTAATAGTTCACCTGATAACCAATGAGAAATAGGTGTGTCAGTGCTAGGTAGTGCATTGGACCCATGGCATCTTAATCCCTCATTGGATAGCCATCATTATACTATAGCCTTAAACAACCTACATCTTCACCCAACAGTATAACAATGATCGTAGATCTTGATCAGACTTTAACCTACCACTAGAGTCAAAGACCATGGGCCCACTAAAAAATCTCCACATCACAACCCAGTTGGCCAATAAAATGTGGGCACATCAGCAAGAAATGATCCACCTAACAGAGCCTCTGCAACAAAGCAAGATCGACGGTTGGTGCATAATCTCATGTGTTAGAAAAAAACCTTGAGAAGATGCGCTAGCCATTGGTTAAAGTTATACAGCTCACCAGGCCCACTCTGACAGAGTTTACAAATCACCACCCTTAGCCAATAGGAAATGTACAACTTGGATGATGTGGCACTGGACCCACTGACAACCATAGTGTTGTATGAAAAGGAAGATCGATGGCCCTCGCTATACCATGATCTTAAAAACCTTGTATCTTATCCTTGCAGTGCAACGACGATCGTCGATCTTCGATCCTGTTTAACCTTTGGGAAGTCATGACCCCACTACGCTACATCACCTACCATTATAAACTAATCAAAGCATGCCATGTCATGAAGAACTGGCAAGCGGGCCTAGGAAAGATTAAAGCCATTAGGACTTAGGAAAAATTAAGCGCTAGGGACTTCATGAAAAAATTAAAGCACCAGGCGGTAGAAACTTAGGGAAATATTAAAGTATGTGGGTTTTCAAGACTTTTAAGTGGCTGAAAAAGGTAATAAAGAATTATAATAGGCCAAAGGGTTTTCTAGGGCTTTTTTCCTCCAATGACTATTTTTATGAATTTTGACCTAGGTCTTTGGTGCCAAAGATAGAACAAAACACTGCAAAGACCAGGGGAAATTTGTTAAAGCCATGAAATTTTTTGAGGTGTTCAATAGGGATTAAAGCATGAGGACAGAGCCAGACTAGACCAAATTGTGAAGATAGGAAATTTTGGGCAATAGTACTAGTAGCTGAGGTAGACACATCCAAAGAGAGATGGGGAACATACTTGGAAAAGTTAGAAAAAGTTAGAGAAGAATAGGATAAAGGGACAAGTAAGAGAAATATTAACAAAATAGTTGAAGACATTACTATGAAGGTAGGAATCACTAGAGAGAAGCTAAATAAACTAAGGAAAATGATGATAGAAGGATCTTCTAGCATGACAATTGAAGCACCTCCTCCTTTTGAAGAAGAAAAGATAGAAAGTTCTATTCCTAGTGTGATAGATTTATCAACCACTCCTAAGAAGATTGTACAAGAGTTTGTATCTACAAACACACCTATAAGATCTACAAGATCTACCAAACCAATAATCCCTAAGAATCAAAATGTAGAAATAGAGGAAAAGAAGAAAGAAGGAAAAGAAGTACAGAAGAGGCCACAAGATCTGTGGAAGATGAATATCCTGATGTTACAAAAGAGAGTGATAAGAAATGTGAATCTGAAGACTATAAATAGACACTCTAAAAGGTATGACCCTAAAAATCAATCAATAAATGAGTACTTATTAGTTTTCAAGAAAAATTTGTTAGAGATAGAATGAAGTATCCCTAAGGACTTGTATAGCAAGTTAGAAATAAGTAAACAATTAGCATAGTCTAAAGATGAGAATATAAGAAATAAAGCTATTGAAGACATGCTACCTGTAGTATCTATACAAGAGAGGGAGAGGATCATCAAAGAGCTAACCTTTATTGAGGACTAAGGCCAGAGTGGTGAAGATAATGGCAATAAAGTATGATGAGGTAATAGAAGATACACAAAAGGTACTGGACCAAATTCTTATGTGCAACATGCCTAAGAAGACCTCACCTCCCAAGGTTACCAATTCTATACCCTTAGGAATGGGAGAAAGTTCCAAGACAATAGAAGAGAGTGAGCAAGCTAGCAAAATTGAAAATCAACCAGACTTCTTCATTTTTGGTATGCCTATATCATTAGACACTTCACTTGATACAAGTGATCCATTTCAAGACAATCTAGACAATGTGATGATAGTCAAAGAAGAAGGATAGAAAGAGGAAGAACAAACAAAGGAAAAACAAGAAGAAAAAGAATAGGAGAAACAACAAGAAGAAAGATAGGAAGAAGAGACAGTAGCATAAGAAGAAGAAGAAGAAGTAAGAACAGAACTCAAACAAGAACCGAATACCTCCTCCACTTTATTATTGGAAAGTATGGACAAACCAGTGAGCACAGATGTGGAAATCATGGATGAGGATGAACTCATGAGGTTATCCTTCATGGCTTTTACTAAGGAAAAGGAAAGGTTAGTACAAAAGAGGGACAAGAAGGTAAAGGTGATCACTAGGGAAATGGAGAAAATGAACAAAATACTCCCTACACCTCTTATTTTTTAAGGAAACAATGATGCAAAGAATTTGAACATGGCACTAGATAACTTTGACAGTCATTTTGAGTCATTATTGAAGATCGTGGAAGATAAGGCTAGAAGGAGATTCCTAGAAAACAAGTTGAAGAAATTTTGTTAGTCCATATCATGGGACTTGAACATTTTGAAAGCAAGTACAATCAAGGCTAATAGCTATGTGGCATAAGGAAGAAATATATAATGCTATTAAATAAATCCTATTAGACATGTTAACAATATTGAAGACATCATAGCCAAGGAAAAGGCTACATTAGACATCTTAATGGACAATTGTGAAACCTCTTCACAATCTGTGGTGGAAATGGACAAACAAACATCCAAGATTTTGGATAAGATAAGTGTTTTGAATATGGAGAAATGGAGAGTAGTGGAAATATTTGGTTTGCTAAATATTTTAATCACTCAAAACCTATCAATTCTTGAAGCTCATCTCACAGAGATGGAGAAAATAGAAGGATCAATGAAAAATGCTATACCCACTGAGCTGAAGGCAATAGAAACAACATATTATGCACTGAATGGATAGATCCATGATAGTGAACTTCTAATTAAGTCATGGGTTGATGAAGTGAAGACCTTGGAAGACTCCTTCCAACACATTCTACATCTGGTGAGTAAGCACTAAGTCTTTTGTGCTTAAAATTTTGAAATTTTGTAAGTACCTTTTCCATTGACGTCAAAGGGAGAGGAAGAGAAGACAAAAAGTGAGAGAAAAAAAAAGAATTAAATAAAAGAAGAAGAAGAAGAAAAGAGAAAAAGAGAAAAGAAAAGAAAAGAGGAGAATATGTATATAGAGAAGTAGAAGGAAGATAGTGTTCTAACACTTAGTCATTTTTCGCTAAGTGTTGCCATCAATTCCAAAGGGAGAGACTATGGATCACTTAAGAGTTTTCATTTATGGAAAACACTTATGTTGGACTGATCGCATGATGTAAGATTAGGTACTGGAGACACAGTCATGAAAATGACTAAGTATAGAATTAGAGCAACAGTATTCTACAATATAATTTTGGTCAGCGAAGATGATATATGATGTATTATGGCTTGTGAAGTTAAAGAAAGACATTTTGGGATATGTATGACCTTTAGTTAAGGTGGCACATGTTTTGGAGTTGATATCAGGAAGTGAATAGGGGTAAAATGGATTCAACCCTATTCAAATGTAAAGGGGGAAATATGAGATCTATTCTCAAACCCAAATTCCCTAAAGAAGAGATCCAATTTAATCAACCAAGAGGTTAATACACAATTGAATCAATTTATGAAGAATATGGAAGAGAGAGAGAGAGAGAGAGAGAGAGAGAGAGTAAATCCAATATTTCCCTATGGAGGATATTGTGTTTGGAATATTGAAATACAAATACTAACCTCAAATTAGGGTAGATCTGGAAAATGTCAAATTTTGATGTCTGTGTACGCTTTCGGGAAAATTTGAAACCTATCCTGGACTTGAAATGCCAAGATAGAGAAAACCCAAAAATCTTTCTCCAAGATGGCTCAGGTCAGGTTTGACCCTCATAAAAGGTCAAATACTACATTCTTTATTTGAAGTCCGATTCAAATTCTATTCGTAGATCTCGAAAGTTTGTTGAAAAGGGTATCCAAATTTGCTCTCAAATATGAAATTTCACACTTGTACCTATAAGAAAATGGGGGTTTTTGTTGTATGGGGGGTTTGCCTTTGTCAAACCCCAATTTAGGAATTAACCTTGAAATTGAATTGAGATATATTGTGCATAAACAAAGTAATTGAAACAAATCACCTTGCTTATGTTGACATCCTTGTAGAGGATTCAAATCCTCAAATCCACAATTAGGAATGATTCAATGGATGTAGAATGAATGTAGGATGTCTCTAATCAATGAAATTTGATCTTCAACACCAATCTTGACTTGATCTTTGCATATGAGAAGGCTTGAATGAATGGAGAAGGATGGATCTTCAAGGGGGCTCCAAAGAGATTGAATCCTTCAATGGCTAATAATGGATCTCCTTGATGAATGGATGCTTGAACACTTGAATGCTTGAAGACTTTCTTGAATGCTTGAATTCACTTGCTTGCTCATGGAATTGCTTGAGATGTGATGGTGTGTAAATGAGAGAGGAAGGCCTCCTTTTATAGTGAACTAGGCCACACTCCTCTAGAGGGGCCACCTTGGAGAATTAAATCCCAATTAGGTCCTAACCTTTATAAAATATACCTAGATTAAATGAAATTAAAGGATTTACCATCCTAAAACCCAAAATGGCCAACCCAAAGGCGAGAAAATAAATCTCCTAAAAGCCCGATGCCCAGAAATCATGGAAATTAGAGATTTGAAGGAAGGGGTCAAAATCAAGGTTGGACCTGACCTAGTCAAGTTTGAGCTCAATCCTGACCTAGTCAAGTTCGACCTTGAATTTGACCCTGGTCCTAGATTGATTCAGAACCTAGTCAAGAGGTCCCGGGGATGCCCAGAAAACTAGAACTGATGCTAGAACAAGACACAATGTCAAGTATATACATAAAATCCTATGATTACTATGATGAAGGCCAGAAGGATCTATTTCTAAATCCTACCTAGAAAATAAAGCCATGGAATAGGTAAATTTAGTAGAATCCTTAAGATCCTAACCCTAATTTCACCTAGAATGAAGAAATCAAGTGCAGGGAAGAAGTGGAAAGTAGGGAGAAAAGCCAAATACATGCAAAGATCCAATCAAGGTTCTTGACATGACCCCAAACCACTTACTCGAAGGGCTAAATGCTCTTATCATGGAAGTGCTTCCAATTTAAGATGATACATTAAGCCCCCACTTTAGCAAGAGTATGGACTCGATGAAAACTCTTGGTAAAGGAGATCAAAGTGAAAAGATAATCTTATCGTAATCCAAGGGACAAAGAGAAACCTTAACCCCCTAGGGACTCAAGTCTTTGTCAACTCCTAGATCACAATAAGAGAAACATCTCTAGAGAGAGAAAGAAGGTGTGATTACCTCACCCAATGAGAACTTATGTCCCATTGTGAACCACATAGGAAAAAGGCACAACTAGAAAGATGGAATTGAACCGCCTAGTGAATGTGGCTACTCACTAGTCAACCCAATAAGGATTTATCCTTAGGAATATTCTATTCCTTAAGAATAAAACCAAAAATAAAAAAGAGATTCAGTCTTAAGGACACTTTTGACCTTAAGGGATCACATTATATGTGTATTTGAAACTGGAGGGATCAAGAGATCCTAAAATATAAATCTGTGCTTTGAGGATTAGTTACTAATCCAAAAAAGGAAAAAAAAAGTATCTTGAAAAATATGTGTGTATTGAAAAGTGTGTGTGTGTGTGTGCAATAGGTGAGTAGAGCATATGCCCCCATGTTAAAGTCATTGCTGACACTTAATAAGAGCAATGGCTTTAATGGAAACATAAAAAACTCCACTAATTACATTTCCACGTCGAGATGCCCCTAGACGAAGTCAAATCAAGGGAAATATCACATAAACATACAAAGAACATAGAAGGGATCTACCTACTGTGGGGTCAGTATGATCATAAGATAATATATATATTATATTATTGCAAATGAATTGACATCATTCTCCAAAGAAAGTAGAACTACAATCACAAAGGAGGAAAGATCACATAAGATATATGAAGGAGAATCTTTTCAGACCATGACATGGAGACCAAAAAGAATTAGTGCTACCATATCTCGAATCCAAGCAGATGACACAAGGAAACATTTATGAACAATAGCATAGTTACAACATAACATTGAATAATGCATAGAAGAATAGAGATACATATAGAAGAATTTGAACAATAGTTTCTATTTCTTCATCACCTTGCACCAACTAAGTAACAAGGATCGTATAAAATAATCTAACAACATTTAGCAAACACATTACAGGAGAAGCATAGTACAGCAAGAAAACACACAACAAAGCTACCATGAAGGACAAGCCAATCAAGCGTGCCACCTACTTTCCCCATCTTGTTGTATATCATTTAGGGAAGGTGGGTAACTCTCAAGAGGGACTATATCCAACATAGTAGGAATGATAGCCAGTTCCAAACAAGGATCCTCTTGAGAATCACTATGTTTGACACTAGGTGTAATAGTTAATTGTGATGAAAGCATATTAGGTAAATCAATGTCAATGTCAATAGTCTCATATTCATCATTAACATCATCAATATCATCAAGAGTATCTTCTTCATCCAAATTAATCAAAATAGGATCTAAGATATGAATAGAATCATCATAATCATGCATGTGAACATCATTATTAGTAGAAATTTCTTCTAACACATTATGCATAGGTTTATCCGAAGAAGATAGAGATCTTTGAGCTTTAGCATGAGCACGACACTTTTTACCATGTTCATTAGCAGATCGATTACATTTTGATTTATTTGAGATAGGTTGAGAACTAGGAGGAACAATCACATGATCCTTCATAGGTTCTTTAGGAAGATTAGTAGGATTTTTAACCATAGGAGAAACAATCACAGGATCTTTGATAGGTTTGGTAGAAGGAACTTGATTAACAAAACTAGAAGCCATAGTTAAAGGAGGTATTGAAGGTGTAGGTAAAAGACCATGATTAAGATCCATAGGAGGTATGCTTAATTGAAGAATCTTACAATGCTTATAAGCTTGATATGATTGAAAAAGATTATCAGGGTGAGGAGGACATGAATTAGGTAATGAAGGCCAAAAGAAATCTAGAGCAGCACAATCTCTAGGCCTAGAAGGTTGATATAGACTATGATTAATCATCTTCACTTCTTCATCATGAATGAACTTAAGACACTTATGGATAGGTGAATCAACAACATTCATGGTAGTCAACCAAGGAAAACCTAGCTTAACTTGAAATTGATCACAAGTAGGAACCACAATGAAGGTAGTGTTCACAAGTTTTGCAAAAAGTTCAACCAGCAAAGTAATAGAACCAAATGATGGATAAAGAAAACCATTTCAAGTTTGAATCCACACATCCGATGTATCATAGAAGTCACATTGTAAGCTTTTCATAAAAAGATTTTCTTCAGTGATAACATTGACTAAGGAGGTAGGATCAACAAGAGAACCTTGAGTAGGTATCTAAGAAATCCTAGTAGCAATGTAAAGGTGACCATCAGGAGCTTTAATAGTCTCAGAGTCATCAGAGGTAATCAAAATTTTCCTGAGGTCTTATATTCTTAAATTGTTGTCAAGGTTTAGGTTGAGGTTTCATTTTAGGTTTAGGTTTTGGTCGAGGTTGAGATTGATCTTGAGGTTGAAGTTGAGGTTGAGGTTGAGGTGGAGATATAGACTGATCAACATCCTCCACTTGATTAACAACATGATTGAGATCATCCATCTGTGAATGATACACAATTTCTATAGTAGATGGTTGAGCAATAGTATTAGTGTCATGTGTAGGTAAAGGGTTCGTATAGATTTGAAGGTTCTGATTAGGAGGAGAGATAGATTGATTCCCACTACTATCCATATTATCAACAGATAAAACTTTAGAATCAATTAGATCTTGAACCTTATGTTTTAAAGAATAACATTTCTCAGTATCATGACCATTCTGATGATGATATTGACAAAAAGAATTTTGATCAAAAGATTTAGATGCAATCATAGTAGGTAAAAGAGGTCGAATAGGAGGTAAAGTAATCATATTAGCAGCTAACAACCTATTCATAATAGCATGTAAAGATTCAAAAAGAGGAGTAAATGTATGATTTAATCAAAAAGTAGTGGATGTAGAAGTGGCATTATGAGATGCAACAAAAACTTGATTAGTAACTTCATTCACTTGTTTGTTTGTCTTGACATAGTTATTGAATTTTTGAAACTTGTTTGGATTAGGAGCAGCATCACTCTTATCAAATGGAACAGGAGCCATTGGAGTGGTGCTCTCAAATTGACTCACTTGTAATTGATAATGATGAAATGCTACACAAAGTTGTTGAAAAGAGGTAAATTCAGTAAGTAGAATCTTATCTCTAATATCCCTTTGTAAATTTGAAATAAACATACATTGAATATCAATATCAGGAATAGGATAGGAAATCTGAGCATGAAAATGCTTAAATCTACCAATAAATTCAGTCAATTTTTCTTTAGTACTTTGTTTACAATGCATTAAATAAGTCAAAGACACTTGCGGTCCAATATTATTTTGAAATTATTGAATAAAGGTATTAGCAAGTTGTGGAAATGAATTAATTGAATAAGGAGGCAAGGAACAATACCATTGTAAGGCCTTGTCATGAAAGGTTCTAGCAAACATTTTGGCTAAAATCCTATGGTCATGAGCATAATCACTACAAAGGATTTGGAATGTTTTAACATGATGAACAAGATCTCCTTTTCTATTATAATTCTCAAGATGAGGCATCTCACCTTGCTAAGGAACAGGAGTACGAATAATATCCCGAGACAAGGAACTTCCCATGTCACATGTAGGAATACTAAACTTGTTTTGAGTTAAGGAAGCAAGTTGTTGTTGTAAGGATGATATAGTTTGAGCCAAACTGATGATTGTTGAATCATTAGAGGAAAGAGGAGGAGTAGCAACATTAGACACACTAGGTAAAGTGTAAGAAGCTGTAGGAATAGAAGACACAACTGGAGGAACACTAGGAACTATAGTTGGAAGCGGATTGGAATAAGTGAAAGGAACATTATGATATGAAGGTTGTGATGTAGGAAGAGACATAGGAGGAACACTCATAGGAACAAAGGGAACCATCACAGTCACCAAACAAGGAGTATATATAGGAATACTAGGTAAAGGATTAGAAGGAGGTTCAACACTAGTGATAGGAGGAATGAACCCTAAATCTTGAGCCTCTTGAGTTAAAGGTTTAACATTTGAATGCACAAGATGAGTAATACCATGCAAGAGGTTAACACCTAGATCAATATCATGGAGAACTTTCTTAAGAGCCTCTATAGCTTGAATGGAATCTTGATTATAGTTTTCTTGAAGAAGCCAATTACCCATTTTATCAAGTTCAGTGGAAAGTTTTTGGACTTGTTCAGGAGGAACTCTTAAAGCATAATCCTCATCATGAGATGAGTGAGAAGAGTTTTTCTGAATAGGAGGATTAGAATCATGAATAATTAGGTTATCATCTAGGATCCTAAGGAAAGGAGAAGAAGATTCAGGCTCAAAGGCACCCATGAGTCTATGACTTCTTCTATCCAGAATGTTATAAGTAGGACTAGTGGTAGTAAAGCTTATAAACTAATGTAATGCAAATGAACTAAACTAAGAACATATAAATCATGAAGATGAAATCTAATTAGCATGCAAGATCAATCACAAAGGAAAAATCTAATACTAACAAGATAAAAGGAAAGCACAATAAGGCATCCAATTCCACAAAAGAAAAGAGAGTAAGTATGTCGGGTTCACCAAAATGAATAAGGGTAAAATGGATTCAACCCTATTCAAATGTAAAGGGGGAAATATGAGATCTATTCTCAAACCCCAATTCCCTAAAGAAGAGATCCAATTTGATCAACCAAGGGGTTAATACACAATCAAATCAATTTATGAAGAATATGGAAGAGAGAGAGAGAGAGAGAGAGAGAGAGAGAGAGAGAGAGAGTAAATCCAATATTTCCCTATGGAGGATATTGTGTTTGGAATATTGAAATACAAATACTAACCTCAAATTAGGGCAGATCTAGAAAATGTCAAATTTTGATGTCTATGTATGCTTTCAAAAAAATTTGAAACTTGTCCTGGACTCGAAATACCGAGACAGAGAAAACCCATAAATCTTTCTCCAAGATGGCTTAGGTCAGGTTTGACCCTCATAAAAGGTCAAATACTACATTCTTTATTTGAAGTCCAATTCAAATTCTGTTCATAGATCTTAGAAGTTTTTCGAAAAGGGTATCCAAATTCACTCTTAGATTTGAAATTCTACACCTGTACCTATAAGAAAATGGGGTTTTTTTTTTGTATGGGGGGTTTGCCTTGGTTAAACCACAATTTAGGAATTAACCTTGAAATTGAATTGAAATATATTGTGCATAAACAAAGTAATTGAAACAAATCACCTCGCTTATGTTCAAGTCCTTGTAGAGGATTCGAATCCTCAAATCCATAATTAGGAATGCTTCAATGGATGTAGAATGAATGTAGGATGTCTCTAATCAATGACATTTGATCTTCAACACCTATCTTGACTTGATCTTTCCATATGAGAAGGCTTGAATGAATGGAGAAGGATGGATCTTCAAGGGGGCTCCAAAGAGATTGAATCCTTCAATGGCTAACAATGGATCTCCTTGATGAATGGATTCTTGAACACTTGAATGCTTGAAGAATTTCTTGAATGCTTGAATTCACTTGCTTGCACATGAAATTGCTTGAGATGTGATGGTGTGTAAATGAGAGAGGAAGGCCTCCTTTTATAGTGAACTAGGGCACACTCCTCTAGAGGGGCCACCTTGGAGAATTAAATCCCAATTAGGTCCTAAAATTTAGAAAATATACCTAGATTAAATGCAATTAAAGAATTTGCCATCCTGAAACCTAAAATGGCCAACCTGAAGGTGGGAAAATAAATCTCCCGAAAGCCCGATGCCCAAAAATCATGGAAATTGGAAATTTAAAGGAAGGGGTCAAAATTAAGGTTGGACTTGACCTAGTTAGGTTCAAGCTTGATCCTGACCTAGTTAGGTTCAACTTCGAATCTGACCCTAGTCCTAGATTGACTCAGAACCCAGTTAGGAGGTCCCGGGGATGCCCAGAAACCTAGAACTGATGCCAGAACGGGATAAAATGTCAGGGATAGACATAAAATCCTATGATTACTATGAAAAAGGCTAGGAGGATATATTTATAAATCCTACCTATAAAATAGAGCCATGGAAGAGGGAAATTTAGTAGAATCCTTAAGATCCTAACCCTAATTTCACCTAGAATGAAGAAATCAAGTGTAGGGAAGAAGTGGAAAGCGGGGAGAAAATCCAAATATATGCAAAGACCCAATCAAGATGCTTGACATGACTCCAAACCACTTACTTAGAGGGATCAATTCTCTTATCATGGAAGTGCTTCCATTTTAAGAGGATATAGGAAGATACAGTGATATGAAGGTATGCGAAGATAGAGAGTCAGTGAAACAGGGTACGTGAACAATCCACGATGATTAAGGGAAGATCAAATGAAATTGTAATGTACTAAGTCAGATTAAAGTTGTATATTACTGAAACTTTGGTAATATAAGATCTCTAACTCTATGTATATCATTTTCATAAGTAATTATTATGTTTTATATTATATTTTTGAAGCCGACTGGATGGCAGAATTAATATAAGTATAGAGTATTTTGTGGAAGTGATAATTGTGATAATGATGGATATGTGATGGATGTAAATTTGGGACATTGACAAAGGAAAATAGTAGATGCAAGATTTGAGATTGATAGAGCTATAACTAGAACTCTCAAAGCACAGCAGATGCTTGTATTGTTCACTACTTGAAGAACATTTTTGTGACAAATTTTTTGTTTGTAAGAGTTGTAAGGTCACCACCTCTAATAGGATTTTTTTGTACCCCTAAAAGGGTTATGTATTCCTCTAAAAAGTAAATGTACTATTATATCATCTTAAAATGGAAGAAATTCCATCTTGATAGGTTTAGCACCCTCTTTTAGTACATTTATCATGATAGACTTCCATTTAGGATGCATTTTGTTCTTGATTCATTCATTTTTGGTGAAATTAGGGTTAGGATCCTGAGGATTCTCCCTATTTTCCCTTCCCTATGGCCCTATTTTCTAGGTAGGATCTAGTAATAGGTCCTCCTAACCTTAATTATGTTCATCATAGGCCTTTGTGTCCTTTCTTGGCACTCTAACTTTTTCTGTTATCATTTCCAAGTCCCTAGGCATCCTCAGGATCTCCTATTTTCAATGCAGATTGGATCTAGACCCCTAGGTCAAGGTCAAGGTCAAATTTAACCTAGTTCAAGGTTTAGGTTGACTTTGACCTAGGTCAAATTTCAGGTCTTCCTTGACCTTTGTCAAGATTTTATCCCCCTTTTCAAATTTTGGTCCTGGAGGACCCCGAAATCAATGTCAAGCCCCAAGATCCGATTGTAGAAGGGTTTTAAATTGAAATTCATTTAATAATTTTCCCTCCTTAGTTTGTTATTGTGATTGGACCATAATTTGAGGTTAAATTTGAATGATGGGCCCTTACATTGCCCGAGGAGCCTCACCTTGAAACCTCTATATAAGCACTCTCTTTTGCCTCCATTTTCACAACTACAAACCAAGTATCCATCAAGTGGAGACATAATCAATTGAAGCAAGAAAGCAATGGTGAAGTGAAGATGCAAGATTGTGACAGGATTATATAGAAGATCAAGGCATCGTTGGTATCAAGCATTTTTGTTAACACACCATTGTGAACATCTATTTGGAGCAAGAGAGATTCCTTCTTCCTTGATCCACCATTTTCAATATTCAAGAATTCAAAGATACAATAATGGGGTTAAAATTATAGATTGTGAGTTTGTTAAGAATGCTTTAGCCTTGGGGGCTTCGTATTCTTTCTTATCATATTCAAATCTATGCATTTCTTTCTCATAACCATTCATGCTAGGGTTTCAATCTAGAGGATTAGATCTTGGCATTACACATTCAATACACACACATATTCTATTACATCCGACTATTCGTGGAGGTGGATATCACCAAAATGGGGGTTTAAATAAGGCAAAACCCTATATAGCCACCCCAAAACACCATTTTTAGATATCTACAGTCATTGTTTCAACAATTGCAGAGCGGATCTGAGTACCTTTTTTGTCAAACTTCTGGGATCCATGAACAAAATTTATGTTAGAATAGTTTTGGGTCAAGGAAAAATTGCAGTGGGGGGTAAGACTATACCCTGGGGTAAGATCTTACCCCAATCTTTGGGTCAAAGACAACTTTCCTCAAAATTGAAAATTTTTTCTAGGTTTTCTCTATTTCAGTTTTTGGGTTGCGGATTTGGTTGCAAAATTTCCTGAAACTAAACACAAGCATTAGAAAATAGATATTTCCATATTAGTTTCATTACGAGGTAAGTACTTTATCTTATCTAATTTCAAACATTTCTAGATTTACATTTTTATCAATTCATATGTAAATGTATGGTAAATAAATGTGGGTTTAGGATCTTTATTAGGCAGATTGTTGAAAACCCTACCTATATCCACATTTTACACCATTACATTTTGGTGAACCTGATTATGAAAAATCTTTCTTTTTGGTGTCAGATTTTCATCTTGTGTTAGATCTTGCATGCTTATAAAAGTAGATTTCTTTTCTTGCATTTATATTTCAAAAATACAAAAAAAATAAAAAATTACAGAATCTCTTTAAAAATACAAAAATATTTACATTTTCATGCTTTTAGTATTTCTTTGTATTCAACATGTATGATTCTTGTTTAGAATACTTTGATGAGGATTTTATTGTACAAAAGGATAGATTCCCTAATGAGGTACATGGTTGTGAGGATGAAAATTGTTTGAATGACATCTCCGTTGATCCTATTCTTATTTCACTCTCCTCCACAACCTCTCCAATTGACCTTTACCATAGGGTGTGTGCATGGTTGCATTCATGTCCCACTATTTGTGACATTGATAAACCTAAAATGATATATACTAAACCTTTGTTGATGGTAAAAGAATTTCCTTGAATAACAATTAAGGGTGAACCTAGAGATCCTTTGGATTTATTTGATAACATAGATTCCATTTCACATGCTTATTGCACATAGAATAACCCTCAACCTACCATTTTGATTTCTTTACCACCTTCTCAACCTATTCTTCCTCGAGCTCCTAGGTTTCCTTCTACCTTTAAGGAATATGACTTAGTTGACCAATTACATGCTACTCTTGCTAAGATATCTTTATGGGGATTACTTTAAAATTCCCTGACATATCATGAGGCATTACAAAAGGCCTTATCCACTCCTCCTTCTTCACCTCCTAATAAAGAGAAAATTCATTCTATTTTAGAGTGCATGCATACTGTGCCTTTTGTACCTCCTATTGTGTTTTTTGATGATGATTTACCTTCTCCTGACGTGCAAAATCAATATGATGCTCCTATGGTTGTTGTTTCTATTAATCAGAGTATCATTCAAAGAACGTTAATTGATAATAGATTTGGGCTTAATGTTTGTAGTATGGATATGCTCAAGGCAATTAAGGCTGATCTCAAAACTATTCAACCTGATAATGTCCCTATACGTGGATTCTACAATATTGCAAAAAGAAATTTGGGCATTATTACCTTACCTGTTAAAGTTGGTCCATTTATTCTAAATATACCTATTCATGTTATGCCTGGACCTCTCAATTATAAGCTTCTTTTAGGAAGACCTTGGTTACATACTATGCATGCAATTCCTTATAATCTTCATCACAAGCTTAGGTTCATTTTTAACAATGTTCGTGTTCTTTTTCCCCAAAGGTCAGCTTGGCATTAGGATTGATAGGGCTAGTGTCACATTCACTCAACACTCCAAATCTGACAGGAAAAAGGGCCAACTGACAAGGATCAAAGAGAGATCCTTCTACACTTTGAGCTCCACATCACTCAGGTAGGTATACCTCATCTGCACACACATATTGACTTGTGTCACACTATAGGCCTATAGGTAACTGACTATGGAATGGTTCTCAAACCCTTATAGGTATCCTGTACCTCAAATGAAACCAATATCTCATGTAATAGCCCTACTTGCATGGAATGAGTATGAAAACCAGAGACTTACACTAACAACATGAAAGGGAAAGGGTGGAGCTAAAGGGAAATGATTTGAATGGATTGAAAGGACCCCTGAGATGCCCTAAGTCTCTCATAGACTAGTGCCTTGTCCATTGGGCCACAGAGTCAAATACAATATTGCAAGGGAAAGCTATGAAACAAGAAAATAATATACTCAATGTGTTGATGCCTAACATCAATCACACACCATGACCAAACCTCAACTTAGTTCCCACCTGAGCATTCAAATATGTTATTACCCATCAAAGGATTTTCACCCTCCCCTTAGAAGAGACCTATGAATAGACAATACATTAACCAACATCCACTAGAAGATAAGCATGACATATCCTTGATATTTCAGTCCATACATACCTGAACACTAACCCTGAACCAATTATCTCTACCAAGACAACTCCACTTGCAAACACATAGGCAATACAAGCAGACAAATCAAACACCCTTAATGTATGACTAATGGACTTAGAATTCAAATGGAGATAGTTTGGTAACAGTAAAAATATATTAAATCCTCACACATAAGACAAATCTGTTACAATATGCACTGTATTCTCTGAACCAGCAAGGAAAGAAGAACACTCTATATGTAGAGAGAAGGAGAAAATCTACAAGATAGAACCCTTCACTGGAACCAAAAAGGAACTCTAAGCTGGAACCCTTACAAAGTCAAAATTTTGATAATTTATACCGCTGGTTACCTTGGAATCCTAAACTAGTAGGATGCAACAAGCTACGGGTAACCAGGGTTAAAGTTTCACCCACCAAAATAATCAAATCAGAATTCAAAACAATTTATCACAATTCAAAGGGAAAAACACTGAACCCTGCAAGCAATTAACACTTGATCTTCTATCATGAAAGAATCTCTAAAAGGCACCGAAGATCAAATAAAAATTTGCAAAATTCAAACTGGAAGTGACCCTGCAACTACTTTTGGTACATTTCATTAACTTCTCTATGGTAAGACACTCCTCTTCTGTAATCATCTCACACCCTAGAGCACACTGGAGTGGTGGGGAAAATTAGTTTTACCAACTCTGGCCCTTTCTCTCATCAATTTCAATCTTTTCTGGTCATAGGAAACATTCTTAGAGATTCAAAAATGAAAGCAAACGGTCACCATGCACTTCGTGGGCTTGTGTTTTTAACCATTCAAACACCTCAAGCTAACTCCACAATGGTGATGCTAAATAGCTATCACATGATCGCATAGCCCAAAAATGGGCTATGCGAACATGTGACATGCCACTTCCCATTACCTTCTTCATAACCACCGACGCTGCCGCTACCACAAAAGGTTTTGTCACATGTTTGCAAGCTGGAAAACTAGCTCATGTGAACATGTGACAAACCACTAACATGCATCCTACCAGCTATCATGTCACCACCGAGATACCCTAACCTTGGCCCATGTTCAAACCTATCATCTTGCTAGCTCAGACCAACCAGAGATTGCCACAACACCACCTACCAACTATAAACAGGCCTGAGCACACATGGCACCCTTGTCGCATGATCGCATATTAGAAAACTCTAACATGTGATCATGCGACAGCCAATCTCAGGCCACCACATAACTACCTCTGACAAACGAGTCCACCAGGCAGTCTCCACATAAAGCAAAAATGATGGCTATCGCTATACCGTGATGTTAAAAAGTGAGCATCTCCACTCAACGGTATAATGACAACCACTAAATCTATCCATGCTTTAACTTCCTCAAAAAACTATGGACCCACCAATGCCATCCAACATGTCGTTCTACCAACCAATCAAAAGATGCCAACTCGTTCCACCCTGACAATGGACCCACTGACAAAAAGCCAAGTCACTATCTCGAACCAGCCAGAAGACACCACATCACCACTATAGACACATGTCAACTAGTCGCATGATCACATGTCAAAAAACTTTGACATGCGATCATACGATAGCCAACCCTAGGCTGCCACACACCACCAGCAGGACCACCAAACTACAACCACCATCGGGCCCCACATAAAAAGGTAACCGGTCACATGGTCGCATGTCATAAAACTCTAACATGTGATCTTGTGACAACCAATCATTTCAAAGCCCATTGAAGACCTGGGCCCATCATCCATCGCACTTGTGCAGTTAGGAAATGGGCTAACAAATAGGGTAGAAGTGTAAGGTCAAAAACACACATGGTTTTTTATGAAAGAGGATTGAAAACACACAAAGTTTCTGATGCCAAAAGACAAGTGCACAAAAGCTGGAAGGCACAAGGTTGAAAACAATGAGGGTTTTCACATAGAATAAAAACACCATAGATTTTTAAAAATACTATGGGTTTTCAACACTGTAGCAGATTTTGAAAATGTTTTTCTACAGACCTTAGAATTTGAATAACTTTCAAGATTTTGCAATTCAGCACGTGCAACTTGGACTGGAGCAAGGTGATACATTGAAGAGCATAGGGTAGGATACTTTACAAAAACATTTGCAGGGAAGAGGCCAATTTCACAGGATTTTTGCTATGATAGAAAAATGGCCTAATAGTGGCTCTATCTGGGGACGATGGGTAACTTGTGCCCATGTGAGAATTCAGGATTTTTGGGAGAGCAGACCACCCACTAGACAAAAATAGGGAATTCAAAAAAATGGCAACCAAACTAGGAAAAGTAACACACAACAGGAAAGGGAAACTATACAAAGATTTACAATATTTACAAAAGGCTCAAGGCCCCAAAACTTTTGATCAGCCTTTACTTCTATCAAACAAGTAGTTTTAATCTACATTCAATAGAGGAAAACTGAAAATTTTGCTTCCATGTGACAAAACACAATTATATCCATTTTCCAAAAGCTCAGAACAAAAATTACTATCACATTCCTCCTTAGGGCTGGAAAGGTAATCATACCAATTCTGAAAATGCTGTGGCACATGCATGTTGCATTCCTTAAATAGGAAAACGCTGAAGGAACTACAACATAAATCACCTTCAAATTTACCACCACATTCGGGAAGCTTACTATTCAACTGAAAAGAAAAACTCTCTAGCTCTATCAAACTGTCAGTGCAATTGCTATTGGATCCATTCATACCATAAATTTGTACCTCCAAGGATAAGATACATTGATCTTCATGCAAAAACTGAGGGAACTCATCATATGGGACATGATCACTGAACATAGGAGCAACCTACATTTTATCAACAACTTACAAAACCAAAAATTATTGATAGGTGGGAAGAGAAACATCAACCTGTCCATGAGATGGTGAAGCTTGAGTAGCTGAAAGGCCATCCTTCCATGGCTTAGCAAAAGATTCAAAATTAGAAGAGGATTCAAAATCCACACAACTTTTCCAATCAATACTCAAAATAATATCAGGGACCACTGAGTCACTTGAAACTGAGAAAACACTAGCAACCTCATCATCTGACATATCATATATAATAGGGTTTCTGCTTGGTGGTGTTGGGGTAAGAAGGAGAGAAGAGGCACACATTTCAAAGTCAAATCTCACTTACTCATGCTCCATATCAAAATCAATATGTGCTAGATGTAAGAACTCAGAAGCATCCCTCCCTAAATATCTAAGATATTCACAAGACAAGAGGTCTGAAATTTGTTCACTATGAAGTGAACAACTATCCTCAAGAACATCATCTTCTACCATACAATCATCAGCAATACCTTCATCTATCCAATCCTCTTCCTCATCTGACTGATTGCAAAGACTTTCTACCCCATATTGAGAAAAGGCATCTCTTTCATGACTGCAAGAAAGAGTGTCAACACCTGACACATCTCCTTCATAAATTTCATCATTCTCAATATCAACACTAATGAGAAAAGCCCCAAGTGCATCCTCAAGTTCAAGACTACCATCACCAAGTATCCAATCCCTGATACATACATAATGCTCTTCCCACAAGGCATTTGACCAATTGGTTGATTCAGGAAAACAAAGATCCAAGAATAAACCAACGAAGTCAGATTTAGAAAATTCAACATCCTCAGGAAGCTCATCATATACTTCAAAAAATATATCATAGAACAAGGATATGGATAAATCCTTTCTACTTCCCACCTTTAATCTTACTAATCTTATGCAATCTCTAAGGATGCCCTCCTCAAGGAAAGCCAGCTCCTTATTCAACTTATCCATTAAACTTAATGCAATACTTCCATATAATTTTGTCAAACTGCAACTGAAAACTTGAATTATGCTAATCTCTACTCACACCTTATCCTTCTTTTAGTGCTTGATCACTTTATAAGGAACATTTCAAACCTTTGAGAAATACCTGGGAGTCTTGCAATAGAAGACCTTATTGACTAGAAGGCAGGGCAAATCTTGACCTCACCTTGAAGCTCCATCAGATAACTTCACAATGTAGAGTCACTCCCAACCAATACAAAACTCCAAGTAACTCACTATTTATCAGGGAGTGCACTGATCAAATAGAGAAAATCAGAGCTACCACTCACAACTAGGTGAGAAAATTTTGCAAATGCTTTGCTTTTTATTTTTGACTCTATTCTAGACTCTCCCTAGTAGAGTCACCATTTTGTTGGTGTTATTTTTCCCCAAAGGTTAGCTTGGCATTAGGATTGATAGGGCTAGTATCACATTCACTCAACACTCCAAATCTGACAAGAAAAAGGGCCAACTGACAAGGATCAAAGAGAGATCCTTCTACACTTTGAGCTGCACATCACTTAGGTGGGTATACCTCATCTACACACACATATTGACTTGTGTCACACTACAGGCCTGCAGGTAACTCACTGTGGAATGGTTCTCAAACCCTTATAGGTATCTTGTACCTCAAATGAAACCAATATCTCATGCAATATCCCTACTTGCATGGAATGAGTATGAAAACTAGAGACTTACACTAACAACATGAAAGGGAAAGGGTGGAGCTGAAGGGAAATGATTTGAATGGATTTAAAGGACCCCTGAGATGCCCTAAGTCTCTTATAGACCAGTGCCTTGTCCATTGGGCCATAGAGTCAAATACAATATTGCAAGGGAAAGCTATGAAACAAGAAAATAATATACTCAATGTGTTGATGCCTAACATTAATCACACACCATGACCAAACCTCAACTTAGTTCCCACCTGTGCATTCAAATATGTTATTACCCATCAAAGGATTTTCACCCTCCCCTTAGAAGAGACCTATGAATAGATAATACATTAACTAGCATCCACTAGAAGACAAGCATGATATATCTTTGATATTTCAGCCCATACATACCTAAATACTAACCCTGAACAAGTTATCTCCACCAAGACAACTTCACTTGCAAACACATAGGCAATACAAGAAGACAAATCAAACACCCTTAATGTATGACTAATGGACTCAGAATTCAAATGGAGATAGTTTGGTAACAGTAAAAATATATTAAATCCTCACACATAAGACAAATCTGTTACAATATGCACTATATTCTCTGAACCAGCAAGGAAAGAAGAACACTCTATATGTAGAGAGAAGGAGAAAATCTATAGGACAGAACCCTTCACTGGAACCAGAAAGGAACTCTAAGCTGTAACCCTTACAAAGTCAAAATTTTGATAATTTATACCACTAGTTACCTTGGAATCCTAAACTAGTAGGATGCAATAAGCTATGGGTAACCAAGGTTAAAGTTTCACCCACCAAAATAATCAAATCAGAATTCAAAACAATTTATCACAATTCAGAGGGAAAAACACTGAACCCTACAAGCAATTAACACTTGATCTTCAATCATGAAAGAATCTCTAAAAGGCACCGAAGATCAAATAAAAATTTGCAAAATTCAAACTGGAAGTGACCCTGCAACTACTTTTGGTACATTTCATTAACTTCTCTATGGAAAGACACTCCTCTTTTGCAATCATCTCACATCCTGGAGCACACTGGAGCGGTGGAGAAAATTAGTTTTACCAACTCTGGCCCTTTCTCTCATTAATTTCAGTCCTTTCTGGTCATAGGAAACATTCTTAGAGATTAAAAAATGAAAGAAAATGGTCACCATGCACTTCGTGAGCTTGTGTTTTTAACCATTCAAACACCTCATGCTAACTCTGCAATGGCGACGCCAAATAGCTATCGCATGATCGCATAGCCCAGAAATGGGCTATGCGAACATGTGACACACCACTTCCCATTACCTTCTTCATAACCACCGATGCTGCCACTACCACAAAAGGTTTTGTCCCATGTTTGCAAGCTAGAAAACTGGCTCATGTGAACATGCAACAAGCCACTAACATGCATCCTATTGGCTGTCATGTCACCGCCGAGATACCCTAACCTAGGCCCGCGTTCAAACCTATCATCCTGCCAGCTCAGACCAACCAAAGATTGCCATGACACCACCTACCAACTAAAAATAGGCTCGAGCACACATGGCACCCTTGTCACATAATCGCATGTTAGAAAACTCTGACATGCAATCATATGATAGCCAACCTCAGGCCGCCACATTATCACCTCTGACAAATGGGTGCACCGAGTAGTCTCCACATAAAGTAGAAATGACAGCTGTCGCTATACCATGATGTTAAAAAGTGAGCATCTCCACTTAGCGGTATAATGACAACCACCAGATTTGTCCATGCTTGAACTTCCTTAGAAAATTGTGGACCCATCGACGCCATCCAACATGTTGTTCTGCCAACCAATCAAAAGATGCCAACTCATTCCACCCTAACAACGGACCCACTGACAAAAAGCCAAGTCACCACCTCAGACCAGCTGAAGGACACCACATCACCACCATAGACGTGTCAACTAGTTGCATGATCACATGTCAAAAAACTCTGACATGCGATCATGCAACAGCCAACCCCAGGCTACCACACACCACCAGTGGGACCACCAAATTGCAACACCATTGGGCCCCACATAAAAAGGTAACCAGTCGCATGGTCACATGTCAGAAAACTATGACATGTGATCATGCGACAACCAATCATTTCAAAGCCCATTCAAGACCCAGGCCCACCATCCATCACACTTGCGTAGTTAGGAAATGGGCTAACAAATAGGGTAGAAGTGCAAGGTCGAAAACACACAGGGTTTTCGATGAAAGAGGATCAAAAACACACAAAGTTTCTGACGCCAAAAGATAAGTGCACAAAAGCTAGAATGCATAAGGTTGAAAATAATGAGGGTTTTCACACAGACCGAAAACACCCTGAATTTTCAAAAATACTATGGGTTTTCGACACTGTGGCAGATTTTGAAAATATTTTTCTGCAGACCTTAGAATTTGAATAACTTTTAGGATTTTGCAATTGAGCACTTGCAACTTGGACTGGAGCAAGGTGACACATTGAAGAGCACATGGCAAGATACTTTACAAAAACATTTGCAGGGAAGAGGCCAATTTCACAGGATTTTTGCTATGACAGAAAAATGGCCTAACAAACAACTTAATGTATACATTACATGTAGATGATGTGCTAAATCCTTGCCTAAAGGTAGAATATGTTAAAATTTATGAGCCTCTTCAGCTAGGCAAAGAGATTGAAAAATAACCTGAGCTAAAGAAACCTGAGATTAAACAAATTGAAGCTCCATCTTCTTCTTGTAATGAGGATGATTGGGGGAGATTGGATTATAATCCTACTTTCATCGGAGAATATAAGGTCACTGATTTGGAATTCATGAAACAACAAATTGAATTTTACAAACAAGTTTTTACTCCTTCCCTGCTTTCTAAGGAACTAGAAAGTAATTTTGTTGCTACCTCGATTGAAGAAACAACTGAAACAATAAAACTTGATTTTTATGATATTGTGACATATGCCTCTCCTTGGACTCCATCTAATATGGCTGATTGATATGGATCTAGTTATCATCTACTAAAGAAGTCAGGATTTGATGGGAAAGGATGTGGTAAATATGAGCAAGGTATACAAGTGCCTTTGGATAATGAAATTTATGATCATACATATGGATTGGGATTCAATCCTTATAGACAACCATCAACTTTTCCTCCTAATGTTAATCAAATATGTGGTGGATAGTTGAAATTGGTTTACCTAAGTTTCATCACAAATGATAGAAACCTTATTGTTTAAGCACTGATGCTTATTTTGGAGAACATGATAAATAGGATATTTCTCCTTTACTGATGGATTATCCAATACAAAGTGATTTGTTAATAACTAAGACTGTTGATATTCAAATGGATGAAAATGACTCTAAAAGGATCATAAAAATTGGGAAATATTTGAATCGGGAAGAACATGATCAGTTGGTTTCCCTTTTACTTGAATTTAAGGACATTTTTGCTTAGACATATTCAGATATGCTGGGTATAGATTCTAAGATTGTTACTCATAATATTATTTTAAAACCAAATGTGAAACCTGTGAAGTAGAAAATACTAAAGATGAATCCATGAATTGCTTTATTAGTTAAAGCTAAAATTGAAAAATTATTGGATTCTGGATTTATCCACTCTATTGATTACTCAGACAAGATTTCAAATATTGTGCCTGTTTCAAAAGGAGAAAATAAGATAAGGATGTGTACTGACTTTAGAGACTTAAACAAAGCATCCTTAAAAGATAATTTCTCATTACCTACTATTGATATGATTATGGATTCAAAACCAGGTCATGCTTTGTTATCCTTTATGGATGGCTTTTCTAGATATAATCAAATCTTTATTCCTCCTGAAGATCAATTTAAGACTGTATTTATAACACCTTGGGGAACATTTTGTTCGGTCATGATGCCTTTTGGATTAAAGAATGTGGGAGAAACTTATCAACGAGCTATGACTTTGATTTTTCATGATTACATTCATAAGATTATTGAAGATTATGTGGATGATATCTTAGCAAAGTCTATACAAAGAGAAGATCATGCTACTATTTTACAACAAATATTTAAGTGAATTAGAAGTTACAATATGAGATTGAATCCTAAGAAATGTGTCTTTGGAGTTGATTCTGGTAAATTATTAGGATTCATAATTTCTAAATGAGGCATAGAAGTAGATACTGAAAAGATTGAAGCTATTGTTAATATGCCTCCTCCTAAGAATATTTCTTAGTTACGAAGTTTACAAGGAAAAATTCAAGCTATTCATCACTTTGTTTCCAACTTAGCTGATAGAACTATTCCTTTTACCTCCTTTCTTAGAAAGGATACCACTTTCTCTTGGAATGATGAATGAAAATAATCCATTGAGAAATTTAAGCAGTATCTTTCTAATCCTCCTATCTTACAACTGGCTAAATTTGATAAACCCCTTCATTTGTATACTTCAGCTACTTTGAAGGTCGTGAGTGCGTTGTTAGCTCAAAATGATAATGAAGGTAAGGAAAGACCTATGTATTACGTTAGTCAAAATTTACTTGATTACAAAACAAGATACACAGATTTGGAAAGACAATGTTTAGCTGTAGTTTATACATGCCAGAAACTCAAGCATGTTGGAGATTTGCCAACAAGCCAGTACTGACTGTATGTTTGTCATTGATGACAACATATGGTAAGTAGCATGTGTGGAAGACTTATGCAATAAGATTTTAGTATATAAAGCATGGACATTTTATCAGCATGATATCATGGGCACAGAGGTTAAGTGTTAGTACAGATAGTTATATAGCAGCTTGTGTCAGCAGTGTTCCTGATAGAGTAACAGACAGTGTTCTATGAATGGTTGTTTGTACAGTTATCATGGAGCCTTGCACATTTGGATATGTGATGTTGACATGTTAGTGATGTTACATTCATTGATCCAGAGTCTTATGATTAGTATAAGTAAAGTTATGTAGCCGCTATTCACTAGTAGTAGTTTCCTGTGTTTGTTCAGAAGAGCCGATAGAGATTATATTGGTTAAGGAGTTGTTCCTATAATTTTGGTATGCACCCTTGGATTAGAGCTTGGAGAAGAGTTAGTAATGTTTGGTTAAGAGCACATGATGTAATTTAGCTTGAGGAGAAATATCTAGTTATTTTGGTAGAGTTGACAGTGTGTAGTGTGCGTCTACAATTATCTTATTAGACAGGTTCTAGAATGTGTTGCATGCTAAGTAGATTCAATTAAATTATTATTGGAGTTTTTTATGGCTTCTCTATAGTGATTTCAAGGTAGTTCTAATAGGTTGACTTGATTATATCATTTAGAGGAAAGATATTTATAGGTAGTCATTTGTGATTGCTAGAGCATGGTTTAGACTTGATTGTGAAGAGCACAACAGAGTGTGCGAAGTGTTGATCCATCAGAAGAAGGTCTATGTGACCAAGTAAAGTATTTGTGCTATACATTGGAACTAATCCAAATAGTAGGTCAAAGTGTAGTTCACAAAGATCTAGATATAGTGTGTATTTGTTATTCAAAAGCTTGTAGCCTTCACCCATTTGAGCAGTGTGCTCTCGGATAGTGCATCTTCACCCCTAACAAGTTTAATTGTAAAAGACTCCTAACAGGGTCTAACCCTTGACCAATTCTATTGTACTAAATATATTATAAAGCAACTCCTAACATGGTTAGGGATCTTATAACAAGGATCATAATACACTAGTCTAGAATATTAGTGGGTGTCAATTCCCACCGGGGTTTTTACCTATTTGGGTTTCCCTGTAACCAAAATATTGGTGTTATTTTCAAGTGTTCTTTCTTTGTTTTTATGCTTTATGTTTAAGTATGCTTAATTGGATAAAGAATTGAAACTTGTAGATAACTAATTCATCCCCCCTCCTCTTAGTTATCTCTTGGGACTATTCCTAATAATTGGTGTCAGAGCCAAGTGCCTCGGAGAGAAAGTTTAATAGCTTGAGGTTGATTTGATAGCATTCTTCAGAAAATAAATTCCTAAGTTTGATGGAGAGAATTATTTTTATTGGAAGAACAAGATGGTGACTCATTTGCAATGCATTGCTTTTGAAGTTTCTAATGTAACTATCAAATCAGTCAAGATCCCTACTTCAGAAGACCTTGCAAAGGATGATGCTACTAAAAAGAAAAAGGAATTGTTTCATCAGAATGCAATAGCCAAAGAAGCCCTTTTCAGTGCCCTATCTGATAGTGAGTTTTCATAAATAAAGAAAGTAGATACAGCCAAAAAAATATGGAAGTACCTAGAAGACATATTTCAAGAAGACAAACAAGCAAAGGATGTGTAGAGAAAAACATGGAAGAAAAGATAAAATGCATTAGAGATTCTACCTGAAGAAAACATTAGAGCTTACAATCAAAGGGTCAATGAAGCTGTTGTTGGAATCAGGAACAATGGTGAAGAGATCTCAAAGGAAGACATTATGGACAAAATGATGACTACTCTCACTCTAGAATATGAAAACAAGATCAACATCCTTGATGAGACCATGTAGCTTACATCAAATTTCAAGAGAGAGACCTTGATTAGAAAAATGTCAGCTTTTGAGATTTCAAGATTGAAGATAGAACCTAAAAGTGAGACAGCCTTCAAAGCAACAGTCCATGGTAAGAAATCTACAAACACTTCTAGTAATTTTGATGATGATGAAGAGAAAACACTAGATGATTTTATTGCTATAATTGCCAAAAGAGAAAAGAAAGGAAAAGGAAAATATGAAAGTCAATTTCCATTTAAATGCTTTTCATGTAATAAGATTCCTCACTTTGCATCCAAGTGTCCTACAAGAGCTAGAAAGTTCAAAAATGACTATAAGCCCAAATACTCTAAGGAATGTTACTATGTTGGAGATGGAGTTTCAGATGATGACTTAGCTAAAGAAGAAATTGGATTCATCTCCATTATAGAGAAAATGAATAATAAGATAGACCATGAAGATGAGAAAGAGGAACAAGAGCTAGCATTGATTTCACAAGCTGATATAAGGACAGACTGGATTATAGATAGTGGTTGTTCACATCACATGACAGGTGATAAAGATAGATTTGTTCATCTAGACAAATACAATGGTGGCATGGTTAGATTTTGGAATAATACTCTTAAACCCATCATTGGTAGATGAGCCATCATCTTGGATGGAAAGAATAGTACTGATGATGTTCTTTATGTTGATAGTTTGAAACACAACCTATTAAGTGTTGGGTAGTTACTTGACAAAGGTTACAGATTAGAATTCAATGGAAACAAGTGCATCATTGAAAACAAAGAATGAGAAATAATTGCATCAAGATCAAAGACTAAAGGTAATGTTTTTCAGCTTAATCTAGAAGCAAGTTGTTTTATTGCTAAAGTAGATGACAGTTGGTTGTGGCATAAAAGACTATGTCATATCAATTTTGATAACATAGTAAAGATAAGCAATGTAAAAGTAATAAGAGATCTACCCAGCATAGCAAAGCTAGTTGATACTATATGCAAGGAATGTGTGATGGGAAAGCATGTGAGAAACTCATTTAGGAGCAAGCACAATTCAACAGAGAAGAAGCTGGATCTAATTCATATAGACCTATGTGGTCCAACTCAAACAAGATCATACTATGGTGAAAGGTATTTCATTTTATTTTTTGATGACTATACTATAATGATGTGGGTTGTGTTCTTAAAAGATAAGTCAGAAGCATTTGAGAAGTTCAAAATATTCAAAGCTAAGGTTGAGAATGAATCTGGACTAAAGATAAAATATTTGAGATCGGATAGAGGAGGAGAATTCACCTCTGATAGATTCTATGAGTACTACGAAGAACATGGCATCAAAAGGCAATTGAGTGAACCTAGAACCCCTCAGTAGAATGGAATTGTAGAGAGAAGAAATAGGATCATCCTTGATATAGTGTGCACCATCATGATTGAAGGAAACATTGCACACACCTATTGGAGAGATGCAGTCAATACAATAGTCTATACCATCAATAGAATTCAACTGAGGCCTGGTGCAGACAAAACACCTTATGAGCTATGGTTTGGTAATGTTCCCACAGTAAAATACTTCAAAATATTTGGAAGCAAGTGCTACATCAAGAGAGATGAAGTAGTACGCAAGTTTGATGCAAGAATCGATGAAGGTATTTTCCTTGGTTACTCTACTAAAATTAAAGCTTATAGATGTTTCAATTAATGATTGAAAAAGATCATTGAAAGTGCTCATGTTAATATTGATGAAACATTTATGGTTCAAGAAATATATCATGATTACTCACCCATGATTGGAGAAGAACCCAGACCCTCCACTAGTGAGACAATTATTGAAGAAATGTTTAATAGTATTGATGTGTTATTCAATGACCCTAAGACAAGTGAAGAAGAAACTCCTAAGGTAGATGAGACAGTATCACCCAAAGCTCCAAAGTTTACATCTAGATATCATTCTAAGGATGACATCATTGGAGATCAGAGCAGAAAAGTCACAACAAGATCAAAAGAAAAGAGTTATGAAAGAAATGAGGTTGTATGTTTACTATCTCAGATTGAACCCTTAAGTGTTGAGGATGCATGTAATGATTCAGATTAGCATGATGCTATAAAAGAAGAACTAGATCAGCTTATTAAGAATGATACTTGGGAACTGGTCCCAAGACCTAGTGATAAGAATGTGATTGGAACAAAATGGATATTCAGAAACAAGATCAATGAAGATGGTACAATATTAAGAAACAAGGCAAGATTAGTGTGTAAGGGATATGTGTAGAAAGAAGGTGTTGATTATTCAGACACTTTTTCACTAGTAAGTAGACTAGAAGCTATTAAGTTGTTTCTAGCTTATGCAACATTCAAAAACTTCAAAGTTTATCAAATGGATGTTAAGTCAGCATTCCTGAATGGTGAATTAAGAGAAGAAGTATACATTGAGTAGCCAAAAGGATTTAGCCTATCAAACATACCTGATATGGTATTCAGATTGAAGAAAGCCCTCTATGGACTTAAGCAAGCCCCTAGAGCTTGGTATGAGAGACTTGATGGATATCTAACTAAGCTTGGATTCAAGAAAGGAGCAGAAAATTGTAACCTATTCATAAGAGAGACATCTAAAGGACTACTACTTGTAGCTATATTTGTTGATGACATTATCTTTGGAGGTAATGAAAAACTTAGTGTTGAATTTGCTAAGAAGATGCAGAGCGAATTTGAGATGAGCATGATTGGACCTATCAAGTACTTTTTGGGATTGAATGTGCAGTAGACAAGGAAAGGTATTTTCATTAATCAGTCCAAGTATGTGAAAGAGATACTGAAGAAATTCAAGATGGATTATTGCAAGCTAGTAGGGACACCTATGATAACTGGATGCAATATTACAAAAGAAGATGATTCACCAGTAATTGATACAACACTGTACAATTCTATGATTGGTAAACTCTTTTATCTTACTCAAACTAGACCTGATATTTCTAATGTAGTTGGCATAGTTGGAAGATTTGCAGCCAAGCCTAAACAAAGTCACCTCATGGCATAAAAAGGATATTTAGATACTTGCAAGGCACTATAGACTATGGCCTATGGTATCCTAATTTAGAAAATGTTGAGCTTCATGTGTACACTGATGCAGATTGGACAGGATGCGTTGATGACGGGAAGAGTACATCAGGTGGAGTAGTGTTTCTTGGTGATAAACTTGTCACTTGGACAAACAAGAAATAAAATTGTATTTCTCAATCAATAGTAGAAGTGGAGTATGTAGTAGTAGCCTTGAATTGTTCTACAATTTTTTGGATCAAGAAGATGATAAAGGATTTTGGAATTCAGTTTGATTATCCTATTATTATTCATTGCGGTAACACTAACACTATCAATATGTCAAAGAACCCTATGATGCATGCAAAGACAAAGCACATTGAGATCAAGTATCACTTCCTAAGAGAGAAAGTGGTAGAGAAATAAGTCAAGCTAGACTATGTGAGTACTAAAGATCAGTTAGTAGACATATTCACAAAGCCCTTTCCAACGGATACTTTTGAGTATCTTAGGGAGAAGTTGGGAGTAATTCCCTTCCCTGATTTTACTTAGAAGAAAGAAGAAAAAGCATCAGTCCTTAGGGATTGATGGATGGTTGACTAGTCTACTTCTGGAGTAGTACTAGTGCTTAAACTAATTGACACCATTTTCCATTGATGTCAAAGGGGGAGTAATATATAGTCATGAAAAATAGAAGTAAAATGATGAGTAATATACTAAGGGGGAGTAGTATTCAGTTATGGAAGTAGTTCAGTTGAGGAAATGGAGAATGTTGAAGAATATTGTAGCAGATGGAGGACTCATCTTTGGGGGAGTTTTGAAGAGGAAATGGAGAATGTTATAAAATAATTTTTCATTTAGATTGGTGGATTTTTTCATTCCATATGTTTCTACCAATGCCAAATGGGGAGATTGTTGGAGATTTGCCAGCAAGCTAGTATTGACTGTATGTTTGGCATTGATGACAACATATGGTAAGTAGCATGTGTGGAAGACTTACGTAGTAAGATTTTAGTATATGAGGCATGGACATGTCATCAACATGATGTCATGGGTGTAGAGGTTAACTGTTAGTATAGATAGTTATATAGAAGCTTGTGTCAGCAGTGTTCCTGATAGAGTAACATGCAGTGTTCTATGAATGGTTGTTTGTATAGTTATCATGGAGCCTTGCACATTTGGATATGTGATGTCGATATGTTAGTGATGTTACATTCATGGTTATAGAGTCCTTTGATTATTAGAAGTAAAGTTATGTAGTTGCTATTCACCAGTAGCAGTTTCCTATGTTTGTTCAGAAGAGCCGATAGAGATTATATTGGTTCTGGAGTTGCGCCTATCATTTTGGTATGTGGCCTTGGATTAGAGCTTATAGAAGAGTTATTAATGTTTGGTTAAGAGTGCATGATTTAATTCAACTTAGGAGAAAGATCTAGTTGTTTTGGTAGAGCTAACAGTGTGTAGCGTGCATCTATAATTATCTTATTGGACAGGTCCTAGAATGTGTTGCATGCCTAGTAGAGCTGACTGAATTATTCTTGGAGTTTTTTATGGCTCCTCTCTTATGATTTAAAGCTTGTTCTAACAAGATTACTTGATTATATCATTTAGAGGAAAGATATTTATAGGAAGTCATTTGTGATTGCTAGAGCATGGTTCAGAGTTGATTGTGAAGAGGAGAGCAGAGTGTGTGAAGTGTTAAGCCATAGAAAAAGGTCTATGTGACCAAGTAAAGTATTTGTGCTATACATTGGAACTGATCCAGATAGTAGTTCAAAGTGTAGCTCACCAAGATCTAGATATAGTGTGTATCATTTATTTAGAAAGTTGTAGCCTTCACCCATTTGAGCAGTGTGCTCTCAGACAGTGCATCCTCACCCCTAATAGGGTTAATTGTAAAAGACTCCTAACAGGGTCCAACCCTTGACTAGGTCTACTGTACTAAATATATTATAAACAAACTCCTAACATGGTTAAGGATCTTCTAACAAGGATCATAATACACTAGTGCAGAATATTAGTGGGTATCAATTCCCACCGAGGTTTTTACCTATTTGGGTTTCCCCATAACCAAAATATTGGTGTTGTGTTCAAGTGTTCTTTCTTTGTGTTTATGCTTTATGTTTAAGTATACTTAATTGGATAAAGAATTCAAACTTGTAGATAACTGATTCACCCCCCCCCTCTCAGTTATCTCTTGGGACTATTGCTAACAAAGCATTATCTTATAAATGCTGAAGTCAATGTGATTGTTAAATTTGATCCTTTGAAACATCTTTTTTCACAAACTGATCTCTCTGGCCGACTAGCAAAGTGGGTGATGTTACTTCTAGAATTTGACCTTAATTTCATTTCTCAGAAGTCAATTAAGGGACAAGATTTAATAGATTATTTAGTTGAAGCTCATTGTCCTCATTTTGATACATGCTTTACTTCAATAGAATTCCCTGATGAAAATATTCTAGCTATTCAATAGGATGATGTTTGGGAATTATATTTTGATGGATCTAGATGTAAGACAGGTTCTAGTGTTGGTATTATCTTGATTCCTCCTACGCAGAAGCAATCCCTTTATCATACAAATTAACCTTTCCTTGTACTAATAACATTGTGGAGTATGAAGCTCTTATAGTTGGTCTAAGAGCAGCTTCATCCCTTAACATCAAACACTTGAAAATATATGGAGATTCACAATTGATTGTTGAACAAATTAAAGGAGGTTATCAAACTAAGAATGATAAAATGACACAATATAGAGATTTCTCTCTTGATGTGCTTTCGCAATTCTCTTCTTATACAATTTAAACTTTACCTAGGAAAGATAATTGACATGCGGACACCATGGAAAGTGCAACTTCTTTGGTTTATCTTGAGAATAATGCCAAAAAATTTCAATTTACTATACAAAGTCTTAAAAACCCTACAATTTCTAATAAAGTTACCTCTGATTGTTTCAATTTGTATTCGGATGAATGGTATTCTCATATCATTCATTTTTTGAAAGATGGTACTTTTCCTGAATCGACAATAAGGAACACATGTAATCATATTAGGAATCTTGCAGTGTGTTACATCATTTTAGGAGACATACTTTACAAATGCTCTTATGAGGGTTTACTATTAGGATGTCTCAATAGAACTGAAATCTTGATAGCTTTGGCAGAAACTCATTCTGGTTCTTGTGGGGGACATTTTGGTGGAAAATATGTAGTTAAAAAATTGCTTAGAATGGGATATTATTGGAAAACAATGGAACAAGATTCTTTCATGTTTGTTAAGAAATGTCCTCAATGTCAACAACATAGTAATTTGATTCATGCTCCTACTTGTGAGCTTTGTAATCAAGTTTCTCCATGGCCTTTTAGTATTTGGGGTTTTGACCTTATTGGAAAAATCTCACCAACTTCTTCTCAAGCACATACATATATATTAACTGCCATAGATTACTTCATGAAGTGGGTAGAAGTTTTCCCTCTTCGTTCAACAACCATGGTTGTTATTTGTGATTTTATCCTTAACAATATTATAACATGATTTGGTATCCCTTCGATGATAATTTATGATAATGGTACCTCTTTGAAGAACAAAGAAGTCACAAAATTCTTGGAGAAATATCAAATTCAACATAGATTTTTCACTCCTTATTATCCTCAAACTAATGGTCAAGATGAAGCATTGAATAAAATCATTGAACAAATTGTGAGAAAAATAGTTAACAAACATGAAAAAGATTGGCATACTCAACTGACCTATGCTTTATGGGCCTATAGGACTAGTGTTCGTATCACCATGGGTACTTCTCCTTACAATCCTATCTATGGTACTGATGCTATTATGCCTTTGGAGTTAGAAATACCTTCTTTACATTTTTCATTTCATGGGATAATCGACAAAGATACGTTTCAAGAACAACAATTACAAGAATTGGAAATGTTGGCTGAACAATGAATACATGCATTAGAACATATAAAAGCTTATCATAAATCTTTGAAAAAGAAATATAATCATAAGGTAATTGAATGAACACTTTTGGTTGGTGATTTAGTCTTATATGAGAATCAAAAAAATTTGAATGATTTACCTGGCAAAAAAGGAAAGTTTAGCCCTAATTGGCTTGGACCTTTTGTTGTAATTGAAGACTTTGGTTTAGGTGCTTATAAAATTATTGATATGGATGGTGTTTCTTTCAAGGAACCTATCAATATTATGCATCTCAAACATTATTATCCTTAATTTCTATCTTTCTTTCTTTCCTTGTGCATTTATGTATTCCTTATAAAATAATTATGTTTGTTTTATAGGTTATGTAGTTTTAGAAAAATTACATTTGAATATATTTATGCACCTACTTTCTTTTTGTTAAGTTTTATATTGATGAAAATAGAGTAATCAAACATAGAACTAATTAGTAGAGAGTTTTTCATTCATAAAAATCTTTTCAGTTTTGATACATATGTGGCCCATGGCCCTATCTATTACTCTATCTCTCTCTATGCTCTGATGGTCGATGACTCCCAGCTCTCTCTAGTCTATGATAAGAAGATGTAGATCTATGTATTCATGAGTGGCTCCTTGATATGCTCATATACTACATGCACTCCTGGGAACTCTATAAGTCAGCTATTAGTTTCTCCTCTCTCTCTCTCTCTACACAACCTCTGCTCTCATTGGACACATGCAAAGATATCAACATGCCTGTCAGGATCTCTGTAGCCAATAGAAGACTCTAATTCACTAGCTAGTACTTGATAGGATAAACACGTATCCTTCAGAACCTTAGATACAAATCTCCTCCACTTTGCTATGCTAGCTACAAAATAAAAATACATTTATCAATCTAGTTCTTTTTCATCACAAATTAAGTTACATTCTTAATCAAATTCATGATTCATACCTGGATGTCCTGCTTGGGCATCACCAAATGATCTAGATGGTAGGGGCATGGAGTGACTACTCTCTCCATGCTCACTATGTCTTGGTCTCAGTGGTGGTGTCTCTATGTGGGCATGTGGAGGTCGTCATGATCTCAATGGTGATGCATGAAAAATGTGCACATCCGCACTAGTATCACCAGCTTGGGGCATCTCCTCTGCTCTCTCTTCCTCCATAGGGTCTCCCTCAAAGATGTACTCCTCCTCATCTCTAAGATCCTCATCCTCCTCTGTTGTACCACTATCTCAATGTGTCCTCTCGAAAAGGCCTAGATTACCTATGGGATAATCCTCAAGGAAGATGGGGTGGGTCCCCTTTAGACCCCAATACCTGATGTAGTCTTGGATCATGCCTAAATAGGATACATTTTGTGGTACCTCTATATCCTCTATCTCATTTGCATCACTATCCTCTATGTCTACTACTAATGGTCAGTGTATGGTGTTGGGTTTCTAATAATACCTCATCAGATGTACATAACGAGGTACCTCTCCAGGGAATCCTTGTAAAAGGCCAAACTATCTCATCACTTGATCATAATAGTATGGCATCACTATATGACTCTGATGACCCTCTATTAGCTTCCCCCACTGTGAGTGTCTCATCTTGTCTCATGTATCTAGCCACTCTGTCATCTGGCATTAGGGTCTCCATATCACATCTATGCCTGGAATACAATCTATAAATACCCTCCAATAGAGGATATCTCTGAACTACCAGGCATCTCTCAGAGGATAAGCAAATCCTCTTGGTGTACTCACATCTACCATTACTAGAGCACCCTGTGGTCTTGTACATGTGAAATGCTCAAATAGCCAAATCTGCAAGAGTGTGCATATCGAAAGACTCTCTCTTTGATATCTCACCAGCTGACATAGCTCCTTGTATAGCTAAGCTAACATGTTATGGCCCCATGAGAACTATAGAAACTAATGAAATATCAAATTCAACTCCAAGATCCAACTGCATGCAATAAACCTGTTACACAGAATGAAGCTAAAGAGTGGAAAAAGTGAAACCCTCTTGTGCTAAAAAATGTTAGAGCTAAAAAATGAATTAAGAGTGAATGACAGAAATAATTACAAAAGTGGCTTATAAGGACATAAACCCTAAAGCCCAAAAAAGCTAGGTTGTGCAATAATAATTAATAGAAATATTAATTATTATGCACCTAAAAGAGATAGCTTAAGTGAAAAATAATAATAGAGGACTTAAGTAATTAAACTGAAATGATTTAATTATAAAGTCAAATATAACTATTATTCTAACACCCCCCCTTAAGCATAGCTCAGGAGGAACTAACCTAGCATAGCTAAGAAAGCAAGAAATGGGTCTCGGCAACAAGGCCTGATCAGGTACCTAGAACAAGGAAATCTCTATAAACTGGAGTAAAGGAGAAAACCCAGTGGGAAAAACTCCTCTCCAAAAAGAGATGTAAAAAGCAAGAAAAGACAAAAAGAATGACTTCAAGAGACTCTCTCAAAGCCATAAGTACAATGTGTGTGGCCAACCCCCCTGTGAGAGAGGGTCAAGGCTCCAAAGCCCCCCCAAAATGAAAGAACCCTTGGATCAAGACACAAACCACTATGACTCCAATGCAGAGGAGTGAATGTCAGTGGACACTATAGAGGGAACCTCGAAAGTTGAGGTGTCACTGGAAGGCTGAGCTGATGCTCAAAGGAGTAGACATGAGGATCCTGAAAGGGAATCCCCAATGTAAGTGATATGACAGGTGTGCTGACACTGTCATCAAGGAGGAGATGAATGTCCTTTATAGAATCCTCAACAACTGCACCTGGTGGCTGAATGAATGGAGCTAGAGGATTAGGCAGTGCTGAAGAAGAACCCTGCTGAACAGAAAAGAGCTCAATAGGAGGTGGCATGGTAGTCACAATAGTAGTCTCAGGAACCACACAAAGGTTCAAGCGACCTGACTGTACCACAATATGCTCTCTCAAAGGAGGAGAGTCATGCTCTGGCAAAGGTGGACCAAAGTGTGAAAAGGAGTAGAGACGGGTGGAATGATCAACTATCCCTGTAGCAACAATACCTCTTGTCATAGTATCCCAGATGAAAACTAAATCTGGAGTGAACTCAACTATCTTCCCTAACCCACTATGAGTAATCTGATAAACTGAGAGAAGGTTTGCAGACAAAGATGGAACATACAACACATCATTGAATGTGCCATCCTGAATGCATATAGTGCCTTTCCCATAGACTGTCATAATAGTGTTATTCCCAATGATAATATGGGGAATAGGAGAATCTTCAAAAGAAGAGAAAAACTCTCGAGAAGATGCCATATGGTGAGGAGCACCTGAATCTAGTATCCAAGGGACATGTGAAGGGAATGCAACAAAAGCCCATAATGCATGACCTTTTCCAAGATCCTGTCCAGCGGTAGAATAGATAGAGGAAGATTGATAAGCAGACCCCTATGAGCCAGAAGAGGATGGAGAGAAAAGATTGCTCTTCTGAAGAAGAGCTTGCAAATCTTCTATCTATTTCTCATAACCATAAAACTTCTTCTAATAGCAAAGTAATTCATCATGTGTTCCCTTCTGACAATAGGAACATGTGGGGCTCTCAGTCTTCTTTAGCTTCATTCTGTGTAATAGGTTTATTGCATGCAGCTAGATCTTGGAGTTGAATCTGATATTTCATCAGTTTCTACATGGTATCAGAGCCATCTTGCTGCTCACTATTTGCATTTTGTTGAAGTGATTCAGAAGCAAGACGTTATTTTTTGTTTCTTTTTTGCCTACAAAAAAGAAAAAAAAAATTGGGGGGTATTTTGAGCAAAAATGAATGCCTCCATTGTGTCTAGAAGGCCCAAAAACCTTAGAATCCATATAAAACTTGTCCATTTTGGACAACATGGCTTTGAGGCAAAAAAAATTTGGTTTTCAGTGCTATACAAGCATGAAAACCGAGAAATTTTTTTTTAAAATCAGTTTTTAATGATTTTTGCGTTTAAAAAAATGAAGCCAGTGCATTTGTTTGCTGCCATTGCCGCACCACCGTGGTGCCACTCAGCAGCCTCCCACTGGCCACCGCTGCAGACCGTAGCTCCTCCGCTGTTGACCACCGGCTCCACTATGACCACCGGCTCCACTCTGGCTCTCCGCTCCGCTTCGGCTCTCCATGACCCCCGCCACCGGCTCCGTCGCTCCTGGCACCCACCACTCTGCCAGTCGCCTAGTAGATTTTTAAGCCCCGTGGGCCCTAGCAAAGGTCACATGGGTGACCGGGAGCTCTGGCTCCAGCTCCCTACATGTGCCATGCGCCTAGGGGCTCAATTTTTCTAGCCCCAAGGGCTTTAAACTTTTTTTTGGAGCCTTTCTGACCTTTTGGCGCTGTTTTTGCTCTATCTGGAGCATATAAAGGTCTTTTTTGGACTTCTTTATATCATCAAAAATCTCTTTTCGAGATCTTTCCGATTATGGAGGTTAGGATTTTTGGCTTTGCTATTTTGATAGTGTTTTTTTCTATCAAAGGTGATGTTTATTTTTTGCCTTCTGGGAGCCCTATCTCGCTCATCCAGACTCATTTTTGGGCTCACCAAATATCGTTGGAAAGTTGGTTCTATGAGTTATTCAGTTGCAGGGGTCTTTTATCCAGATTCTACTCTAGGTTTTCTCTCCTTTGATTTTTCACTTTCACACTCTGGCGGATTACTTGGGTTCTATAGGTCTTGGGATCTCTTCTTCTGTTCTTCTGGCTCACTCTTCTTTCTGACTTCTGAGCATTGTATGCTTCTCTTCTATTGCATTCCTTTTTTCTATAAACACACTGAGATAAAGTGCCTACTTTTGCATATCTGGGATCTTGTACTCCTTGTGTTTGTTTGTACTCGCACTTAGTTATAAAGTGCCATGGGGGGTTATGATGTTTTGCCTTTTGTGTTCATCCACCTTTGTCAAGTGAGTGTACCTTCCATGACATTAGCCCATGCTATGTTTCTATGACACTGCCCTTTATCATGTTCTTGTACTTGTGTTGCATTGTTGGTGTTCCTAATTCTTCTTCTTCCAGATGTTTCTAGCATTGCATTTCAGTGTTCCTGTCACCCCTCTCCCTATTTAGCATTATGGGGGGGGTCCACCTATTGGTTCTATTGCTTCCTTGGTTCGATTGAGTGATCTACATATATAGTTTTTGTTCCTACGTATTGGGCGGATGCAGTGGCTAGGTACCTATGCATTTTGGTGAGATGGATCATCTACTATATAGACACTCATTCATTCCTACTTTTGGAGGCCACCTCTTCGATTGATCAGCTCTTTAGACTTTGTCTTCTCTACCTAGTCATGCACTATTTCAGTGGGGGTTCCAATAGTTTCTTCTGACAATGTTTGCAGCTTCATGCTTTGGAGATGCTTCATGCTCTTTCTTGTTCCTTTCTTTGGGACATTCCCTAGATTGGAGGCTTTGTTTCCTTCATCTAGTTTATTTCTTGTACTTGGGTACTTGATCAGGCCTAGTTGCTGGGACCCATTGCTCTTTCATGCATTTTTGTTTTCATGCATCTTTTAGTCCTTAGTTGTTTAGCTTCTCCCTAAGTTACACTTAAGGGGGGTGTTAGAGTAGTCATATTATAGCTAATAATTAATTTATTTAATTATTAGTCTATTATTCTCTACACTTAAGTTAGACTTAGGCATCTTATTATTCTTTAAGGTTTTCCCTTTTAGGGTTTTGTGATTCCTTTTATAAGGATTCACCTCTTTGTATTTCTTAAGAGATTAGAATATCATTTGTAATATTGTGCATATGATGTCTCTGGCTTTTTGGCCTCCATAGATTTTTCTTGCCTTCTATGCTTTGCTTCTTCCATGTGATAGGGTTATGCATGCAAGTGTTCTTGGGAGATTAGTCTTTCACCTAATCTAACAAGAACATGATCCTATCTCTCTCCATCCTCTATACAAGATGAGTGAGAAGTGTAGACAATATTGTACCCTTTGTGTTAGGTAACACAACCGAGGATACTATACAAAGCATCACTCTCTGTACCAAGGGTGTAGGGCCTACCAGTATGGATGACAAAAGGATATGGTCTACATGGGTTCGCACTTGTGAAACCTATCCCAAACAATATTCTACATCTGCATGGATCTCCTCAAAATCCCATTGTGCTCTCAGTCTAACAGGCTCACATCGAACTGAAAGTTGTAGGATTATGTAGACATCTTCCAGTATCACAGTGATCGCACCTGAGGGAAGATGAAAGGATCATGTATCCTCATCCCACCTCTCTATCAAAGCTAATAACATGGCTTGGTGTAGTCTAATCTATAGTAGGATTGTTACCTAGTATAGCTCTATGTCTCTCAGCAACTACATCTCATCCTCATTTAGCTCAGATAGTCTTTCTCTGATGACACCTAGTAACCCTCCAAAGGGATGCTCTCAGAGATGAACTAGGTCCTTTAAGCACAAACAAGCATCATATCATCATTCTGCATCATCAAATCTAAAAATATAACTTGACTAGGTTAAGGTTGACCTTAGTTAGGTCAAGGTCAACCTTAGTTAGGTCAAGGATGACCTTCTTGGGTCAAGGTCAACTTTACTGGGTCAAGGTTGACCTTTTTGGGTCAAAGTTGACCTCATCCCAGACAAGGTGGAGACATTCTAGTTCATGTCAACCTTTCTAGGTCAAGGTTGACATAAATGGGTCAGGGTTGACCTTTAAGGTATAGGGTCAACCTTGCCTATAGAAATCAAGAATCTAAAAAATACAGGAACCAATAACAACAAACTCACCTCGGGGAGCGATTGTCTGGTAGCTAGGAACTATCACAGGAGCTCCATGCATGTCGCTCAAAGTTCTTCTCTCCTCGGCATCTTGCTTTCTCTCTTCAAATCTAAAAATGGTTAGAATGAGTAAGTATGACTTCTTTTTCCTTATTTATAGTCAAAATTAGGGTTTTATTATTTTTTTTCTTAGGGTTTACTCATGTTAAATTTGAATTTCCCTTCTTATGCATTTAGATAGACATTCACTCTTTTCATCATAACTTGAGTTTGGTAACTCCATTTTTAGTTATGTCAGTGGTGTTGGAATTGTGATTCAGATACCTAACCCCTTGAATCAATTTAGGAAGGATAGGAATCCTTCTAATTAGTTTAGGAAAGGTCTCTTCAACAAATTGCATATCCAATGTATAAAGTTATTCTTATTACCTTGTTTCACCCTTCAGAAGTAGAAAGCTGAAACAAGGGGGGCATAAGGGGCTTTATGCACTTGTCAATTTTCATTTAGTAAGATTTAGGTTATTCATGGATTTTCATTAACCTTGTGTGTTGTAGGTTGTAACAGTTTTTTGCAGGATCTCTACATCGAGGACTTGGCTATATCCTTTTTATTTACTATGTTCTTTTCTTACTTTAGCTTGCATATTCACATAGCATCATATCTAAGCTAAAGTGGGGGCTAAATGTATCATCTTAAAATGGAATCACTTCCATCTTGATAGGTTTAGTACCCTCTTTTAGTGCATTTATGATGATAGACTTGCATTTAGGATGCATTTTGCACTTGATTCATTCATTTTACGTGAAATTAGAGTTAGGATGCTGAGGATTCTCCCTGATTGCCCTTCCCTATGGCTCTATTTTCTAGGTAGGATCTAGGAATAGGTCCTCCTAGCCTTCATTATGTTCATCATAGGCCTCAGTTTCCTTTCCTTGCACTTTGACCTATTTTGTTATCATTTCCAAGTCCCTGAGCATCCCCAGGATCTCTTGTTTTCAATGCAAATTGGATTTGGACCCCTAGATCAAGGTTGAGGTCAACTTTGACCTAGGTCAAAGTTGAGGTTGTCCTTGACCTTTGTTAGGATTTGATCTCACTTTTCAAATTTTGGTCCTGGAGGACCCTGAAATCAATGTCGGGCCCTAAGATCTGAATGCGAAAGGGTTTTAATTGAAATTCATTTAATTTTTTTCCCTCCTTAGTTGTTTATTGGGATTGTACCATAATTTGAGGTTAAATTTGAATTATGGGCCCTTACATTTTCTGAGGAGCCTCACCTTGAAACCTCTAAATAAGCACTCTCTTTTGCCTTCATTTTCACAACTACAAACCAAGTATCCATCAAGTGGAGACATAATCAATTGAAGAAAGCAAGCAATGGTGAAGTGAAGATGAAAGATTGCAAGAGGATGATATAGAAGACTAAGCCATTGTTCATATCAAGCATTTTTGTGAACACACCATTGTGAACATCTATTTGGAGGAAGAGAGATTCCTTCTTCCTTGATCCACCATTTTCAATATTCAAGCATTCAAAGATACAATCATGGGGTAGCAATTATAGATTGTGAGTTTGGTAAGAGTACTTTAGCCTTGGGGGCTTGGTATGCTTTCTTATTATATTAAAATCTATGCATTTCTTTCTCATAACCATTCATGCTAGGGTTTCAATCTAGAGGACTAGATCTTGGAATTACACATTCAATACACACACATATTCTATTACATCCGACTATTTGTGAGGTGGAGATCACCAAAATTGGGGTTTAACAAAGGCAAACCCCTATATAGCCAACCCAAAACACCATTTTTAGATATCTACAGTCGTTGTTTCGAGAATTGTAGAGCGGATCTAAGTACCCTTTGTTGGAGATTTACCAGCAGGCCAGTACTGGCTGTATGTTTATCATTGATGACAACATATGGAAAGTAGCATGTGTGGAAGTCTTATGTAGTAATCTTTTAGTATATGTAGCATGGACATGATATTAGCATGATATCATGGGCACAAAGGTTAACTATTAGTACAGATAGTTATATAGTAGCTTGTGTCAGCAGTGTTCCTAACAGAGTAATAGGCAGTGTTCTGTGTATGGTTGTCTGTATAGTTATCATGGAGCCTTGCACACTTGGATGTATGTTGAAGACATATTAGTGATGTTTTAGTTATGGATGCATAGTTTGATATTCAATAGAAGTAAAGTTATGCAGTCGCCATTCACCAGCAGTAGTTTCCTGTGTTTATTCAGAAGAGACGATAGAGATTTTATTCATTCTAGAGTTGCACCTATCATTTGGGTATGTGCCTTTGGATTTAAGCTTAGAGGATAGTTATTGATGTTTGGTTAAGAGCACATGAAGTAATTCAGCTTAAGGAGAAAGATATAGTTGTTTTGGTAGAGCCAACAATGTGTAGCGTGCATCTACAATTATCTTATTAGACAGGTCCCAGGATGTGTTGGGTAAATAGTAGAGCCGACAGAGTGATTATGAAAGTTTGTTATAGTTTCTCTAATATGATTTCAAGGTGTTTCTAATAGGCCGACTTGATTATATCATTTAGAGGAAAGATATTTATAGGCAGTCATTTGTGATTGCTTGAGTGTGGTTCATAGTTGATTGAGTAGAGTAGAGCAGAGTGTGCAAAGTGTTGAGCCATCAGAAGAAGTTCTATGTGACCAAGTAAAGTATTTGTGCTATACATTGGAACTGATCTAGATAGTAGGTCAAAGTGTAGTTCACAAAGATCTAGATATACTGTGTATCTATTATTCAGAAGGTTGTAGCCTTCACCCCTTTGAGTAGTGAGCTCTCAGATAGTGTGTCCTCTTTCGTAACAGGGACAATAGTAAAAGACTCCTAACAAGGTCCAACCCTTGACTAGGTCTACTATACTAAACATATTGTAAAGAAACTCCTAACAGGTTTAAGGATCTTCTAACAAGGATTATAATACACTAGTCTAGAATATTAGTGGGTGTCAATTCCCACTAGGGTTTTTACGTATTTGGGTTTCCTTGTAACCAAAATATTGGTGTTGTGTTCATGTGTTCTTTCATTTTGTTTATTCTTTATGTTTAAGTATACTTAATTGGATAAAGAATTGAAACTTGTAGATAACTGATTCACCCCCCCTCTTAGTTATCTCTTGGGACTATTCCTAACAATTGGTATCAGAGCCAAGTGCCTCAGAGAGAAATTTTAATAGATTGAGGTTGATCAGATGACATACTTTAGGAAAGAAAGTCCTAAGTTCAATGGAGAGAATTATCTTGATTGGAAGAACAAGATGGTGACTCATTTCCAGTGCATTGGTTTTGAAGTTTTTGATGTAACTATCAAAGTAGTCAAGATACCTACTTTATAAGACCTTGCAAAGGATGATGCTACTGACACACAAAAGGAATTATTTCATTAGAATGCAATTTCCAAAGAAGCCCTTATCAGCACCCTATCTGATAGTGAGTTTTCAGAAATAAAGAAGGTAGATACAGCCCACAAAATATGGAAGTACCTAGAAGACATATTTGAAGGAGACAAACAAGAAAAGGATATGCACAGAAAGACATGGAAGAAAAGATATAATGCATTAGAGATGCTACCTGAAGAAAACATCAAAGCTTATAATCAAAGGATCAATGAAGTAGTTGCTAGAATTAGGAACAATGGTGGAGAGATCTTAGTGTTAGAAATAGGGAATACTGAGAGGGGGTGTGAATCAGTATTCTACAAACTTTTACTTTTGCCTAGTTATGGATATAACATATTATCTTCACACATGCATAACATAAGAAAATAAATAACATGCATAGCAATAACATTAAAGAACTCATAACAAATTATTTGTTCTCGAGGAAACCCTGGCCAAGGGAAAAACTTAGTGGGGATGGTACCCACAAAGATCCACTAATAAAAAGTATCTTGTTAAGGATATTGACCCTGTTAGGAGTCTATTACAACCATATAGTGTATCAGTCCTGATTAAGGGACTATAGGCCTTGTTAGAAGCCTCAACCTTTTTAGGAGTTGTCAATACAAAATCTGATTACTAGATGAGCCCTTTGCCCAAACAAGTAATATACAATGTATACAAAAATAGGTCAAGGTTCATAACCTTATTCTTCTTGCATCAATATTCCTTTGCTACTCTTATCTTCTTATCATCACTATTACATTCGCTTCACACTTACATTCCTTCTTTACAATTACAATTACATATATACAAGTTATTAAGGCTAATAACTTTACATGGTCAGCTTCCATATATCATTATCTAAGGGTTAAAATCTAGGATGTCATCCCTTTATATTTTTAAGTCATTATTTTGATAACCAAAATAATCCCTTAACTCTTTACCAATTCTGCCTTCATATTCTGTCCTGTTGGCTTCACACTGTCTTCGGTAAAACTATCATAACTAATTCTGTACATGCCATACTGACTTGCACTTTGAGATGGGTGACCAATAGCCATCATAGAGTCTATGTTCAAGTGCACAAGTATTGAACTTACTCCAGTCAATGTCGCAAACAAAAATTGTGTTCAGGTACACTATGAAAACACTGTCTCACACTTAAACAAATTTGTGATGCACTCTGCCATACTTGCTCTTCGACCTGTGCAATCTTCATGTGGATCATATGTTTCCATAATGAAAACATCTATGTACTCAATTTAGCCAAATTGCCAACAATCTCCCCCTTTTTCATTGGTGGCAACATATGAGAAAATTGGCTAAGAGTACAAGTCAAAATCTCAAAATTGTATCAAAATTTGGCCATAGTATAAGATATATACTATCCTTATAACTCCTCAATAATATAAACTCTAATACAATACTCCCCCTAAGAGTATACAATATACTATCAATCTTTTGCTCTATATATCTCTCAATTTTCTGTAAATCTCTCCCCCTTTGACAACAATGACAAAATAAAGTAGGGAGACTTACAAAAATTATATCACAAAAGATTATACCTTAAAAGTCTTATTGCAAAGCTGGTAGGCTTGCAACAGAACCTGCAAAGTCAAATTTTATAGCTTCTAACTCCTTCTCCTATGATATCTTAATGGAATCTGCCACATTTAGTAATGTGCTCAGTCCATAAGCTGCAATATGACATGCTTGGAGGGTCTCAAAGTTAAATTTCTGAAATCATATCCTAGCTATAAGACATTCTTCTAGTTGCTCTTCAATAACACTTAACTTCATGGAATTATGCTCTCTCAGAAGAGTGAGTCTCCTCATCTTTCTATTCCTCTCATCTTGCAATATTCTTATCTCATCATAAAGCTTCCAAGCTTTCTTCTCAACATTACTAACCTTCACATTAGGATTAGAAAGAAGGTTTGATTCATTCTGAATCTCTACTTCCTTCAACTTGATCTTCTTGTCTTCTTCTATTGTCAAAATCTTTGTAGTACACTATATGTATAAAGACTTTCTTGTTCCCAAATGTCTCCTCAAATCCTTGATATAGATATCAAGACTATTAACATCATTTATAATATTATGACTAATATTCAAAAGTATTCCAGCCTCATAGTCTGCTTGTGCCTTTACCTTTGCAATCTTAGATGGATTTTTGAACTCATCATCAAATGTTTTCATCAATTTATTTTCTTTCTCCAGATGGTCTACATCTACAATCTATGTGGTTACAACTCCTTGTAACTTTTCAATCAAGTTCTTCAGACATCCTTCAAGATTCTTTACCTTCTTGTTTTTACCAATAATCTTATTCAAGGAGGTGATCAATTCTAACTGATCATCATCATCAACTTCCTTTCCTAAATCTTCAAATAAAGATCCAATTTCTTTCTTCTTTCTAGTCTCAGGAGTAAGACTGATGTCTTCTTTTGTAGGAAGGGGTACTTCAACCTTAGATTCTTTAGGTTCTTCAATAATAGATTGGGTTTGTTCTGCTTCTTCAGTTCTATCTAGTTCATCAAGAGCCGAATTGTCAATAATGTTCTCTAAGTTCTTAAATACATTTTCTTCAGTGTCCAAAGTGATCTTTGTACCTTCAACATTCATAGATTCTTCTTCAATATTTATAGCTGGTGGAGAGGAAATATCCTCTTGTTCTACTTCTTTTGCATGCTCTGTTGCAACTAAAGACTCTCCAACAATTTCTACCATAACTTTAATTATTGCTTGTTCTATTTCTACTCTCACTTGTTCATAATGTCCTACCATGATCTGAATGGTTCTCCTTTTAGTCCTCAAAAGAATGCTAAGGGGCTTCAAGATCTGTTTGAGATGCTCATCATCTTTCACAACATATAGTTTCCTCACCATATTTTCTCTCATAGTTTTATCTTCTTCTTGTACTCTCATTTTCCTGTTAACAAGTTTCTTGAATAGGTCATCAGGAATCTTTCCCTGAATAGTATCAAACTTCTTGTTACCCAGAATCATGTGCTTAACAATAAAATTTTCAAGATTAAATCTCTCAAAATAGTCATAAAGGTCATAGTACTTATTCATTTTAGTAAAGTCTCCATCTTCTATGATTTCTTCATTTACTCTCTCAATTTTGGGTTTCCATATTTTCTTCTTTACAAAAGTGTCATCATCTTTAATTTCTACAATTTCCTGAGGGACTAGTGGCACCAAAACTATCTGCTTCTTACTAGGTCCTATAGCACTTTCCTTTACTCTCTTGTTGTGTGTGGAAGAAGAGGATCCAGTGGATTTCCATGTTTCTTGTTCTTCCTTAAGTTCCTCAACTTTCACCTTCACTTGTGTAGCTTCATATTTTACTGCACTTGGTGGGGTAGACAAAACTTCCTTCTATTCACTCATTCTGATTCCTGCTGCTATGTTTTTTGCTACCAAAAACTCATGCTCTGTGAATCTTGAATCCTTCAATATTTTCTTTAAAGTACTGTCAACTCTCTTCTTAGACTACTTTTCTTCTATTATAGCTTTTGCAGAGTTGAACTTCTCTTCAAATGTTCCAAATCTATTGCACTGGGTGTCCAACTTATTCTTAAGTAACCTGCCAACATATCCTTCTATTTCTGCTTTAGATATCTCATAGCCAAGAGGGTCTATGAACTCAATTCTAGGTTCCACTACTTCAATATAGGTAAAGTTAGTGTTGTATACACCTAAAAATGGTCACCTAGACTATTAGCCCCTTGCTAGCATTATTTGCTAAAATCAGAAATTGCTTATTCTTGATCAAATCCTATTTTATCATTTATTCGATTATTTTCTATGGGCTAACCATTTTATCCTAAGTCTTTATTTATTAAAAGGAATATTTCCTCCCCTTTTAACAAATAAAAAGCCCCCACTTTTTCTCTTATCCTAAGTTGCACAAATAAAGCATTATTCTTATTTTATAAAAAGGGAAAAAATACTTTTTGTTTTCTATCGACACAAAAGTCAACTCCTATTTTCTCATTGGAGGATATTTGTTTACATAGATTGCTCCTCTTTTAAGCTCCACCCTTGATTATATCTTTTTCCTCTTAATCTCCATGGTCCATTCCTCCTCATTTCTTATAAAAGGAGAGCTCTCTTCTTCATTTTCATATCTTAGGTTTTTATGCTAATGTTATGCTGTAGGTTTTCTAGGTCATCTTGGAGCTTTTTGAAGATTTGGAGCATTCTTAGCTTTTGCATCTACATGTGATCATAGTTTTATTTCTTGCATTATCATGGCATTCATTGCTTCATACTTAGCTTAGATTTCTTTTATGCTTTAGATTAATTCATCTAGCTTAACTAGGAGGCTTGGTAATACTTGTTCTTTCATTTTCATAGCTTAGCTTGCATTTCTATTTCTAGCATAGCATTGCATTGGATTTTCATTCTTGATTCTTGAAGATATTGGCATTCTTTCTCTTGTCTTCATTGAATCTCCCATTGCATGGTTTACTAGCAAGGTATAGGCTAAATAGCTCTAGCTGAGAGCATTCTTAAAACCCTTGCACTCCATGCTTAGGAAGCTATCGATCAATTTTTGAGACCTCATTCTTGAGTGTTCTTAAATGTAATGATTCATAGAAGTGTGACACAATTATAGCACACATTTTTGGCACCCAACATGGGGAAACCCACCTCTTGCATGTTGGTTTTGATAATTTTTGGAGCCAACCCTTGTGCAGATTTGTTTGGAGATGAAAAACCCTAGATTTGAGAGATTTGATCATATCTCTCAAACCACTTCATTTTTTGGTCTAAATTTTTTTTTTCAAGTTGGTGACATATCAGAGAAGCTTTAGTAAAAAATTCAAATTTTTTAGAGGTAATTTGTATTTTTTATAATTTTTTCTTTTTTTTTCATTAAAAAATGATTTCTAGCACATATCAGTGTATTTTTTTAGAAATTTTTACATTTTTGGAAAGATCTTGAAATTCTATAGGGGGTCCATTCATTGTGTTTTTAATTTAGAGGTCATATCATAGCTCATTTGGTCGATATACAAAAACTAGTTTGTTTTGGTAAAATGGATCTTTAGGGCACAAATGAAGAGATTTTTCTAAAAATTTTACATTTTTGGAAATCTCTCTATTTTTTAGTAGGGGTCTTTGTTTTGCATTTTCATTTTTTTGGCCAAAATCATATCAAAAAAATCAAATCTTGTTGACTAGGTCAAATGCAAAAAAACTAAAATTTTGTGATGGGTATGCACTTATTTTTCATTATTCAATGCATGATATGAGTTGTCATTTGGATTATTTTCTGGTTATCATTGATCCTAAAAATTAATTTTCAGATATAACGCTAGGTTTTGCATAAGTTGGATATACATTGCATATCTTGTTTGCTTGTTTTCTTATCTTGTTCATTTGAAGGTGCTCTTGCTTTCATGGAAAATGCTTAAAACAACATTTGGATTTTGGGATTAAAATTGAACCTCTCATGTGTTTGGCTTGAGTGTTTACATGCTTTCATAGAACACATTTCAATTGATGCTCTTAATGGGAAATGAAAGAACATAGATTTTTTTTTACAAGTTTATGTAAGTGAATGCTTGTGTTTAAACCTTAAGTAATTATTGGTTCCAATATCAAATATCTCATTGAGTGATTGAGGGCATGGATTAATTCCTTGTTTACATAGGGAGTTAAATGCACCACTTTGTGGAATCACTCTATGTTTACTTGGAAAGATAAATATTCCATTGTTCAACCCTTTTTCATTTGTGAGTAGTATTGATAAGCAATTTTGGAGTACTTTTGATTGATCTTGTTAGCTAAATCGGGTTGTTGGAATCGCTTATTCTAATCACCCCTCATTTCCACCCTTTGGATGAAATCACAACATTCATATATAGGGGAGGGGTCTACTTGAAAAGAGCGTTAAGTGTTCCACAAATTTTCTCCCCTTTTTTATGCTTTCTTGATCTCATTAGATTTCTAAAGTGTGGACTCACTTTGAGTTTGTGTGAGGAGTTAAATGTTCCACTTTTGGACTCACTTTGAGTTTGTGTGAGGAGTTAAATGTTCCACCTTATGGAATCACTTCACATTCACTTGAAGAGTTAAATGTTCCACTTTTAGACTCACTTCACATTTACTTGAAGAGTTAAATGTTCCACCTTTAGTGCTTTAAATACTTTTGATAGTGAATTGCTTACCTTTTATTTCTAGAAGGCCCACTTGGGGACACACCACCTCAAGGGATGACCTTAACTCTTGTGTTCTAGTGGAGTATAAATAGTGGGTGGTGAATCAAAAGACACCTCTCTTGGGAATTGAATTTGATATCACTCTTGGCTAAGCCTCAAAGAACTTTATACCTTTGAGAAGTGAAGGAGGAGATTTGGGTTACCGTCTCCCCCCAGCTGTGTGATTTTGGATTCTTCTCATCTATGGATTTGGGCCTCACATATCTTATGTATATCAAAGACTCCCTTTAGAAAAGCTATGTATATCCCTGTAGATAGCTTGATAGGATGTTGTTGTGTTCTAAGTGTCTGCTAAAACATTTTCAAGAACATACACAAGTAGAATCTTTAAGGAGTAGAAATACTAAGTCACTATTCTTGTTCATGTGCAAGGTTGCTTTGCCCCTTGCTCATTGTTTGAAGACAATCACTTGCTTGAAATCCTTGATTTCTGTCTCATGTGCTTGATCCATGATAAAAATATGTTGATATACTTGATCTTTTAAAACGCTTCAAAACTGAGATTTTTATGTTCACTGGTCATAGAGTCGTACAACCCTAGAATAGTGTCACGTCCTGTTCTAAGAATTGTTGCGTGATAGTTTTCCCCTACAAGACTATCACCTTGTCTACTTGGAAAGTGTTGCCCAGAATATTTTTGCTATCTTGTTGATGTTGCAATCTAGAGCTACTAAACTTGCATTTTAACCTATCGTAGAGTGTCTTTTTCTATTCTTACCTGAAGCTAGTCTATTATCTGCATGCTCAGACTTGTTCTAGATTGAAAAAAATGAGCTAAAACTATTGGATTTGAGCTTAATGAATGCTACTCTTGATCACTTGTCACATCACGGTTACCTCTCTAGCTACTTGCTTATTGAGCTTCTTGCTCGCTACTCAGCTTTAGTCAATTGATTGTTGTAAGTGCTTGAGCACTTTTGACGAGCCATCTCTCTATTGTTCTACTTTGAAAAGTGATCTTTATTAGCTTTTCTTATCTCAAATTTGAGAAACTTTGTCTCATTCTATTAGTCAACCAACATCTCTTTTCATGCCAGTTATAACTCGGTCTCAATTTGAGTAGGAGAGTCATCCTCTGTTCAATTATACATAGTTACCCTCTCCAACTAGATGCTCATGAGTGCCCATTAGCAACAATAGTTCTAGTCCTAACTAATCTGAGGATTCTAAGGCTACCCCATGGTACAAAGGAGGTTTTCTCTTTTCCACATTCAAGACCCCCAAAAACACAGATAGTGTCTCACTCACTTTGACTGAACAAGAAAAATTTCAACGCTTGCAAGAACATTTTGAGCATAAAGATAACCAAGCACGCTTAGACAAAGAACACAATCAAAAAAGGATGGATGCTACTAGGTGCATGGCTTATTGAGGGACATTTCATGAGTAACCTGAGACTAGTAATCATGAGCATAGACCTCTTTTTATCAATGGCAACAATGGCAACAATATGCCACCAAGATCTCCTCCAAGACCCACTTTTGGTATGCCTTCTTCACCTCCTAGACCTCCTCCCTCTCAACATGAGGCAGAGGCTGATGATGAGATTTCTAGTGAGGATCTTATGAGATTTGAACAAGATGTGGTCTCCCAACGAATGATGCATAAGCTTTTAGAGTGTAATGGTGACCAATATTTTCAATATATGACTTCTAGAGGATACAAGCTTCCTCCCGGCTATGATGTCAGACAAATTGTCCAACAAAGAGTACCAACTAAATTGGAAGTCCTTCAGGAATAATTATGTTGGAAAAATTAATGCCTTACCCAAATAGCAATAGACAGAGAGCCTCCAAAGGTCTCTTTTGTAGAATCAATTTGTGCTCTTACCTTTGATAAAAGTCTATACATGGTCCCATTTCCTAGGGATATTGAGGTTCCCAAATATGACAAGTATGATGGAAATGGTGATCCCCATGACCATGTGTGTCACTTTTACGCTCTTAGCATGGAATTCCTTCATGAAGACACATTTCTTCTATGATTATTCCCTCAAAGCTTAAGAGGCCAAGCTTTGGAATGGTTTGCAAAATTGACACCACCTCTTAAGACTTTTGATGAGTTGGCTCAGCAATTTACCCAGCATTATTCTTACAACATCCAACAACCTGTCACCATGATAGATCTCGATTATCTAAGACAATATCAAGGTGAGCCATTTGCAACTTACTTACAATGTTAGAGGTCATTTTATTCTAGATATCCTCATCCGCTACCTGAAAGAGAAAAGATTGACATTTTCATCAATACACTTGTCCCTAAGCTGTTTTATGATCTAAGGAAGCAATTGTTCTCCTCCTTCCATGACATGATTGAAAGTTCATATTGAATTGAGGATGTAGCTATAAGAAAAGGGGATATTTTTATTAATAAAGATGCTAAAGGCAATGGCAAATACAAGAACAAACCTTGGAATAAAAACAAGTATGTTGTTAATGATGGGGTTGTTGATGCTCCTAAAGCTAAAGAGCCTGCTTTCAATCTCTCCAATGCTATCTATGTAGAAAAACAACAAGAAGTTGGCAACACTCATAGTAATCCTAAACCTCAATATGCAAATAAGCCTAAGAATTCATTTTGAAAGCAAGTCTATACCAAGTTGGTAGAACCTTATGATGTGATCCTTAAGACTCTGGTTGACAATGGATATCTGACACTTCCTGATAAACCTGGTAACTAGGATCCACTAAATAGGCCTGATTGGTGGAGAGAGGATCATTACTACCATTATCATAGAAACAAGGGACATCCAATAGACAATTTTTTTAAGCTTAAGGATGATATTCAGGACCTCATTGATAACAACACAATCTCCACTAATGGCTTAACTAAAAATTCTGATCACATAGCTTTCAAAGATCCTCTACCTAAGCATGATAAGGGGGACACCTCTCAAGCACATAAGAATAATCATGATGCTAAGATCAATTATACATATACTTTTGATACACCTATGATCAACATGGTAGAGCCTATTGAGAGTGTTCTTATGGTGAGATCTCAAGATGATAATAAAGCCAATCATAGTAAGCCGAAGTTGGTCTTGCAAACACATGGTAGTTCATCTTCCCAAAGTGAGACACTGAATACTATTACTAGGGGGAAAGCCAAGATTGTCCTTAAAATTGCGCAAGATCCCAAGAAAGATTTTCCTTCCAAACAAGTGGCTCCTTCAGCCACCCCTAGCTATGATCTTGTCCAACATTTGAAAAAGACACCAGCACAGATATCTATCCTTGATTTGCTTCATTTATCTCCTTCACATAGAGAGATTCTTGATGAGGTTCTACGTACAACACATGTTCCCAATGACATTGATCTAGATCAATTTCAGGCTATGGTCAACCACATTTTATCCCTACTATCTCTCTCCTTTTCTGTAGAAGATGACATATCTATTGCTCACCCACATAACCTAGCTTTACACATCGAAGTTCTAGTCTACCACACCTGTGTCCACTGAGTCCTGATAGACAATGGTGTAGGGTTAAATATTATTTCTTTCAATGTCATACAACAATTGGGTTTGTCAGAATTTGTTGTGGATTCCAAGAAGAAGATTACTATAAAAGCTTACGATGAAGTGAAAAGATCTTCTAAAGGTCTTGTCATGCTGCCTATCTGAGTGGGCCCTATCATGAAAGATATTAGCTTCCAAGTATTGGACATCCCACTCACATATAACATTCTTTTGGGTCATCCTTGGATCCATGACATGCAAGATGTTCTTCCACTTATCATCAGTGCATCAAATTTCCATACAATGGCACTGAAGTTGTGATTCCTAGAGACCATATTATTTCTATTAATGCTCTTGCTAATGTTGAAAAATTTGTTCCTCATAATGAATCTTCTGTTGATTCTAGTACGTCTCTAGTTGCTACTAAGAAAACACTTAAGATGATGAGCCTTCGTATGGGTGAACATACGCTAGATTCCTTTGCTTCTATACCTCTTTCTCCTTGGTCATATGGGAAACCTTTTGATAAGATGAAGCCTTCCACTTCTACTATGATGATCTTTGATACTTTTGTTCCTTCATCCATTCCTTTAGAAGTAGAAAGAGAAGAACAAGTTGTTCAAGAGTCGATCTATAGAGAAGATGAGGGTAGTACGAGAAATGCCTTCCTTGATCATTCCAAAAATACTCCCATGCTCAATGATTCAGACACAGATATAGATGAGTCACCACTACACATTATGGCTCAAATGGGAGATGATCTTCCTTCTACTTCACTTCTTTGGGGAGAAGAATGTATATCTACTAATGATATGGCTGAGGCCTCTATGTCTAGAACCTATGTGCCTAAAGAATTGTTGAACTATGATAGACAATGTCGCAACATTGCATGGCTACTACAAAGAGGTGATCTATCACATGATGACATGAGTATCTCTACTTCTTGGCATCTTAAGCCTCTTCCAGAAGATTCTTCCATGATAGATATGGATGTTGATGTAGTTCATACCTCTCGTAACCCACCCAATGTAGTTGATGAGTCTTGTGTAGGGTCTGACAAGTTTAATCCACGTATCACTTTAGTGGATCATGTTGGTCCTTCTATGACAAGTTTAGATCTTAACACTTTTGGCACTTACCCTATAGGCTCAACTTCTCTTGTCACCAGAGATGAAACCCCTCACATAAATTCTATTGAACCAATCACTTCATTTCATCTTGCATCAACACCTGTTACTTCTTCCACCAACAAACTAGCAACAAAAAAGATTGAATCAGCAATCAAGCATCACAGTCATCAAGTCAGAAGAAATGAGCAATGGTCAGATGGAGAAAACCACATTATGGCAGTATCCAAACCTAAGAAAAGTAAAAATAAAAATCTACTAAAAAATAATGATTATCAAATACAAGATGACAAGCCGATTCTCTACAAAAAAATGGTGCACTACTTCAAGCATGATCTCATAACTGTTATACTTTAGCCGATTCCTAGAGCTAAGAACAAAGTTTCTAATGCCTTGGTTACTTCAACATCCATCTTACAAATGAAAAAGCATAAATTTTGCTTCAAGTTCCTGGTGGATGAATTATGCTATCCTGCTCACAAATCTTACAACCCTACCATCTTTTCATGTCTTCCACCTCATATTCCTCCTGAAAATCCACCACACCATTCTTCCCACCATCCCTTACACTTTGCCTTTGTCTCTAGTGACTTGTATAGGAAGGGTCTAGATGGAACTCTCCTTAAGTGTCTAGAAATAGAGTCAGAAAAAGTTCTAGCTAAAATCCATGATGGCATATGTGGATCACACTCTAATGATCCTCTGCTAGCTCAGACATTGCTTAGGGCTAGTTATTATTGGTCAAACTGGTTGAGACCTCCTATGATCACAGTTGCAGCATTTGGGCCTGGGGCCTATTAGTTCTCTACATCAGAGGAAATAGATTCTTGATGCCCATTTTTTTCTAGGGCATTCTTTGTACATACTTTATGATCCTGAAAAAATCACAAAAAAATTCATATATGATGCTGAAAAAATCCTAAAAAGCATAAAATGTACTGAAACAATGAGCATCCTAGTGAAAACCTAGCAATAGGCACTTTGATGTCTCACCAAAAAAACCAAAAAATTCAAAAAATCAAAAAAAAATTGAAAAAGTGCCTTGGTGAAAACTTGGAAACAGGTGCCTTGGTAGCAAAAATACAAAAAATTATAAAAAGTTCTCAAAAAAATCTATCAAGTGGTGAAAACCTAGAAATAGGCACTGCTTGAGACCCTTGCACCTATGTCTATCAGTCTTGCATGGTGCTCATTCACTCCACTTCTCGCTTTGTCTCTCCTAGCCTAGAATTGACTCTTGTCTTAGTCTAGGGGGCATACATTGTTTTAAGCTTATCTTGGGTCTCTTTGTGCATTTGGGTTTCTTAGGCACCTCACAAATGGTATTTTTCAACACCACCCCAATATTATTTTTCAACACTTTCTTAGCATTGAGTGTTTCTTAACACTTATCAGATGTCCTACCCGCATTCTAGATGATGCAATCTTTCTCACTGGCAGATGTGATACTTAAAGTTTGACTCTATGACCTACACACACGCACTTGACTCACTGAGATTTGTTTGACTTTATTTCTTTGTGTGTTGTCTATGATGATTTCTTTGTTGAGTGTTCTCCCCCTATGATCATTTTCAATGATGCATAGCTAGAAGACTAAGGGAATGAAAACATGTTTTATTGCTTTTTCTTCTTGTGGGTATATTTTGTTGGTTCTCACTATCATTAGCATTTATGCTTGTTCCACTTGACATTGGGATCTACAAGGTATTATCATTGATTGTTTTATGTGAGTGCATGCTTATAGCCATCTTGACTTTCTTGTGTCTAGATGCAAGCATAATCTTGCTATATCAAACTTAGGGAACCTCACTGCACTAGTCATCTTGACCTACATGTCTCTAATACCTAGGTGAGATTTCTACATTTTTATCTGATATAGATCATATTCAGATTCACATAGTCATACTAGTGTGTATTGTATGCTCTTCTGACACTACCAATAAAACTTGATGATGATTATTAGATGTCTATTGGTATTGTGACCTTGCAAGTAAACCACTTTTCATGTATCTTGCATTCTTAAGTTCATGTTAGTTATTTTTGCATCTTGCATATGGAGAGAGCTCTCCTTTCATCTTCTATGGACCTATTGGTCAACTACACTCATCTTTCACTTCTTCTCGATCATGTCTTTCACTTTTGGTATTTCATATCACATCATTTTCCTTTCATTTTAGGATCCAAACAAAAATCCTTGATCACCCAAATCACCTTTCTCCTTCTTCCACATAGTTGGCTGATATTTTGAGGCCTGATCCTTTGATCTTCGCTGGGGCATTCTTCACCTCTTCATCCCCATCTCTCTCACCTTCCAGTCTTTCATTCACTTTCACATCCCAAGTTCAAATTCCCCCTCCGTGGTGTTTTAAGGTTGAGGGACCACTTGGTTCATGCCTCGGGTCCCATGTGTGGGGCATACCTTCATTGCTTGATGGTTATTCTATTATCCTTCATCCTTGATTATGATTTCTAGTGATTTGATCATGTTTCTCTTTGTTCTGCATTCCCTGGATTTCACTTTTGATCCCGAGGGGGAAAAAACATCATATCTTATTGGCTATCTCTTTCCTAAATGTTCAGTACTATTGCTACCAGGCTGACCATACAGGATTTTCTATCTCTCTACACTTCATTCTTTGGAGTCAGATCACTTGCCTTCTTGGCTGATCTAAGCTATTTTGTGATCCCAAACTGATCTCACATTTCAACTTCATTTCTTTGACTACATGTGTTACCAGATAAATCACACATTAGTCAAAGAGGGGCAAAATGTATACACCTAAAAATGGTCACCTAGACTATTAGCCCCTTGCTAGCATTATTTGCTAAAATCAGAAATTTCTTATTCTTGATCAAATCCTATTTTATCATTTATTCAATTATTTTCTATGGGCTAACCATTTTATCCTAAGTCTTTATTTATTAAAATGAATATTTCCTCCCCTTTTAATAAATAAAAATCCCTCACTTTTCCTCTTATCCTAAGTTGCACAAATAAAGCATTATTCTTATTTTATAAAAAGGGAAAAAGCACTTTTTGTCTTATATGGACACAAAAGTCAACTCCTATTTTCTCATTGGAGGATACTTGTTTACATAGATTGCTCCTCTTTTAAGCTCCACCCTTGATTAAATCTTTTGCCTCTTAATCTCCATGGTCCATTCCTCCTCATTTCTTATAAAAGGAGAGCTCTCTTCTTCATTTTCATATCTTAGGTTTTTATGCTAATGTTATGCTATAGGTTTTCTAGGTCATCTTGGAGCATTCTTGGCTTTTGCATCCACATGTTATCATAGTTTCATTTCTTGCATTATCATGGCATTCATAGCTTCATACTTAGCTTAGATTTCCTTTATGCTTTAGATTAATTCATCTAGCTTAACTAGGAGGCTTGGTAATACTTGTTCTTTCATTTTCATAGCTTAGCTTGCATTTCCATTTCTAGCATAGCATTGCATTGCATTTTCATTCTTGATTCTTCAGGATATTGACATTCTTTCCCTTGTCTTCATTGAATCTCCTGTTGCATGGTTTACTAGCAAGGTTATAGGCTAAATAGCTCTAGCTGAGAGCATTCTTAAAACCCTTGCACTCCATGCCTAAGGAGCTATGGATCAATTTTTGAGACCTCATTCTTGAGTGTTCTTGAATTTAATGATTCATAGAAGTGTGACACAATTATAGCACACAAGTTTCAACCATAAAACATACATCATTTTTATACTTCTCCACAAGTGACTATGGAATCCTTGATCTGCTAGTTACCAATCTCTGAAATGTCTTCATTACTAACATAGCACTTGCATTCACTTTATCAATAAGATGTCTCAAATACACTTTATTTATCATTTCCATAGTGTCTTGTCCATCATTCCAATCATTTGCAACTATGTAGAGAAATCTTCTTAATAGGTGGAAAAACATGTAAGTGATCAAAGAAGAAAATCTAAATTGTGCATACTTGGACTTCTTAATCTTCTCCAAGTTTTCAAATAATTGAATTCTTAGAATTTCACACATATCAACTAGTACCTTGTCAACACACATCAAATATACAATATGTACCATTCTAGCTACCATGTCATCTTCTCTAGAATTTGCGCAAAACTTAGTGGTTAGGATTTTGCATAGGTATCTCACATCATCTTGCTTGATTTTACTGATTACAATTCCTCTACCATTATAGGATGAACCTATGTTATCAATAATTGTTTTCCTCATATTCTTCTCATTTAAGTGAATAGCACCAGATCTAGATAATCTAGTTACATCATGAATCAAATCAGCAGTAATTTCTATTACTCTATCTTCTAGCCAAAACTTTCCATTATGAATTCTGCTCAAAATAATCTTAGTGCATTCTTCATCACCAAACTCATATTTCAATGCATACCTAATGATTTCATTATCTTTTAAATGTTCAAAACCTTGTTTCAAACTCATATCCTGATTGTATATCTTTTGATATTCACTGGTAAACTCACTATCACTAAGGGTTTCTAACTTGCATCCAAGATAACTTCTTACATTCTCCAAATGCAAAACTCTATTTGGTACGGATGATAGTGCTAACCTAGGATCATCTTCCAAAGGTTCTACTAGTTCTTACTTTAATCTAGGTCTATTTTTATCTCTAACATTGTGAATTAAGGATACATCCATGATTTTCTTCTAATCTCTTATACCGATTCAAAGATCTATCAAGATAAATACCTCAAATTCATGATTTTAGGGCTTCCACAGATTCAGTGCTTCAATCTTTCACCAAATCACTACAAAATGCATCCAATCACTGCTTTCTTCTCTTTCAAACACTTCAATTCACTTTGATAATCAAATAACATCGATCATAACCTTTTATCACTTGAATCTCACTTAGGTATGACATCGCATTCAATTCTTTTGCTGCTTCTTTCCAAAAAGTTGTTTTTGTTAACCTACAAAACTTAAAACTTCTTGCGATCTCGCAAAACATAATATTTTCTTTTGTGCTCTTAACCATAACATTCGTACATCATAAACTACCTTCCATTAATTGTGCAAGACTTAATTCATCATAAATCTACTTCTACACTAATTATAAGTTCCTAATCTACTATAATTTACATAAATTGAGTGCTTAAGGATAGGTCAAGTAAGGATTCATTCTTACCACTTGATACTTCACCTTTCTGATTACCTTCAATGTTGAATATGTCTCCTTGATTTTTTCCTTTAACAAACTTCACTTCATCTGCATTACTACAACAACCTTTCTGTCTATTACTTGCATCTTCATTTCTTCTTACATGATTTCTAGGGTTAGGGTTAGGGTGATAAGTTCCATTGTTCATTCTGAAAAACCTTGTTGTATGTCCAATCTTGCTACATATCTGACAAACAATTCCATTTCTCCCATATCTTGGTCCTTGTCGATTGATTTGTGATCTATAGTTTCTAGCAATGTGTCCAACCTTGTTGCATCTATAACATACTACTCCATTTCTTCTGTTCACATCTTCAGTAGGTCTCTTATCTACATTGTTAGTATTCCTAAACATTCTACTACCATAATTATTCTCAATAACTTTAGGTTTCTACATTCAATAGCTCTATGTCCAAAACCATGACAATTATAACAATAACCATTAAGAGGTTTAAATTGTTTACCTATGCAATCTCTCTTCATGTGACCAATAGTATTACAACCAAAACATCTACCTTTGAATTCTCTTTGCATACCTTTGGGTGATTCTTCTTTCTTAGGTGGTTCTTCTCCTTTAGGTGTGTCTTCAAATTTGTTGATCTCATCTAACTTCTTCTCATCTTTTCTTTCAGATTCTTTCAGATCTGGTTCCTTGCTTTCATCATTTGTTCTGAATATATTAAATCTAAGTCCAGTCTTATCATAGGATGGTTTCCCAAAAGATACTTGTTCATCGATCTTCTCACTATTTGAATATAGCCTTTCAAGTTGTTGTTTGGATTGAGTCAATTCAGCTTTCACAATCTTATTGTATTTCTCAAGTTCTGCATGCTGTAAATTGACTTTCTCAAATTTAGATGTTACTTTTTCAAGTTAGATCTTAATTTCTCATTCTCAATCTTCAACCTTTCATTCTTAGATCTCAAATTTGCTTCATTTTTGTCATTTCCATCTTTCAAACTAAGCTTCAGATTTGCTATCTTCAATTCATGCTTAAGGATCACATTTTTTTTTTCTAAATTGTCATCACAATCTTCAATAAGAATTTTAGATTCCTTTTTAGATTTAAGATCTTCTACCTTGTTTTTCAATTTCTCAATAAGATTCTTTGCATCATCATGTTTTCTTTTCAGAGTGTTTCTTTCATCAGTAAGCATATCAATCTATTCAAGAGCTTCTTCAAGATTCTTCTATAGTTGATCCATATCCATAGAGATCTTACTCAAGCTGCTAGGCTTTCCTTGAATGATTCTTTTTCGAGTAACTAAGCTCTGATACCAATTGTTAGAAATAGGGAATACTGAAAGGGGGGGTGAATCAGTATTCTACAAACTTGTACTTTTTCCTAGTTATGGATATAATAGATTATCTTCACACATGCATAACATAAGAAACTAAATAACATGCATAGCAATAACATCAAAGAACTCATAACACATTATTTGTTCTCAAGGAAACCCTGGCCAAGGGAAAACCCCAATGGGGATGGTACCTAGAAAGATCCACTAATCAAAATTATCCTATTAAGGATATTGACCCTGTTAGGATTCTATTACAAGCATATAGTTTATCAGTCTTGATTAAGGGACTATAGGCCTTCTTAGAAGCCACAACCCTGTTAGGATTTGTCAATACAAAATTTGATTACTAGATGAGCCCACTACCCAAACAAGTAATATAAAATGTATACAAAAAAAGGTCAAGGTGCATAACCTTATTCTTCTTGCATCAATATTCCTTTGATGCTCTTATCTTCTTATCATCACTATTACATTCGCTTCACACTTACATTCCTTCTTTACAATTACAATTACATATATACAAGTTATTAAGGCTAATAAATTTACATGGTTGGCTTCCATATATCATTATCTAAGGGTTAACATCTAGGATGTCATCCCTTTATATTGGTAAGTCATTATTTTGATAACCAAAATAATCCCTTAACTCTTTACCAATTCTGCCTTCATATTCTATCTTGTCAGCTTCACACTGTCTTTGGTAAAACTGTCATAACTAATTCCATACATGTCATACTGACTTGCACTCTAAGATGGGTGAGCAATAGCCATCATAGAGTCTATGTTGAAGTGCGCAAGCACTGAACTTACTCCAGTCAATGTCGCAAACAAAAACTATGTTCAGGTACACTGTGAAAACACTATCTCACACTTAGACAAATTTTTGATGCACTCTACCATACTTTCTCTCTAACCTATGCGATCTTCAAGTGGATCATATGTTGCCATAATGAAAACATCTATGTACTCACTTCAGCCAAATTGCCAACACTTAGAGGAAGATATTATGGACAAGTTGATGACTACTCTCACTCCAAAATGTGAAAGCAAGATCAACATCCTTGATGAGACCATGCAACTTACATCTAATTTCAAGAGAGAGACCTTGATCAGCAAAATCTCAACTTTTGAGATTTCAAGATTGAAGATAGAACCTAAAAGTGAGATAGCCTTCAAAGCAATAGTTCATGGTAAGAAATCTACAAACACTTCTGGTAATTTTAATGATGATGATGAAGAGAAAACTCTAGATGATTTTATTGCTATGATTGCTAAAAGAGAAAAGAAAGGAAAAGGAAAATATGAAGGTCAATTTCCATTCAAGTTCTTTTCATGTAATAAGATTGGTCACTTTGCATCTAAGTGTCCTACTAGAGCTAGAAAGTTCAAAAAGGATTACAAGCCTAAGTATTCTAAGGAATGTTACTATGCTGAAGATGGAGTTTCAAATGATGAATCAGGTGAAGAAGAAATTGGATTCATTTCTATTCTAGACAAAATGAATAATAAGACAAATCATAAATATGAGAAAGAGGAACAAGAGCTAGCATTGATTTCCCAAGCAAATATAAGGAGAGATTGGATTATAGATAGTGGTTGTTCACATCACATGATAGGTGATAAAGGCATATTTGTTCATCTGGACAAATACAATGGTGGTATGGTTAGATTTGGATACAACACTCCTAAACCCATAGTTGGTACAGGAGCCATTACCTTGGATGGAAAGAATAGTACTGATGATGTTCTTTATGTTGATGGTTTGAAACATAACCTTCTTAGTGTTGGACAATTACTTGGAAAAGGATATCAGTTGGAGTTCAAAGAAGACAAATGCATCATTAACAACAAGGATGGTGTTATGATTGCATCAGTTTCAAAGACAAGAGGTAATGTTTTCCAACTCAATTCAAAAGCAAGTTGTTTTGTTGCTAAAGTAGATGATAGTTGGTTGTGGCATAAAAGACTATGTCATATCAATTTTGATAACATAGTAAAGATAAGTAGTGTAAAGGTAGTAAGAGATCTACCTAGCATAGCAAAGCCAGTTGATACTATATGCAGGGAATGTGTGATGGGAAAGCATGTGAGAAATTCATTCAGGAGCAAGCACAATTTAGCAGAGAACAAGTTGGATCTGATTCATACAAACCTATGTGGTCCAACTCAAACAAGATCATACTATGGTGAAAGGTATTTCATTTTGTTTGTTGATGATTATACTAGGATGATGTGGGTTGCATTCTTAAAGGATAAGTTAGAAGCATTTGAGAAGTTTAAAATATTCAAAGCTAAAGTTGAAAATGAATCTAGACTAAAGATAAAATGTCTGAGATTGGATAGAGGAGGAAAATTCACCTCTGATAGATTCTATGAGTACTACGAACAACATGGCATAAAAAGATAGTTAAGTGCACCTAGAACCCCTCAGTATAATGGAATTATAGAGAGAAGGAATAAGATCATCCTTAATATAGTGCACACCATCATGATATAAGGAAAAGTTGCACACACATATTAGAGATGCAGTCAATACAATAGTCTACACCATCAATAGAATCCAATTAAGGCTTGGTGCTAACAAAACACCATATGAGCTATGGTTTGGTAATGTTCCCATAGTAAAATACTTCATAAACTTTGGAAGCAAGTGCTACATCAAGAGGGATGAAGCAGTAGGCAAGTTTGATGCAAGAAGTGATGAAGGTATTTTCCTTGGTTACTCTTCTAAAAGTAAAGCTTATAGATGTTTCAATTTAAGATTGAAAAAGATCATTAAAAGTGCTCATGTTAAGATTGATGAAAAGTTCATGGTTCGAGAAAGATATCATGATTACTCACCCATGATTGACAAAGAACCCAGACCTTCCACTAGTGAGATAATTATTGAAGAAATGTTTGATAGTATTGATGTGTTATTCAATGACCTTGAGACAAGTGAAGAAGAAAATCCTAAGGCTGATGAGTCAGCATCACTTAAAGCTCTAAAGTTTACATCTAGAAACCATTACAAGAAAGACATCGTTATAGATCAGAGCAGTAAAGTCTTAACAAGATCACAAGCAAAGAACTCAGGTAGCAGTGAAGTGGTATGTTTACTATCTCAAATTAAACCTTTAAGTGTTGAAGATGCTTGTAATGATTCAGATTGGCATGATGCTATGAAAGAAGAACTTGATCAGATTATTAAGAATGACACTTGGGAACTGGTCCCAAGACCTAGTGATAAGAATGTGATTGGAACAAAGTGGATATTTAGAAACAAGATGAATGAAGATGGTACAGTTGTAAGAAATAAAGCAAGATTTGTATGTAAAGGATATGCACAAAGAGAAGGCATTGATTATTCAGACACATTTGCACCTATGAGCATATTGGAAGCTATTAAGTTGTTTTTAGCTTATGCTACAGTCAAAAACTTAAAATTTTATCAGATGGATGTCAAGTTAGCATTCCTAAATGGAGATTTGAAAGAAGAAGTATACATTGAATAGCTAAAAGGATTCACCTTATCAAACAGACCTGATATGGTATGCAGATTGAAAAAGGCCCTCTATGGACTTGAGCAATCCCCTAGAGCATGGTATGAAAGACTAGATGGATACCTTACAAAGATTGGATTCAAGAAAGGAGTAGTAGACTATAATCTGTTCATAAGAGAGACATCTGAAGGTTTGTTACTTGTAGCTATATTTGTGGATGAAATTATCTTTGGAGGTAATGAAAAACTTAGTGCTAAATTTTCTAAGGAGATGCAAAATGAATTTGAGATCAGTATGATTGGTCCTATCAAATACTTTTTGGGATTGAATGTGTTTTAGATAGAGAAAGGTATTTTTATTAATTAGTCTAAGTATGTGAAAGAAATATTAAAGAAATTCAAGATGGATGATTGTAAGCTAGTAGGGACTCTTATGATAACTGGATGCAACCTTAAAAAAGAAGATGACTCACCAGTAGTTGATATAACATTATACAAGTCTATGATTGGAAAACTTATTTATCTTACTTAGACTAGACCTAATATTTCCAATGTAGTTGGCATAATTGGAAGATTTGCAGTAGAGCCTAAACAAAGTCACTTCATTGTAGTAAAAAAGATATTTAGATACTTGTAAGGAAATATAGACTATGGTCTATGGTATCCTAATTTAGAAAATGTTGAGCATCATATGTACACTGATGTAGATTGGACATGATGCATTGATGATAGAAAGAGTACATCAGGTGGAGTAGTGTTTATTGGTGATAGACTTGTCACTTGGACAAGAAAGAAACAAAATTGTATTTCTTAGTCAATAGAAGAAGTGGAGTATGTTGCAGAAACCTTGAATTGTTCTACAATTGTTTGGATCAAGTAGATGATAAAGGATTTTGGAATTTAAATTGATTATCCTATTGTTATTCACTGTGAGAACACTAGCACTATCAATATGTCAAAGAACCCTATGATGCATGCAAAGACAAAGCACACTGAGATCAAGTATCACTTCCTAAAAGAGAAAGTGGTAGAGAAAGAAGTCAAGCTGGACTATGTGAGTACTAGAGATCAGTTGGCAGACATATTCACAAAGCCCTTGCCTAAGGATACTTTTGAGTATCTCAGGGAGAAGTTGGGAGTAATTTCCTTCCCTGATTCTGCTTAGAAGAAAGAAGGAAAGGCATCAGTCCTCAAGACTAATGGAAGGTTGACTACTCTACCTCAGGAGTAGTACCCATGCTTAAAATGAATGGCACCCTTTCCCATTGATGTCAAAGGGGGAGTAATATACAGAGTCATGAAAAATAGGAGTAATATACTAAGGGGGAGTAGTATTCAGTTATGACAACAGTTCAGTTGAGGAAATGGAGAATGTTGAAAAATATTGTAGCAAATGGAGAACTCATCTATGGGGGAGTTTTGAAGAGGAAATGGAGAATTTTATAAAAGAAATGTTCATTTGGGTTGGTGGTGGTTTTTCATTCCACATGTTTCCATCAATGCCAAAGGGGGAGATTGTTGGAGATTTGCCAGCAGGCTAGTACTGACTGTATGTTTGTCATTGATAACAACATATGGAAAGTAGCATGCATGGAAGTCTTATGTAGTAAGCTTTCAGTATATGTAGCATGGACATGATATCAGCATGATATCATGGGCGCAGAGGTTAACTATTAGTACAAACAGTTATATAGCAACTTGTGTCAGTAGTGTTCCTGATAGAGTAAGAAGTAGTGTTCTATGTATGGTTGTCCGTACAATTATCATGGAGCCTTATGCACTTGGATATATGTTGAAGACATATTAGTGATGTTTTAGTTATGGATGCATAGTCTGATATTTAGTAGAAGTAAACTTGTGCAGTCGCTATTTGCTAGTAGCAGTTTCTTGTGTTTATTCAAAAGAGTCGATAGAGATTTTATTGGTTCTAGAGTTGCACCTATCATGTGGGTATGCACCCTTGGATTTAAGCTTAGAGGAGAGTTATTGGTGTTTAGTTAAGAGTGCATGAAGTAATTCAGCTTAATGAGAAAGATACAGTTGTTTTGGTAGAGTCGATAGTGTGTAGCATGCATCTACAATTATCTTATTAGATAGGTCCCATAATGTGTTGCATGCATAGTAGAGCCAACATAATGATTATAAAAGTTTTTTATGGTTTCTCTAATATGATTTCAAGGTGGTTCTAATAGGACAACTTGATTATATCATTTAGAGGAAAGATATTTATAGGCATTCATTTGTGATTGCTTGAGTGTGCTTCATAGTTGATTGAGCAGAGTAGAGCAGAGTGTGTGAAGTGTTGAGCCATCAAAATAAGGTCTATGTGACCAACTAAAATATTTGTGCTATACATTGGAACTAATCCAGACAGCAGGTCAAAGCGCAGTTCACCAAGATCCAGATATAGTGTGTATTTGTTATTCAGAAGGTTGTAGCCTTCGCCCCTTTGAGAAGTGAGCTCTCGGACAGTGTGTCCTCTCCCCTAATAGGGACAATTGTAGAAGATTCCTAACAAGGTCTGACCCTTGACCAGGTCTACTATACTAAACATATTGTAAAGAAACTCCTAATAGGGTTAAGGATCTTCTAACAAGGATCATAATACACTAGTGCAGAATATTAGTTGGTGTCAATTCCCACCATGGTTTTTACCTATTGGGGTTTCCCTGTAACCAAAATATTGGTGTTGTGTTCATGTTTTCTTTCATTATGTTTATGCTTTATTTTTAAGTATACTTAATTGGATAAATAATTGAAACTTGTAGATAACTGATTCATCCCTCCCCCTCTTAGTTATCTCTTGGGACTATTCCTAACACCCTTTTTATCAAATTTTTGTCAAAGTAGTTTTGGTTCAAGGATGACTTATAGTGGGGGGTAAGATTGTACCTCAGGGTAAGATCTTACCCCGGTCTTTGGGTCAAAGTCAACTTTCCTCATAATTGAAATTTTTTTCTAGGTTTTCTCTGTTTCTATTTTTTGGTTGCCTAAATTTCCTGAAACTAAACATGAGCATCAGAAAATAGGTATTTCTAGATTAGTTTCATTATGAGGTAAGTACTTTATCTTATCTGATTTCAAGCATTTCAAGATTTTCATTGTTATCAATTCATATATACATGTATGGTAAAGAAATGTGGGTTTAGGATCTTTATTAGGCACATTGTTGAAAACCCTACCTATATCCACATTTTACACCATTACAACTATGTAATACTTAGCTCCTAATAGGATTAGATCTCCTAGCAGGGATTCAATATTTTAGTGCATATTTGTGGGTACCATCCTCACTGGGGTTTTCCCTTGGCCAGGGTTTCGATGGAAAAAAATCATGGTATTATGAGTTATATATTGTGTGTATATTTTCTTTTCATTTCAGCATTAATATGGTTTATTTGCAATTGGTTGAAGTTTAATTTAAAATGTTGTAATACTGATTCACCCCCCCTCTTAGTATTACTTAATCCTAACATCAAATACATCACTAGAAGCTAAACTGAACCAAGAAGATCCTATGGAGACAAGACACCCTAATTGGGGGTATCTTGTTAGTATTGCACACATCATCAATTTACCTCACTTCATCAATTCATTGGGATTGTTAAGATAACCTAGATCACCATATTTACCTATGTTGGATGATGGAAAATTCTCTCAAAATTTGAACACCCAAGTGCCTTATCAAGTATTTAATGCTCAAGATAGCCAATCTAACATGACTAACCTCAATCTATATGAAATCAAGAGACAAGTTATAAATCAAGAGAACCATGTTATAGAAACTCTTATGACTCTATCTCAATACTTGGGGCACCATGCTAGTATTTGAACTAATTCCCACAAGTATGAGTGGTACCATCTATCTTATGCTATGATAGATATAGAGGTTGATGCCATTCATAAATATGCTCCTACTTCCACTTTCAAGATTGGAGAAAGCTCCAACACACAATAGGATCTATAGGATCATCTATATTATCTAGATATAAAACCTTTTATCATGCCTCCTACTCAAGATGCATCTGAAGAAGAAGAGTCTCCTTCTAATATCCCTCCTACATTTATCCCTTGGAACACCAATTGGAACTTTGGTTCAAGATCTAGGATTATCATGGTCCCTTTACAAAGATTTCTTCACCAAAGGGAGGAAGCTGAACAAGATCTTAATCTTCATTTTAGGACTATATTGAGAAAATTAGGTTCAGAGAACCCTTCTCATAACTCCTCTAGAGATCCTTTGAAAAATCATGCTCGAAAAAACTTTAGAGAATAAAACTTTCTCAACTTATCTTTGGTAGCCATGAATGATGATGATGATACCAAAGTATTTTCTCTTGATCTCGATCATTCCTTACCTCTCATTTACCCTAACCTAATTGATTGGAATATTTTTGAGCCCATAACTTATTATCCTTCTCCAATGATCACGACCTTTCATTCCATATCAATTCTTTTGAACTTCTTTCCTCTTCCACCACTGCAAAAAGTGATAGCATGTCATTGAAAGATATCAAGTATCTTAGTCACAAAAATAAAAATAAAAATAAAAGGTGACCTTATGGTGAAAACCACACTTTGGCAGTATCATATCCAAAAATAGTAAAAATAAAAGATGTATCCAATGGTGAAAACCTCTTTGAGACACCTATGGATGAGATACTTGATATTCTCCCTTAACATTTTTAGGAAGGATCACCAGTGCTTATAGAGCTTACAAAAAAAGTGAACTTGGGTACATCACAGAATCCACAAATCATAAATCTTGCACAATATTTGTCTAAACATGAAAAAAAACAATTTATTCATTACTTTACAGAAAAGAAGATAAATTTATATGGTCCTATTATGACATGTTGGGCTTGGATTAAAATCTCATTATGCACCACTTATCAATTGCACCAGGCATAAAACTAGTGAAACAAAAGCTGAGAAAAATGCATCGTCACATAGTAGTGTTGGTTAAGGAAGAGCTCAAAATGTTACTCAAAGATAAATTCATACAAGCCATAGACTATGCTGACTGGATCTCCAACATTGTACCTATTTCAAAAGCTAACAAATCAATACGTATATGCACAGATTTTAGAGATCTTAAAAAAATCTTGTCCTAAAGATAATTTTTTGCTACCAAATATAGACATATTGTGGATCTTATTGTTGGTTTCCATATGTATTCATTGATGGACACATTCTCTAGATATAATCAAATCTGCATCACCACTGAAGACTAGGAAAAGACAACATTCACTTGCATGTGTGTAACTTTCTACTGGAGTGTCATTTCCTTTAGCTTGAAAAATGTTGGTACAGTGTATCAACAAGAAATGACAACTATATTTCATTACATGATACACATTAACATGGAAGAGTATGTGGATGAAAAATTGGCTAAATATTCTACTAGAGATATACACCTCACTGATTTGGATAGTATCTTCAGAAGAATGGAACAATTCAAGTTACAGCTCAATCCAAAGAAGTGCACTTTTGGCATTACCTCGGGAAAACTTCTAGGATACATTACCTTAGCATGAGGAATTGAGGTAGATCCAGCTAAAGTAAAATTGATAGTGGAGATCCAACCCCCATGAAACATCAGTCAAATGAGGACATTGCAAGGAAAGATACACTTAATAAGGAGAATCATCTCACAATTAGATGACAAGTCACAACCCTTCACTAAGACTCTACATAAGGGTGTGACATTCAAAAGGAATGAGGATTGTGAGAAATTTCAAGAAAGCAAAGAATATCTAGTGAATTCTCTTGTATTAATGGATGTTATTCTTGGAAAACCTATGTTTTTCTACATATCAGCTACCACTTCTTCCTTGGGAGTATTGGTTGCACAACATGATGATCACAGATGTGAATGAGAAATCTACTATATAAGAAGAACACTTGTATCCTATGAGATAAACTACATAGTCATTGAGAAGACTTGTTTTGAAATAGTATTTTCTTTCGAAAAGTTTATGCATTATATGTTGCCTTTCTCTGCACACCTGATTTCAAAAATTTATCCTCTCAAGTACTTACTAAGAAAGGAAACACTAACTAGGTGGTTGGATAAATGAGTGATGATTCTTAATGAATTAGACATCACATAAGTTGACTAGAAGGAAATAAAAGGATAATTATTGGTGGATAAACTAGTAGATGCACCTTTGGAAGACACACAACCTCTCATTGTCAATTTTCCTGATGAGTCCATTTTGTACTTAATGCACAATTCCTTGAATATGTACTTTGATGGCTCTTTCATGTAGCAAGATGTAAGCATTGGTGTACTCTTTATTTCTTTTGAACATTATAAAATTCCAAAGGCTTATAAAATGATCTCCTCATGCACCAAAAATGTAGTTGAATATGAATGATTGACTAACGGACTCAAATTGGCCATTGAATGGATGATTGAAGAACTTCATGTTTATGGTGATTCTTAGCTTGTGATCAATCAAGTCAATGATGAATATCAAAATAAGGATGAAAAACTCCTTACATACAAACACCTGATTGATGATTTAAAGAAGTACTTAATGTTTATCACCTTCCAATGGTTACCACATGTAGAGAACAAAGCAATAGATTATATGGCTAATTTAGCCTCAATGCTACAATTAGAAGAACATAAATTCTTCTATGACTTCCTGGTAGATGAACTCCTTTTCCTTGCTTATGACACACTAGAATACCAAATTGTTTGCACTATCATTGCTAAGGACACTTCCCGCTATAGCCAAATCTACACCTACCTCAAATACCACACCATTACTAACTCCCTTTCCTAGAATTAGAAATGGAATCTCATCCAAAATTCCTCTTGATATCTCATCATTACAAATGACTTGTTCAGGAGAGGTCTTGATGGTACACTTCTTAGGTGTTTAGAGTGTGAGGAGTCTGAGAGAGTTCTTAGGGAAGTTCATGAGGGTATATGTGGATTACACTTGAATAGTCTTTCCTTGGAAAAGAATATTCTTAGAAAGGGTTACTACTAGCCTACCATGGAAAAGGATGCTATTAAATATGCTAAAACTTGTTAGAAATGTCATCTTCATGGAAACCTTATCAATGCTCCTGCCAAAGATTTGTTGCCTTTTATAACTCACTAGTCATTTCAATAATGGGCCTTTGATCATGTGGGTTAGATATATCATTTATCCTCTGATGGACACAATTTCATCATTACAGCCACTGAATACTTCACTAAATGGGTTGATGTTATACCTCTTATCAAGGAAATAGGAAAAAAAGCTGCTATGTTCATGCTCAACAACATCCCCTCCTCAATCATCATATATAATGGAGGATATCTCAAAAATAGTGGTATTAATGAGATCTATGCTAAGTTTCACAACATGCATCATTCCTCCTCTTTGTACTATCCTCATGGAAATGGACAAGAAGAAGCTTCAAATAAAATAATCCTAAAGATATTTTACATAATAGTTAACAAATCTAGGAATGATTGGCACTTACAGCTATATCCATCTTTATGGGCTTATCAAACAAGAATTAGAATTCCTACAGGGGCTAATCCATTCTTGTTGGTATACATTTTTGAGGAATTCTTACCAATCAAAGTCAAATTCCCATCACTTAGGGTATCACTGCATGGACTGATCATAGATGAAGATTGTTAGAGTTTTAGCTGACTCTACAATACCTTCAAGATAAAATGAAAGACCAAGATAACTTCCATAAGAGGTTGGAAAGAAAATTTCATTAAGATACAAGAATGATATTATCGATAATGGACATTCAATGATTTGTTGAATAAAATGTACATAATAGGCCTCCATATATAGGAAAGGTGATAAGGGACAATGATAAGAAGTTGATAAGCTATTACCTATGCAAGGTGTAATTAGATGTCCAAAAAATGTGGATCATCCTCCATTATTCAATTAATTATATTTCATGATTAGGATGATAATGTGATATGTGCACTAAAGGTGGATTTCACACCTAAAGTGGAATTTCTCCTACACCATGTTCTTAATTGAGGTGCAAACTCCTAGGTGTATCAATGAAAAACTATGATGCAATGCATTATCCTAAGTAAGATTAACTAAAGTTTAATTAGGAATATTTAATTACACCAAAACCCCCACTTAAGTACATCTTATGTTAATGCACTTAAACTCACAATGCAAGATGGGTCCTGGCTTCTAGGCCATGTTAGGTACCCATGTACAATAAGTAATGCAATAGATGAAACTCAATCTCTCATAAAGTGGAGAAAGAGTGAAAACCACATGGAAAAAACCCTCTCCCAAAAAGAGAGATAAAAACACATAAGATGCATGGATGGATGGAGTAATCAAGACCCCCCAAGGACTACATACATCATGTATATACAAATAATTATTGCCCCATAAGAAGGATAGTTGGAGACATAATGCCCCCCATAATGAAGAAGCTCCTATGTTGATGAAGATTACCTACAAACAAAACATAATCCAATGTCTACAAGAAACATATCTTATCTTAAGAAGAAATAAATACATTAAATGATGAAGAAGAAAATCCATGTTAAAATGGATGGACAAATAAGATGAAGGTCTCCATGTATGCATCTCTGAAGACTGAATAGGTATCTCCAAGCTCAAGGAATCTATCACATCATCAAGGTAACCTATGAAATATGAAAAATCATGTGAAGGATAATAATAAAGAATGTCAATCTCTAAAGAAGGTGAAGAATTATCTCCAACTATGATGCTATCATCAAAGAGAAGAGAAACCCCCTCTTGTATGTCTCCCAAATATGCATTATCAGAATCAACAACAAATTTTGAAATGGCATCCAAGTAGTCATCACATACTACAATATATGAAGCTATATGATCAAATTTATCAAATCTAAGTGATTTCAATCTAGTCAACTATAGTCAAACTTGGTCAAAATTTAGTCAACATGACCTCCAAATAGCTCCAAACAAGCTCTAATCTATTCAGAATCTATTGGCAATCTAATCGATCCAAATATCAAGCAGTGCACTTGACCTCTCTATCTCTATTTTATTTTGATCTTGAGGGAGCATAAAAATATAGAAAACCTTTTTCTACAATCAAACCTAATTACAAAATCATTTCAAGCTTCATGGCTTGAGGCATCTCAACTTCATCAGGAACCATATCAAGTTGATATTCTTCGCATCTCTCTAAAAGAGTGATCTCATCACTTCATCTTAGGTCACTTCGAGAGGTGTCTATTTTATCTCTTGGGGCATGTTAGGTTCATCGTGACCCATATCAATCTGACATCATTCTTGAGGCATATCAAGCTCATCAGGACTCATATCAATCTAGTATTGTCTCTCACTCAGGTGATTGGCTTCCTAAAAATCCTTGTCAAAGTAGTTATCTCAAGCTTTTTGACAAATATTCAGTCTCATCACTTTGTATCAGGATAGATACTCTGGTCTTGCTCATCAGTCTTCACTCAATCAAGTCTAGAGATGATATCTTTGATCTTCAATCGATCTTTGTTTAATCAAGTTCAAAGTTAGTTCTACTTATCAGGAGTCCCATCTCTTCATATCAAGTTGTTCTTTGATTTAGTTGCTATCTATTCTATGAATTAACATGCTACTCACAAATCATTTCAAAGAGGGACAAATGTAATCACCTAAAAATTTTCTAGTAGAACCTAAGCCCCTAATTTTAATCAAATCTACTTAATTAAAATCTTAAATTTTAGAGGCATAATTTACTAGACATAATTATGTCAGCAACCTGAATAATTCCCCTTGCAAAATTAAATCAAATCATTTCTAATATTAAAACTTGAAAAATCATTTAATTTTCAAAACTTCCATTTTAATATAAAGTCTGTTGGAAACTACAATTGAAACAATTGTTATATTGTCATTGATGTCAAACCTTAACTAGTAAGATAGGTTCTATCTAGTAGAGTACCATATCTTTTTATTGATTAAGAGGATTTGAAAAGAGGAGATAACAAGAGTGTTAGGAATGGGAACACCGAGAGTGGGGGGGTGGTTCAGTGTTCACTATATTTAATCTTTTTATTTACTTTATTCTTTAAACTTAACTTGAATGCTTAAGTACTGAAATGAACATTGACATAAACAAGATATATGAACTCAACACATAATACCAATATGGTTATGGGGAAAATCAGACAGGTAAAAAACCCTAGTGGGAATTGATACCCGCTAATATTTTGCACTAGTGTATTGTGATCCTTGTTAGAAGATCCTTAACCCTATTAGGAGTTGTCTTTACATTGCTTTTAGTACATTGACCTTGTCAAGGGTCAGACCCTATTAGGATTCTTTTACAATAACCTTGTTAGGGGTGGGGACACACTATCCTAGAGATCACTAATCAAGTGGTGAAGGCTACAACCTTCTGATCTCAGATACACACTATATCTACTGGATGAACTCGTGTTGTGACACTGCTTATCAAATCAATTCCTTTGATCCATCGATGCTTTGACCTCTTGAAAATCTCTAATACATCTTAACTACTCTTTGCACACTTCTATCTCAACTCTATAATAACTTCCATATTATATTACAACTGCACATCTTATATTTATATGCGCTACCAAAATAATTAACTAGTTCGGCCTATAACCAATTACATACATCGCTTCCAATTGAATTGGCTCAAGCATGTTTACATAAAAACATAATTACATGTCTATAACCTAAATAAAATAGCTTCATAGCCTTTACAAAACAATATTATCATCACTAATCAAATTACCAACAGTCAGTTGCATACTCTATTCTGTTCTGGCATTCACTAGTTGTACCTCTTCAACTGGCTGTATCTTTGTCATATGGTCTCATCTGATCATGCACTCTTAGACTTAGCATGAATACATAAATAAAAGATTAACTTTAAGGGAACATAGCATAACTTGGTCATACACATGTGCGTTGATGCTTTGATCTACTAGTGCTCTGTTAACTGTCTAGTCTTTTGTACTTAGCCAAATTATGATCTTCTGATGATGTGCACTGACTCCAAAACACTATATGACTTTGTTGCCATAATGAAAACACTATATCTAGTCATATACAATATTATAGTCAACTTTCCAACAATCTCCCCCTTTTTCATTGATGGCAACAAAGGAATATGGAAAAGTTACTAACTGTACTCTTATACACAAAAATCTTTATCATACTCTAACTTATATCTCCCTTATACTCTTTACTATACATTTTATTTACATATATGACTCCATATTCTATACATTACTCTCCCTTTGACATTAATGAAAAAGGTGATTCAAAAATTGTATCTCTACAAGTACTTACAGTGTTAGGACATCCGGATATGCTATCTATAAGTTTTGGATCTCTTTCTTCCAGAATGCAATCAGTGCATTAACAATTTGTAGATGGGTGCATAATGCATATTGTAACTTCTCCATCTTCTCCAAGTCTATGCTAGGACCTTGATCATATGTCACCATGGTGGCATTGATCTCCTTGATGTTCTGATTAAGCATATCTAGAGAGGGCGCAAGAGCATTCCTAAGTTGTGCCTACCTTGCCCTTATATTGGACATCTCCTTTTCATCTTTTTCAATCTTGTCTATCTACCCTTGGTATACATTGTTACACATGTTGAAATTAGTGGAGGGATCTTTCACTAATTTCTTTACATTTTCTATCATTGCTTCTACCTCTTGGATCTTCTTGAAATGATCATCAGTCAGCTTGTCCTGATCCATATAGTCAGCAATAATCTTTTTGCCCTTTGCTTTAAACTCCTTCAAAGATGCTTGACCAATCTTTAGTGAACTTAGGTCAAGTGAAAAGTTAATAAATAATTCACTTAGCCTCCTTTTCCTATATTTCTCTTTTGCAACTAGGGATGCAGATTCTTCCAAGCTAGAAAAATTAGTCTTGAAGGCTGTGAGGATGTTGCTAACATCATCAATTGTATTAACCTTAGACACTTTCTTGTCTGAAGGTAATAAACTATTCAAAATGTTGACTGATTCAACAAACAAGGGGTTCCTCAATACCTATTTTTCTTTTTCTTTCTCCATGGCTAAGACACTGATCTTGATCAGGTCTTCTTCTCCCCAAGAATCCAAACTGGTGGTGTCTGGTGTCAAGCTTGACAACAATGATATAGAAGGTAATGGAGTTATAGGAGTGATATCCATTACTTCTTTCTTTACTCTGATTTTCATTTCAACATATGGATTATCTATTGGTTCACTTGCTTTTTCCTCTTCTTCTCCTTTCTTTTCTTCTACTTTTTCTTCCTCTTTTTCTGTTTCTTTCTCTTCTTATTTTTGTGTCTCTTTTTCTTTACCTTCTTGTTGTATCTTGGGTGAATTGTCACTACATAGTGTTTCAACCTCTTGTGTGCTTACAAAGGCTTCTTCAAACTTGTCTAAGTCATTATTTGTGGCCACCATTGCAATTTCTACATTATCAATAATGATAGTGTTATCTTTTTGTGTCTTTGTCATGGACGCAAACTCTTCTGCCTCTATAGGAGTTACCACTATATGTGTTGAATCCTAAGGACCTATAAATGGTACATTAGTGGTCTCTAACTCCCTGGCTACCTTTTTGGGTACTTGAGCTATGGGTGTAGTAGGTGGGTACATGTGCCTATTCAAAAAAACTTTCTCAAAGGATTTTTCTATCTCTTTTGCTATCAACTCAAAATTCTTATCCATTATGTGCAATGTCCTTAACTTTTTTCTTAGATGCAGTTCACCAGATCTAGTAATAGTGTTTTCTCTTGTAAAGAACACACAGGGAGGGTTTCATCTAGAATATTTTCTCTTATTCTTAGATCCTCCTCAATGGCCTGTCTCTTCAAGGATACCAGGATGTTCCAAACACTATCCGGGATGACCATCTTAAGTTCCAAGACTATCTTCTTGAACTTAATCATATGTTTTATGATCATGCCATGAATCTCTAATTTTTCAATTTCACTATACTTTTCAAAGAACTTCCCTATCTGATCCAATCTACCTTCATCAACAATCCTTGTTCTCAAAACTTGAAGACTAGGTCTGAAACCTACCTCTGGAGGTGCTTGAGTATTCTTCCTACTTCTTGTTTCTCATGAGGATGGATGACTAGTGTTGATTTCCTAATTCCTCTTAGGCATTTCCTTATACTTAGGAGAACCTATGAGATCAATTATTTTTGTGGGCTCAAGAGGGGTAACATCAGATTTTTCCTATTTATCCTTAGGATCTTCAATTTTCTCAATCTTGACCTTCTTTAACTTGGGATCATTAGTCTTTGCTTCTGCTATAGGTGCGCTCTCAATTCCTAAAGAAATATTTTCTTGTCTTTCTTTGTCAAGGTCTTCTTATGTTACTCCATGAATTCTGAGTATCTCAGAAGTAACCTTAGCTGCTTTCCTCTTTGTTGCTCCATTGTTAAGAACTGCAGCAACTTCTCTTGTCTTCTCTTCATAAGTACCCCACCTAGGTTCATTAGGGTCCTTACCTTAAGTTCTGATAGTAGTACTTGAGCATAGGCTTCCAAGATTTTTTCATCAACCTCATATCCAAGTGGATGGATCCACTTTGTTCTTGGCTCAACTACTTCCATACAAGTTACATCAGTCTCTACTATAAAGTAAATGTTGTCCTTGTATTTCTCAACAATGCTTTCTGGAATCTTGTACCTCATCTGCATTTTGGCCCTGAATGTCTTCAATTCCAGCGTTATATAATCCTTTAGTGTAATTTTAGAAGATTCCTTAAAGGATATCTATGGTATTGTAGGAATACTCTTGTCTAAATACAAATCTGACACCTTTCCAAGAATGTGGAAGTACATGTATATGATCAAAGACCCAAACCTAAATATTTTGGTCTTGTCATGTTTAATGGCTTTAATATTGTCTATCAATTGTGCACACAGGATCTTGGACAAATTAAACTCACCATTTTCTTTCACAAGTCTTATTGCTGCAAGTATTGTGGCTGCTAACACACTATTCACCCTGTTGGTGTGTTGAAACCTATACCCTAGTATCATAGACATCAATTTTATGTCTTTCTCCTCTATAGGCTCAATAGTCATTCTACACCTATCACTTCTTGACTTGCATGTTTGTTCAAAAAGTTTCCTTACATCCTTACCTATTGGAAGAATGAAACATGTCCTTGAGAAGCCAATAATTTCATGAATTAGGTCTCCTGTAATCATTACTGGTACTTCACCTATCCAGAATAGGTCATCATGAATTCTGCTAAGAAAAATCTTTATCCATTCAAACTCATAAAACTCATATGGCATAGCATATTCAACTATGGGATGGTTTTCCAAATGTGCAAAATCATCAAGCAACATTTTATCTAGTTTCATCATAGTCTCAATGTGCACTCTAGTTATGTTAAGACCTATTGGTTCCTTCTTGCAGTAAATGTATGCACGGATGTCTTCAACATGCATAACACCCATAGGGGTTCAAGAGAATGCTCCCTCTAAATCATCTAGGGTTGATTTGAAAGGGTTCCTCTTAAAAATGTATCTCTTCTTCTCCACAACATCAAACACAACAGGAGTAGCCATAACTTGTTTATCACTTCAATTAGGTTTCTAAGAACTTCTAAATTGTCATGATAGATTAGGGCTTCTGCAACCAATCAAATACACTTCTTTGCTGGTGAATCAAGCTTCAATCCTTCCCAAATAACTGCTAGGGCTTCTATGCTCTCCAATCACTCAAACTTGAATGCAATGAGTGATTTATAAATCTTTGTGTACTTTAAAGTGAAAATTTCACCATTAATGCTTGCCACGTAAACTAGACTTTCATTGAAAAATCTCCAACTTTCATTCTACAATCAATCAGGTATTGCGCTCTTGCACACATGTTCTACTAGTCTCCAAAAGGTTAAATCCAAAGGTGCATACTCTGAGGGTGAGTATACCAGCCACATAGGGCACACATGTTCTACTAGTCTCCAAAAGATTAAATCCAAAGGTGCATACTCTGAGGGTGAGTATACCTGCCACACAGGGGTCTAGAGCTAAATTATCTCCCCTATGACCCTAAGGGTCATTCATCTAGATGTAGAGGGTGTGTCCACTATAGATGCATTGAATACATACTCATCAACCTTATCCTTCTTCACCTCTGACCAAATCATGCTTGCATCTTCTGAAGCTTTCACAAACTTGACTTCTCCTTCAGTATCCAATATTGATTCTTCTAGTTTTTTAGCGCTTTCCTGACTTTGCGTTCTTGATCTAAAAAACTTTGAGATGTGTCCAGCCTTGTTACAAGAGTGACAAATAATTGGAGGCCTTAAATTCCTTGATGCATTGATATGAGTTACCATTTTACACTATCTAGCTGAGTGACCATTATAATTACATATCTGACATGTAATACTCTGAGAACTTCTTGCATTTGTTTGATTCTGATTTCTCTGATTATTCAAAGTTTTGTTCTTGTGACTAGTTTTACAATTCATAGCTCTATGACCAAATTTGTTGCATGAATAACAGTAACCATTGAAAGGTCTTACCTCTTTACAATTCGTTGATATGTATGCATGCTTGTTACATGCATAAAAAGTTTGGTCAATTGGTTTGTGCTCATCCTTAGATGGTTCAATACTATCTTTAGTCTTATTTCCTATCTCCTTAGCATCTTTGGTGTCTTATGGTGCTTTCATCCTTGCTTTCATGTCATCAATCTAATTTTGTGCTTCATTGAATCCAATGTCACTGGTATCTCCTTTAAGCTTCCAAGCATATAACTGAGATTCTATCAAATCCTTGCTTTTGTGTAATTTATCAATGTGATTCTTAGCTTCTTTTAACTCAAATTCCAAATTTTCTTTGTTGTTTCTTAGCTTCAAGATTTCCATGTTTTCTTTCCTCAATTCTTCATTTAGTTGAAGGTTTTCTTTGATCTGTTCATCATAAACTTCTTGATTGTTGGTTAGCTTTTCATCCAACTCTTCAATCTGATCTTTCAGAGATGTGTTCTCTTCATTTAGATTTTTGACCACCTTCCCTAAATCACTATTTGAACAATCTTTCAAATATTTTCTTAGTCTTTTGATGACTGCTTGAGAATCACTGACTTTTTCTTTTAGTTCTTCAATTTTTTTTTCAGATCTGTCAAGGTCTTGAAGAGTAGCTTCAAGATTTTTTTTAGATGTTTCATTTCTATCTTATCCATGATCTCCTCAAGTGATTAAACTTATTTTTTGAGGACCAGATCTCTAATGCCAATTGTTAGGAATGGGAACACTAAGAGGGGGGGTGAATCAGTGTTCACTATATTTAATCTTTTTACTTTATTCTTTAAACTTAACTTGAATGCTTAAGTACTGAAATGAACATTAACATAAACAAGATATATGAACTCAAAACATAACACCAATATGGTTATGGGGAAACCCAAATAGGTAAAAAACCCCCATGGGAATTGACACCCACTAATATTTTGCACTAGTGTATTGTGATCCTTGTTAGAAGATCCTTAACCCTGTTAGGAGTTGTCTTTACATTTATTTTAGTATAGTGACCTTGTCAAGGGTCAGACCCTGTTAGGAGTTTTTTACAATAAATTTTTTAGGGGTGGGGACACACTATCCTAGAGCTCACTACTCAAGTGGTGAAGGCTACAACCTTTTGATCTCAGATACACACTATATCTACTAGATGAACTCATGTTGTGACACTGCTTGTCAAATCAATTCCTTTGATGTGTTGATGCTTTGACCTCTTGCAAAGCTCTAATACATCTTAACTACTCTTTGCACACTTTAGCTCTTCTTATCTCAACTCTATAACAACTTCCATATTATATTACAATGGCACATCTTATATTTATATGCGCTACCAAAACAATTAACTAGGTCGGCCTATAACCAATTACATACACCACTTCCAATTGAATTGGCTCAAGCATGTTTACATAAAAACATAATTACATGTCTATAACCTAAATAAAATAGGTGCATAGCCTTTACAAAACAATATTATCATCACTAATCAAATTACCAATAGTCATCTGCATACTCTCTTCTACTTTGGCATTCACTGGCTGTACCTCTTCAACTATCTGTATCTTCGTCATATGGTCTCATCTAATAATGCACTCTTAGACTTAGCATGAATACATACATACAAGCTTAACTTCAAGGAAACATACCATAACTAGGTCATACACATGTGCGCTGATGCTTTGATCTACTGGTTCTTTCTTAACTGTCCAGTCTTCTATACTTAACCAAATTCTAATCTTCTGATGATGTGCATTGACTCCAAAACACTATATGACTTTTTTGCCATAATGAAAACACTATATCTAGTCATATACAATAGTATATTGAACTTTCCAACAAAGAGGACCTATGGAAAGGTTGAGCTATGTGATACTTCAATGGGTACTTGATTAGTTGGCACATTGACAAGATAATGTGTTTTTTATCTTTAACACTAAGTGAAGAAGAAAGATTGGAAGTGTAGGCTTAACTGAGAGAAAGTAAAGAAATTTACTTTAAACCGAGTGATTCTAGTGTTGACCAAGCACCAGTATATGCCAAGAAAATCTAGTGTCGACCGAGCATAAGTAATTGTCGAGCAACAGATAATTAACCAAGTGAAGACAATATTTTTCAAGAAGGAAATTTTTAGCAATGACCGAGATATCTAGTAATGACCAAGGAGATGAACACAGTATTGACCGAGTGTCAGTAATTTATAGTTTGTGAAAGAATTGAGAATCCCAACCGACATAGTTGAATTCTTGGGATATGTAAAACGTGTTGAAATTATTAATAAATAGTATGGATAATTTAATGCATGGTAAACTATTTTCTTATGGATTCAAGGAGAATTTTGGAGATGTATCTAGAAGGAAAAGAAGGAGAATAAAATGATGGAAGGATTCAATGAATATGACCTAAACCTAAGATCTACAGAAGAGATTAAGTGGAAAAAGATTAATCTACCTAATCAAGGAGGTATAAGGATGACCAAATTATGAGGTTAAGGAGATAGAGAAGAGGTTGATGTTATTGACTAATGAGTCTAAGTAGAAGGATAAGGAGAAGTTGTGAAGAGCTGAACAGATTTGTGGTGATTGCTTGAAGAGATTTATGAGAAGATCAGGGATGGAGATGGAAATGAAGGTCAGTTAGTAAATCAACATATGAGTGTAGTGGATCTGTATTTACAAAGTGAGTTGTATATCTCAGATCAAAACCTATTGTTACTTTATAACCATTTAATCAAGGTTGACCTAACAGTCATTTTTGTAAACCCTTTAATCAATGTGACATTCTAATGGAATGTTCTTAAGCCCTCTAACCAAACCACTTTTAACAGAGTGATTAAATCCTTAAGTAGGATCACACCTAACAGTGTGTATTGTAAACCTTTAATAGGGTTGGCTTCTCATAGAGCTCACTTCGTAAGAGTGAAAATTAGTAGCATGTTACTGGTGGTTTTTCCTAGATTGGGTTTCCACATTAAATCCTAGTGTTATACTTGTGTGAATTTTATTTGGTGTAAATGATGTTGAAATTTTATATTCTATAAGTTGATTACTTTTGGATAGTGGACTACAAGTTTTATGTCACTGATATATGCTATAGAGACAGAGAGAATTGCTAATTAGATCTAAGTTTGTTGAAGAGATAGAAAGTTCAATTGGTACATCTGGACTTGAGGATAATTGATTCACCCCCCCCCCCCCCCCCTCTTAGTTATTCTAAAATCATTCTAACAAATTCCTAGCACTTTTATTAAAAGAGCACATTGTACAACTTAATCTTGATTAAATGGAAATTAAAAGGAGATTTTTTATTTTGTCATATTCTGCAATAAATCTTGGCCAATCCAAAATCTTGGATCCTCTCACAAGGATTGATCTCTATCACCAATCATCTCTACCTAACATCATTTTCCTCTTAATCTCCACCCTTCATTCTTGAAGCACTTTCCTTAAAAGGAAGCTCTTCCTTGGCTCAAGGGTTCAATCTTGGTCATTTGAGGAAATCCATCTTTGTGCATTCTAGAGTTGCTATGTTATTTTGAATTCTTAGTTCTAAGTTTCATTCATCATATTCTCATAGCTTTCTTGCATTATTAGCTTATCTCATCTCCTAGAGTAACTTGCATCATTATAGTACTTGCATTCTAATTTACTTCAATAGTTGCATTGTTAATCTTGCATTCTAGTTTCATCATAGCTTTTCATTTGCATTTATATCAATCTTGGAGTGGTGACTGCAAGTCTTGCATCTCCTCCACAATTTAAATCTTCTATTTTGGAGTATTCAAGTCACTAATCTTTCATTTCAATCTGATAGGCATTGTCAAAAGGATTAAACTCACTTCAAGTAGGAAGCAATAAGCCACTTTTAAGGGTTTAGTTTTTTCATTTGATGTGAGCTCTTGTGGCTAAACTCTTGAGTTAATATTTTATTGAGTTTTGGTTGCATTAAAATTGAATACCAATTTTATACCACACACCAATATGCCTCCATCATTCACTTTCAAATGCCCTCAATTTGTGCATTTAATTTTGATTCCATTTGTGCATTCAATCATGTCATAATTATGACAATCTTCCATTTGAACATTCAAGTTTCCAAATCTGCATTTTGATCTCTCATGCTATAAATTGACATAAATTTCTCAATCAAACTAACCACCATCTTTCAAATATTCTCACCATCACTATATTCAATTTTTATTTCATATTTTAAGTGCATTATGTCAATATGAGAGCTACACCAACACTTTTAGAGTAGCAAGAAAGGGTACAATTGTCAAATTGAGAGAGTTTTGTTTATAATTTGCATTTCTCTGTCTCAATTTCTTTTTTTTTGGATAGGTTGATTGTGCATGCTTTATAGTTTGATGGTTCCTCTTGTGTGCATGTTTTCCTCATTTACATGTCCTACAATTGGTGAACTCAACGTGAAAACACATTTATCTGACTATTTTTTTTATGTTTTTTGTGCATTTGAAGGTCCTAGTGTGTTTCTACATAGTTCTTACCTATTTATATGTACTTGGTTAGGTTTTATGCATAGTTGGTAACTAGAACTATGCTCTTAGTCAAAAAAGTTGTGTAGTTAGTCATGGAAAATGCGTAGTTGGTTGGTTGGTGATCTTTATCAGGGTGTAGGGTTTATATCTATAATTTACTTCTTTCTACTTTTAGTTTCTCCATTCTAAGGTAGTAAATGAACATTAAATACAATAAATAAACCCTAATCTTGGCTAATCTATCTCACATTTTGATTTGGCCACATAAAAAGAACCTCACACTTTGGTGCTCTTAAAATGAACATCACCTAGCTATGATTTGAAATCAGTTCAAGTGCATACATAACTTAAATAGCATTCCCAAATTGATGAAATTTCAATTCATTTGATGGCTAAAATCAACCCCAGTTTCATGTTCGGATGTTCATAGGTCAAAATGCTGCTAAAAAATTAAATTCTATAAGTTTTGAGTCAATTTACTATCTGATTACGTTTTTGTGCACTTGTGATGCAGAGTTGCACACCGGAAACCTCAACTTTGCCTAGTTTGCCTCTAGGACTTCCAAATTCACAAAATTCTTCTCCAAACTCTAGGAACCTTCAAAGGATCCTCAACACAATTCAAATAACCCCTTAGTAAGGTTACACCAATCCTCCAATGCAAGGAAGGATCAAATCAACTTAGTCTTCAAAATTGCTTTAGGGACACTTTCCCTATTCTAGGCCAAAATGCACATCAGCAACCTTTGGCTCTCACAGACACAATCCATTGATTGGATCACCTTCACTTATGTTAATACACTGCAAATATCCCAAAAATTGGGCTCCAACACCTCTGCAAGGTCTCCAAGCACTAAGGACCTAGTTAGTCCTTGTAGGACTCCTCAACATGAAATTCTGCAACAAAATTCAAAATCTCCAAACAACCTACAAAAAAAAATATATATTTGAATACCCTTTATGCTCCTCCTTCAATCCCCAAAAGCTTAGATTCCCACTCCACTCCAGCATGCCCAAACTTGCACTAGACACACAGACCTAATAGGCCTAATTAGGCTTGGTTTGTATAGCACTTGTACGGATATGGGGTCATGGAAGGAAACCAATTCTTGGTAGATGTTAAGGAAGGTCTACCCACACAAATTCACCCTTTGGTTGCAATCAATTCAACCAAATTCAGACTGATCTACACTAAAATTCAAATTCCTAGTTCAAACCCTCAACATGACTTGAACTAGGGCTTGCAAGAAAAATGAACTCTCACCATGGAAATTTTCCCTACTCCTAGAATTTGAAAGAAAAACATGTCTACTAAAAAAATCATTGGGTTTTGTGCCCCTGTGACCGAATAGGTGCACTCTATTGGCCCATTTGCACAAAACCCTAGTTTTTAGGAGGGTTTGGTGACTGTTTGTAAACAAATGAAGATATCTTTCGCAAACCTTCACCAAATTTGATCAAACCAAGTGCAATAGAATGTTAAATCACCAGAGTCTTCAACCCCAACATTGGTTTACAGATCTCCCTTCCGTACAGCACGTGTGAATGCAAAAACCAGTCAATTTGACATGAAAACAAAGAGCTTTTATTGATTCAATGCAAATGTCCGTACAAATGGCATCACCTATTCTTTGGGGAAGGTGATATAAGTTTATACATGCCTCCTAGACCAATCAACCAACAATGGGATCGGTTATGAACCGAAATAACCACTTTTCAAAAAGTTGTCAACATTGACAAAAAGTTGTCAAGCAATTTTTTTAAAAGTTGTCAAGCAACTTTTGCCGGTAGGAGCAATTTTGCTTTAAACCACTCTAAAACATCCCCTAAACCTATTTTTTATTATGCATCTAGCCTTTTGAGGCCATAAACACCTATTCTAACCTCCTAAGTCTACTTGCTCTCATAGGCCACATATACCCCTGGTTTATATGCCACCAAATAGGGTAATGTGCCTTTACAAATGGGCTTCAAGTTATTCATTTCCTATTCTAGACTTCTCAAAACCTCTAAACATAACCAAAATTTCCTTGAAGATTCCATCTTCATTACATTTCAAGTATGAATCACATTCTATGCCAAGGTGATCAATATGTATCAAGACCAAATGAGATCAAGTTTGAACAATTTGAAACAAATCCAAATGAAAGCAATGTTAACACTTCTTAGGCACTTGACATCTGTGAAGAATGTGAAGAATGAAGACAAGATAAGGGGTTCTCCAAGGTTGTGCTCTGCACCAACTTGGTAGCAAAAATAGCACTCTTAGAAGTTGAAACTGCACAGTTGGTCAAGAAATTACATAGTTGGTCACTCCAACTATGTAGTTGATCACTATTGTTGTGCAGTTGGTAATTTGGGTTATTTTAATGCTTTGTATTGAGTTTTTACATTCTAATATTCTTCTTTTTTTGCGCTTAAAATATATATTTTTTTCTGTTACTAATGGTTTGTCATAGCTTGTGGCAATCATGGGATGAAGGCTTAATGATAAAATACTAATATTTTATGCAAGACATGTGATGAAGACATTGTGTGCTTGTTATAACTTTCATGTCTTCCTTTTAGTAGTTAGAAAACACTTCAATTTGGTGCTTTAAAAATAACATCTTTATGTTCCTGAGTGTTTTCTAGATTGTAATCCTAAGAATTTAATGAATGTATCCTCTCCCCTCACCTTCATGGATCTTGGGTGAAGATAAATTCATACAACTCTTTTAGAGGACCTTCCTCATTAAATTTTCTTTAGTAGAGCCAGTGAGAGGAAATGACCTGAGTGGGAACAAGATAAAGCCAAGCTCTTATGCTCACTAGAAATAATACCTCCTTGAGATTAAAGTCTTGGAGGTCAAGGGTATCTTGTTCCTAGTATTCATGGGACTATAGGTCTCAATTTTGCTTGTGTGACCATGTTTCCTTGTATGATTAATAGAAGATACCTTTGCATAGATTCCCTGACTAAACACCTTTATTGTAGTGGTCACATAAAACCTTTCTATTCACTAATTCAAGGGGTTACCCATGCCCATGAAGACATCCCCTATGTTCATGGCTCTTGGTAGAGACAACGGTCCATCGGGAAGTGATGACCCTTGGGATTCAAATCTTGGTATGCCTGAGAAGTGAGTACACTATAAGGGGGAGCCTATGCTACCAAGATTCTAGGCTATCTTCCCTGAGTAGGTGCAACTAAACTTTTTTCAAGTGGGAATTTAGTGGATATTGTCCTTCCAGTCTAGGTTGTGGTGTGTTTGTTTTACTTTTTTACAACAAGTCATTCTGTCTGATGTGTCTTGTGTGAGTGTTCAAACATTTCAAAATTTTCAAAACACTCATAACACCTTAAAAACCTTTCAAAACATTCCTAAACATTCAATTGGTCATAAATATCTTGTTTTAAATCACTATGAACATATGAAATTTTAAAACATTCACCTTGGAGCCTTGTGGCATGTGTAGGAGTCCTCATTTGCATCCATTTATATATCATAGTCCTTGCATATTTTGCATTGTCTTCCTTCCATTTTCAATTCCAAATCCTTGCATTAATCCCCATTATAATCTCATTATAGTCCTTATTATAGTCCTATTTCATATTTCACTTAGAACCTTTAAAACCTTTGTAGAATCCCACAAAAATCCAAATTTTAGAATCTTTCCATATGTTATTGAAGATAGGAACTTGACTTGGTCCCTTTTGTCCCTCTCTTTTTTTCTTTTATCAAACTCCATCTTTGTCATGTTAGATTTGACCCAATATATTTTTATATTTCTCATTTTTATCCTGTCAAGTCAAGATCCATATTCAATTTCCTAAGGTTATACCCTTAGATTTGTATTTTCTAAAGATTTTCTCAAATTCAAAAATTCCAAAAATAGTTTGCATAATTTTCCTTTTCAAAAGATTTTTCAAAATTCCAAAATCCCCAAAAAATAGTTGCATAAACCTTGGATTTCATCTTTGCATAATCATATCCTAAGTTAACCTTTTCACATCCTAGATTGCTGATGCAGGATTTACATCCTAGAAGTTGAGGAATTATCTAATGAACCTGAAAATGGTGAGAAATTGATCCTAAGAAGGATCTTGTGGAATGAGGAAGCTGATGAGGAACCCATTCTGAGGAAAATTTTTTTCAAAACCAGATGTAAGATCACTGAAAAATGTTATAAGGTAGTCATTAATAGTGGAAGTTTTGATAATTTGGCATTCGAAGAGCTAGTTAAAAAATTGCAATTGCAGAGATTGAGACATCCTAAGCCTTACCATATTGCTTGGATCCAGAAGGAGCATAAACTACTTGTAAGTGAACAATGCCTTGTTAAATTCAAAATTGGGAATTATCATGATGAAGTCTTGTGTGATATTATGCCTATGGATTGTTATCATATTCTTTTGGGTAGACCTTGGCAGTATGATAGGAAAGCTTTGCATGATGGTAGATTGAATAAATATACTATTTGTATGGATGGGAAGAAACAAATATTTTTGCCTTTAGTATAAAAGTTGGAGGAGGGTCACTATGCTACAGTCAGAGTATGCTTGGTTGAGGGTAAAAAATTTGTAAGAGAATTGAAAGAATTGAATGTTTTCTTTGCTTCAATTCCAAGGAAAATTGAGAAATGGGATGAGTTAGAACATGCACCTGAGATTAAACCTTTGCTGAGTGAATTTCATGACATCATTTCTGATAATGTACCTGATGGTTTGCCTCCTATGAGAAGTATAAGTCATTGTATGGATTTGATACCTAGAGCTAGTTTGCCTAATAAAGCACCACATAGGTTGACACCTGATGAAAAGACTAAATTGAATAGACAAGTGCGAGAATTTCTTGAAAAGGGTTTGATTAGAGAAAGTTTGAATCCTTGTGCAGTACCTATTGTATATCTTGATGATATTTTGATATTCAGCAAGAGTAAGGAAGAACATCTTGAACATATGAGACAAGTATTGTAGAGATTGAAGGAAGAAAAGTTACTGACTAATTTGAAGAAATATTCATTTATAAAAGAAGAGATTGTGTACCTTGGTTTTGTAATTTTAGCTAATGGATTGAAGATGGACCCTGAAAAAGTAAGAGTTATACTTGATTGGCCTACACCAAAGAATGTTGGAGAGGTAAGATCGTTTCATGGATTGGCAAGTTTTTATAGGAAGTTCATAATAAATTTTAGTTCTATTTGTAATGCTGTGACTAAAACTATGAGAGGAGATAAAAGGGATTTCAAATGGACACATGGGGCACAAAAGAGTTTTGAAACATTGAAACAAAGAATTGTAGAATTACCTACACTTGTTTTGCCTGATTTCAGTAAAGTTTTTCAAGTTGAATGTGATGCTAGTGGAAGTGCAGTTGGATCTATTTTGAGTCAAGAAGGAAGACCTGTAGCTTTCTTTAGTGAAAAATTGAATGATGCTAAGAGAAAATATTTAGTTTGTGACTAGGAATTCTATGCTATTGTACAAGCTTTGAAGAAATGGAGACATTATTTGATGCCTAAAGATTTTGTATGGTACACTGACCATAAAGCTTTGCATATTTGAGAAGTCAGAATAAATTGAATTAGAGACCTATGAAGTGAGTTGAGTTATTGTATAATTTTTCCTTTTCATTGAAGCATACAAGTGGACAGATGAATAAAGTTGTTGATGCCTTGAGTTGAAGAAGAAATTTTCTGACAGAAATGAGAGTTGAGGTACTTGGTTTTGATGATTTGAAGTGTTTGTATGAAACTAACCTTGATTTTGCAGAACCTTGGACTACTTGTAAGGAACAAATAGTGATTAATAAGTGGAATGATTATTTCATTCAAGAAGACATGTTGTTTAAAGGATTCTAGTTGTGTATACCTAGAGGATCTATGAGAGAGAACATAATAAAGGAGAAACATAGTGATGGACTTGCTGGACATTTTGGGATTGATAAGACTGTGAAATTGATTTCAAAAAGATACTTTTGGCCACAGATTTATAGGGATGTACAGAGAATGGTTAGGGGTTACAAAATCTTCCAAACAACAAAAGGAACTAGTCAGAATGTGGGATTGTACACACCTTTGCCTACACTTGATAGATCTTGGGAAGATATGAGTATGGACTTTGTTCTTGGATTGCCTAGAACTCAGAGGGGTAATGATTCTATTTTGGTAGTGGTTGATAGATTTTCTAAGATGGCTCATTTCATACCTTGTAAGAAGACATCTGATGCATTACATATAGCTGAATTATTTTTCAAAGAAGTGGTAAGATTTCATGGTTTGCCTAAATCTATTGTTTCAGACAGAGATACTAATTTTACTGGTTACTTTTGGAAAAGACTTTGGAAGAAGATGAATATAGAGTTGAATTTTAGTTTTACATTTCACCCTTAGACAAATGGACAAACTGAAGTTGTGAACAAAAGTTTGGGAAACTTGTTGAGATGTTTAGTTGGAGATAAGCCTGCTAATTGGGATTTAGTTTTGGCAGAAGAAAAGTTTGTGTATAATAATTCTATGAATACAAGTACTAAGAGGACACCATTTGAGATTATTACTAGATTTCATCCTGGGGGAAGGTCACATAGTTGAGTGATTTGACTACTGAGACTAGAAGAAGAGTTGAAGCTGATGATTTTGTAGTATACATGAGAACTTTGCATGATGGAGTCAAAAGGAATTTGGAGGATAGTAATTTAAAATATAAACAAAGAGAAGATAAGAGAAGGAGAATAGATTCCCAGTCGGTACCTACAAAAATTAGAAAATGAAGAAGTTTGGACCTTGTAAGATTTTGAAGAAATTTGACAGTGGAAATGCTTATGAAGTGGAATTACCATTGGACATGGATATATCACCTATATTCAACATTGCAGATATCTTTGAGTACTTTGAATCAAATGATGAGACTGAAGATGATCTAGATTATCCTAAGAAGAACAAAGAAATCATTGTAGAGATTTTGAATAGTGGAGTGAGCAAGAGTACCAGAGGAAAAGACTACATGGAATACCCAGTCGAGTGGAAAGATAAGCTAGTTGAAGAAAGTTCATGGATTAAAAAAGCTAAGTTAGATCTTTATGATTCATATCAAAATATGAGAATTTCTTGATGTGGACATTAGTTCTTTATTAAACCCAAGTGTCTAATGCAGGAGCATCTTGGGTCTTGAGAAATATTGCATCACCAAAAATATTTCTTATTTTCCTGTACTTACCTTTTGTTTGTTTTATAGTCGTTGATGTTGTTGGTTTCCTACCTTGCAAAGTTAATGTAGTGTTGTGGACCTATTATTGATAAATATCCTATGAGCACATGTCCTAATTCATTTGGATGTGGGGGTTATCACCATTGTCCTCGGGTATCGATTTTCTGCCAGTTTCACATGAAACGTGGAGTGTTTCACCTTGTGAAGTTTCTTATGAGCAAATTGGATCTTGCAAAGTTTAGGATATGTTCTTGGATCATGTGTGGACCTAAATGTGGCTTCACAACATGTTGTGTTATTTCTTTCTTTATTTTTGGTTCTCTCTTCCTAAGTAGACCTATAATGTAATTAAATGCCTGACTGGCTGACTTTTGGCTTTGTTGGCTATATATTTGGAGCTTGAGTTGATGTAGGAGGTAGAGGAGTAGGTAGATGAGTAGATGCATCGTCGGAGAAAGATAATATGCAAACTCTGATTTTGAATTCATAATTTCTTTGTATATGGCCAAAACTTGGAAGGCCTTACAGTCAGTCATGTTGAAGGATTTATAATAATTTTACCAGTGTTGTTTCTAGTTGCCTTGCCTTACTCTATGTTGTGTTTTCACTATTTCAAGTGAATTATATCTATTTATTTCATGTGTCTCCAAGAAGGGCTTGTTTTTTGATTCAAGTTGAGTTAATTCTACTTGATTCTACTTGTATCTTCCCTAACCTTGTGTCAATTGTATATCATTCCAAAATCCAAGAAAATCCAAAAATAACTTGCACTTTACCTATACCATTCCTCATCCTTGGTTGCACTTTGAATTTAGTCCTCATGTCAATTGTAACAAGGTCTCAAGCTTCCAAAAGATAAAAAGGTTCCTATCAACCCATATTTACTTCAAGTGAGGAATCCTATTTTGATCCAAGATAAAGCACATATTTTTAAACATAAGGTTATAACACATGACCCATATTCTATTCAAGATAAGATAATACAAGCATCATGAACCCTTCAAGACAATATACCCAAACATATTATGACCCAAGACCTATGGAATCATCATAAACACTTTCTAATGAAAGACAAATGGAATATTCTAACCCAAACTTGGCATACCCTTCATTGCCTTCAAACTTTCAACTAGAGTGTGCCATAATTCAACTAGGACCACCACCTAATTATGAATCAATCTTCATTCCAATGTGATGAAATATCCCTCAAAAAATTTTACAACCTCTTGTTACAATCATGCAAAAAAGAGAATCAATACCAAGGTTTTCACAAAAAAGCACAAGTTCAAGTATGTCATCTTTTGAACATCAATCAAATATTATTAATAATAAACCTATTGAGCCATATGTTCAATCCCAAAAAAAATTAAATAATGTAAATACTAATGCAGTGTCACTAATAGAATCACCCAAGAAGAAAAACATCCCATCCAATTTTTTAAAGAAGTTTCTTCAAACATTATATAAAGAGGATGAAACAAATAATAATGCACCCATGTCTAGCAATCCTCCATCCCAAAATGATCATGTGGATGACACACCTATTTCCTCTCAAGAAATTAACCTTCAAGAAGCATCCATGTCTCCTTCTATTCCTTCATCCCCTCAAGATAAATTACCTCTATCTCCATCAAGTGACACTTCCAATGATGAAACTTGTCAAGGGATATCCATAGAATAAATCCAAGCTAATCCATTTCTTGATATAAGTCCTTTTCATGCTTCCCAAATGCTAGAACCAATACCACCATGTCTTCCATATTCAAGTAATCCTATTCAAGAGAGCCCAATTGGAAGTCCATCTCCTTTATGTCAAAATAGTGACCCCTTTCCAAAATCCCCCATACATGTCCTAATTCATACCCATCTCTAGAAAATGATTCAAAGAATGAAGAAATGAGTCCTAAAATGAATCAAGACCAAGATCCAACCAATGACCAATCCTATCCAACTATTGACCAAGATCCTATTTTCCTTGAAACTCATGATAATCCTATTGTCCCTAAATCTCCTATCAAAGATGATCTCACTCGATCACAAGAGAAAAATGTCCTTCCAAGTCCCATCGACATTCCACTTCCTAAGAAAGATTGTGACCTCTCTTCCATTCTTCCTAATGATTCCATAAGAAGTCTAGAGTAAAACACTTTTAAAATGGAATCCAATGATCTCATTCTAAGTCAAGATCAAAGTATCCCTTCACCTTATGTATACCATAGGATCCCATCATCCCTCAAGATCATCCACAAGATCCTTGCATCCCTTCATTTCCTTTTCCTAATCCACCAAATCTCCCACAAGATCCTATCCTACTAGACGATCCTGCCATTGATCCTGTTCCATCACAATATCCCATTATTGCTCTTGAACCCCCTCACATTTTAAACACATTTATGTAGTTTTTTGAATCCCTTACAAGTCAAATGGGTTCCTCTAGTTCTATCAAATCTAGTCCACTTCATAATCCTATCATTCATTCCATATTGTGTCTACCTTGAAAAATAAATTTATGTCTTGTCACAAGTATCCTATTGGTCAAATAAAGTGTTATCAAGTCAAAGGGTTAAGCATCTATGAACAAAGTATATTAAAACCCTTTCATGTTAAAGAAGATCCTAAAGGTCATGACCTCAGTTATAAAGCTCATTCTTAGGGTGTTTGATGCAGGGGCATCCAAGGTTAAGGCAGGGGCATTCTGTATGCTCGGTAAAAATGCATAAGTGTTTGTGTTTTGGCTGGTTTTTACTTAGTTGCAGCCTTGACTGATGGTCTCAGTCATTAAAGGAAGCTTGGTCACTGAAGGAACTCAATAGTCTCTGGTGCTTGGTGATAGTGTTACTCAGTCATTCCTGTGGTGCTCAGTCGACACTGGTACTCGATGATGCCTGGCTTACTCGGTTAATTCAATGATGCTTGGTAGTTCCAACTTACTGATTGGAGTTTTATGTGATTTTTTGGGCTGACTTGGTGCATTTATTTTTGGTAACCATTAATTTTGGGTCGGCATGCTGAATTAAATGGTTGTATACATTTGTAAGTCAACTTGTATGGCATTTAATTATTTGTTTAGGAGAGTTAAAGGTTTCATCTGGGTGACTTGTGGCTGATGATTAGCATTTAAGGAGGGCTTGGGTAGATGTTTGGGGGATAGAAAAGGGGAGAAAGAAACTTAGCAGATCTAGATCTCAGAGGAGCGAAGTTGTGGAAAAGTTCTTGATGATCTTACAGATCAGATTGTAATCTGATATTTGTTTGTAGTAGAGCTAGGGGTTGCATACTTGGGAACAAGGAGATTTCTTGGAGGCTTGCAAGCTCAAGTTTAGATCTTGCTTAGGGTTTCCATCATCTTATGATTATCTTTAGAGCTGAACTAGCTAGTGATTGTGTTGGATCTGGTTGTGGATCTTGCAGAATTGTTTTCTTATTGTAATTGGCCCTAACCGGAAAGGCCTTATAGCTGGGTATGTTAATGAAAATTAGAGTTAAAAAATTACATTGTGTTGCATTGTTTATTATTCTATTATGTAATTATGTTGGTTTCAAGGTTTCGACTATCCTTAATTTGATCCACCTTCCTTGACTACATAAGGTGGTATCAGAGGGAAGTTGGTTCCTGTTTGAGCGAAGTTGGTCCCTGTTTAAGCTATTGAAGCTGAGAGTTTGATCTTATTGAAGCAGAAGGTTGACCTAGCAAGACTGATCTTATGAAGTTGATCTTGTTGGTGAAAAGATTGTGTGCAATCTGGATTGCAAATCCATAGCACTGAACTTGTGAAATTGTGCCCTAGTTGTTTGCAGGATTGTAGATTGCGATCTAACTTGCATCTAACTTGGAAATTGTCACAAGGTGGTTAGTGAGGGTTTTTTGTAGAGGGTTTTCTCTTATCTTTAAGGATGCCTCCAAGAAGTTTGGACCCTAGAGTTATTTCTGATCTTTGTGATACTATGGAATCTGGATCATAGAGAAGATGAAATCAGATATCAGATCTAAGATGGAATTGATGAAGAATGACATGGTCGCTGAGATCATAAGAGCTGTTACTGGTATACCTTGGAATGTTGGTACTAAGGATGGCTATGAAGAAGCTACTAAAGAATTTGAACAAGCTGGATCTAGTGGTAATGATAGGAGGGATAGATCTGGTGAAGATAGAACTACTCGATTACCTAGATTTGTTGCTCAGTTTAGTAATTACCAAATGGAAGTGTCTACTTTCTCTGGTACTCTAAAACCTGACAATCTGATTCACTGGATTGGTGAACTTGAAGATTTCTTTGAGATAGAATAAATTGAAGATCCTCTTTGGGTGAGATTAGCACAGACAAAGTTGAAAGGACATCCTACTCTTTGGTGGAAAGAATTACAAAGAGAGCAAGAAGATGAAGGTGAAATGAAGATCAATCGATGCAGATTGATGGTGACTAAATTAAAAGCTAAGTTCATACCTACTAAATATGAGCTTAAATTGTTTAAAAAGTTGTAGAATCTGAAACAGAAGGATTTGTCTGTTGAAGATTATACTGAGGAGTTCTACAAACTTACTATTTGGTCTGGTCATAGAGAACTTGGTAAGGAAAAGGTAGCTCGGTATGTGAATGGTCTGAGATTCAATATTTAGGATGAGCTTGGTATGCTGAAGATTGATTCTGTAGAAGATGCTTATCAGTATGCTCTAAGGGCAAAAGAGAAGTTAAAAAGGAAACAACTTAATAACTCCCAAGGGAAGGAAAAAATGATCACTCAACAAAGGATAAACTGACTAATGCAGAAGATGAATAGAAACCTGTGGAACCTAAGAAGAAGATAGGTAGAGTTATCTTTAAAGGTACTTGCTATAACTATGGAGAGGAAGGACACTGTTCTTTTGAGTGTACATAGAAGAAGGTTGACTAACAGAATAATATGGTGAATGAAAACATTTAGAATGAACCTAAATTAGAGAACTTGCTACTTCGGCAAACATTGCTCAATACAAAGGATGAACCTTGCTAGAGGAGTAAATTGTTTAGAACCTGATGCAAGTCTAAAGGTAAACTCTATGATGTTATTGTTGATAGTGGTAGTACTGATAACCTTGTTGTTGAGGACATGGTTAGGAAACTTGGCTTGAATAGAATGAAACATCCACATCCTTATAGGATTGGTTGGTTACAAGATGATCATGCTTTGGAAGTTAGAGAACAATGCTTCATTGATGTTTAGATTGGCTAGTATAAGGATCTTGTGTTATGTGACATTGTGAATATGAATAGTTGAGATGTATTGCTCGATAGACCTTGGCAGTATGATTGCAGAGCTATTTATGACTATGTGAAGAATGCCTTTGATATTCAGAAGGATGACAGGAAGTTTTCATTGATGCCTTTGATGGATACAACACTCGGTAGGAGAAGCCTGAGTATTGGTTCCCAAGTTGAGTTGGTGGATCCAAAGAAATCAATGATCAGTTTGGAGAACAGACCTGTACATTGTCTAGAAAAGATTTGAAGAGATAGAGGAAATATAAATGGAAGGATTTGCAAGTAGAAAAGGTGGAGGACTTGTATGTGAAGAACTAGTTCGGGGTTCATGTGTTGAATCCTAGAAGATGTTCTTCTCACATATGAACATCTTTTGGAACTTGGGGTGTCTGATGCAGGGGCATCCAAGGTTAAGGCAGGGGCATTCTATATGCTTGGTGAAACTACATAAGTGTTTGTGTTTTGGCCAATTTTTACTCAGTTACAGCCTTGACTGATGATCTCGGCCATTGAAGGAAGCTCAGTCACTGAAGGAACTGGGTAGTCTCTGGTGCTCGGTGATAGTGTTACTTGATCATGCTTGCGGTGCTCAGTGATGCCTGGCTTGCTTAGTTAATTCACTGATGCTCAGTACTTCTGACTTACTGACTGGAGTTCTATGTGATTTGTTGGGCCGAATTGGTGCATTTATTATTAGTAACCATTAATTTTGGGCTGACATGCTGAATTAAATATTTGTATACATTTGTAAGTTGACTTGTATGGCATTTAATTATTTGTTTAAGAGAGTTAAGGGTTTCATTTGGCCGCCTTATGGCTGATGATTAGTATTTAAGGAGGGCTTGGGTAGATGTCTAGGGGATAGAAAAGGGGAGAAAGAAACTTAGCAAATCTAGATCTCAGAGAAGTGAAGTTGTGGAAAAGTTCTTGATGAGATTGTGGAAAAGTTCTTGATTAGATTGTAATCTGATATTTGTTTGTAGGGGAGCTAGGGGTTGCATACTTGGGAACAAGGATATTACTTGGAGGCTTGTGAGCTCAAGTTTAGATCTACCTTAGGGTTTCCATCAACTTCTGATTGTCTTCAGAGCTAAACTAGCTAGTGATTGTGTTGGATCTAGTTGTGGATCTTGTAGAATTGTTTTCTGATTGTAATTGGCCCTAACCCGGAAGGCCTTACAGCTAGGCATGTTAATGCAAATTAGAGTTAAAAAATTACATTGTGTTGCATTATTAAGTACTCTACTATGTAATTTTGTTGGCTGCAAGGTTTAGATTGTCCTTAATTGGATCCACCTTCCTTAACTATGTTGGCATTGGTAAAAAATTTCATGGTTCTATACTTTTTGTTCTGGTCTCTGCAATTGTTTTTAGGTCTCTGCCTCAAAACCTTGGTGAAAATTTTAAAAAACTATCTGTTGGAACTTTAGAATTTTAAAATACCCTAGCCCTATTCTTTTTTAATGTTCCTTTACTAGGTGACTTAAAATCTTCAATCCGCATGTGCTAATTAAAAGACCATCTTTAGGTTTTCATGTGTCGGCGGGGTCCTTTTAATATTTGTCATTTTTTTCCTAGGTCCTTGGGTTAATTCTTTCCTAACTTCCTAGCGACCAGTGATTTTAATTTTCCTAAGTCATGAGTTTTAATGTTTCCTATTTTTTGGCTTTGTTTTTTCCTGGGCCTAGCTTTCTGACACCATCCCCATCCGATGATGGGTGTATCTTCGCAAGCGATGTGTCAGACCCATAAGATCTTAAGACCACCATTGATTTCATTGGTGATGTTTGTTGGAAATTTGGCTAATGTGGATGCATAGATGTTGTCATTATGGCAACATATGATCTCTATTAAGAGCGTAGAATCTGGAATGCAAGAATGGAAAGTTGAAGGAAGAAATTATCTAAGTATGGATACAGTGATCCTGACAGAGCACCCGATGAAGATTTAGTTGGCGATGTCCATTGGAGCAATATTTTTGTTTGCAGCATTAACTAAAGATTCTATAGAGTATGAGGATACCCCATCTCAATGTGCATAAAGTTTGGAGCAGTATGGACAAAGTTATTCAAAGTTTACCGAAGATAGTTTTTGTAGATAGAACAATTTTGGAGATAGTATTAGCGAAAGAGTTAAGGGATTATTTTTGCTTGTCAAAATAATGACTTAACATTATGAAGGGATGACATCCTAGATGTTTACTCTTGGATAAAGATTTTGGAAGCTGACCATGTAAAGTTATTAGCTTTAATAACTCATATATTAGGCATACTTGAAATGTAATGAAATATGCAAGTGATATGTAAAAAGAAAGAAAAGATAACTTGTGATAGTTTTTTATTGTGATAGCAGCAAAGGCTATTGATGTGAAGTTGTAAGCAGTACCATATTTTAGTCAGAAACATTTTGTATTACCTATTTGGGTAGTGAGCTCAGCTGGTGATCAGGTTTTGTAATCTAACTCCTAACAGGGTTAAGGCTTCTAACAAGGCCTAAAGTTCTTTAACTAGGATAGATCTACTATATATTGTAAATTGACTCCTAATAGGGTCCAATATCCCTAAAAGGATACTTTTGATTAGTGATCTTTGTGGGTACCATCCCCACTAGGGTTTTCCCTTGGCCAGGGTTTCCTTGAGAACATATGATGTGTTATGAGTTCTTTCTATTTACTGCTATGTTTGTTAATCAGCTTGATAATCTTTGTATGCACTAAAGTAATCTATTATATCCATAAGTGGGAAAAAGAAAAAGTTTGTCAAATACTGATTCACCCCCGCCCTCTCAGTATTTCCTATTTCTAACAATTGGTATCAAAGCATAGTTACTCAGAGAAGGAACATTCAAGGAAAGCTTAGTAGCTTGAGTAAGATCTCTATGGATATGGATCAACTTCAGAAGAATCTTGAAGAAGCTCTTGAACAGATTGATATGCTTACTGATGAAAGAAACTCCTTAAGAAGAAAATATGAAGATGCAAAGAATGCTATTGACAAATTAAAAGGTAAGATTGAAGATCTAGAATCTGAAAAGAAATGTGATATGCTTTTTGAAGATTGTGATGAATTAGAAAAAGAAAATGAGATCCTTAAGCATGAGTTGAAGATAGTAAATCTGAAACTTAGTATGAAAGATGGAAATTTGAGATCTGATAATGAAAAATTGAGAATGAAGATCTGAGGTCAAGACTTGAAAAGGAAACATCCAAATCTAAAAAAGTAAAAATGCAGTATGTGGAACTTGAGAAGTATAATAAAATTGTGAAAGGTGAATTAACTCAATCTAAACAACAACTTGAAAGGCTATATTCAAAAAGTGATAAGACTGAAAAACAAATTTCTTTTGAAGAACCATTCTTTGATAGGACTAGATTTGGATATAGTATGTTTAGAAAAAACCATGAAAGTAAGAAGCCAAATCTGAAGACATCTGAAAGTATGGAGGAAATAAGGCTAGATGAGAACACATTGGAAGATCCATCTAAAGAAGAACCACCTAGAGAGAAAGATGAATCAAAGCAAGAAGAATCAAAATAGGAAGAATCATCTAAAGGTATGCAAAGAGAATTCAAAGGTAAATGTTTTGCTTGTAATACTATTGGGCACATGAAGAGAGATTGCACAGGTAAGCAATTTAAATCTTTTAATGGACATTGTTATAATTGTCATAGTTTTGGACATAGAGCTAACAAATGTAGAAGACCTAAAGTAATTTTGAATAATTATGATAGAATGATTGGGAATACTAACAATACAGATAAGAAATCTATTAAAGAAATGAATCAAAGAAAAGTGTTAGTATGTTTTAGATGCAACAAAGTAGGACACATTGCTAGAAATTGCAGGTCACAGATTAACCAGCAAGGATAGAGATTTGGAAACAATGGAATCATCTATCAGATATGCAACAAGTTTCAACACTCAGCAAGATTTTGCAGAATGAACAATGGAGGTTATCATCATAACCCTAACCCTAGGAACAATGCAAGAAGGAATGAAAATGCAGGAAACAAAGAGAAAGGTTGTTGTAGCAATAAAGATGAAGTAAAATTTGACAAAGGCACATATCAAGGAGGTATAGTAAGCACTAAAAGTAGTCAGGAAGGTAATGTAACTGATGGTAATGATGAATCTTTACCTGACCCTTCTTTAAGTACTTAAATTATGTAAGTTTCTATAGTTTAGGACTTAGGATTAGTGTAGATTAGGAATTTGAATGAGTTAAGTTTTGCACAATTAGATATAGGTTTATTATGTTGTACTAATGCTATGGTTAAGTGTGCAAAATAAAATATTGTGTTTTGCAAGGTTGCAGAAAGTTTTATGGTTGCAGGTTTGCAGAATCAACTTTTTGAGGTTTTAGCGGCAAAATGAATAAATGTGATGTTAGATCGAGTTAATGTGAAGTGTTATAAGGTTGAAATCAAATTTATTATGATTACAAAGCGATTGAAAAGTGATTTGAAAGAAGAAAAGTGAGTTGAGGACAATTTGAAGAAGTTTGGAAGCAGTTTGCAGCGTCGATCATACCGAAACCCTAGATTTGCAAAGTTGAGGTATTTCTTGATCTTTAATGAGTTGATAAGATGGATATTTCTATGGTTCATAATGTTAAGGATAAGAATAGACCAAAGATTAAGAAAGAACCAGTAGAACCAACTGAAATTGATGACAGTCTAGCATTATCATCCATACCGGACAGAGTATTGCGCATTGAGAATGTTAAAGGATATTTAGGTTGCAAGTTTGAAACTTTGGGAGATGCAGATTTTAGTGATGATTATAGGAAATTGTACAATCAAGACATGTTATTTAAACTAGCTTATGGGCACCTAGAGAACAATGAAATTATCAAATATTCCATGAAGTATGAATTCAATGATGAGGAATGTACCAAGATCATTTTAAGTAGAATCCACAATGGGATATTCTGGATGGAGGATAGAGTTATTGATATAACTACCGACCTAATTCATGAAGTTACTGGATTATCAAAAGTTGGAGAGATTCCACTGGATCTAGTTATAATGGTAGAGGAATTGTGATAAGTAAGATTAAGCAAGATGATGTTAGGTACCTTTGCAAGATCCTAACAACTAAATTCTATGGTAGTTCAAGGGAAGATGACATGGCTGTAGGAATGATTCATGTAGCTTATCTTATGTGTATTGAGAAGAAACTAGTAGACCTATGTGAAATCTTGAAAATTCAGTTATTTGAGAGCTTAGAAAAGATTAAGAAGGCTAAGTACACACAGTTTAGGTTTTCATCTCTAATAACCTATATGTTTTTCCATATTTTGAGAAGATTTCCTTACATAGTTGATTGGAGTAACAATGTGAACACAATGGAAAGAATAAACTCAGTCTACATGAAGCACCTTTTTGATAAAGTTAATGATAGTGTGAAGCTTGTATTGAAGACTTTTCAGAATATTGTTAAGAACAAATCAAGGATTCCTCAATCCTTAGTTGAAAAGCACAAAGATGACATTTGTTTTATGGTTGACACTGATTTCACCTACATTGAAGTAGTTGAGCCTAGAATGGAATTCATAGACCCTCTTGGCTATGAAATATCTGAAGCAGAAATAGTAGGATATGTGAATAGATTGTTAAAGTGTGAGTTGGATGGTCATGAAAATAGGTTTGGAACCTATGAAGAGAATTTCAACTTTGTAATAAGTTTGAGAGAAAAGAAGCAATCTAGTAAGAGAGTTGAATCTATTATGAAGACAATATTGAAAGAATCTAGTATGTGAAGTCATGAGTTTGACATAGCTAAGAAGACTACAAAAGCCTTGAAGCAAAGTGAAAATCTTGTAATTTCACCTGAGACATCAAGTGCAGATCTTGTTGATCCTATTGCAATAAAGATAAAAGTTGAAGTACCTAAAAAAGATGAAGGAGATAAATCTTTTTCTCCTATTCCTAGCAAAAGAGTAAAAGTGAGTGCAATAGGACCCGGCAAGAGATAAAAAGTGGTTGTACCACCTATACCTAGAAATGTAGCAATAATTAAAGATGATGATGTAGTTTCAGTCAAGAAGAAAACTTGGAAACCAAGAATTGAAAGAGTTAATGAAGATATATTGAAGCATGGAGACTTCACTAAGTTGAATAAATTCTATGATCTATATGGATCACTTGACAGATTGAACTTTGAAAATGCAATGGTTACACACATGATTGTGGCAGATAAGAAACTTAGCACTATTCATGGTAAGATCCCAGAAGATTTGTATAACAGACTTGTGAATAGAAAATAGAGAGCACAAGAAGAGGACATAAAGATGAGAGAGAGAGAAAAGGTCATAGAATCAGAGAAGAATACAGAGGCAGAGGAAGCACCAACTATATCAGAATCAGTTCCAGCAGAGTAGACAGTCAAAGGCAAACAAATTTTGACAGAGGCCACTACCTCTAGTGCACCTTCTAAATCAGTTGAAGACATTAATGTACCTGAAAGTAAGAAGAGGCATATTGGCTCAATGTTTGAAGACCTTGGAAAAGAAGTTGAAGATGATGATCAGCTTGAGTTCATCACATCTCTAAATAAAATTATTGGAAAGAATAAGAAGGTGAAAGACCTTGAAGACAAAGTTAGAGTTTTGACAGAGAAACTTGAGAGTGTGATCAGCACTAAGGTATCTGAATCAGATCCACTTGAGAAAACTCAATCAGTAATGAATTCTTTTGACTTTGAATTTTCTAACTTGAAGGATATTGCTAGAATAAAAGTTCAGGAAGACTTTGAAGTAGAAATGCAACAAACTTTAAGTGTAAATATTTGAAATGATATTGGTAGTTTAGATGTATGCATAAAGAATTTGAGGAGACATTTTGAGACAAGAAAGAATTTGTACATACAATGCACTAAATTAGAAATCCTAATAGTTGAAGAGGATAAGAAGATCAGAGAGAAGTTAGATGCTATTATAGCTGAGACAAACACCTTGACAAGCCCTAATGTCAAGATAAGCTCTGTTGAGAAGAGCATAAGGAAATTGAAAGATGAAATTAGAATATTAGAAGAGGAGAAGAACAAAAAGATGATCAGGGTTAACATCTTGAGAGAGCATGTCTCAATCAAGATATCAATTGTTGAAGATCAAATTGAGCAGTGTCTTTCAGTAAAGACATCATTTCAGAAGTTTAGCTTCAATTCCCTACAAGCTTGTCAAATAGTAGCATACGGATTGAGTACTCTACTCAATGTTCCTGAATCCATCAGGATGATATGGGAGAAATATTTTGAATCTTGGAAGTTAGATTTTGGTGATTGTGTTGCAAGCCTACTAGCTTTGCAATAACTGATAATAAGGTATAAAGTTTTTTTAAAATTTTTGTACACCCTATCTTTGTCATTGTTGTCAAAGGGGGAGAGATAGAAGAAAATTGAATATATGTTGAGGAAGGACACTCATAGGGGGAGCTATTCTATGGAGTATGATATTGTATAACTTTTGGCCACAAAATTTTGTATAAGTTTTTTTTTAAAGTTTTGTATAAGTTTTTTTTTTAAGTTTTGTTTACACACTTAGCCAATTTTCCCATATGTTGCCACCAATGACAAAGGGGGAGATTGTTGGAAATTTCGCTAATGTGGATGCATATATTTTGTCATTATGGAAACATATGATCTCTATTAAGAGTAAAAAATCTGGAATGCAAGTATGGAAAGTTGAAGGAAGAAATTGTCTAAGTATGGATACAGTGATCCTGACAGAGCACCCAATGAAGATTTAGTTGGCGACGTCCACTGGAGCAATATTTTTTTTTGCATAGTTAACTAAAGCTTCTATAGAGTATGAGGATACCCCATCTCAATGCACATAAAGTTTGGAGTAGTACGGACAAAGTTATTCAAAGTTTACCAAAGATAGTTTTTGCAGACAGAACAGTTTTGGAGATAGTATTAGCAAAAGAGTTAAGGGATTATTTTTGCTTGTCAAAATAATGACTTAACATTATGAAGGGATGACATCTTAGATGTTTACTCTTGGATAAAGATTTTGGAAGCTAACCATGTAAAGTTATTATCTTTAATAACTCATTTATTAGGCATACTTGAAATGTAACAAAATATGCAAGTGATATGTAAAAAGAAAGAAAAGATAACTTGTGATAGTTGTTTATTGTGATAGCAGCAAGGGCTATTAATGAAAAGTTGTAAGCAGTACCATATTATAGTTAGAAACATTTTGTATTACCTATTTGGGCAGTGAGCTTAGCTGGTGATCAGGTTTTGTAATCTAACTCCTAACAGGGTTAAGGCTTCTAACAAGGCCTAAAGTCCTTTAACCAAGATAGATCTACTATATATTGTAAATTGACTCCTAATATGGTCCAATATCCCTAACAGGATACTTTTGATTAGTGATCTTTGTCGGTACCATCCCCACCAGGGTTTTCCCTTGGCTAGGGTTTCCTCGAGAACATATGATGTGTTATGAGTTCTTTCTATTTACTGCTATGTTTGTTAATCAACTTGATAATCTTTGTATGCACTAAAGTAATCTGTTATATCAAAAAGTGGGCAAAAGAAAAAGTTTGTGAAATATTGATTCACCCCTCCCTCTCAGTATTTCCTATTTATAACAATGTTGCCTTTCCTTCTAAGCAGGTCCACATACCAGGTGTGTCATGTCAGCATTTTCTTATTGGTCCACGGGTGAACAACTCAGCATGTGTCAGTGGGACCTAGTTTTCGAAAGTGTCAGTGAGTCTTGATGTTGTCAGACAATCAATGAAGGGCATAAGTTCTTATACCATGTGTCAAGGGCTTGAGATCATAACACTATTGTTGATTTCATCCGCTGTCAGAGTAGAGAAGATTCTTCAATTTGACAGTCATCTTATAATCTGAAGGAATCTCGGGGGTTTATGCGAAGATGAGACAACCGTCAATCTTCCAAATGCGGGCCTAGTCATTCTTTCTCAGGTTTTTAGTGGAGTGGATAAATTTTTAGTAGTGCCAACAAAATTCAAAGGATTCACTAGTTCGCGTGAAGATTTAGTGGTAATATAAAGTGTTTTGTGAACTAGCAAAACCCTTCAGTCGCTAGTTTGCCAAATGTGACTGAGGTTCTTTTTAAAAGATAAATCACTAAACCTGCAAAAAGGAAGGATCTAATGGTCGGGACTTAAAGTTGAATCAGTTTTAAATAGGGACCGCCCATCTATTGTAGGTGCCATAAAGTGACTCTTTATATTTAAATTCAAATTTTTGTAGAGGGTTTGCAGTGACAGAAAGTACCAGAATTCAATTTTTGAGTGGCTAGAGTGGGTGAAAATGGTTGTCAAATATTGCAGTGTGGTCTAGGTTGCCATGGGTAGTTTCAAAGGAATGTCTTGCTATGGGAAAGTAAATGAAGTAGTACTTAAGATGTGTTAAAGGGGTCATTTTGGCTGGATTTCTTGGGGTTTTGTTATGATTTTGTACTTAGGACCGGTACAGGACTAGATAGCTATTGAAATTGAACTATTTGAGCTTACCAGTTATGGCTTGGTCCCTGTTGTGTCTATGTTAACTCCTTAGTGGTGTTAGGTGGTTTTGAATTTTTGAATTGGGAATGATCATTATGCTTGTATTGTTATCCTGGTATAAAGGAAATTTTTATGATCATTCGAGATTATTGGGAGTTAGGTACTCAAATCTTTTGGTTGTGAGTCCTCTTCTTAGTCTAAATTGTAATGATTTGTTTTAGTATTTGTTGACAGTAGAAAGAAAGTTGCAAGTCTAAGCTATAATTTACAAGCATGGTTTGCTTGGACTAATTGTATACACTTGAGGATTCTTCATACTTAATGCAGATACATGATTCTTCTCTCTCCTTAGTGTCAATGCAGATAGATTTTGAACTTTCTAATTCATTGCATATTAATTTATGTATGTGTCTTCATTCTTGAGTTCTAATCTAGGATTAGATGAAATAATGCTCTAGATGGGACATAGATTTATCTCTTGTCTATGTAAGGATATTCTATAAGTAGTAAAGGAGATTGTAAATGTGTTTATGGCTTTGAATCTCAAATATACTCTGGTGTGTGTGTATAGTTTGGCTAAGAGATCTTGCCCAATGGATGAGGCACTGGCCTAGATGAGTACTTCTTTATTAACATATATTGATTGAGGTTGTTATGATTCAAACATATAAATTTAGAACCATCCCTAAGTTTTAAGTCTTTTGTTATATAAGTGTTCCACCCTATAGTAATAGAGAGTCAATGAATGTGTGGTTAAACATTTAGTACTTTCTTACTATCCATCTATTATTTAAACCCAGTCCTTGGTGTGTGAAGTATAGTTTTCATTGGGTTAGGTGCAGTCACCTTTGTTTTGCAGAGCCAGAAGTGAAGAGGGCATTCTTTTCCTTATAGTTGGTCCAGTTACCCTAAGATCCTTCTACATTTTGGAACTTACCAATCCTAAAATCTATCTAAGGGGATATTGGTAGCCTAAGAGCATAAGTGTCATTTTGAACACCAACAAGATGGTGACTCTGCTGGGGAAATGTTACACAAGTTTATTGTAACCAGTGGGTCATCATTGGAAGAAATAGGGTTATTCTTGTCCCTTGTCTTATCTAGCTCATTTGGGTATTTTGTAAAGTGAGGAAGTTGTATTGTAATATTCTCAATATACTTGGGTGGTGACTCAAACATCTATGCAACAGTGCTAGTCAGTGGATTTATTTTATAAGATGAGTTATAGAGCTACTAGGTCTCAGAGAAAGGAGCATCCTAAAGATATAATGGAAGAAGGTATTCCAAGAACTTCTTGGCCTACTTAGACAATGAGAGGAAAGAAGAGAAGAAATGTCTCTCATACTTGGAGAAATAAAAAAGATATAAGACAAGGAACTCAAACCGAGCCTGGTCAAGAAGGAAATATTTTAGAATATGAAGAGGTTGTTGATTTGGGACTGAACCAATATGAGGATGAAATTTTAGTGGGAGATGATGAGTCTGAGACTACTCTCCTAGAATCAAAAAAGATCTTTGAAGAGGTCTATGAATTGGAAAGAAGGATCCAAGAACAACTTGCCATCAGGCAACAAAGAGAAAAGGATAAAGAAGATAAAGTGAGACAAGCCATGATTAGGGCTGATTAGCTAAAGAGGTAGTTGTTAGAATTGGAGGCAATTAAATTTGTTGCAGAGCCTGAAAGAGCAGAGGAATAGCCTATTGTGTAGAGAACATATGAGGAAACTAGGCCGAGAGATAAAGGAAAATGGAAAGCTATTGGAGTTCAAATCAATGAACAAGTTTATGTGGAAAACCCATTAGATCAAGGGTTGAGATTAGATGCAGACCTTGAGATGGATAGAAGAAAAAAGGAAATATTAGATAAAGAGCTTGAGAAAGTAGAGTTGGAGGCTTCTGCTGTAGAAATAAGAAAAAAGATTGATTTTCTTAAGCATACATCAGGACCTTCACATGTTGTTGCTTCCTTTTTGGGACAAGGTGGAAACCATGGTAACATTGTAACTCAAGAAAATGATGTTTCAGGTGCTACTAAAATACCTAATGGTTCACACACAAGGACATCTACATCTCAAGGAATGGATCCACCACATGGAGTTCCTATTAATGAAAGGTACAAACAACTTATCTTTCTTGGTATTCCTGGATATCCTAATGTATTTCCTGATGAGATTAGAAAAAAGCTCCCTAAATTTACTGGAAATAATGTCATCACATGTGAAGAACATCTAAAGAATTTTATAGATGTTATAGATGATTATAATGTTGAGTTTGATGATGTTATAATGAAGTTATTTGTGCAATCCCTTACTGAAGATGCTAGGGATTGGTTTAGAGGATTACCCCATGCTAGTATAGGATCTTGGAATGAATTCAAGAATTGTTTCAAGGAACATTATGGAGATAAAACAAATGAGGGTTTTATCTTGAATGAATTCAATAATATAAAAAAAAATTAGAATGAGGAAGTCCTTGAATTTAACATAAGACTCCAAAAGGCTATGCATAGGCTCTTGTAGGTTATCAAGTTAGATGACAAGGTATGTCTTGTGACATACTTGAATGCCTTTGATGCGAAGATGGGATACCTCTTAAGGGATAAGAACCCTAGAAATCTTGGGGAAGCTTACAAGTTGGCCATCAACATAGAAAGTAATAGAAGATTATCAGAAAAAATAGGAAGAAGAGATGATTGTAGGCCTCAAATGCAAAATAAGAAAGAAATGGGAAGGTCTGTTGACTCTAAGCCCAAGGAGGATGACAATCTAAAACAAATTTTGAAGGCTTTAGAAGGTTTAAAGCTTGGTGAAAAGGGAAATAATAGGGTTATGGCTATGGAGAGGTTAGTTCCAAACAATTTTAGCAAACAACCAAGAATGCAAAATTACCATTATAATACTCAGTGGAAAGATGGCAAGCCCATCTTCCCAACCAAGAAAGATAGGCCTGACAGTAGGATCCCTGATCCTTTGCATAGAAATTCAATAAATATGACTGATGATATCCCATGGTGTGCTGCTTGTTAGTCTCCTCATGACCCTGAGTATTGTGTTATTGCTTTGAACTTACAAGAGAACCAAGAACAAGAAGAGCAGTATGATAAGAGTGGTTGTGGAATGACTTCTTCACATGTAGGGGATGAGATTAAATTTGATGAAGAAGTTGAAGAGTTTGACGATGTTGGATGTGGTGTGGTAAAATGCAAGGAGCAGGTTTCTTTAAGGAGACCATCTGATGAAGAAATTTCTCAAATCACTGCAGACATGGTCATGCAAGCTAGAAGCAATTACAATTTGAGGAATAGGATAGTTGGAAATACAACTGGTAAACCAAGCAGTATGTTTATCAAGAAGACATAAAATAGTGCACAACACTCTGAGGGAAAAGGTAAGGGTGTTGATGTTGCTAATCAAGTGAAGGTAAAGAAGAAAATTATACCTGCTGCAACACCTAGGAGTAAAGCAAAGACATCAAAGATAGTTGTTCCCATTCCTCAGAATGGAGAGGAGTCTTCTCTCAAGGACTAGTCTGATTTGATAAAGGACAAAGTTTTCACTATTTTGAGGGAGACATGAATGACCAAAAGCATGTTCCAATTGATATGACTAAATTGTTGTCATATATGACTATCAAGGTTCCACTTTTGGAAATGATGAGAATAAAAGAACATAGAGTGAAATCTCTAGATTGGGTGAATGGTGTTTCTTCTACAGGAATCCAAGAGGTGAGTATAAATGAAAAACATGTGGCTTCTTTGGAAGATACAACTGAAAATAAAAATGAAGAGATTGTTTCTAAGATTCCTCAAATATTCTTAGATACAAATGTTGTAAACAATGCATCAAGGATAGTTGATCCTTTCTTCTTGTCTCTTGTGATTAATGGCAAATTGTTGAAGAATTGCATGATAGATCATGGGGCATCAACTACTATCATGCCTACAGAGATCATGAAGTTATTAGGACTAAAATTTGATACACCTCATGGGAGATGCCAAGCTATGGAATCAAGAGAAGTACCAGTTATTGGTGCCATTAAGGCTTTGCCTTATAAATTAGCAGCATTTCCTGACAAGCAGTTAACTATGAGTGTTCTAGTAGTTGATAATCCTTCTCAATATGGAACGCTATTATCTAGAAGATGGAGTGCTTCTATGGGAGGAAGTATTCAATGTGACTTGTCCTTTGCCACTTTTAACATTGAAGGAGAAAGTGTAAAGGTTTCAAGGGAAACTAGAACCCCACATATGATTGAGGAGGATGAAAAGGATAGCATGAATTGTTTTGTTGACACTGATATTGGTTCATTCCAAGTTTAGGAGAAAGAGGTGCAAGAGATGATCAGGCCTATCCTTCTAACTGATGATGAGAGTAACATGGTAGAGGGTAATGTTTTATGGACCCTGTATTTTGATGGAGCAAGCTCTAAAGAAGGTGCTGGAGTAGGAATGCTATTGACATCCCCAAGTGGTAAGACTTTCAAGTTTTCATTCACTCTCTTGTTCCTTTGTACAAATAATGTGGCTAAATATGAGGACCTACTGATTGGTTTGAGACAAGTATCAAAACATGGAATCAAACATCTTAGGGTGATTGGTGATTCTAAGTTAGTGATTTCTCAGATTAGATCAAAGTATGCATCTAAGAATCAAAGGCTGAAATAATATAGAAATGTTGTTTGGGATGAAATTGAAGGTTTCAATCCCTTTGGAATTGATTGGATGGATAGAAGCCAAAACAAGATGGCTGACTTGTTGGCAAACATTGCTTTAAGGCTAGAAGATATTACCTTTGTAGGGATATCCAAAATTGAGTGTAAGTCTAGGCCTTCTATCCCAGATAATATTGAGAATTGGCAAGTATTTTCTAATGATCAAGACATATTAGAATTTTTGCAGTGTGAATCTAATTTCGATGGTTAGGAGATGGATTTCAACACTTATGTTGACATCAGAGATGGAAAAGAAAATGTCCTTGGGAAGGAAATTTTGCAATTAATTTCAAATAGAATCCCAAAGGGATTGGTTTCTCTTGAGAGGGCATTTGATAATAAGGAAAGGACTTGTCTTTCTAAATTTGTTGATAAGGTCAATGATTTGGAGGAAGTAAACTTAGGAACAAGCCAAGAACTGAAAAAAGTTTACATAGGTAAGTGTTTATCCCCAAGAACTAGGAGAAATCTGATTGATCTTCTCATAAGATTTAGACATGTGTTTTCATGGTCTTATGATGATTTGAAAGCTTATAGAGAAGATATATTTCAGCATGAGATACCATTGAAAGAAGGAACCAAACCTTTTGGGTAGAAATTAAGGCCTGTGAATCCTACTTTGGCACCAAAAATGCAAGATGAACTCAAAAAGATGATGGATGCTGGAATCATCAAGCCTGTCAGACATTCTACTTGGGTATCAAATTTGGTTCTAGTCAGAAAAAAGAATGGTGACATTAGATTATGTGTTGATTTTAGGAATTTGAATGTCAATTCTTTGAAGGACGATTATGGTTTGCCTAATATGGAGAATATGCTCCAAAAGGTTATTGGATCAGAGTGAATGTCCATGATGGATGGCTTCTCTAGATATAATTAGGTCATGGTCAAGGATTCAAAATAGTTTAAGACTGCATTCACTACCCCTTGGGGAACATATGTCTATGTTAGAATGCCCTTTGGTCTAACTAATGTAGGAGCTACTTTTCAGAGAGCTATGGATGTGGCCTTTGCAGACTTCATAAACAAGTTCCTAGTGGTATATCAGGATGATCTCACAGCATATTCAAATAAGGAAGGTCAACATTGCGAACATCTTGAGAGGATTTTTATCGGGGCTTTGGAGTATGGGATTTCTTTGAATCCAAAGAAGTGTTCTTTTGGTGTTGTGGAAGGAAAGCTCTTAGGACATATTGTGTCCAAGGATGGAGTAAGAATTGACCCTGAAAGGGTTATGGCTATAGATAAGCTCTCACCACCTAGAAATGTTAAAGGAATATAGTCTTTCTTTGGGTAGGTGAATTTTCTAAGGAGATTTGTTACAAATTTTGCAGAAATCAGTATCCCTATCTCTAGGATGTTGAAAAAAGAGGCAAATATTGAATGGAATGAAGAAGCAGATGAATCTTTCAAAAGTATCAAAAAGGCCATCAAGGATGCTCCTATTTTGAGAACACCTGATTATGGTAAGCCCATGCAGATTTTTTCTTTTTCTTCTTGTTGTACAATTGCAGTATTTTTATTGCAAAAGAATTTAGAGGGATATGAACAACCTATATCATTTTTTAAAAAATCCCTACAAGCAGTAGAATTGAAATATGATATTATTGAGAAACAGGCTTATGCCTTAGTTAAAGCAGTCAAGGCTTTTAGATGTTACCTTATGGGAGCTAGGGTGGTTGCTTATGTTCCTAGTGCTACAGTTAAGGATGTTTTGGTGTAGCAAGAAGTTTCAAGGAGAAGATGTAGATGGATCAATAGGATCCAAGAATTTAATATTGATATCCAAATCACAAAGTTGGTAAGAGGCTTAGGTCTTGCAAAATTGATGGCACAAAGTAATTTAATTGCAAATCATATAAATGTGTTAGAAGAGGAACAAAGGCCATATATTTGTGATATGGATTATTGTGATTGGTATAGTGATGTCATCAGTTACTTGCAGAAATTAGTCCTTTCCCTTGAGATGGATGAAAATAGAAGAAGAACTATCAAGTTGCAATCTGCAAGGTATGCCATTATACATGGTAAGTTATGGTGGAGAAGCAATGAAGGAGTATTGCTAAAATGCATAGACCATGAGAGGTCTAAATCCATGTTAAAAGAAATGCACCAAGGTGTGTGTGGAGGACACTATATGGCAAAGACCACAGCTCACAAGATCATTAGGTCTGGATTTTGGTGGCCTACAATTTTTAAAGATGCACATCAATTTGTGAGAAAATGTGATGCATGTTAGAGATTTGCTGGGAAGTTGAAATTCAATGGAAATTTTCCACTCAGACCTGTTGCAGTTCAGGCTCCTTTCCAGAAGTGGGGTATGGATTTCATTGGTGAAATTCCAAACAAGTCTAGTGGTGGACATTCCTACATACTAGTGGCAATAGACTATTTTACCAAGTGGGTTGAAGCTATCCCTACTAGAAAGGCCACTAGTATGGTTGTGACAAATTTTGTGATGTAGAATACCCTCACTAGATTTGGTTTCCCAGAGACAATTGTGGTTGATAATACAATGTGTTTTAGATCACAAGAGTTTAGTGATTTTTGTCAGCAATATGGGATACACATTTCATTTTCTTCCCCATACCATCCACAAGGAAATGGCCAGGCTAAATCTAGTAATAAAAGTCTTATTAAAATTCTCAAGAGGGTGTTGGACAGAAATAAGAAATCCTAGGACTCAAAATTGTGGTGGGCATTGTGGGCTAATAGAGTAACTGTAAAGAAAGCTATAGGTTGTGCCCCATTTGACCTAGTTTATGGAATAAGTGCTAGATTGCCTCAGAATAACTTCTTACAGATGTATAGGTTTATTCAAACATATGATGAAGATTTGAATGATGAGATGAGAGTGAGAATGGATGAACTGATCCAGTTGGAGGAGGTAAGGAGAGATGCACATGAAAGAAATGAGACATTCCAGAAGCAATGTAAGAACTTATTTGATAGAAAGACTACTCAAAGGAGTTTTGAGATTGATGACCTAGTCCTGATGTGGAATGTAAGGTTGGAAGATAAGGGGAAGCATGGAAAATTTGATCCAATTTGGTTGGGCTCTTATCTTATTGAAAACAAATGGGGGATAGATTCTTATGTCTTGAAGGACTTAACTGGTGGTACTTTGGAATTGCCTATTCATGGACAATTTCTAAAGTTTTACTTCTCCTGAAGTATCTTTTCCATGAATAGTAGTTTAGGTTTTCCCCTATTTTCAGTTTGTTTGTGTTTTGTTTTTAGGTCAGAATTTTGAGTTGGTTTTCTCTCCTAGTGATTCTGAATCCTTGCCATGCCTACAAGAGGCATGCATCCCCTAATTGTTGGCATTAAGTATGATTGTCATCAGTGACAATACTTATTTAGACTCTGCATGCTTACCGAGCAGAACAGTGCTTACCGATCAGAACAGTGCTTACCAAGCAGAATAGTGCTTACTGAGCATAACAGTGCTTACTGAGTAGAACAATGTTTACCGAGCAGAATAGTGCTTACCAAGCAAGATAGTGCTTACCAAGAAGACAGTGTTTATCGAGTGATACTATATCTACCGAGTCTCCAGTATATACCATGTTTGAAACTACAACTGACTAGTTAGTATGGATCGTGCCTCCACTTCTACTAAGTGCATGATGATGCCAAGTAACACAGTGATGTTGAGTATCAGAAAGTCACCGAGTTAGTTTGCAGTAACCGAGTCACTATATTTGGGCCAACTTAGTAATATTTGTGTTAGGTTGTTTAATAGCTGACTTTGTAATTTTGTTGTAATTGTTTTAGATTGATATATAAATAATGTTTTATATCATATCCAGAGAGAAAAAAAAAAAAGAAATAGTGAAGTATGAAAAAGAGAGAAAGGCAGAGATAAGTGAATTACAAAGGGCTACAACAGTATAAGAAGTAACAAAGATCTATCCATCATAGAAGGTGATTAGTACATCAGGGAATCTCAATCAACAAGTACAGTTGCAAGTAAGAGATCTACTATTTCATCCTAACAGGTGAATCAGCTTGAAATCCTTTAACCGGGTAGACTTAACAGTCTTTGTAAAATCTCTTAACCGAGTGCATACTTCATTGTATGTTTGTAAATCCTCTAACAAGGTGGACCTAGCAGTCCTTATTGCTCCTAACAGGGTAGATCATCAGAAGTGATCATTGTAAGCCTTAACTGGCAAACTTTATACTGCAGTATTGAAGTTTTGTGGGTATCATCCCCACCCTAGTTTTACTTTCTACTTGGAAGGTTTCTAGGTCACCAAATCTTTGTGTTCAAAGTGTTATGAATGTATTATTCTTTCTATTACTCATGCATGCAGTCAGATTATCAATCTAATATTATTAAGATCTGAATCTGTTAAAAGTTTTGAAGTTACTGATTCACCCCTCCCCTCTCAGTAACCTAGATAGTCTTGAATATTTCCAACAATTGGTATCAGAGCTCTGTGGTTCTCAGAATAAATTTTGATAGCTTAAGAGAAGATTTAGGACAATGGAGATATTTAGACTTAACAAAGTAATTGAGAATGAAAAGCTAGATCTGGAAATGTCCATAACTCAACTCAAAGAAGCAAGAGAGCATCTTTCCCTTTCCCTAAAAAGAAGGAAGGAACTTGCAAATTAGATTAATGACCACTAGTATGTTGAAGAAAAGATTGAAGACCTTTTCCTTTCAAGTAGCTTAGATGAAGCTAACAATGCAATCAAAGAACTTCTAGAAAAGAGTGGATCTCTGCAAGAAGAAGTGAGAAAATTGAAAAGAGAACAGGAAATTCAGTCAACAAGATTCTGTGAAGTCTTGGAACAAAGAAACAAGATGAAAGATGAAATAGATGGAAAGAACAACAAAATCCAGAATAAAACTCTTCAGCTAGAAAACCTTATTGATCAAATCTCCAATGCAAATGAAGAAATCTTGACTCTGAGATTAGAAAATGAAAATATAAGAGAGGAGCTGAGATCTGAAAAGCAAATCAATTTAAGAGTGATGAGTGACCTAGATGCTGAAAGGAAAATCAATGAGAGAATGTTGAAATCTCAAGAAGATATGAATCAGGTGTATGAACGAAACCTTCATAGGAAAAAAGGAAAAGCAGGACTTGGATACAAAGAGGAAGGTGAATCCTCCAAACAAGGTACTCAAAAGAATCAGAAACCTACTTGTAATCACTGTGGAAAAATTGGTCATACTTCAAAAAAATGTTGGAGCAATGGAAAAGCAAAATTCAATGGAAAATGCTACAATGGAAATTAGCTTGGTCATAAAGCAAAAGAATGCAAGGAGAAACCAAGATTTGAAGGTAAATGTCACAAATGTAGCAAACAAGGTCATAAGGCATCATAATGTAGAACTAAAACACCCAATCCAGTGAAACAAACTATTAAAGCAATGTTTGGTTGGGATTACAACACTTGGTGTAGATGTCATTACTGTGGAGAATATGGACACATTGGCATGAATTGTGTAAGGCATCACTTGAGAAAAAGGGATTCTCCCATAAGATGTTATAATTGCACTAAGCTTGGTCACATAGCTAAAAACTGCATGAATTTAGGCAAAGTTGAAGATGAAAAGAAAGCAAAAGCAAATAGCATTAGGAAGTAGATGAGATAGTAGTGGATTCCTAAACCTACCAAGCAAACCAGTCCAAGTGATGTAGTCACTCATGAAGGGAGTGGCTCTATGAACTCTAACTAGTCTCCAAGAAGGCACTGGAACTGTATCTTCATAGACATATTCCAAAATAGTTCCTGAACTAAAAGGAAGAAAGATCCAAATTAGTATGCAAGATACAGTAGGATCACAAGAAGGTTAGTATCAGTTACCACAGAGCAAGGTCAAGAGTAACCTAATTTCATTTGGTTACTGAGTAAGGTCGGAGAAGTATGAATTCATATGTTCTCTAAGTTGCAGAATCTTCACCGAGCATTTAATGCATAGTGGATGACAGTCTGTCAAATTTAATACCCTAATTCCTATGGAGCATTAATGACAAATTTTTAACAAAAAGCATGAAATCAAGTTCATTCTTCACCATGAATATCAGCATTTTGAGTAGAGAAATTTCTAGTTCGATCAAGTGATTCGAAGCAAAATTTTAAAGAAAATTTTTTTCTACCATGCTACCATGGCTTCATCCAGCACCAAAGTAAAGAAAGGTTTGGAAATGTTAGTTCATGGAGAATGGAAAGTGCCAGATTTCAAACTCATGCCCATGATTGCAGAAACCCTAGATCCGAGTGGAGCTTAGTCTCAAATTCCTCCAAAGGTACTTCTTGTAAATGACATTCGCAGTCATTTTAAAGGTACAATTCAAGAGCTTGGAACCCTAGAGATAGATGTTGTTCGTGATGAACTGTGCGTTGATGGTGTTCTCAAACCAGGACATAAACATTTGGAAGAAAAGGGTTTAACACATATCACCCACTTGCCTTGGGGTTTCCAGATAAAATGGATAAGATATATTCTGAGCTGAGTACATGAAGGTAAAATTTGGCTTGAGAAACCAGTGGAAATAACAAAGATGATGATTCACCAAATCACTGGTCTTCCCATGCTTGCCTAGGCTAAATCTACAAAAACCCTAGGTCGGGTAGAGCTGGAAAAGAAAACCCTAGCCGAATGGGATGGTAGAGGTATGAAAATTAACAGTATTACCGATGTAGAACTAAAATTTGGCACATATTTAATAGCACACAAGATATACAGTTCAAGTCAGCAGAATAGTGTTCCATGTGAAGTAGTTGACCTAGCCTATAAAATTGTGAAGAACAATTTGTCATTTGACCTAGCAAATCTTTTGTTGAAACAGTTCAACAAGAACATGGAAAGCATCCAAAACTCAAAGAACAATCCATGTAAGTTTGGCTCACTATTGGTTTGTTTATTTTTCTATTCTCAAAAGTTTTTCCCATCAAAAGGCACAGTAAAATGGAGAAAGGATGTACCTATTCTTTATTAGATAAATGAGTATATTGCAGAAATGGGTGAGAATTTTACAAGCATAATGGATAACTATTTTGAATCTTTTAAGGAGAAGATGAATAACAAATTTCAAATTCTACTAAAACTGGTGAAAGATTATAAAGATGATATTTGTTTCATGGTTGATTATGATAGAGTATACATTTAGGCAGTAAGGCCCAGGATTGTATGGGTGAAACCTCTTCCTTACGAGGTAAACATTGATGAAACAAAGGATATAATTGAAGCCCTAGTAAATCAACCTGTTGATCCAAAGGCTCCATACTTTGGAACATATGATGAAGCTAAGATAAGAATTGAGCTAAGCCTAAAACTTCCATAGGTGGTTAACAAAGGTAGAAAGAGGATGGCCAAGATGCAATCTAGCACACCTCTAATGTTAACTGAGGGCATAGGAGAAGATATTGTAGAAGAAGAAGAAAAGGATGAGAATAAAGAAGAACAAGTGCCTGTAAAGAAGAAAGGAAAGGTAACTATCACCAAGAAACCTGAGCAATCCACTACAGTATTCAAAAGGAGAAGATCAAGGGGCAAGGCAGGTAAAATCAATGATGATATAGTACTCAAAAGGCCTCCTCCCTCATTTGAACAAAAGATTAAGGATTTGAGAGAAGGATCTCGAATTGCAAATTTCAAATCTCTCAAATATAAAATTAAATCAAAGGTAGAGCAGAAGGAAATAGAAGATGTTGTCATTGAGAAAATGGGAAAATGGAAGTACTCACTTGATGATATGGCTTCTCAAATTCTAGGTGTTGTATTAGATAAAGTAAAGATGAGATGGTCCAATGCAAGACAAATTGTCAAGGACATATATGCTCAAACCTTAAGATAGTTAATGCCAAGTTTGAAAGATGATGAAATAAATAAGGCATTGATAGAAAATGAGTGCAAGATGACACTAAAATTCAATAGTTGTTTAATTTTGATCAAAGATATAGAGTCAGTTGTGAAGAGTGCAAATTCTACTTGGAAAAACATCTATCATCTTCACAAACCGAGTACTGAAACTGTGATAATCAAAGATATTGAAGATGACAGTGATGAAGAAGAAGAAGAAGAAATAGTTCAGATTGATAATGTTGTGACAAAGGAAGCAGGGATAGAAGCTACCAAGGAAGCTGAGGAGAATGTTGAGGAAGATGATCTAGTTCAGATAGCTGCAGAGGTAATTGCCTCACTTCCCCACTCTCCAGTAAAAATTGCTACATCTAGCTTAGAGAAAACTTCAAGTGTGATTGTAACAACTCCCTCAAATACATCAAATGTCCAATCATCACTAGCACAGCTCAATGTATCAATGACAGAAGTGGCTACCACTTCATCTACTGAGCTTCAACCTCCTTCTTCCACCAAGTTGCAGTCTTTCGTACCTTCTTCAAATTTGAGTTTTTCAGTAGTAAGTACTTCAAATTCTACAGTTGTAAATACTTCAGTTTTTAATTTATCAAGTATTCTAGTTAGCATCCCATCAGTTAGAAGTTTATCAGTTTTCACTACTAGTCCTCCTGTGTCTACAATAATTTCTACTACAAAGGCATTAAGTATAAAGACTCAACCAAGTACAAAATTTCTGAGTAAGAGTGTAGTAGAAGGTAGAAGGTATAGATCTAGATGAGGAGATACAAATTCCCCAGCTAGATTTTGCAAACCTCACTGCAGATCAAATGCAAATAGTTGGTGAACTCCTCCAGAAGAAAGCAAAGCAGAAGAAACTAAAAGAAGAAAGAGATAAGGAATATAAGATCATTGAGGATGCCAAGAACATTTTGACAGAAGTTATAGGTGTTAAAATTGATTCCTCTCAACACATTTTGTTGCAGTTGGCAGAAGCAATTAACAGGTTGAATGATGATTCCTCTAGAATAGACAAGTTGCTTGAAAAGGCTGAGAAGAAGTTTGAAAATGAAGTGCTTGAGCACATTGCTCAATAAATAGCTATCAATCAGGCAGGGTTATTTTCAGTTTTGACTAGCATTGAGTCCTCCTATTCCAAGGTAACATCTCTTTTTTTCAAAATCTGTAATGTTGCCAAGTTCTCAAAGGAAATTAAAGACAAAATAAATAAGATTGATGAGGATCTAAAGATTAGTGCACAAAAGTTGCAACTTGAACATAGTTCAAGCTCTGCACATCAGATGATAGTCAGATTCCTATCTAATAAGTAGTCAGAGTTATTGAAAGAAGATGCAAGGATCAGATCAACATTAATAGATATTCAGAACATGATCCTTCCCATCATGGATACAATGCAGAAGCATATTGCATACTCAAAAACATTGATCCATGACAATCAGTTTTCAATTGCAGATCACATGATTGAACTCTCTGTAGAAGTCCAAGTTGCACTCCATACATGCAATATTCTACAAGAGAATTGGGATAGAACTCTAGCACTAATTGGAAATGTGCATTCTAATTTTCTCTCACATTTTGGTATCTCCATGTAAAATATTTGTATATACACCTTTGGCATTATTGTCAAAAAAGGGGAGAAAGTATATGAGATATGAAAGGGGGAGAAAATATAAATAGAAAATATGAGTATGAGGTGAAATAAGATATTTGTATATATACTGTATAAGGGAAACATGAAATGTATATACAAAACTAGTATCAGCATGATTGTGTATATAAGTTTTGGGCAATAAGTGTTTTGTCACTAATGCCAAAGGGGGAGATTGTTGGCATTAAGTATGATTGTCATTAGGGACAACACTTATTTAGACTCTATGTGCTTACCAACCAGAACAGTGCTTACCATGTAGAATAGTGCTTACCAAGTAGAACAGTGCTTACCAAGTAGAACAATGCTTACCGAGCAGAACAGTGCTTACCGAGCAGAATAGTGCTTATCAAGCAAGACAGTGCTTACCGAGCAGACAGTGTTTACTGAGTGACACTATATCTACCGAGTCTCCAGTATATACCATGTTTGAAACTACAACTGAGTGGTTAGTATGGACCGTGCCTCCACTTCTACTGAGTGCATGATGATGCCAAGTAACACAGTGGATGCTGAGTATCAGAAAGTCACTGAGTTAGTTTGCAGTAACTGAGTCACTATATTTGGGCTGACTCAATAATATTTGTGTTAGCTTGTTTAAGAGCTGACTTTGTAATTTTGTTGTAATTGTTTTAGATTGATATATAAACAATGTTTTATATCATATCCAGAGAGAAAAAATAAAAGAAATAGCGAAGTATGAAAAATAGAGAAAGGTAGAGATAAGCGAATTACAATGGGCTACAATAGTATAAGAAGCAACAAAGATCTATCCATCATAGAAGGTGATCAATACATCAGAGAATCTCAATTAGCAAGTACAGTTGCAAGTAAGAGATCTACTATTTCATCCTAACAGGTGAATCAACTTGAAATCCTTTAATCAGGTAGACTTAATAGTCTTTGTAAAATCTCTTAACTGAGTGCATACTTCATTGTATGTTTGTAAATCCTCTAACAAGGTGGACCTAGTAGTCCTTATTGCTCCTAACAGGGCAGATCATCAAAATTGATCATTATAAGCCTTAACCGGAAAACTTTATATTGCAGTATTGAAGTTTTGTGGGTATCATCCCCACCCCAGTTTTACTTTCTACTTGGAAGGTTTCTGGGTCACCAAATCTCTGTGTTCAAAGTGTTATGAATGTTTTATTCTTTCTATTACTCATGCATGCAGTCAGATTATCAATCTAACATTATTAACATCTGAATCTATTAAAATTTTTGAAGTTACTGATTCACCCCTCCCCTCTCAATAACCTAGATAGTCTTGAATATTTCCAACACTAATATGAGCCACTATTGGCATTGGTAAAAAATTTCATGGTTCTATCCTTTTTATTCTAGTCTCTGCAGTTGTTTTTAGGTCTCTGGCTCAAAACCTTGGTGAAAATTTTAAAAAACTAGTTGTTGGACCTTTAGAATTTTAAAATACCTTGGCCCTATTCTTTTTTAATGTTCCTTTACTCGGTGACTTAAAATCTTCAATCCGCATGTGCTAATTAAAAGACCATCTTTAGGTTCACGGTTAGGTTTTCATGTGTCGGTGGGGTCCCTTTAATATTTGACATTTTTTTCCTAGGTCCTCGGGTTAATTCTTTCCTAAGTTCCCAGCACCTAGTGATTTTAATTTTCCTAAGTCATGAGTTTTAATGTTTCCTTTTTTTTGGCTTTTTTTTCCTGGGCCTGGCTTTCTGACACCATCCCCATCCAACGGTGGGTGTATCTTTGCAAGTGATGTGTCAGACCCATAAGATCTTAAGACCACCATCAATTTCATTGGTGACGTTGCCTTTCCTTCTAAGTGGGTCCACATGCCAAGCATGTCATGTCAACATTTTCTTATTGGTCCATGGGTGAACAACTCAGCATGTGTCAGTGGGACCTAGTTTCTGGATGTGTTAGTGGGTCCTAATGTTGTCAGAGAATCGATGAAGGGTGTAAGTTCTTATAGCATGTGTCAGGGAATTGAGATCATAAGACTACCATTGATTTCATCTGGTGTCAGAGCAGAGCAAGATTCTTTAATCTAACAGTCATCTTATAATCTAAAGGAATCTCAAGGGTCTATGTGAAGATGAGACAATCGTCGATCTTCTAGATGCGGGCCCAGTCATTTTTTCTTAGCTTTTTAGCAGAGCGGATAAATTTTTAGCAGTGCCGACAAAATTCAAAGAATTCACTGGTTCACGTGAAGATTTAGCGATAATATAAAGTGTTTTATGAACTGGTGAAACCCTTCACTCGCTAGTTCACCAAATGTGATTGAGGTTCTTTTTAAAAGATAAATCACTATCCCGCGAAAAGGAAGGATCTATTGGTTAGGACTTAAAGTTGAATCAATTTTAAATAGGGACCACTGATCTATTGCAAGTGCCATAAAGTAACTGTTTATATTCAAATTCAAATTTTTGCAGAGGGTTTGCAGCGACAGAAAGTACCAGAATTCAATTTTTGAGTGGCTAGAGTGGGTGAAAATGGTTGTCAACTATTGCAGTGTGGTCTAGGCTACCATGGGTAATTGCAGAGGAATGTCTTGCCATGGGAAAGTAAATGAAGTAGTACTCAAGATGTGTTGTAGGGGTCATTTTGGCTGGATTTCTTGGGGTTTTGTGATGATTTTGTACTTGGGATGGGTACAAGACTAGATAGCTATTGAAATTGAACTATTTGAGCTTACTGGCTACGACTTGGTCCCTGTCATGTTTGTGTTAACTCCTCAGTGGTGTTAGGTGGTTTTGAATTTTTGAATTGGGAATGATCATTATGCTTGTATTTTTATCCTGGTATAAAGGAAACTTTTATGATCATTCAAGATTATCGGGAGTTAGGTACTCAAATCTTTTGGTTGTGAGTCCTCTTCTCAGTCTAAATTGTAATGATTTGTTTTAGTATTTGTTGACATTAGAAAGAAAGTTGCAGGTCTAAGCTGTAATTTGCAAGCATGGTTTGCTTGGATTGATTATATATACTTGAGGATTCTTCATACTTAATGCAGATACATGATTCTTCTCTCTCCTTTGTGTCAATGCAGATAGATTTTGAACTTTCTAATTCATTGCATATTAATTTATGTATGTGTCTTCATTCTTGAGTTCTAATCTAGGATTAGATGAAATAATGCTCTAGATGGGACATAGATTTATCTCTTGTCTATTTAAGGATATTCTATAAGTAGTAAAGGAGATTGTAAATGTTTTTATGGCTTTGAATCTCAGATATACTCTGGTGTGTGTGTATAGTTTGTCTAAGAGATCTTTCCCAATGGATGAGGCACTGACCTAGATGAGTACTTCTTTATTAACATATATTGATTGAGGTTGTTATGATTCAAACATATAAATTTAGAACCATCCCTAAGTTTTAAGTCTTTTGTTATATAAGTGTTCCACCCTATAGTAATAGAGAGTCAATGAATGTGTGGTTAAACATTTAGTACTTTCTTACTATCCATCTATTATTTAAACCTAGTCCTTGGTGTGTGAAGTATAGTTTTCATTGGGTTAGGTGCAGCCACCTTGGTTTTAAAGAGCTAGAAGTGAAGAGGGCAGTCTTGTCCCTATAGTTGGTCCAGTTACCCTAAGATCCTTTTTTGGAACTTACCAATCCTAAAATCTATCTAAGGGTATATTGTAGTCTAAGAGCATAAGCATCATTTTGAACACCAACAGACTGCATAAGTGTTGGTATCCCTTCAAGATCCAAATGCAAACGTATACCTCCCCCTTCATCCCTTCTATCTATTTTAGGTCCATACATTCCTTCATCTACTAGTTCACAATCAACTTACTCTTTCTCATATGCAATTCAGTAAAGGCACATGTCTTTGAGAACTATACACTCATCCAGAAGACCTCCATACAATTCCTATCCATCCATGAATCTCACTCTCCTTCCAAGCAATTTGGATGCCAAGCATAAAGTCCACAAGTCAAGAAATCCACATGCAATCAAGGATCAATAGGTCTAGTCTAATTGACATGTCAAAATAAAGAAAACTATAATCCAAAAAGAAGAAGAAAAAAAAAATTCCAAAAAGCCACAAAGGACCATTTAGAAAAAATAAAATTCAAAAGCTATATGGGTTCCTAAGTTCATTGTGCAAGAATTTCATTCCATGGACCCACAAAACAATGAAAAATCAAAATGCATGTGGATTCCCAAAAAGATTCTTGAAGCACAAAGTCTTAAAGAGAAATCAAAGGTGACATCCAAAATTTCTATCCCTCCATATAAAATCCTTACATCCTCCAAATATATTTTAGGTCCTTGTGTTTGAAAATCTATAATCATTTCTCTTTCAAATCTAACATCTCATTTCCCTCCATCACTCCATCACCCCTCAAGGTGTGTGCTAATGTTGTTCTTGTGTCATGCCCCACCAAGGAACTTGAAAGGACAAGACAAAACAATAAGAGAAAAAGTACATTTTTTTTTCCTTTTAAATTCCTTAAGTTAACTAGGTATTAAAGTCTTAACAGGTTCCCTTACAAGATTATTCCTTTAAAACAATTTTTCATGGTGCATTAAGATTTATCATAAACTAAAGATAGAAATTCCTCTTATCCATTTAACCACATAAGAGAAAGTAGAGAGAGAGACAAGTGTACTAAAACAAACATTTCTTTCTTTTTCAACATGAAATAGCATTAACACATTTAAAATCATATTCTTTCAACAATTACACTTTCCATATCCTAAACCATCACTTTCTTCCAACAACAATAATACATATTGATTTTCATTCCAATAATTTTCCTAGATATACCCTTCCCAATTACATGAATGCTTACAATAAGCATTCTACAATACAAGGCCTTATAGGATTACATGAATACAATAACAATTTACAATATTTTTAAAATTTTCTTTCCAAGATACAACATTAAAAATAGCGAGAAATATCTTCAACAACTTCAGATGCTCCATGAATAGCAAAAACATGAACAATACCTTGAAAAGAATCACCACCCAACCACGTGGATCCACAAAGGTCCACTCCCCCATGCTAGGAGATAGAACCATTGTTCACACAGGGAAACTAGGTAGTTTAAGGTTGAGGGAAAACCACCAAAACCAAAAACAAGAAGAAACAAAGAAACATAAAACAAAAGATCAAGAGTGGAGTTTCATAGGATGCTGACTAGGTGAGTGTCATCACATAGTCCTATATGTTGGGATCCTTCCTAGTAGTCATGTACCCTGGCACCCTCATACGGCCTACCCCAGTAGCTACAATGACCCTGGTACTCCAACAGGACCTATGCGGACTATTATCCATATTTATCTTTTTAAAAGTTTATTAAATCCCTTACCCATTCCCAACCAGTTATGAATTATATTAGGTTTTATTTTCCAAACTCACCCAAAGGTTATCCTTCTAGCCTCCTCGATCGGGTCCTGTGGTGAGCCACTCACCTAGGACACCTAGGAACCTTACTCAACCAATAGGCTATCTAGGGTTTATAACTTCTCACATACATCTCTCCCTTAGGGTTTCTTTCGGTGTTTCCCTGTGGCCCATACCACCAGGACAAACCCTAACCCTTAAGACAAATGGTGCAATACAATAAAGGTAGAGCTATCACAATGATTCCAAATATAAAAGCATAAAGGTAAGTGCAGTGGGAGGTATAACTCCTGGACACACATACATGATACTATAATCCTTCCAAAAAAAAAATTCAATAAAGTTATAATTAATAAACATCAAAATATACACATAGGACCTAACATCCATATCTATAAATTGTTTAATTATTATATCCAAAAATAGATTTCTGATATCCAAAAATAGATTCTTAATTTAACATAAATTAATCTCTCTAAAATTTAGGCTTATTACAAACTTAATACACTTAATTTATTATTCGTCATTAATTAAATTAAAACTTTAATTACATTCAAACTTAATAAAACTAAACTTAACCTCTTATATTATAATTTTTAATTAATTTCCACATCACTTGGAATAAAATAAAATAATAATAATAATAATAATAATAATAATAATAATAATAATAATAATAATAATAAATGGGCTAAACTTATTATATTCTAATTTAATTTAATTTAATTTAAAATAATTTAAATAAACTTTAATGAAAAAAAATACATTTCTCTTTTATTTATTTAAACCCCTTTTCTTTCTTCTAATTTTTTTTATACCTTATGTTACAAAGTAATTTCCACTTTTAACTTATTTCTTTCAATCTTTTATTTATTTATTTAGTTTTCTCCTATAATCTCTCCTTATTTTTCTCCTATCTTTCTTCCTTATTATTTTCCTATAATTTCTCCTATGTTTTTGCTAAAAGTTTATAAGATTTTTGCCAAATGATTTATCATATGTATAACAACCCTAAATATAAAATCTAATAATCTCCCCTATTTAATTTAATAAAGAACTTATTAAATAAATCTATCAAAATAAAATACTGCAAAGCTAAACATGGTAATCTTTAAATATTGAAATAATTGGGAACCTTAACATAACATCTAATTTAATACATTTATTATTTCAGCATTACTATAATTGTTTTAATTATTTTTAAATTTACTTATGTCTATGCATAAAAAATTTAATACTAAAATATGAAAAAAACCTAATAGAGCCAGGTTCCATAATATTTTTAATACTAAAACATTTCTCTCCCAAGATTTAGAATAAATATAGTATTGAAAACTCATCCCCTAACTATAGGTTTTCCAGTTTATTTTATGTAGATTATTGCTAAGGTTATTATAGTTTTATTTTAAAAATAATAAATCTAACCTGCCATAGATAATTAAAGACACATGAAGAGCACCATGAGAAATCAAAGAGAGAAGAGAGAGACAGACATAGACATGGAGAGAGATAGATATATGAGGCTTTTTTTTTCTAGATTCAAAAGCCTACCTAGAGCTTGTGATGGAGATTCGGGACACAACACTTTTCCTAAGCCTAGCATTCTCAAAATCCTTATGCAACTTCCTAAGAAATCCTTCTCTCCAGCCTCCAGAAATCCCCTCCCTTATGCTCAAGGATTTCTCCCTATAAGTAAGCCTCCGGGTAGTTCTAGAGGTTGAGGGCGTTGCTTCCCGTAAAGCAACATCCTCACCTAATTTATTAAATAAATCTAATAATGAATAAAAACAACTTAACCAATAGTTAGTTTTTTTACCCCTTAGGTAACTAACATTTACCTACCCTTCACGTACTCTCTTACTGAACTTATTAAATAATTTAACTCCACCTATATAGTTTTATTATTATTATTATTATTATTATTATTATTATAATTAATAGCAACTAACTCTTATATAAATAAAATATATATGGTTATGCTTCTCAAGGAAGTCACTAACCCAATGGCAACTTGGGACCCCTTACAAACTAGAGGTCTCAAGTTCCACTCCCACCCTCTATACTAACAAGACATACAAGAGAGAGAGAGATACATAGTCTATAAAGTAGAAGTAAATATAGGAGTAGGTAATTAGTTTTATTTACTTTTATATTATATTTATTATTATTTTTTATTCACTTTGCATTTATTATATTTATCTAAAGCCACATTATACATCAAAATAAATAGAATCATGATTATAACTAATACGCTCATAGGAACATAATTACAAACACATCAATAAATGAATATATATAGGTATGCATATACGTGTGCACCCATATATGCATACTTTGTATATACGATTAATACATAGATAGAGAAAATAACATCATTATCCTACATATCTCATAACCAAATAAATGAGATTGACATCAAAGGTTATATAAAATAAGGAACTCAAATCGACCCAAAACCAAACCAAGAGATTGGGAAAAATAATCAAAACTATAGGGTTTTCCCATGTGTGAACTATGGACCATCTTTGAACAACAACAACAATCGAGGATTTTGAGGGATCGCTCAGACCTGTGAAGCCAGGTGGAGACGATGCCCAATACCTGCAAGCCTGCATCACTGAGAAGAGATACATGTGCATAGATATATACAATAAGGCATTTGCAAATAGATGACCAAGATCGATACATCATGTGGACCTCAACTAAGTGAGTAACTATGACTTCATCCCAAGTCATGATAACACATCAGTCACATATACATAAAGCATGAGGCATCACATATATATAATGGTTAGCTTCCAAATCCTTGGATATACAAGATAAATGATTTCCAAATTTCATAAACATTAAACAATAATCATAACTAAGTGTGTCTAAATATCTGATAAGCATATCATAGATATAAATGTAAATACATAGTTCTATTCATCATAATGTAAAATGTCCAAATCAAAGAGTCCAAGTATAATCATCGGAGAGGGTGTTACATCTTGCATCCATTTCCATCCACTAAAAATCAAGCCTTTCTACAATCCCTCCATTATCCAACACCTATTTTCCAATCTTTCATTCATCCTATCCAATCCATTGCCTAAGCCTTTATTGTATCCTATCCAATCATCCATATCATATCACTTTGTCATTACCCTACCAACATTGTTGATCATACTACCATAGTCATGGTCCATAGTTGTATATCATTCAAGAGTACCATCCAAAATAATAAGGTGCTTGAGTCCTTCATCCATGTCATGTCCCACGTCCATTATCTTCTAGAAAATGTCAAAAATACAAAAAAATTGAAAAACACTAAAAAAAAAAAAAAAAACATTCTTGACATTTCCATACCCATGCATCACATTCCATCTAGATCCAAAAGTCTCAATAGCCTATCATTGTCATATCCATTCCTTGAGCTTGCATAAAAAATTTCCTCCCATTCTATGGATAGCCCCTGGCAACCCAAACAAAGCTTCAAGACATACCCAACAACCTTTTTCATCCATTCACAATGTCCTTTCCTTACTAGACACTAGGGACACTTCTTGCAGCATGTAAATAGTAATTTCCAAAAAAAAAATTGCATATGATTTTGAAAAAATACAAAAAATTGCATATGATCCTTAAAAAGACCTAAAAAGCATATAAAGTCCTAAAAAAATCCTTAAAATGGTAAAATGTCGTGAAAAAATACAAAAAAATCAAACATTTTCGAACACTAAAAATTAAAAAATCAAATCTTCAAAACTTGCGATAACCTTGTATATAATCTATTTCTTGTTTTCAATAAATTATCCCTTGCGACAAGATAAACATTTAAGCAAACACAATCTGAAGACTTATCAAACATTGCAATTATCAAAATCATGCATCAATAGACAAACTATCCAATCAAGTTAGCAATAAATAAGGTCAAACTTGTCCTATCAATTAAACAACATCAACTAGTCCTTTATCAATCATCATTTTATCTTATACATGGTTTTGTATGCTCAAAACTAGACACCATTAGTCTTAGACGTGGTACTTCATGCCTAAAACTAGACATCATCATCATCAAACAAACTATCAAATTTGACAACAAGATCATAATGTTTGTTGACTTGCTTGGTTTAGTGAGTCTTATCTTTTATTAATTGATCATCTGGTCATGTTCCTATGCTACTCCAAGATATCACTAAGTGATGAGAGTGGCCAGGATGGTTCATGGTCCTTTATTTTTATTTTGTCTTATATTTGTGTGTTTTTCCATAAATTTTTGGGGCACGTATGTCATATGCTTCAAGATGACTAGAAACATTCCTTGTGTGCAATGTATTTTCTTTTATGCAAAGGGATCACATTATCATGACAAAGGCGCACTTATGAAAGAAATTTTTATCATTACTAACTATTCTCTATCTAATTTCTTCTTTCTACTAACATTTCTTCTATCAATCCTTACAATCATTCTCTTTTCAAAAAATTGTCCTCGAGTCAATTTCTACACAATTTCTTGAGGGGGCATCCTACCTCCATTCCTTGGATCCATTGGAGCATGATCCTTTATTTTTCTTTGACCCAATGCTCATAATCACATTGTCTCAAAGCGGGGCAAAATGTAGAGACCTAAAAATGGTTCACACTATGTGTCCCCTTTTAACATGTCTTATATCTTGTGTCATTCATCATTTGATCAATTACTAACATTTCTCTCATTGTGCATCATAACCTCGATATCATTTTCTAAATCGATCAAGTTTGAATTATTATCAAAATATTCCTAAACCAATCCTAATCGATCCTAAATCATTTCAAATCTTTCTAAATCAATCCAAATTAGTCCTAATCCCTTCCTAATCAGCCCATGATAATTTCAAATGCATTCAATCATTCTCAAGTCAATTCTAGGGTAATGTTAAAGTTCATTGATGCCTGATCAAATCACTTTCAAATCAATCCAATCATGTCGAATCCTTGTCAATCTTATCAATCTCATCATTATCAAATCAATCCAAGGCATTGTCAAAGTTCATCGATGCCTCATCATTATCATCTTGATCCAAGGTATTGTCAAAGTTCATCAATGCCTCATCATTTTCAAACCAGTTCAGGGCATTGTCAAAGTTCATTGATGTCTTTGCATTTTCCACCTTATCTCAAAATCAAACCTTATCAATCTTTTTCAAATCGATCCAAGGCATTGTCAAAGTTATCGATGCCTCGCAATTATCAAATCAATCTGATTCTTCATCAAAATCATCAAACCAAGTCAACTTTGCATCAAAGTCATCAATTCATTCAACAATCAACTAATTCATCCCTTAGTGGTAAATAACCCATGCTTTATCCCTAGTTTCAAATAAATAAATTGACTTTACTTATTCCCTCTTTGTCATGTCTCCACAATTAATTAATCTATATTAATTAATTGGCTAAATTGCATCATTTATGGAATTTCATAATTCCTAATTTCTAATTTTGGTAGGAATTAATGAGTTTTTAAATTCAAAAATTCATTCCCTCTAATTGTTCTTCAATCCCTAAAATCATGCTTCATGATAATTTGGCCTCCAACTTTAATTTGCCTCCATCCTTCCATTCCAAATTCCCTCAATTTGTGCATTTAATTTTTATTCCATTTGTTCATTTAATCATGTCATAATTATGAAAATCTTCCATATGCACATTCAAGTTTCCAAATCTACATTTTGGTCTTTCATCCTATAAATTGAGATTAGGGTGGTCCCACAATAGTGTGTCCCACTTTTTTAGACATGCTGATTTGTGCTAAAATAACACATTTTTAATAAAATATGATGATTTAAGCCTTGAGAGGTTCCATTTTAAGGAATTAATTACAAATGGTTAGCTCAAATCCTCTTAGATTAAAAGAACATTGATATAACATCTATACTCCTCATTCATACCTACAATGGAGTCTCCTTCGCACCTATTAAAATACTAACAAAAAATCACTTCAACTTTATGTTTTGGCAGATCAAATGATTCCATTTGAAAATACTATCTATGTGGTATGATGCTATTTGGAACAAGCTTTATAATGAATATAATTTTAATACATATGGAGTTCATTATCACTTTTAAATATTGCTTTAACTAAACATTGGTCATTCAACAACCTGTCTCTTCAAGACTTTGGGAAAAATGGTAAATTACAAAAAAATAATTATGAAAAATATGTAGTAAAAGAGTATTTGTGTTACCTTTCTATAAAAAATAAAATAAAAAAAATGAATTTTGATATACACATATCAAGTTAGAGCGATCCAAGTGACCTTATGTCTAAATTACAGTTACTGTCGCTTTAGAACTTAATAAACTATGAAATATTGACCCAAAATGAATGAAACCAATTGCATCCTTTAGATATTGAAGTTAGAAATATAATCTCAAAAGAATTACATCATTATCATATTTTGAAAAAAAGTTATGCTGATCCAATTGACAGTAACTCTTTAAAAACATAGTTTTTTCACACAAACCACTTTTCAAAGGAGAAGGAAAATTTTTTTTTAATGAAATTTAATTTTTATTATTTTTTAAATATATTTAGAAACTAGAAAGAAAATTCTAAAATACTCTAGTTTACATCATCTTCAAATTCCTAATAGTTTTACAACAACAAGTATTTGAAAGTGAAGTTTTTTCTCAAAATGTTGATCTCTATGTCAAAGTTGGCCAAAAATTGGGACATAGTATTGTGGGACCACCCATCAATTTCTCAATCAAACTAACCATCATCTTTCAAACCTTCTCACCATCACTATAGTCAATTTTTCTTTCGTATTTCAACCGCCAAAGTTGCACTTTGTGGGGAGAGGAGGGGTTTTAGTGTGAATGATGTTATTATGCAAATAGTTATTGCTAGAAACCTCTTCACATGTTAATTTTACTTAGGTCATATCTTGATTATTAAATTAAGTTGCATTATCCTAATTTAGTTATACTTATATCCTAAGTGGCATTCTAGAAAATTTTCTTATAATTAGGCCATCTCTCATTATTTACTTTAATATATCTAGGTATTTTATATTTAACATAGTACATTTACATTTTTTTTTGTAGGTTGTTCATTCATTCGTCATCACACTTTTGTTATTTATATAGGGTGTTTACATATTTTATATCATCTCAATCTCATTATTCAATCATTAGTGAAATGGTTTCATTATGATACTCCTTGTGTTGTGAAGGTTACATGGTTTGTAAGTTGGTGGTCTTGGGTGACATCACCACTTTAAACCCAAGGTTGCTTCACCTATTAAAGCTTGAGGGATGGAAACATCAATACCTTCCTTGGGAACTTTAAAATAAGATGGCATCAAACTACTTGAAGAGCTAAAATTTCTTCCAATGAATTTGTTGATCCAAGAAGTGGGGGTCACTCCCAAAAAAAGGATTCAACTTTTGACAAGTCTCAATTTATGGATACATAGAAAGACATTTTAGAAGCAAGACGTCTTTCAAAATTGTCATTTCCATTTTCCTTGTAAGTAGTGTGGTCTCCCATGTCCAAACTCTTCTAATAGGGAGCTTGTAAAGGGCTCTCCTCCATTATTGACATGCCTCCAACTCACTTTGTAAAAATATAAATTTTAAGAAATTGTGCATGAGAAAATTGTAGAGCCTTTTAGCTCCCAATAATGAATATTGTTTTGTTGCAACTTAAAATGTTAATATACTCATCTAGATGAGATTTCATGTAGTACCCCTACCCCTAGTCTAATTTTATAAATGTTATGATTATTCTAGGATGATAGATTACATGTTAGGAAATCATTGAGGCCTATGATTTTATTGACCCCATACTGGCATGTGTATGGTTGATGTGCTTGTTTCATATTTATGTTTGATGTGTCTGATGTGGTTGAGGGATGAAGTCATAGTTACATGCTTTTGAAATCCACACGATCGGCCGATCCCCACTATTATCTATTATATATTTATATATGTTTGTACATGCGGGTGTTGTATGCAGGTTCACTGGTACCGGGCATCGTCTTCCCTAAATTGTCAGGATGAGCATGCCCTATCACAATATCTCAAATGGTAAGAGAGGGAAGATAACATGGATCCAAAAGTCTAACACAAACCCATTTATCCTAGTTGTTGGATAAGTATTTGTTGACTAACCTATCCGAAGTTGTCAGGTTGGCAAAGTTTGTGGATCCCTTTCTGGAATTGCTTTGTTTTGGTTTTGTTTGATTTTATGTTGTATGATTTCAGTTGATTTGTGGTTATGTGGGTGACTATTAATTTATTGATTATAGTTGAATTACATTTATTTAGATTATTTTATGTGATTATCAATGTTAGGTGCATAGTTGAATTTAATGATTAAATATGCTCCTATGATTAATTGAGGAAATTAAATTAAAGTTGATTATTTGAATATTTGGGAATTAATATTGAATTATTGATGCAGTGCAAGGCAGGAGAATCCCCAATGGAGATGTCCTAACCCCCAGCAAATAACCACACAATAGAATATAATAACAATACAGAGATATAGATCCACACAATGCCAATTCTCATAATAGAATCATCATATTTTCATCCAACATGCCCGGCTGTAAGGCCTTCCGGGTTACGGCCAAATACAATGCAATTAAAATAGAAACTCCACAAGATCTCGCAAGATCCAAACCAAAACCCTAGCTAGCCCAGATCCACACACTGGTAGGAACCCCCAAGGAAGATCTAAACTTGTGCTCGCAAGCCCACCAAGCAATCTCCTTGTTTCCCAAGTCGCAGCTACTAGCTCTCCTCAAAACTCGCTCCACATCCACCTCCTCTTCTCCAAGATGGATCAATGAATGCCTAAAGACTTCCCCCACAACCTCTACTTATACCAATCTAAGCCACAGGTCGGCCCTGAAAATAAATTAAATACAAATACCGAAATTAAATGCCACAAGTCAGCCAACAACAACAATTAAATTCCCAAAATAGATGTCTTAGTAAAATCACAATATCTCCTAGCTCCGGATGAATTAGAACTTGTTCTTCGAACCAATGGTAGAAATATAGGCCCTCTTCAATCCTTGAAATTTTTATCCTCTAACTCTTTGTGGAAAATTACTTATATAGCCTAAAATAGGCACCAAATTCCTAAGCAAGACCGAGCTCCATCTAGGCCATGCTGAGCAACCAAGACCATGCCAAGTTCCATAACCAATTACCAAAGACCCAAGTAGGTCTATCCAACTATACCAAACCCCTCACACATGAAAATAAGTCCACAAAACTCCATCAAATCTTCCAAACATGCAGGATAGCCAACTACCCTGGGATGCTCCTGCATCAGACTCCCCAGGTGCGAAAAGAAGTATGCCTCATACTTTGATGCCAGATGAAATATCTACAACCATCTTCATCTTCACCAAAGGCTTCCACTCCAACAAGGACAATAGAACCAACATGCAAATCATCCAAATCTGCATCCATCTGTCAACCACTAGAATCTCAACCATCCAATCAACATGCTCACTCCCAGGAACACACTGAACATAGTGCCTCACCAACATTATCTGTAGTTGATCACTACCAACAACAACAATATCCTTGAACATGAAATCCATGTCACCAAAATGTAAGCTCAAATCCATAATAGGAGCAACATGTAAATCCTCAACCATGTCAACCACTAACAGGTCCACATCAGGAACATACAGATCCGTAGTATCATGTAGATCCTCAACCACATCAACAACTAGTGAATCCACACTAGCAACATCCATATCAACAACATCTATATCACCAACATATGGATCACCACCCTTAGCAACCTGATTATCCATGACCAAGTGCTCCACAATTTCCATGTCAGACTCAACCAACTGATCATGAAAACCAACCTCAATCATAGCATCAACAAGGTTAGGAAGCTCCATAGAAACATCCACAAGTTTCTCCACAGGTTCCGCATCAGCCTCCACACACTGATCAACAAAACCAACTTCCATCTTGACCTTGCTATGCCCTCTTCTCTCTCGAACAAGCCTTCTAACTGGCCACACAACTCGCTTCCTGATCGGTAGACTCCAGCTCCATGGATTCAAGATCTCTCGAACTCTCTTATGAAATTTATCCAGAGATGGATCACTCTCAACCATCCCTTCCTTAACTTGATTATTCCATCTAGCTTCCAACCAAGTACAAGTCTTTGAAATATTCCTCTCCACCACATCATGGAGTTTTGCAATCATCTCAGGGTCCAATCTTCTTAGAGCCATCTTCTAAGATCTTCGTAAACCCTCTACAAAAAATCACCAACTAGATCCAACCTTTGCTCCACCCAAAGTCCAGATGCAAACTGCCTCACATTCGGCGCTCTATCCGCACACTCAGGAACAACCTTCACTCTGAAAAACTCCACCCAAGGTCCTAGTGTAAACTGCCTCACATTCGGCGCTCTGTCCACACACTCAGGAACAACCTTCGCTCTGATACCACTTGATGCAGTGCAAGGCAGGAGAATCCCCAATGGAGATGTCCTAACCCCCAGCAAATAACCACACAATAGAATATAATAATAATACAGAGATATAGATCCACACAATGCCAATTCTCATAATAGAATCATCATATTTTCATCCAACATGCCCGGCTGTAAGGCCTTCCGGGTTACGGCCAAATACAATGCAATTACAATAGAAACTCCAAAAGATCTCGCAAGATCCAAACCAAAACCCTAGCTAGCCCAGATCCACATACTGGTAGGAACCCCCAAGGAAGATCTAAACTTGTGCTCACAAGCCCACCAAGCAATCTCCTTGTTTCCCAAGCCGCAGCTACTAGCTCTCCTCAAAACTCGCTCCACATCCACCTCCTCTTCTCCAAGATGGATCAATGAATGCCTAAAGACTTCCCCCACAACCTCTACTTATACCAATCTAAGCCACAGGTCGGCCCTGAAAATAAATTAAATACAAATACCGAAATTAAATGCCACAAGTCGGCCAACAACAACAATTAAATTCCCAAAATAGATGTCTTAGTAAAATCACAATATCTCCTAGCTCCAGATGAATTAGAACTTGTTCTTCAAACCAGTGGTAGAAATATAGGCCCTCTTCAATCCTTGAAATTTTTAGCCTCTAACTCTTTGTGGAAAATTACTTATATAGCCTAAAATAGGCACCAAATTCCTAAGCAAGACCGAGCTCCATCTAGGCCATGCTGAGCAACCAAGACCATGCCAAGTTCCATAACCAATTACCAAAGACCCAAGTAGGTCTATCCAACTATACCAAACCCCTCACACATGAAAATAAGTCCACAAAACTCCATCAAATCTTCCAAACATGCAGGATAGCCAACTACCCTGGGATGCTCCTGCATCAATTATGTCCTAAGTTTATTTTGATGAAATTCAATTAAAATCAAATAATTGATTATTTAGATTTTATTGAGTATTTTATTGAGAATTAGATTTTATTATGTTTGTGAGTATTATTAAATAATTAAATATTTAATTGCATGCTTTATGATGCATTAAGTATTTTATTTATTTAATATCTATTTTAAATTATTAACATGTGCACAATTGAAAGTGGTTTGTTTGGAAAAAGTGACAACTTGTCTTTAGGAGACTAAGTTGAGTTGTGCACAATTATATTTGTTTTTAATTATTACTTAGTAATTTCTCTCAACAAAAGTGGCAGAGTTTGATTAGGAGTTATTTGTGAGTCATCAAGGGTTTTGCTTGATTGGTGGAATTGATTTCCAAATAGAGGGATATTGCATTCATTTGGAATGGAATCAGGTTTTGGAGAATTTTGGAGAGAGCTATTGGAGATTTTTGAAGTTTGCTTTGTGTTCTTGAGCATTGGTGTGTGTGTTTGGATTTCTGGGTAGAGGTTGTTTGCATTTGGATTTGGGGATTGTATGCATTGTGATTTAGATTTGCAGATGGAGCTTTTCTGTTGTCAGATCTGAGGGTTTCGACATTCTACAGGCCTACTTATTCAAAATTTAGCATTGGAATTGAGGTAGGGATTTGTGGAGTTTTCCAATGAATTCATCAGTAATTCTTTCTGTAATTTCTCTATGTTTGTTTCAGTTTATAGATATAGATCTATTTTTTGTATATGCTTTCAATTTGGGGTTTAGGAAGCTCATAGGATCGCTATTTTGTAATTTTATACAAACCTGGCATAGTAGGGTTATGTTGTCCGATTTTGGATTAAAAATTCATCCTAGAACTCTTAGAAAATGATAAAATCAATCTCTATATAGTTAGTTCTATAGTTTGAATAAATTAATTTAGTTGGTTGTTGATGAAAATCCAATTTGGGTGAAAATTCATTATTCTGTGAAAAAGTATTACTCTCTGTCAAAAATGACAGTCAAAACAAATTTTACCACAACAGAAAAATCTATTTGCTTATAGAAGACAAAATTACATTATTAAAATAGAAATATAATTCTCATACAAATGAAGAAATGGACAGATTAGAAAGAAGACAAGAAATGCTATGAATCTTTGGAAAATAGATCTATTTCCATTTCTAGAAAATTTTTGTCAGTCTTGTAATTTTCCATTTTCAGAAATATACAAACCTATTTAAAAATACAAGAAAGATAAGTGGTTATTTTTAGTTATTTAAAATATATTAATTATATAAAAAAAAATACTTATCAAAAAAATGCATTGAAAAATTATTTTAAAAAAAATATATATAATAGAGGGGGGGCACGGGTCCCACCCTATACCCCCACGGCAGGAGGCACTGCCTGCTGGCGGTACATGTACCGTCAACAGTGCAGGCACTACTGGCGGCACCTGTGGGTGTCGTGCGGTAGGTTTACCCTACCGGCGGTGCCGTGCACCGTGTGGTGGAGACCACTATGCCTATATTGCCGTACCAAACTTTCTTAATACGCCCTTTTTTAATTATTATTATTTACTAAAGTTTGTTAAAAGTTTTTATTTATTTATTAACATTTTTTTTTATTAATAATATTTTTTTATAATAGTTTTTAATATTAATAGTTTAATTTTAGTTAATATTATTATTTAATAATGATGTTTATTAAAAGGTTTTTATTAAAAAAAAAAATTAGTATTATTACATGTAGTTATTATTGTTAATAATATATGTTAGGATTAGTTTTTATTAAATAAGCAATATTTGTTAATGGTTATTGGTAAAATATTGCTTTGGAATTGAGGGCTATAGATGAAATTAGTTTATTGTTTTATCATGGGTTTAGAGAATTATGTTCGCTAATGGTATAGTGAACTTTATGTAAAATCTTATTAGTTTAGTTTGATTGGCAAATGGATTAGGTTTAAATTAATTGATTGAACCTGAAATACTCATTTAAATCTAACCTAGATATGAAGTGTAAAGTGGATTTACAACTTATGTGTTCAAATTGCTCTCTTAATTAATTTTGAAGCGTTTGAATTATCTTATATCTATACATGGACCTTTTTGTGTTGAAATTAGGTATTTTTGCTCTACTGAATTTATGGAACATAAATAGGGAATTCTCTTTTAATTATTGTATTATCTTAATGTTTATGATGAGTGTCTTATAGCGATTAATGTATTTCCATTCTTGAAATCAATTTTGATGAGTATGCAGTTATATGTTGGAACTAAATATCTATTTAAGCATGAGACTGTTAAAGTTCTTTGATATTGATATATGCATCATTTTACTACTGAAATTGTTTGTTTTCTACAATATGGTTTATTCTTTCCTAGATGTTGGGTTTGTCAGTTTTATGGGAAGTAGATGACCTAGGAAAGATAGTGGCTTGGGAATTATCTATTAATCATGTTGTTTATTATGTTTGGCGCAAGTGTGATTTGTTTATATTCTAGTTGACCATTTTAGGCTCTTCTTGTATTTCTAAATTCAGTGTTTATGTTTATGTAGTCAATCCGGGTTTCTGTGATTATTCTCGATGTGTGACTATCTGTTTTATCTAAGATTTGATCTAGGAGAGATCTTTGAGCCTATGGTGGTTTACCTAGATATGTCATAGGAGGTGGCTTGCAATAAGCGTCGGGGCCCACAAGTGGCTACCAGGATCACTTATTGTTAAGTATCTTAATCAAGTGATAACTAAATATAACATTGAGAGATTTAAAAATGAACCTAATAAGATATGGTTTCGTCACCCTGGCTTAGTGCTAGTACAGACTAAGGTGGGAATGGAGAAGATGACTAGCCCCCTTTTTAGGGATGAGTTGGCATAGTCGATGGCTTCATCAGTACGAGAAGTCATGGACACCGTGTATGGTCACTTGGGTGCCAGGATCCAACAAGATTACCAAAACGTGACTCAAGGGTTAGACGTACATGATGATACCTTCCTATGCATAGTCTAGTTATCCTACATGTGTCGATTGCCTCTGGAATAGTGAGTCTTTCATGGCATTATTAATTTTTTCACCTTGAGTTAGAGAGATTTTAGGATCCTTTCCTTAGCTTGATCTATTTGATGTTTTTTATCTAAGTACGATCTATTTTTATGTCGTCGGTACAGTGGGAGTGAACCTTTTTGGTTCATGAGGTTAGGTGGTATTGGTTCTTTTACCATTTGAGATTCTGACATTCATGTACTAGTGTTGGATGATCCCTATAGCAGTTGTTCCTTCTCGATCTTCATTGTTGGAGAGGTGTTCTTCTTCTTGATATTCTTCTTTGAGATCTTGTATCTTTGTATCAGTTCTTTAGAGATGTCTTGTCTTCTTCTTTTTTGTCATTGTATGACATACCCTGCGACATGTGCAGCAGATGTAGGTTATTATGGATACCTAATGGTACTGGATGTATTAATGCTATCTTCAAGGTGATGTTGATCTTATCTTTCATTATTTTATATGAGTTTCTTTATTGTACCCTTATCTTTATTATTAATTAATGTTAACGTAATCTTTGTCAAGGAACCCTTGAGAGTTGTAACTTATGTTGGTTTTTTTATGTTATGTGAGATAATGGTAATTGCTTCCACATTGATGCTTATCATGTATGTTAAATTTTTTTTAAAAAATTATTCTACAAACTTAAATGCATGTTTAGGTTAAGTTCTTTTGGGTTCCCTAGCGGGGCATTACACTTGGTATCAGAGCACTGGGTACTAGACTAGGAACTCTGGGAAGTTGTGTGCCCATTAGATGTCTAAACTGTTAAACTTAAAACTAAACATAGACACATAACTCTTTTGTGTTTGAGAACCATTAAACTACATCTGAACATTTGTGTTCTTGCTTTTCTTAAATGTCTATGAGATATCACCTTGTCTAGTGATTGTCATAGGTGTTCGAACTATTTATTGCATATGGTTACCTTCTCTAATTCATCTAGGGTGAAATACCTTTGGAAGTCATGAAGTGATTACTCCCTTGAGTGTGGCTACTACTAGTCACCTTGTGATGTGGATGTGTTATGATTGATGATTCATTTATGGTTGATTTATGAATTGTTCATGATGTGTATGGGCTAGCATTGAAATTTTGAACTTTCTTATGATTGTAATAGTCACCTAACTCTCTTTTCATTATCTATTTTGTGACGCTAGTCACACTTAATTTATTATTGAAAATTGAGAGCTCTCATAATTTAATGTTGGACTTATGATTCCCCCACTTGTGTTTTACCTATTGATTTTTGTGGTGGCTATTCCGAATGTTTGGTATTGTTGGCCCTGTTATGTGATAAGTGTTATTTCCATCATGTTCATCTTGAAGCCCTGATAGTATGTATAAGGGAGGACATCATGGATATGGTACTATATGTACTATGTGTTATTAGAATCATTATGTATCTTATATGTTTGCATAGGTGTTGCATTAACCAGATAGATTTTCATGAACTCCTTAATTTTTACTATTTGTTATAGATATGAATGTGTTCTTTATGCAATTGATTGCTGGGTGTTTTCTATATTGATGAATGAATAAAGGTTTAGATATATTTTTAAATTGTTAATGAATGATTGATCAATGTGATTTAAAGTTTATTCTTAAACTAGATACTATATTATTCTTAATGACTGCATATCATGTTCTTATTCGATGACCTATTTTCAGATGTTATGTTTTGTTTTTAGTAAATGCTTTCTGTTCGGGGGATATGTGTCATCATCTGCTTGTAGGCTTCCAGGAGTAAGCCTAATCCTAGGGGGGGTGGATGTAATACCCCTACCCCTAGTCTAATTTTATAAATGTTATGATTATTCTAGGATGATAGATTACATGTTAGGAAATCATTGAGGCATATGATTTTACTGACCCCATACTGGCATGTGTATGGTTGATGTACTTATTTCATATTTATGTTTGATGGGTCTGATGTGGTTGAGGGACAGAGTCGTAGTTACTTGCTTGCAAGATCCACATGATCAGTCGATCCCCACCATTGTCTATTTTATATTTATATATATTTGTACATGTGGGTGTTGTATGCAAGTTTGCAAGTACCGGGCATCGTCTTCCCTGAATTGTTAGGATGAGCGTTCCCTATCATAATATCTCAAATGGTAAGAGATGGGAGATAACACGGATCCAAAACCCTAACCCAAACCCATTTATCCTAAATGTTGGATAAGTATCTGTTGACTACCCTATCCAAAGTTGTCAGGTTGGCAAAGTTCGTGGATCCCTTTCTGGTGTTGCTTGGTTTTGGTTTTGTTTGATTTTATGTTGTATGATTTTAGTTGATTTGTAGTTATGTGGGTGACTATTAATTTATTGATTATAGTTGAATTACGTTGTTTTAGATTATTTTATGTGATTATCAATGTTAGGTGCATAGTTGAATTTAATGATTAAATATGCTCCTATGATTAATTGAGGAAATTAAATTAAAGTTGATTATTTGAATATTTGGGAATTAATATTGAATTATGTCCTAAGTTTATTTTGATGAAATTCAATTAAAATCAAATAATTGATTATTTGGATTTAATTGAGTATTTTATTGAGAATTAGATTTTATTATGTTTGTGAGTATTATTAAATAATTAAATATTTAATTGCATGCTTTATGATGCATTAAGTATTTTATTTATTTAATATCTATTTTAAATTATTAACATGTGCACAATTGAAAGTGGTTTGTTTGGAAAAAGTGACAACTTGTCTTTAGGAGACTAAGTTGAGTTGTGCACAATTATATTTGTTTTTAATTATTACTTAGTAATTTCTCTCAACAAAAGTGGGAGAGTTTGATTAGGAGTTATTTGTGAGTCATCAAGGGTTTTTCTTTATTGGTGGAATTGATTTCCAAATAGAGGGATATTGCATTCATTTGGAATGGAATCAGGTTTTGGAGAATTTTGGAGAGAGCTATTGGAGATTTTTGAAGTTTGCTTTGTGTTCTTGAGCATTGGTGTGTGTGTTTGGATTTCTGGGTAGAGGTTGTTTGCATTTGGATTTGGGGATTGTATGCATTGTGATTTAGATTTGCAGATGGAGCTTTTCTGTTGTCAGATCTGAGGGTTTCGACATTCTACAGGCCTACTTATTCAAAATTTAGCATTGGAATTGAGGTAGGGATTTGTGGAGTTTTCCAATGAATTCATCAGTAATTCTTTCTGTAATTTCTCTATGTTTGTTTCAGTTTATAGATATAGATCTATTTTTTGTATATGCTTTCAATTTGGGGTTTAGGAAGCTCATAGGATCGCTATTTTGTAATTTTATACAAACCTGGCACAGTAGGGTTATGTTGTCCGATTTTGGATTAAAAATTCATCCTAGAACTCTTAGAAAATGATAAAATCAATCTCTGTATTGTTAGTTTTATAGTTTGAATAAATTAATTTAGTGGGTTGTTGATGAAAACCCAATTTGGGTGAAAATTCATTATTTTGTGAAAAAATATTACTCTCTGTCAAAAATGATAGTCAAAACATATTTTACCACAATAGAAAAATCTATTTGCTTATAGAAGACAAAATTACATTAGTAAAATAGAAATATAATTCTCATACAAATGAAGAAATGGACAGATTAGAAAGAAGACAAGAAATGCTATGAATCTTTGGAAAATAGATCTATTTCCATTTCTAGAAAATTTGTGTCAATCTTGTAATTTTCCATTTTTAGAGATATACAAACCTGTTTAAAAATACAAGAAAGATAAGTGGTTAGTTTTAGTTATTTAAAATATATTAATTAAAAAAAAATACTTATTAAAAAAATGCATTGAAATTTTATTTTTTTTATAAATATAATAGAGGGGGGCACAGGTCCCACCCAGTACCCCCACAGCAGGAGGCACTGCCTGCCAGTGGTACACGTACCGTCGACAGTGCAGGCATTGCCAGCGACACCCGTGGGTGACATGCGACAAGTCTAGCCTGCCAGCGGTGCCGTACACCATGCGGTGGAGACCACTACGCCTATATTGCTACGCCAAACTTTGTTAATATGCCCTTTTTTTAATTTATTATTATTTAATAAAGTTTGTTAATAGTTTTTATTTATTTATTAACATTTTTTTTTATTAATAATAATTTTTGATAATAGTTTTTAATAATAATAGTTTAATTTTGGTTAATATTATTATTTAATAATGATGCTTATTAAAAGATTTTTATTAAATTTTTTTTTAGTATTATTACATGCGGTTATTATTGTTAATAATATATGTTAGGATTAGTTTTTATTTAATAAGCAATATTTGTTAATGGTTATTGGTAAAATATTTCTTTGGAATTGAGGTCTATAGATGAAATTAGTTCTTTGTTTTATCATGGGTTTAGAGAATTATGTTCGCTAATGGTATAGTGAACTTTATGTAAAATCTTATTAGTTTAGTCTGATTGGCAAATGGATTAGGTTTAAATTAATTGATTGAACCTGAAATACTCATTTAAATCTAACCTAGATATGAAGTGTAAAGTGGATTTACAACTTATGTGTTCAAATTGGTCTCTTAATTAATTTTGAGGCATTCAAATTATCTTATATATGTACATGCACCTTTTTATTTTGAAATTGGGTGTTTTTGCTCTACTGAATTTATGGAACGTAAATAGGGAATGCTCTTTTAATTTTTGTATTATCTTAATGTTTATGATGAGTGTCTTATAGTGATTAATGTATTTCCATTCTTGAAATCAATTTTGATGAGTAGGCAGTTATATGTTGGAACTAAATATCTATTTAAGCATTAGACTGTTAAAGTTCTTTGATATTGATATATGCATTATTTTACTACTAAAATTGGTTGTTTTCTACAATATGGTTTATTATATCCTAGATGTTGGGTTTGTTAGTTTTATGGGAAGTAGATGACCTAGGAAAGACAAAGACTTGGGAATTATCTGTTAATCATGTTGTTTATTATGTTTGGCATGAGTGTGATTTGTTTATATTCTATTTGACCTTTTTAGGCTCTTATTGTATTTGTGAATTCAGTGATTATGTTTATGTAGTCAATCCAGGTTTCTATGATGATTCTGAATGTGTGAATATCTATTTTATCTGAGATTTTATCTAGGAGAGATCTTTGAGCCTAGGGTAGTTTACCTATATATGTGATAGGAGGTGGCTTGCAATAAGCATCGGGGCCCACAAGTGGCTAACAGGATCACTTATTGTTAAGTATCTTAATCAAGTGATAACTAAATATAAGATTGAGAGATTTAAAAATGAACGTAATAAGATATGGTTTCCTCACCCTAGCTTAGTGCTAGTACAGACTAAGGTGGGAATGGAGAAGATGACTAGCCCCATTTTTAGGGATGAGCTAGCATAGTCGATGGCTTCATCAGTATGAGAAGTCATGGACACCATGTATGGTCACTTGGGTTCCGAGATCCAACAAGATTACTAGGATGAGACTCAAGGGTTAGATGTACATGATGACACCTTCCTATGCATAGTCTTGTTATCCTACATGTGTCGGTTGCCTCTGCAATAGTGAGTCTTTCATGGCATTATTACTTTTTTCACCTTGAGTTAGAGAGCTTTCAGGATCCTTTCCTTAGCTTGATCTGTTTGATGTTTGTTATCTGAGTGGGATCTGTTGTTATCTCCTCAGCATGGTGGGAGTGGACCCTTTTGGTTCATGAGGTTGGGTGGTAGTGCTTCTTTTACCATTTGAGATTTTGACATTCATGTACCAGTGCTGGATGATCCCTGTAGAAGTTGTTCCTTCTCAATCTTCATTGTTGCAGAGGTGTTCTTCTTCTTGATCTTCTTCTTTGAGATCTTGTATCTTTGTATCAGTTCTTCAGAGATGTCTTGTGTTCTTTTTTTCTGTCATTGTATTACATACCCTGTGACATGTGCAGTGAATGTAGGTTATTATGGATACCTAATGGTACTGGATGTATTTATGTTATCTTCTAGGTGATGATCTTATCTTTCATTAGTTTATATGAGTTTCTTTATTGTACCCTTATCTTTATTATCAATTAATCTTAACATAATCTTTGTCAAGGAACCCTTGAGAGTTGTAACCTATGTTGGTTGTTTATGTTATGTGAGATAATGGTAATTGCTTCCGCATTGATGCTTATCATGTATGTTAACTTTTTAAAAAAAAATATTCTGCAAACTTAGATGCATATTTAGGTTAAGTTCTTCTAGGTTCCCTAGCGGGGCATTACACTTGGTATCAAAGCACCGGGTACTACACTAGGAACGTTGGGAATTTGTGTGCCCATTAGATGTCTAAACTGTTAAACTACATCTAAACATTTGTATTCTTGCTTCTCTTAAATGTCTATGAGATATCACCTTGTCTAGTGATTGTCATAGGTGTTTGAACTGTTTCTTACGTATGGTTACCTTCTCTAATGCATTTAGGGTGAAATACCTTTGGATGGCATGAAGCGATTACTCCATTGAGTGTGGCTACTACTAGTCACCTTATGATGTGGATGTGTTATGATTGATGATTCATTTATGGCTGATTTATGAATCATTTGTGATGTGTATGGGCTAGCATTGAAATTTTGAACTTTCTTATGATTGGAATAGTCACCTAACTCTTTTTTCCTTATCTATTTTGTGACGCTAGTCACACTTAATTTATTGTTGAAAATTGAGAGCTCTCATGATTTAATTTTGGACTTGTGATTCCCCCACTTGGGTTTTACCTATTAAGTTTTGTGGTGGCTATTCTGAATGTTTGGTATTGTTGGCCCTGTTATGTGATAAGTGTTGTTTCTATCATGTTCATCTTGAACCCCTGATAGTATGTATAAGGGAGGACATCATGGAGATGGTACTATATGTGCTGTGTGTTATTAGAATAAATGTGTATCCTATATGTTTGCATAGGTGTTGCATTAACCAGATAGATTTTCATGAACTCCTCAATTTTTACTATTTGTTATAGATATAAATGTGTTCTTTATGCAATTGATTGCTGGGTGATTTTTGTATTGATGAATGAATAAAGGTTTAGATATATTTTCAAATTGTTAATGAATGATTGATCAATGTGATTTAAAGTTTATTCCTAAACTAGATACTATATTGTTCTTAATGATTGCACATCATGTTCTTATTCGATGACTTGTTTTCAAATGTTATGTTTTGTTTTTAGTAAATACTTTATGTTTGGAGGATATGTATCCTCATCTACTTGTAGGATTCCAGGAGTAAGCCTAATCCTAGGGGGGGTGGATGTAGTACCCCTACCCTTAGTCCAATTATATAAATGTTATGATTATTCTAGGATGATAGATTATATGTTAGGAAATAGTTAAGGGGTATGATTTTACTGACCCCATACTGGCATGTGTATGGTTGATGTGCTTGTTTCATATTTATGTTTGATGTGTCTGATGTGATTGAGGGATGTTGTCATAGTTACTTGCTTGTGAGATCCACATGATCGGTTGATCCCCACCATTGTCTATAATATATTTATATATGTTTGTAGATGCGGGTGTTGTATGCAAGTTCACAGGTACCGTGCATCGTCTTCCCTAAATTGTCAGGATGAGCACGCCCTGTCGTAATATCTCAAATGGTAAGAGAGGGGAGATAACATGGATCCAAAGCCCTAACCCAAACCCATTAATCCTAGTTGTTGGATAAGTATCTGTTGACTACCCTATCCAAAGTTTTTAGGTTGGCAAAGTTCGTGGATCCCTTTCTGGTGTTGCTTGGTTTTGGTTTTGTTTGATTTTATCTTGTATGATTTCAGTTGATTTGTGGTTATGTGGGTGACTATTAATTTATTGATTATAGTTGAATTACGTTTGTTTAGATTATTTTATGTGATTATCAATGTTAGGTGCATAGTTGAATTTAATGATTAAATATGCTCCTATGATTAATTGAGGAAATTAAATTAAAGTTGATTATTTGAATATTTGGGACTTAATATTGAATTATGTCCTAAGTTTATTTTGATGAAATTCAATTAAAATCAAATAATTGATTATTTGGATTTAATTAAGTATTTTATTGAGAATTAGATTTTATTATGTTTGTGAGTATTATTAAATAATTAAATATTTAATTGCATGCTTTAGATGCATTAAGTATTTTATTTATTTAATATGTATTTTAAATTATTAACATGTGCACAATTGAAAGTGGTTTGTTTGGAAAAAGTGACAACTTGTCTTTAGGAGACTAAGTTGAGTTGTGCACTATTATATTTATTTTTAATTATTATTTAGTAATTTCTCTCAACAAAAGTGGGAGAGTTTGATTAGGAGTTCTTTGTGAGTCATCTAGGGTTTTTCTTGATTGGTGGAATTGATTTCCAAATAGAGGGAGTTTGCATTCATTTGGAGTGGAATCAGGTTTTGGAGAATTTTGGAGAGAGCTATTGGAGATTTTTGAAGTTTGCTTTGTGTTCTTGAGCATTGGTGTGTGTGTTTGGATTTCTGGGTCGATGTTGTTTGCATTTGGATTTGGGGATTGTATGCATTGTGATTCAGATCTGCAGGTGGAGCTTTTCTATTGTCAGATGTGAGGGTTTCAACATTCTACAGGCCTACTTATTCAGTATTTAGCATTGATATTGAGGTATGGATTTGTGGAGTTTTCCTGTGAATTCATCAGTAATTCTTTCTATAATTTCTCTATGTTTGTTTCAGTTTGTAGATATAGATCTATTTTCTGTATATGCTTTCAATATTGGGTTTAGGAAGGTCATAGGATTTCCATTTTGTAATTTTATACAATCTTGGCACAGTAGGGTTATGCTGTCCGATTTTAGATTAAAAATTCATCCTAGAACTCTTAGAAAATGATAAAATCAATCTCTATATAGTTAGTTCTACAATTTAAATAAATTAATTTAGTGGGTTGTTGATGAAAACCCAATTTGGGTGAAAATTCATTATTCTGTGAAAAAATATCTCTCTATCAAAAATGATAGTCAAAACAAATTTTACCACAATAGAAAAATCTATTTGCTTATAGAAGACAAAATTACATTATTAAAATAGAAATATAATTCTCATACAAATGAAGAAAAGGACATATTAGAAAGAAGACAAGAAATGCTATGAATCTTTGGAAAATAGATCTATTTCCATTTTTGGAAAATTTTTGTCAGTCTTGTAATTTTCCTTTTCAGAAATATACAAACCTTTTTAAAAATACAAGAAAGATAAGTGGTTAGTTTTAGTTATTTAAAATATATTAATTAAAAAAAAAATACTCATTAAAAAAATGCATTGAAAAATGTTTTTTTTAAAAAGATCCTGAGAAAAATAAAAAACAATGGAAAAGATCTTGAGAAAAATGACCATCTTGGTGAAAACCTAGCAAATAGGCACCTTGGTGAGCCCAAAAAAAATAGAAAAAGAAAAAGTACAAAAAAATTGGAAAAGATAAAAAGTGTCTTGGTGAAAACCTGGTAAACAAGTGCCATGATAGCAAAAAATAGAAAAGTTTGGCCAAGTGGTGAAAACCTGGCAAACAGGCACTACTTGTAATCAATGATCTATCTATCAAGACAAAGCTTGCACATTTGGTCGATGTAAATCTCAGTTTGTACATATCTTCCAGTCACTTTCATGACACACCAAACTCTAAGAGCATAACATTTTCTTTGTTTTCTATTTGTGGCAATAAATCCGATGATCTAAGGTGATTGTAGGAAATGAGTGTCTACTATAAGGGCCCCCATCATGATTGAAATGCCATGTATACCTTGACCTATTTCCTATGAAAGCTTTAGTGAGGTTGGATTTATTTCCTTGCCTATTTTTAGACTTAGGTGAAAAAATAATTACTAGTAAGGTACTGATGCAGGGGCATCCTTGATTCCTGAAGATTTTGGTAGTCTCGGTAATTGTGTTAGCACGGTTAAATTTTTTGGCCTTCATACTTCAAAAATTGTCAAAACCTTCAATATTTTGACCTAGCAGAAAGAAAATGCTAAAAGCCCTAATTATCCTAGGCCTTGTTATATTTGGATGTTACCTTTTTTCATTCACTAAAGGTGCAAATAATGCATGTGTTCAATTTAAACCCTTAAAGTTGTTGGCTACATGTGTTTCGTGGTTAGGTTTTAAAGTGGGTCCCTTTTTATTAAATATTTCATGTGAAACTTTGGCTTTTCACATTTTAACCTTGGCCATTTGATCTTTCTAATCTTGTGGCAATTGCTATCCCTTAAAACCCATGGTTGTCAAATTTTATGACTTGCAGGGATGTGACTGAATGACACCTAGAAAAGCATGCCTGATTTCAAAAGCTATGCTATCATTAAAGAGAGGGTTATATCAATGGTTGTCACAATGCCTTAAAGCTAAGTTGACCACTTGTTAATCCTTGTGCTTCAGCGACAGCCATCTGATTTTCAATGAGGTTGAAAATTGTGAGGTGGGTCCTTGGTTGCCAGGTCATGCTGAGATGCCCATTTTTCATTGGTCAAGTTGAAGTATGATGTGGAAATTTCCAGTAGGATTGGCACTCAATAAGAAAAAGTAGCTAGTTTGCTTGTTGGATATTGTGACATGGGCATTTCTGATTGGATAAAGGGTTGGCGATAGTAAAAGTGGGACCAAATTTCATAAATAATCGATGATCATCCAATGGAAGCTCATCTACGATTGTCATTTTCCCTTGATCTAACATACCTGATAGTTCTCTGACTTGTGGGGATGTGACTAAGTGACATGTGTCCCTTGTATGTCAATCACCAGTGGGTCTAAAGTCTTCAAGCACTTCCATGTGTTCACTTGCGATGTGGGGTCACAAACTCTTAAAGAGTGGTAAAGCTCTATCAATTTTTGAGAAAATGAATGGTGGTCACATTGCCTTAATTAAAAGATGCTCAGAATTTCATGCTTGTGGGGATGTGACATGTTGACACCTATCCAGACTGAGTAAAGTTGAAGTAAAGTGTAAAGTCTTTTGCACATGGGTATAATGAAATGTTCTCATTGGTCGAGAACTAAGCTTGGAAAAGATGTTAAAGTTGTTGTGTGGATTTTTGTCAACTGTTCAATGTGCCAAAAAGGAATTTGATTGACGGTGTATATTCAAATTTGAATTTTTGACATTGTTTCACATCCTGTGAATGTTGAAGCTGCTAGTTTTAGTAATGGAGAACTTAATGAGTTTCATGTAAATCAGCTATGATGGGTTGGAAATGATTATATAGTTGGATTTGATTGTTGGGAATGTCAATCTTCCTCCAAGTATTTCTGCAAGTGATTTGGCTCTCTCTACAAGTGTTGACTATGAATTTTCTTAGGCATATGGTAGGCATTTTGAAGTTGAAGGTTCACAAAATTTTAAAAGAGAAAGTTTTAGTGATTGAAATATTGTCTGCTGTTGCTATCTTGTATTATCTGGGTGAATTTTTATCTGGTATCTATAAGATTTTCTAAAAACCCTAGTTGAAAATGCCACCCAAAAGAGAGCTCTTAGGGAAAATAGAATATAAGGATAGGGGGCTTTTTGATGATTTACTTTAGTTACTCCCACACTCAGAGATCGAGACATCCAAAATAAAAGAATTAGTTACCAAAAACCCTAGGGACTATGTTGATGATGGACTGTATGATAGGGGATGATGGATGAGAGATTACAAAGTAGGGAAGGACTAGAATGGCTTGGTTTTGTTCAGAGCTACATACTCCCAAAGAAATGCTTGTGCTCCCCTTAGTAATATATGGCAATTTGATGTAGGGAGACTCATTGTGCCCAGAGTTTTTATGGATGTTGATCCTCTTATATAGATAGCTAAGTGTTATGATCCTATAACTAGATGTGTTAAGGATATAAATGGAAGGGATTTGATAAGTATTACAGAGGAGGAGATTAGACAAGTTTTTTCACTGAATGATCCTTCTGTTGGATTAGAAAAGATTGAATTTGATGAATTCAATAAAATTTACTAGGCAAAGAGAGATTATTTGAGGGATGGTCCTCTAAGAGAATTTGTTGAAAAAATTGGTGCCATGTGTGTGATTAGCCCAAGCACTCTAGAGCCTTTTAGATTAGATCTTTTCATTATGAGGGCACAAGGTATGTACAAGTCCCTGACTTTGATTTTAGGAGAAGATGAAGCTACACACATGCCCATTCCATACATGTTCATGATGGTGCAGACCCTACATCCCCACCTGGCATTAATTTTAAATTTTTCCCCTTATCTTGCAAACCTAATCCATCAGGGATTAATGGGGCTAAAAAATATGAAAGAAGGTAGGCCTTTTGCATGGTATTCTATTTTGATGCATATTCTCTTGCACAATGGTGTTGAATTCTTCAGCAAGATAATGGATATTGTAAGGGAGAGGAATGGAGAAGTATTGCCAATCTAGTTGTGGAGTATAGAGCTATCATGGGATAGGACTAATGCTAGTTATGTCATGTTTGATTGAAATTTTGTTTCAAGGATCAGATCCTTGTTATTTTTTGAGAATCCAAGAATTCCCATGGAATTGTTAAGGTTAATTAGGCCAAAGGATTTTTGTAAAGACATCACCATAGTTCACAATTTTGGTGATATAATTTTGTATCCAATTTCCACATTATTTAGAGTATATGGTTGTAGAAAGGCACCTTATGTACTCCCTTACCAAGTCCCTTTGAAGATAGGATATGCTAAGATTCTAAGGTAGATTGGTGACTTGCAGGAAGCAGCCCTAACAAACAAAGGAAGGGGAACCTTGTTCCCAAGCATCACAATAGCCCACCAATACATTATTGTTAGAAAGGGATGGGTGCACTTGAATCAAGTTTTGCAACCTTACAGAATGGCTACTGCAGTGGTAAGGTGTGCAGATAATGAAGGCTTCATCTCTGGAATGTTTAGAGAGAAGACAAGGTGTGTCAACATGGAACACCGGTTTAATTTCCTTGAGGATATAGTTAGGAATGAGTTTGATCTTCAAACTTAGGAAATTAAGAAAGAAAATTGGGTAATCTATAAAAATACTATAGATTTTATCTGGTTTTTTGATAAAGAATATGACCCATTGAAGTCTTTTCAACCATGGGCAAGAAAGGTGGATGCCCTTATGGAACATTTTGAGGGAATTATGCAAGAAACAAATGAGAAGAAAGCTGTAGTTATCAAAACTAATCTTGATAAGGCAAGAAGAATTTTGAATCAACTAGGGTATACAAATTTGACACCTAAGGAGATGTATACAGTTTAGGAGAGAAACGCGTACAGTGTACTTCTCCCAGCTCAACAAAAGGATAAGGCTCTTCCATCCACTTCCAAGGGAAAGAGACCCATTGGTGATCCAATAGTAGAAGAGCCCTCTCCAAAGAGGCACAGATAGGAGGAACCTTAGCTAGAGAAAGATATGTATTCCCCTTCCCAATCCCCATTACAGCTAGATGAACATGGAGTTGCTCAGCAACTAGTAAAATTGAGTAATGAGGGGAACATTTTTGTTTCAAGTGATGAGATACAAGAGGGGATGCTAGAGGCACCCAAAGGAATAGAGATGGACCTCACAGTGGTAGAGTTTGAGGGTAAGCAATTAGACCCAATTTTGAAGCAGGCTAGTGATGCTTTCATCTTAGATGATAATTTTGTTAAAACTAGGGCTTTCCTTAAGTTTTTGTGGAGAATAAAATTAATCAATACAAAGAGATTTGTGAGAAGAAGAAAGAAGAGTTCCCTGATAGGGATATAATTGAGATTTAAAATGAAACAAAGGGGGAGATGATGGTGAAATTTGAGAAAATAACCCAACAAAAAGGCAGGGCTATGGTTCACACTGCATGAGTGTTGATTCTCCCTGGATGGGATATTATTGATGAAATAGTTTTTGACATAGTTAGGAAAAGTAAGATTATAGTCCACTCTATTACAAAACAAGCACAATAGGCTACTAGGGGTGTGGCCTTTTTTGATGATCATGCTACTTTGGTTATATGGTCCCTTAAGAGGGAAGGAAATAAAGATAAGAGGGAGGCATATCCCTCAGAATATTTAGGTAATATACTAGTACACAGAGTTGGTGAGACTTCAAATGTTGAAGCCTCAAATATGATCTTGGAGACAACCAAATTCAATGTGAAGGTGGTAGAAAAGGATGTTCAAGAGAAAGAAGAATTAAGGATCAAGTTTGAGACTATTCTCACATCCTATAATGAGCTGAAGATAGAGATGATTAAGAAAGACAAATTGAAAGCACAATTTTTTGGACCACAAGATCATAGATCAGCTCAACTAATGATTTCTAATAAACCTACAGTGGCATCTTCTTCTAGCCCAATTGTTGAGTTCCCACCATCCCCCTTCCCAGAAACAAATATAGATGCAAGAGTCAGTTGGGAGAAGCAACAGTTTCTTGAAGAAAGGGACAGATTAAGAGAGAGCAGGGCAGAGCTAGAAAAACAAAAGGATGAGCATATGAAGGCTAAGTGCCTTATGAATAAAAAATATGAAGAGAAATTCATAGAGGTAGTGATGCAATTTTCTCATGATCTGAACCCCACAGGTTTGTTTGACCATGCTAGAAGATTTCAAATATTGTTCACATCTTTAGGTAATCACAAGGCTGAATTGGGGCCAATTTTGGATAAATGGATAGAAAGGGCATCAAACATAAAGCTGTTCTACATGCTTTGAAAAGCCCAACTTAATCTAGACCCTTTGATTAAACCGGTGCATAAGTTTTTAAAAGGTATGGTTGAATTCAAAATAATCCTGGATGATTTTGAGAGAAAATCCAATGTGTTAAAGGAGGAATTAACACTTTCAAGCTATGAGTTAATGCTAGGGGTTTTCAAAGGAAATGGTGAGTTAAAGGAATTATTCAAATGGAGAGAAGAGATGGATGGAGATTTTTCAGCAAGAATGACAAGTATCTTGACTTCAAAGGACACTCTTTCTTTCATTCACACCACCAAGCTACTAATGACTACAAAATCAAGATTTGATTTCATTCAGCAAGAAGTCAAGCAGATGGAAGGAAAGTGGGAGCAATTTTCCAGTAGAAGGGCTAAGATAATGAATTTTGTAATCCCAAGTGAGGAGGTATTCAATAAATGGAGATATCAGTACATTCCCCATGTTAAAAAGCATGATGTTCCATCTACTTCTTAAGGTGAATAAAAGACTGTGACTCATAGTTCTAAAGTAGGTGAGATGTAAAATGTATTTATTGTAGGAATAGTAACAAAGAAAGGGAAATCACATTCATTTGAAGGGATCAAGGAAAGGATTGAAGACTTGAAGACATGCAGGTAGCTTGCCTACAAAATATCAGTCCAGAATCTAATTGAATCATTTATTGTAAACCCAATGGGGTTGTAGATTTTAGGGTAAAATTTTGTAAACCCTAATATGATTAGAAGCTTGTTGCATTCCTTGTATATAAAAGGAATTTTCATGATCATATTGGATATTGAGAGTTTAGGTGTCTAGAAGATAGAATTTTGAAACCCTAGCCCTTAGTCAAGGCTTGTAATATTTTGTATCATTTCTTGTCTAAGTAATAGAAGAAAGTACATGCTTCTACCATTATTTGCAAACTTATTTCTCAAGATATATTGTATACAAATGATCAAATTTCATTATACTTAATACAAATTTCAGGTCTTTATCTCTCCTCTATGTCTAATTTGTGAATTTTTGAGTTTATTAGAGACCTATGTGTGTGTATTTATATTTTGAGTTTTGATCTAGGATTGGATTAAATGGTGCTCTAAATAAAATACATGTTCATTTAATTTATGCAAGGATTACCTACAAGAAGGAAAGAGTTGAAGTATTTGTGTTTATGATTATGAATTAAGTTATTCCAAGATCTTTGTATTTTCTTTATATTTTGGTGATATTAGCCCAATGGATAAGGCACTAGCCTGTATGAGTGCATCTTTAGGTTTATAAGGATTGATTGAGATCATTACAATTAGAAATACACCAATCAAAACTAGTTTTTTATCTTTGTTTGTTGATTGGAGAAGTAAATGTCCTACCCAGTGATGGAGAGTCAATGAATAATAGGTTGTTATTTAGTACTTTCTCACTGATATTTGTTGTTAGATCTAGTATCCAATCAAGAGCAGAGTTATATATTGGATCAGGTGTACCCACCTTGGTTTTGTAGAGCCAAAAGTGAAGAGGGCAGTCTTGTCCCTATAGTTGGTCCAGTTACCTACATATTTTCCTATATTTGGAACTAACCCCTCCTTAAAATTAGTCTTAGGTATATTGCTGTCTCATGGAGTCTGAAATATTTTCAAGAACCAAGAAATTGTCTGTTGGAGTTTGATTAATTAGCTGGTGATCTTGGTAGAAGACTAAAGTTTCTCAGTCTTTGATAGTAGTTCTTAGTTGGGATCTACTTGGATTCACCGATGGATCTCGGTGGTCCTGGTATTCATTCTTGGTCAGAAGTTCTGGTGGATCTTGGTGGATGATGGTCACTCAGTGACTTGGTGTTTTGTTTCTCGGTGCTCAGTTACTAATGGGGTCTCAGTGTTTATGTCTATTTCTTCATTGCTAAAGTGGCTTGGTCATTGGAGGACTCAGTCGCTAAAGGAAGCTCAGTCATGGAAGGAGACTTGACATTTTTGGTGCTTGATAATTCTTGTGGAGCTCGGTTGGTATTGTTGCTTGGTATATTTCCTAGCACTCGATAGTTTGGCTTACCAATAGGTGTTCTTGGAGATTTCAGAGGCTGACTTGGTGCATTTATTATTGGTAGGTGATGTCAGATTCTCCTATGTGGATTTGGTGGCTGACATGTTGAATTTAATTATTGTAAGGCTATTTGAGAGCTGACTTGTATTGCATTTAATATTTGTTTGTAATTAGAGCTGACTTTTCTTCGGAGTTATTTGTTTCTACTAGGCTGACTTGTGGCTTAGTTGAGTATAAGTAGAGGGGCTTGGGTAGTTGTTTAGGGAGCCAGAGTAGAGATTTGGATGGAAGATTGAAGGAAGTAGAAGAAGTGTAATAGAGTTAGTAGCTTGTGAGCTTAGGAACAAGGAGATTTCTTGGTAGCTTGCGAGCACAAGTTTAGATCTTGGTGAGGTTCCTACTAGATTGTTGTAACCTGTTGCTACAAATCTAGCTAACTAGGGTAAGGGTTTGGGCTTGGATCTTGAAAGATCTTGTAGAACTATTTCTTTCTTTGTATTTGGCCATAATCGGGAAGACCTTATAGCCTGACACATTGCATGTAATTAGTTGTTGATGAATAAAGATATTAGTTTTCTCTCAGATTTGGTTTTCCTATTGTGTTATTCCATCATGTTGGGGTTTGGCTACAAGTGTGGATAGTCCTTAATTAGATCTTCCATGCCTTGACTATGTCAGGTGATATCAGAGCTGAGTTGATCTTGTTTGTGGAGTGAAGGTTGACCTAGCAAGACTGATCTTGTGAAGTTGATCTTGTTGGTGAAGAGATCATATGATCTGAGTTGTAGATCCATGTTATTAAACTTGTGAAATCATGGCTTAGTTGTTTGCAAGGTGGCAAGTTGTGATCTGACCTGCATACAACTTGGAGATTGTCACAAGGTGGTCGGTGTAGGATTTGTTGTAGAGGGTTTTCCAAGATCTTTAGAGTTGCCTCTGAGAATATTGGACCCTGGTGCGATTATAGATCTTTGTGATGTCGTGGAAGAAAAGATTTATGAAAGGTTTTCTTGGTGGGAAACAAATTTTTTGAACCCTATGGAGAACTGGGTTGATAACCTTGTGAAGGAAAGTGTTGTTGAGATTTTTAAAGCTTACCAGAGTTGGGACATGCCAGTCCAGAAGAAAGTTATTTCACCTATTAGAAGACTAGTTCGAGAGAGAAGACATCTTACTTGTGATAGTATGGAGGTTAAAGAGGTATGTGAGATTCATTTTGATGGTTAGTTGGTGGATTCTACCATGAAACCTGTAAAGCAGCTTGTGGTTGTTGCTGAGATACCCATGGTTGTCGATGATGTTGTTGAACTTATTAAGGTTGGTGAGAAGATTGGTTTTCATGTTTAGTCAGTTGTGCCTAACATGGAGATTGTAGAGCATTTGGTTGTGCCTGATTGGGTTTCTATTGATGAGGAGTTTCCTATTGTTGAACACCTTTGTGATGATGGTGTTGCCAAATTGATTTCTCTCAGTGTTGAGATGTAGATGTTATTTGTTGGTTGCAGACTTGAGTCACTAGTTGATAGTGAGGAGTCTTGTGATGGGATTTTGAGATGGAATTATAACTTGATACTTAGTGATGGGTTGAAGGCTTGATTTTTTCGGGATGTTGAAAATGCTAACTAGTTAGTTGCAGATCAGTTAAAGAGGACTTGGCTAATGAACTAATTCATTTTCCTAGCTTCATGGATTGACAAACCTTGTGTGAAGATGAAGTGGATGGTGGATTTTCTTGAAGGAGAAAAGTGTGGGACACACTTTCTTATTTACCCCAGGTGTCTGATGCAAGGGAATCCTCAGTTCCTGAAGATTTTGGAAGTCTCAGTAATTGTTTGGTGGAGTTCAATTAATTTGCTAGTGATCTTGGTAGAAGACTAGAATTTCTCGATCTTTGATGGTAGTTCTCGATCGAAATCTACTTGGATTCCCCAATGGATCTCGGTGGTCCTAGTAATGATTCTTGGTCAAAAGTTTTGGTGGATCTTGGTTGATGATGGTCACTCGGTGACTTGGTGTTTTGTTGCTTGGTGCTCAGTTACCAATGGGGTCTTAGTGTTTATGTCTGTTGCTTGATTGCTAAAGTGGCTCGATCACTAGAGGACTTGGTCGCTAAAGGAAGCTCAGTCATGGAAGGAGACTCAACATTTCTAGTGCTTGGTAATGCTTGTGGAGATCAGTTGGTATGGTTGCTCATTATATTTCCTAGCACTCAGTAGTTTAGCTTACTAATGGATGTTCTTGGAGATTTGGGAGGCCAACTTGGTGCATTTATTATTGGTAGCTAATGTCACATTCTCCTATGTGGATTTGGAGGCCAACATGTTGAATTTAATTATTGTAAGGCTATTTGAGAGATGACTTGTATTGCATTTAATATTTGTTTGTAATGAGAGCCGACTTGGCTTGGGAGTTATTTGTTTCTACTATGCCAACTTGTGGCTTAGTTGAGTATAAGTAGAGGGGCTTGGGTAGTTGTTTAGGGAGTTAGAGTAGAGATCTGGAGGGTAGATTGAAGGAAGTAGAAGAAGTGTAGAAGAGTTAGTAGCTTGCGAGCTTAGGAACAAGGAGATTTCTTGGTGGCTTGTGAGCACAAGTTTAGATCTTGTTGAGGTTCCTACCAGATTGTTGTAACCTGTTGTTGCAAATCTGGCTAACTAGGGTAAGGGTTTGGGCTTAGATCTTCAAAGATCTTGTAGAACTATTTCTTGCTTTGTATTTGGTCATAACTAGGAAGTCCTTACATCTTGACACATTGCATGTAATCAGTTGTTGATGAATAAAGATATCAGTTTTCTCTTAGATTTGGTTTTCCTATTATGTTATTCCACTATGTTAGGGTTTGGCTGCAAGTGTGGATAGTCCTTAATTGGATCCTCCATGCCTTGACTACGTCAAGTACATAGTAAATTAGATTATACCCAAGGATATGAGTATAAAATAAAAGGTCATTGTGGGTATATATTTACACATTATGCACCAGAAAAGAAAAGGGTTTATATTAAATAGGAAGTAACTGATAGAACATTCTAGCCTATATGCTTTAATGTTTAGCTTATCTTTTCACATGACGAATTAGAGGGAAGTACTCATATTTTTATGATTGCTAAATCTATCAGTGAAAATTGTACTAACCTAATGAGGTCCCATTACAAATTCTCTATGATGATAATTGATCCACTTTGAATAAACAATGACTATCCTAGGTGCCTTAGTCTAGGTGCATTTCATTGGTTAATTGCATTAAGGCTCATTTTAGTTTCATATCATATTAATTTTCATTAGGTTCATTTAGATGCATTTCATATTTTTAGTTGCATTGAAATTCATTTTAATATAGTTGCATTCATTTTAAGTTACATCAGTATGAATGCGTGAATTCAATTATCCAAAACATCTATGTGAGCTGAAAATTCTAAAAACATTAACCATTTTCCATGTTTGACCAATTACATCATGAAATCATAATAAAATTAAATGAAATGACTGAGTATATATCACTAATATTTATATTCATAAACCATTTCATATCATAAAACCATCTGCATATTACATCCATAATCATTTATCCATAAATAAAAGTGAGATATCCATACATCACATCACATTACATCTCATACATATCCATAAGCATGCAAAAAAATAAGATTACGTACATTTGCATAAGTTCAAATCCATACATTCATAAAACTTTGAAAATACAAAAACATGAACATGTATCAGTGAAATATATCATGATGTCATTTTATCATCACAATCTAACACAATCTAATCATGACCAATTATGAAACATCAATATCCAAGGTATGAGGTATAAGTATATATCACGTGTAGAAATCAAGAAACATTATATAAGGCAACATAAATCATATATCCATATTAGAATCAATAGAATTAGAGTATCATAAATATCCATAATAGAGTATCAGAACATTAGAACAGAATATCAGAGCATGAATGAAACAATATCAGTGTATCAAATAATAAAAGTCCATAGGACATCACAAGTGTACA